>CM057455.1:1004067500-1004762500 GCA_016271365.2 Neoceratodus forsteri | reverse complement strand
ACCCACTCTGAGAAGCGAGTGAAACAGAAAGAGAAAACTCCACAGCAGCAACAAGAGGAAGACCTAAGCAGCAAGACACACTGCATGGAATACTTTTACTCTTTGGATAATTTGTCTTTCACAGAAGAGGTTCACTTTTCAGAAGCCAAAGAGCAGTAAGTCAAGTGTCCTAGTAGCTATGTGACATGTCCCAGACAGAACAAAGCTGGCCCCTTAGCAGACTACTGACTTGTTCTGGCTCTTGTATGCAAAACTTTTTTATTTAACTTTTCAAGAAAATGAAGGATTGTTTGCTGACTTTTGCATTAAAAATTGCATAGGCAAGGATTCCAAAGATTGGTTAATACATATGAAAAAGACCATACTTGTTCAAAGATACTATAAAGGGTTATTACAATGTTTTGTCCAAAGAAGTCTTAGCACTACTAATTAATTCCTATTTCTCTAGCAAAACATAATTTATAAACACTAACACATAAACAAGCACTATTTACAACATAATATATATATAGTAAATTAATGAAAATAACTGCTGAGGAAAGTGATATAGGCTTTGTGTATTCTATAAGATTGTTAGTTGCCACATATCCTGTCATGGGGTCATATCTTATAGTGAACATATTTCTTTAAATTAAAATATATTTACTATTATTTAAAAACATAGTTATATTTATTCTTTTGCCATAACATTTCTGACTAAACATTATTTAGTTCAGGCAGAATTCTAAGGGAAATTTAGTTATCAACTAGTATTTGGGATGGTATTTTGTACAGAGAACTGGTCACACTTTTGCAATTCCTTTATTATGAATAGACCTTCTGACCATATCCGACCTGGGATGTCTCCTTTTTTCACTTCAGATTTCCACAGTTGAGTGGACTCAAACAGCCTTGTCCCCCCTCAGTCTCAGTGTTTGCTCAATGCTTTGTGAAGTCCTGGAGATGTGTTCATTATTGCTGACCTTTTGCATTGACCCAATGTTCTTTAATTTATGTGTCATGACCCCGTTTTGTTTCAATTATTGGCGACTATTGATCCCAGAGATAATATCAGATTCATTGTGTTTTAATTTGATTTTCTTAGGATGGTAAACTTCTACATCTTGTTAATGTTAGCACCTGATAGTTGCTGTATTTTGTTTAAGGATTTCTACCTTTTGAAAACAATTTAAAGAACTTTATATTGTTATTTTATTGAAACTCCCCAATTCTAAAGCTGCCATACTACTGTTGGATTACACTGTGCTGTCTTTGTAAATCCTTTCCCACTTTGTACCCCCTGCCCTGAGTCACACCTGAAAAAAAAAACCTTGGCTCAGTGTACCTTTTCCGGTTAACAATTTCTAATTATACAATGGCAAGAAAAAATCCTGGACTCTGATTGGTCAGTCTTGTGCTGGACCCGTGATGTTATCCCAGTACAACATCACGGGTCTAGTCTCAGTCTCACTGTGAACCTGCAGATGGGCATTTTATGGAGCTTTTGATTGATTGTTTCATCTTCTCTTAAAAAACAAAAATATTTTTCCACACAAAAACATCTTTAAAATTATTTTTTTATTCTGTATAACAATGAGCCATTGTATAATAGCAATAATGCCCTCCAGGGTGTGTGTCGTTTGGGATAACGTCACGCCTCAGTCGTTGGACACACACTGAGGTGTGACGTTATCCCAGCATGACACACACCCTGTTGGGCATTATTGCTTAAATAATAAATTAAAAATAAATAAATAATAGCTTGCATTTGGCATAAAATGAAAAAAAAAAACAGCTTTTTTTTTTGCTCAGAATGGTTGATGTTCTCATCATAAAACATATGTATTTAGATCTGTTGATGTTTTTTTCACTGAAATTAATATCAAATGAGGTAGCCAAATTTGTAACGTATCACAAAAATGGTTTTGCATTTGAAACAGCCGAGCCACTACAGTTTGTTTAATAATTTGAAATAGTGCAACAGTTTCCAAGCGAATCATAGTTTGTTACAATATATTTGCTCTCATTCTTGTGAGCATTAGCAAATATATAATTAAAGCATTTGTATTTGATGAAATAAAATTGTTTTATGCTGGTGCCTATGACTTTTTGTCACAGTTATATGATTCCATGAAAACTTCAAAAAAAAGGAGACAATTGAATTACAAAGTGCATGTTGTAAATAAAACTGTGCAGTGATAGAAACTGTGCAGCAGTCATAGAGTACATTCTGGGGAAATGGGGAGGGGGGGTACTTATGCATTTCCAGCTACAGTGTGTCATTTTTTAATTTCAATTTAAAGACAAGCTGACACCGTTGAGAAAACTTTACAAAACATATTATTTCGACACAGTTCAGCTGTTATTTCATTAATCTTCTATACATTTCTACAGATTTTTCCTTTCCATTATTTATTACTGAAGAAATCCCCACTAAAACAATATATGTATCCCTTAGAGTTCATCTGCATCTACAGCTTATTCCCTACTTGAAAGTATAATGCTCTGTTGTGACATCATGGTCTGTTGCCATGGAAATAGCTGCGCTGTCACAAGCAGAACATTACATCAGGTTGAGAAGAAGCACTAGGAGTTGATGAACCTTTGAGGAACAAAACTGTTTTGATGCATCTGACATCAGTAAAAAATAACAGGGATAAGAAATACAAAGTTAATAAAAATATAAAGCTGCATTGTGCTGATGTATTATGTTTTTCAAAGTTCTTCTTGAGGAATTAGTGGCTTTTTAATAACTTTAGTTTCATAAGTCAAAGCACAAATGTGTAGTGTGCTAGTAAGAAACCTAAATGTTTATTTCTCAGTGCTCTGCTGATATGAAATCATAACGTTTGTTTTATAATGTAAACCTACCTTTAACAACATAGATGAATGAAAAGAATATCACAACTGTAGATTTTAGGGCTAGGTTATCAAAATATTTGCAAATACAATGTAATCACTCCTGAAATTTCTTAAACTTTTTGGTGGTGGGGCAGAAAAATGCCTTTCCAGAATATCTAGAGACATTACCAGAAATTTACAATACTTATAAATTCAGCACCAGATGTCCCAGGATGTTCTAGCTCTGGACCCCCCAAAAAAAAAAAAAGTATTTTAAAATGTGCAGAAGCAGCCAGTGTGTACATAAAAATGTTTTGAATGCCTGGTCCTTAATCCCTAACTTTCTTTAATGGTGTGTGAACTTTAAAGGGGGGGGGGGCTTTTCCCACAGTATTTTAAGTGACAGAACGTGTGAAAGTGCTTAAAATTGATGGGTAAATGTGTTACAAAGTTTTGCAGTCTGTTGAGACTGAATGTGATTTTTTTTTCTGCTGATGTGGACCAGCTCATGCCATTTACTGCAGATTTAACTTCAAATTGCAGAGGATTTTCTAAATGTCACTGGTGATGGGTTTCTTTTTGTTTGTGCCCTTGACTGACTGGTGAAATGGCTGCAGGCAGGTATTTTATTAAGTCCCCTAATTGCATACATCCCCCCATAGAACATCACAATCATTTAGAATTCTTTTGTTCCATAGACTATTGTTAAAGACAAAGTAAAGTTCAGATCTCTAAGTACAGCAAGCAATGACATTTTTTTTATTTAGAAACAGACCATTTGCTTATAAAAGTAAATAGTTTAGAAGAAAAGCAACTTGGTAATTAAAAGACCATGGACCTGATATTCAGAACATTCTATTAAGCAGTTTGGTTGTTCCTGCAAATTTCCAAACAATGTTTGGGGCTGGAAAATGCCTGTTCAGAACTTATACAGACCACACCAGAATTAACATCAGTAATTAATTGTTGTGGTGCCACAAGAACTTGTAGGCAAGCAATTTTCTGTTCAGAAAAAAGGTATTAAACAATTTTGCTGGATAAATCAAATTGCATTGCAAATATTTTGATTATTTGGAGCTCTATATAGTTCAAGGCTTTTTATTTATTTTTTATTTTTGATGGCATGGAATGGTGGGCTAAGATACTTTACATGATTTCAGCCACATGATAGGCAAGGTTACAGGTGCTAGAGAAACAAAACATAGCTCACATTTACAGTAGTACATAAAACACTGAGTTAGGCAATTATAATTTGGTTTTACAGTAATTTAGAAGAAGACATATGTTACTATTCCCAGACAACAGCTGTATTTATGTTTATACTTTATTTTAAAGGGCTTATGTAATAATTCTATTGAGAAGTATGGCATTACTTGTAATGGTGCCTGCGAAATGACATAGAATATATAATAGAACAACATTTCTTTTATAACTTTTCATTTTAGATATTATAAAGCAACAGTGTCTTAAAAAATGAAATTGTTTGAGCTTTTATTTGTTTTTCTTGATGGGTTATTAAGCACATGTTCTAACTGACCTACTTAAAATGCCAAATATCGCTTTAGCCTTAAGTTCTTACATAATATTCTGCATGCTTGCAAGAAGCCTTACAATTACTTTCCAAAAAAATATATGCTGTCAAAATTGATTTGTCATAAATAATGTATGCATTTATTACTTTTCCATCATAATGGCATATTAACCTGTGTGCACGAAGAGTACACAGAAATATGCCTTCAAGGAATGCACTGTTTTCTTTTTAAACAGGGGTGTCTTCTTAAATGGTTGACTGGAATTAAATATGCTTGTCTATGCATTTGTCTGAGTGTCTGTCTGTCTGTGTGTGTGTCTGTCTGTCTATCTATCTATCTATCTATCTATCTATCTATCTATCTATCTATCTATCTATCTATCGCTCTATCTATCTGTTTGTCTCCCCAGGGCACCTAAATCACTTTTGTACTCTGTCAAAATAAAATTAACAAATACATGTATTTACAGGAAATGTATATTCTCGTTTAAATACCTAAACTGCTTCTTGGATGAATTGATGACAAATACTTTGATGGACACCTTTAATTTTAATGCATTCACACTTAGGTTTTATCCTATTCTGTATGTTTTTTTAAAATACCTGTACTGAAAGGGAATTATAAGTAAAATGTTTGCTTTTTTATTTTCAGGTAAAACCGCCCTATTTTATAGCATGTGTTTATATGTACAGTTCCAACATTGTTTTTGTTTTGTTATAAGAGTGCATTCTTCTGTTATTTGGGTGAGAGAATGGAGAAGCAATGCTGAGCAGTTCTGGCACACAAAGGACTAGACAAGGCATTCATATCCAAAAGAGTTGCCTGAATTGTTCATATAAACATAGTATAAATCATGTTAAAGACTCCTGTTCTTAAAAATGGAACTTCAATTTAACATCACAATGTTTTAATTTGTAGTAAATTAAGAGAAACCCCTGTGTGAGAAATGTAATATATTAACTGAACTGTAAACTTCAAAAAAAAAAAAAATATATATATATATATATATATTTTTTTTTGCACAAGACACCCTCTTATAGCTAAGAGTGTCTGGGATGTTTAAAACCCAATAATACTGACTGACTACAAATGATGTCATGATTTTTAATTTCAGTTTTTATGTTTTGTGTTTGTACTTGGTGAACTTGAAGTGACTAACTTTCAATGTACAGAAACAGCCTGATTTAACTGGTTCACAGCCACAAACCATTTTCAAACTGTTGCTTTGTCATGCTGAATAAGGTTGTTGCTAAATTTATCTTACAGTTGCATGTCTTTGTTTTAACAGGTTGCAGGCCAGAAAAAGCTGCAGATCAGATTTTTGTTTGACCAGCTCTTAAAGAGATGTCACTGTCCCTGCAGGCTGCAGGTGATCCTCTCACCAAAGAAAAAGTTTATGTTCTAGACTCAGGGAAGGCCAGTTCTGGTGGAATCTCCACTTACTACCCTGCCATCCTAGCCCACTCTGAGTACTCAGACATTTACAGGGTTTCGCAGGATGTATTCCATCCTATCAAATCCTTGGGAAGGTTGGTCCTTGACTCGCCAACGGCATTACCATTCACTTTGAATGGAATTCCTTCCTTTTTCAATCATAGTTCAACTCTGCAGGAACAGATTTACAACACGCCATACTCGCTTCCAATTTATAGTGCACCCCAACCCCCAACTCCTCAGCCCATCTATTTGAAACAAGAAGAGGGTGTCTGCAAGGTTTCTGAGCTGTCAGCACCACCATCAGTTGGGTCAAGCAGCCCAGAAAGTGAAAGATGTCTACCTGAGTCTCCAAGGAAGGCCAAGATGAGCCCAGGAATGGAGATACACCCCTGCTATCAATTTACATCTGAAGACCTGCACATGGTTTTATATGGATACTGTAAAGGTAGCAGAGAGCAGCCTCTGAGCCATGCCATCTCAGGACTGAGGGTGCCATCTTCTACAGGGAGAACAGGTACAGTGCATCCAGGTGTAACAGCAACCCTTTTGTAGAATATATCCAGCTGTAACAGTGTTCCTGGTGTCATGAGTATCCATCTGTAACAGTACCCATTTTAGAGTACATCCCCCATAACAGAGTTCCTTTTATGGAGACTATCTGACTACAATATCACCCTGTTATAGCATACAGTATATTCAGATGTAGCAGCATCCCTGTTTTATATTCCACTGTATATGTGCCCCTGGTAAAGAGATTATCCAGCTGTACTAGCACCCCTGGTTTACAGTACATACCCCTATAACAGCAGCTCTGGTATAGTGAATATCCAGCTATAACAGCACCCCCAGTGTAAGTATATCCAGGCGTAAGCAACCTTGGCATACAGTACACCAAACTCTAACAGCATCCATGGCACACTTTACCCATGTGTTACAGCACCCTTTGTGTAGTGTATATTTATCTGTGGCAGAACCTCTGTGCAGTGCACATTCAGCTGTGACACTGCATTATATCCAGGTATTACAGCGCCCCTGGCATAGTGGTATACAGCTGTGACAGCACGCCAAACATAATGTACTATATTGCCAGCAGGAACAAAACCTCTGAACTTTACTATGCTCAGATGTAGCAGTATCCCAACATGTTACATCTGACTGCAGCTGTATCCCTGGCATATTGTCATGAATGAAACACAGATACATAGACAGTAAGGATAGAGGTAGACTTAGTCCGTTGAGTTTGTTCTGCAGCCCTGCCTTAATCTAGTTACCAGCATTGCCTAAACAACTGCATGTTCTTTTCAGATATGTACGGTCTCCTTGTTTGCTTTGGTTGTTTTACTTTATTCACTTCTATAGTATGCATGTTGCATTTTGCCTATTTATTGTTTACACTGTCTGCTTCTAGGTTTTCTGGACATTCAATGACATCAGTTTACACAGTTTTGTGAAGTTCATAGATTCACAGAAGTGTGATGGCAGAAAAGGACTGACAAGGCCCACCAAGTCTGTCCATTTGTCTAGCTATCTGCTTGGACCTGCGCCCCCCACCCTTAACACTACTCTGTGGTTGTCCCATGCCCTTTTGAATCCCTCCACTGTTTCTTCTCCAACGACCACCTCTGGGAGTCTGTTCCCACTTTTCCACCACTCTCTCTCTGTGAAATAGTACTTCCTAATGTTACCCCGGTAACTAGCTAAATTAACTTTTCAGTGGGAACTAAAATCACAAAATGCCCACTAAACACTGGACAGAAAGTTATAAACAGTAAAGGGCATTAATCTAATGGCTATCGAGGTCTGCTAAAAAGTAATAAAAAAAAATTCAGAATAAAAAAAAAACATTAAAACAATACAGAGCAATGGACAGTGCTAAATGCAAGAGTGTGTTTTAAGACATTTACTATCATTTTCTGTCACCTTGGAGCTGCTGCAGCTGTCTATGTGATGTTAATTCTCAATGTTAGTACCACCAGTTGTTTGTGGCCATTTGAGTGGTTTAGGTGCTGTTATCATGCCTGCATATGATGTGATCTCGTCCTGAATGCACTGAGTTTGTTTTTCTGCTATAGAATGAACACCAATGCTCTGCTTTGTGCTGTTCCTAATACAGGTCCTGAAACTCCACTCCAGCTGCTGAACAGCGACTCCCTGCAGCTACCAGATGGTATGTATGGTGGAGCAAGCTGGTCCGCACCTTACTCACTGAGAATGATCATTTAGTTAATGAGGCACCTTTCTAGCAATTTAGGACACCTGAAAAGCAAACAAAAAACAAACAAACAAGACATGTAGCAGTATAGCACTGTGACACAAGAGCATTCATTCACATAAAACATCTCTCTAGCAGAACTCTGAAATCATCTCACTGGCACATGTGAATGCCTTACTATTTAGGGTAGTCTGTAGCCATTTTAACAGTGTTTATGAATGTGAGTCAAAGTTGGTGGCAGGGAGTTCAAACAAATAGGGCAAGCAATGGCAAAAACTCAATCGCCAACAGTCTTAAAAAGACTCCAGCAGGAACCAATGGAGCCGTTCCAGGGAATACAGTGATCATAGTGGGTGATATTTATTTGTTATACTTATTTAAAATTAGTTACTGGGAAAGGCACACTTGGCCAAGACTAGTTTCCAACCGGGGGTTAGTGCAGGAAATCAGGAAATCACTGAGTCCTTTTCCCCTTTGGGAGACCTTCTATGAACTCAATAGCTCAGTGGTAAATAAAAGAAAAAGGGTATTGGGTTGTGGTACTTTCAAACTCAGTGTAGAAACTAATCAACTGGAAAAAGTTACATGAGTTAAGAAAACAAAAGGATTCTTCATGCTGTTGATTTCACTTGTGGATTTTGAATTCCTTATACTGCTTTTGGTATCTGAAGGTATTATTATAATATGTAGATTGTTATAACTTCCATTACTCTGATTCTTGTACAGTATTTTTTGTACTTGTAGTGTTTTTATTTGCTACTTGTTTCCTATGCTGTGATATTTGCTTGCTGCATGTGCTCCTGTAAATGGGTCTGGCAGTATAGTTTAGAGGTTAGAGTAATGAGCTGTGAATGAGCTTGGTACATCCAGCAGACCTGGGCTTGATTTCCACAACCTCAGCTTGCATACCGTGTGACTCTGAACAAATATTTTAACCTCCCCAGTGCTCCCGTGTCACCAATGTAATGGGCCTTGTGCCCAGTGGGCTTTACCAAGTTACCGAGCAGATAATAAAAAGAAAAATGTATGCACCCCCTAGACCGCAACTGGAAATGAGGGTACCAGGGTTCTGCTTGCTAAGATGGTAAAACATGTTTAAATACATTTTGGTTGAATAGTAAAACATTTAATAACCAGAGTCACTCAATTAGAACTGTAAAATGCCATGAAATCAATTTGTAATGCCCTAAATTCAGATTTTGTTATAGTTTCTAAATATGAAATACTAATAATATTAAAAAGAATATATGAAAGTAATGGGTCTGGGCCAAATCAACGTCATCCCAAGATTTTAAAGATCCCAAAATACCGAACAATTGAAACTCAGTGACTGTGGCCCCCAATTCACAAGACAGGAAAAACTACTACTGTGTTAAACTATAGACCAATTCCAAATCTTTATATATCAGCAAAAGTACTTGAAAGGATTGTATATATAATACATTGAAAGACTACCTGGAGAACGATTGCCTGCTATTCCAACACCAGTAGAGATTTTAAACTACTGGTAATCATAGTATTACCACAGCCTTGGTCAGATTGACCAGTGAAATTCTTGATGCCTTTGCAGGGGCAGAGCCAGGGTGTAGAAATGGGGAGTTTCCCCAGCTTTTCCACCAAAGAAATCCCATTATTTTGTCTAGGTGTGCAAAACAATTTTTTAAGGGCCTCAAGGCAGGAAGGGGATTCTGGTACCCCAGGAACCCCCTGCCTATGCTTATGCTTTCAAAAAGGTCATCTTGTGGGCTCAATTTTCATCAATCTGTCCAAGGTCTTTCATATGGTGGATCATGAAATATTGATATGTAAACTGTTTGGCATTGTATAGCAGACTGCATACTGGAGTAGTTTAGAAATTATTTGGACCTGTGATAACAAAGAGTTAAAATAGGGAATACCATATCAGAATTCAGTCTGATTTTTTTTCTGTTCTTTGGTAACTGGGTAAGGCCCACTGAGCATAAAGCCTGTTTACAGTGGTAACCCCGGAGCACTGGGGAGGTTAAGCGACTTGCTCAGGGTCGCTGATACAGTATGCACACTGAGGTTGTGGGAATCAAACTGAGCCTGTTGGATGTACCAATCTCATTCACAGCTGATTTCTCTAACCTCTAGGCTATACTGCCAGCCAGTTTAAGTATGGAGTACCTCAAGGGGCAGTGCTAGGTTCCCCTTCTTTTTCTATTTTTATAAAGACTTTCAAGAATAAATAAATAAGTTAATTAAATAAATGAGTTAATATATCTGCATGCAGGCAACACTGTCATTTCTGACTCAGGACCCTTGGTGGAGTGCCTATAACTTAGTCTACAGCACAGCTTTGAAAGACTTCAAAATTGAATCAGTGTCAAAGCTGATGGTTTTTTTAACACTTTGCAGAGGCTGGGCCAAGTTGGGACTAATCCGTCTTGGGAACAAAAATGGAAAAGGTTAATTATTTTAAGTATTTAGGATTCCATTTGAATGAAAATTTATCAATGGAATATTATGAATATAGCAATTAAAAAATGAATTAAAAACTGGGATTCCTACATAGTAATAAATCTGCATTGATCCCAGAAACATGGATGATAATATCTAAGCCTTTATGCTATTCTTTATTTGAATTCCCTGACTGCCTCTTTGAACAAAAATCATGTTGCAGTGAACAATATACAACATGTCATTTTGCTCTTCTAATGCTTCTGAGACATCTCTGTGATCTTTATGAGGGCTTCAGTATTCTCCTTACATAGCCACCCTTCAGGCTCCCAGACCTGAAAAAGAAAATACAGCAGTGAGTAGTACTATTCCAAAAAGATCCCCATTAGCTATGTTGAAAGACTGGAACAAAAGAAACACCTCAAGCCAGGCAATCTGACATGAATATTCTATAGAGACTAATAGATGGGCAACAGTGAACAACAACGCTGTTTACTTCGAGAGGTAGACCTCCTGAGCGAAGCTTGAGATGTCTACGGTTCTCATGACAACTTTGAGAAGTAAACTTAGCGTTGTTGTTCACTGTTCCCCATCCATTGTCCTTTATAGTGTATGGGCAACTGTGCCACAACAACAAAGGATTTTAATAAAAAACAAACAAACAAAAAAAAAACTAATAATTTTTTTAACTAGAGTGTCCAAACTGAATAGCAGTGGTGGATCTCACTATACGTAATTGGCAGTTTGAAACAGCCACTGGAAATGCCGTAAATCAAACAGCAGCAAATTGGAACAATAGTCCTCCAGCTTGTGGACTGTGAAAGGTACCTGAAAAGAAGAACACAATAAGAGAATCACACATTATTATACAATGGCAAAAAAGAATGCTGGGCTCAGATTGGTCAATCTGGGGCTGGACCCATGGTGTTATCCCAGCATAACATCACGGATCTTGTCCTAGCACACACATGACTGAATGTTATCAGTAAAAAACATCACTCCACATGCAGATTAGGGAGATAGAAAAATTAGCTAGTTACTGTACCCACAATTACTCCTTATGTAAATTAGTATACATGCTATTATATTCTGAACTCACTACAAAAATAGGAGATTACATCTTTCAGTAAAGAAATCATCTCAGCCATCAGTGCATGCACACTGCTTCATTTTGAAAACAAACATTTGAGATTTTATATTGTTGTTGCCACTACAAAAATAGGCTGAACATAGAAACATAGAATTTGATGGCAGATAAGGACCACTTGGCCCACCTAGTCTGCCCATTTCCTTACCTGATGGATTAGCTGCAGATTCTAGTTAATCAACAGCTTACTTCCTCCTACCCTCCACTAGAATTGCCTTATGCCTGTCCCATGCATTCTTGAATTCTCCAACTGTTTCTGACTCCACAACCTCCTCAGGAAGGCTGTTCCATGCATCCACAACCCTCTCTGTGAAAAAATACTTTCTAACATTACCTCTCAGCCATCCCCCCTCTATCTTCAGATTGTGCCCCCTTGTTCTTGTACATCTCTTCTTCTGAAAGATACTACCCTCTTGTACTTTGTTAATTCCCTTGAGATACTTGAAAGTTTCTATCATGTCCCCCCTCCTTTCCTCAAGGTTATACATATTAAGCTGCTTTAGTCTCTCCTCGTATGTCTTCTGGTGCAGACCCTGCACCATTTTGGTTGCCCTCCTCTGAACAGCCTCCACTGTGTCTATGTCTTTGTGGAGATGGGGTCTCCAGAATTGCATGCAGTACTCCAGATGGGGTCTCACTAACTGTCTGTACAGAGGGATAACAACTTCCTGTTTTCTACTGTTGATGCCTCTTCCTATGCATCCCGGTATCCCCCAGCCCTCCTTACTGCCTTCTCACATTGCTTGCCCACCTTTAGGCCATCTGATATAATTACTCCTAAGACTCTTTTGATTTTTGTCATTGTTATTAACTCACCCCACATTGTGTACTCTTTCCCTGGGTTTTTGATTCCCAGATGTATTACCTTGCACTTCTTTGCATTGAATCTGAGCTGCCACATATTTGACCATTCCTCCAACCTTGCCAAGTCCCTTTTCCTTCTTTCCACCCCACCTTGTGTATCAACCCTGTTGCAGATCTTTGTGTCATCTGCAAAGAGACATACCTTTCCCCTCCCAGTGCACGTCCCAGTAAGGAAAAATGGAAGACAGTTTCATATCGTACCCACAATCTCTTGCCACATGTATCTACTTATTAGGTGCTATACTGCAGTCACCACTACCAAAACAGGTGACTGCACTGGTGAGTAAGGAAAATTTAAGTTAACTTTATAATTTACCCACAATTCCTTGTTCTTGTTGTATATAAATCATCAGATTAGCTGTTATACTGCTATAACTATTACATATTAAGTACTATACTGTAGTTGTCACTACCAAAGTAAGAGACTGCACTGCTGAGTAAGGAACATTTCAGTTAACTGTATAATCTACCAAAATTCCTTGATGCTGTATGTAAATTTGCATATTAGCTGTTATACTGCTGCAACCATTAACAAAATAAGAGTTAACTGATTTAAGAAAAAGGGACTACTTTATGTCCAAATGTTAAAATGCAAGGACAATGTATTCTAAGATGTATTTTTCATTATTTTCCTTTGCTTTCAAAAAAGGAGCCATTGCAGAATAGGAATAATGCACTCCAGGGTGTGTGTAGTGCTGAGATAATGTCACTTCTTGGGTGTTGGATGCACTCGGCCTGTGGCCTCATGCCTAATCACCCGAGGCATGATGTTGTATGCAAAAGTCACCACTGTAAATGAGCATTGCTGTATGATCTTAACCTTACAATAAACAAACAAACAAATGAAGACCCTGTCATGCATTGTTCCTTTATTTATGCATTAGAGTGCTGGGGCGGTGTGGGTTGGAAAGGACATGCTCACTTGGTAAGTCATCATCTTTGGTGTGGTTGTTAGGGCCAATTTAGCACAAGGGCATTTCATGTTATTGCACCCTTGTAGTGATATACTCAGGATGGCACAACAGCAGTTTGATGTCACTACCAGTGAACAGCAAAACTAGAGATTCACTGAATTCCATTAACAATAGCACTCTCCCATACACTATATGTTTATTGTGCATTACAGCAACATAGAAGCATCAGTCCCAGACCTGTACTCTGCTAATGTTTCACAACCATAAAGGTTTCTTCTTCAAGATGGTAGGTTCTAGTGACTATGTCCCTAAACCTCTAAATACCGTAGATCTAATCAGGCAACAAAAGGTTTCATCTTTCCACAAGACCTTTATATGTATTCTTTAATCGTTTACCCATTTTAAGTTATAATGAGCAATTCTAAAGCTCATAAAATGTAATTGCAAAATTCAGAAGGAATGTCTCTTCATTTCTCTCCTTCCCTGACAGGTTTGTCTGTGCTGCAAACAGTATATGGAGGGCTTTGTCACTATGGAGTGTTCTGCATGAAGACTGTTATCCCCAAAGGGGTCAGGTTTGGACCCTTTCCAGGCAAAGTGGTGAATACCAGCGAGATCAAGACTTATGATGATAACTCACTAATGTGGGAGGTAAATCAGCTGTTTAGAGCAAAACAATTCCTGATTATTTTAACTGTTGTTATCCACCGTCTTTCAGAATATTAATCCAACTCAACACTTCCAAGTTAAAGGGGGTTTTCCAGTGTCCTGGAAAATTTAGTAGAATATAATATTCAGACACAATTCGGCTTGTATTTCACACATGTTCTGAATTTATGTCCCCATACTCTTTATTATTGTGGATAATATGAAAACAGGATCCTTGTGTCTCAGACTTCATCTCATCCTCCTGCTGCCTTTCTCACTGAAGAGCGTAATCAGTAGTATTTAATTACACTTTTGCAATGGTGGCCTCTCCTAATGATCACAAAAGACATTTAAATTGTATTAACTCAAGTATTGTAGACTATAAACATGGCTGTCAAATATTAGCTTACTATGTGATGTTCTACATTGACTTGTCAATTGCTTACCATGTCATGTTATGTTTTTCTACATGCCTCCTTGTTAATTCTTGTTGCATTTGACTATTGTCTTCTCACTGGAATTCTGTAGTACGTGCTTTTAGATTGTAATCTCCTTGTGATCTCCTGGGTCACACCTGAAAATAGGCATATGACTGTCTAATATGCTTACCTGCTTAGCAAAAGCTAAATAAATAAATAAATTGTTGTGATTTTACACTTGGACTCTCTGTAACACTGCCACTGGAAACTGTTCACTTGGAGAGAAAGACAACAATAGTCAGAGAATTGTTTCTTTATCTGAACTGAAATTTTTCCAGTCAGATGAAGGATTAAGTTCGATCCATCTGATCTGAGAATATAAAGAAAAAACACAAAATGTGATGTTTCAGAGTTACAGGATTTATATTTCTGCATGGACAAAGATGAAGGGATATTGCAATCATGTATATGTTGCAGTTCATTTACTTGCTGGCCAGCTGGTGCAGCAGTAGCGCTACTGCTTGCAGCACAGACAGCCCCTGGTGGAAGCTGGGGGGAAGACAGTCAGGGCTTGGGGGGGCTGGCAGACATCAGAGCATGCACCTTGAAGTCAGTGCATGCCATGTCCCCAAGGAGGAAAACTGGGAAACCTCCAGGTCAAGCTGGACGACCGCCGGCCCCTGCAGGCCCCACACTTGATGACTCAGGTGCCCCCTGGACTCTGGAATTGAAGTCCTGGCGGGCAGAGGTACTCCTCACCACCCCTGTCATTGAAGGGCACAGTGGAGGACTCTGGGAGAGAGGTAAGACCTGGGAGAAGTCAGGCTGTTGGGGTTGGAAGGACCGGCAAGAACGTGGGCCGACCAGGACAAGGAGTGCACAAAGAGTAAGTAAAAAAAAAATAATTTACTTAGGATAGCCCAGCTGAAAGGCAATATATTGTTTTTGATAGGCTCCTGCTTTCACACATTTTTATAGCTGGGTAGACTGAAGCACTGAGAAGTTAAGTGACTTGCTCCATGTTACACAGTCAGCAAGGGGCTTTGGTGGGATACAAATCTGAGTCCTTTGATTTCCAAGTTTGTGTTCTTGCCAGTAGACACTGCAGCCTCTATATGCCTGTCAACACTGAACAAGTGGTTACTCCTGTAAAACACAGGGCCCAGCAACATGTTCTCCATTTTTATGTTTTAATCCTGCATGAGAAACAAACATACTGTACATACACAATGTTTTGGAAGCTGGCATCTCAGACTCTTGATTTGTTCTCTTAGATTTTTGAAGATGGCTGCCTAAGCCACTTTGTCGATGGAAGGGGAGCTGCAGGGAACTGGCTGGCCTTGGTGAACTGTGCCCGCTTCCCAGAAGAGCAGAACTTGATAGCCTTGCAGAGCCAAGGCCAGATTTTCTATGAGAGCTGCAAGGAGATTGAACCCCGTCAGGAGCTGCTAGTGTGGTATGGTGACTGTTACCTGCAGTTCCTGGGCATCCCCATCACCCTAAAGGGTAGGACAGAAGGCAAGAGCTGCTTGCAACAACCAGCTGATGGTGAGCATCCTTCACAGAACATAAAGCAATGAAATTGGTTTGACTGACTGCTCACCTGCCTAGCTGTCTGTCTATCTACCTCTCTGAGCAGACTGGATTGGCCAATTGGTCCCTATCTGCCATCATAGTCTATGTTTCTCTTTTTCTCTGTTACACACACACACACACACACACACACACACACACACACACACACACACTGTCTGTCTGGCCATTTTTTATAACTCTGTTCAGGTACTGCATATAAGTTGTTCAGGGCTCTATGTGGAAAACTGTAGAGTCAGAAGTGCCCTCAATACAGGAGGTCCTGATCAAACTGGAGGAGTTGTCAGAAAAGTGGCAATTGAGCTTCAGTGCGAAGAAGTGCAAAGTTATGCACTTCAGAGCAAGGAACCCAGGTAGGAGCTACCAGTTGGTAGAGGTTCAGATAGAGGTCACAGAGGAGAAGAAGGACCTAGGGGTGATCATAACGGTTAACATGAACAACTCAGCTTATTGCAGGAAGGTGGCAGCTAAGGCCAACAAGATGCTGGGGTGTATTTTGAGAGGAATCTCATCAAGAAATAGGGATGTGATCCTGCCACTGTACAGGTCACTAGTCAGCCCATATTTGGAGCACTGCGTGCAGTTCTGGCATCCCTTTCTGAAGAAGGATATCAGATTGCCGGAGGGGGTGCAGCGTAGGGCAATTAAGATGATCCAGGGGCTGGAGGGCAAAACCTATGAGGACAGGCTGACTGATTTGAATATGTACACTCTGGAGGAGAGGAGGGATGGGGGATATGATTGTGACCTTCAAATATTTCAAGGTATTAACGAAACGGGCACAGAAGGGATAGTTAAGCTGAGGAGAGGAAGGGACACCAGAGGGCATGGTCTCAGGTTGCAGGGTGAGAGATGAGGAGGCATTTTTTCACAGAGAGTGTGGTGGAGAAATGGAACACTCTGCCAGAGGAGGTGACATCCTGTAGCACAGTGGGCAGTTTTAAAAGGGCATGGGACAGAGTTTGGGGGGGTAAAGGTGAGGGGGGGAGAGGAGGGTGGGGCAGCTGTAATATAAGGGTGCTAGCTGCGTATTTGAGCAGACTAACTTGATAGACCATAAGCCTGTTTCTGCTGGCAGATTCGTATGTTCGTAATACACAGAAGGCAATTGTGCTGCAGGGAGATCTAGTGCCAAACCTACAGAAAACAAAAAAGATGTTAAAGAATTTTTACACACACTCTCTCTCTCTCTCTCTCTCTCTCTCTCTCTCTCTCTCTCTCTCTCTCTCTCTCTCTCTCTCTCTCTCTCTCTCTCTCTCTCTCTCCTCCCTACCTCTCTCTCTTTAGTTCTGCAGACCACATCTCAGGAAGGATGATATCGTCTGCATACTTGTGGATAGTAATGCAGTGTAAACCTGCAAAAATAAATTGTGATAGAATTTAGTGTGTGTCTTTTGTTATCTGAATCTTATGATTGATACTATATGAACTTCAACTGGTATACTAGTTGAAATAAATGATATTGTATCATATTTGTCATATTAATCATATTAATGCAACGTAAACCAGCAAAAATAAACTGGTCCTCTATTTTTTACCCACTCTAAATAGCTGTAACTGACTTTTTAGAACTGGAGAGAATGAAGAAAGATTTTAATTGCCCTCCTATGTATTTATTTAATTTACAGAATGTGGGGAGGGATTCAAATGTGAGAGATGTGGAAAGGTGTTTGCCTATAAATATTACAGAGACAAACATCTGAAATACACTCGGTGTGTGGATCAAGGGGATCGGAAATTCCCATGTCATCTCTGTAACAGATCCTTCGAGAAGAGAGATAGGCTGAGGATTCATATTCTTCATGTTCATGAGAAGCACAGACCTCACAAGGTAAGAAACCAAGTTCTTCTTTCAGGAGACTTCTTTCCTGTGTGTGTGTTCCTTTATCCTGCCCGCACATTTCCTGATCAACTGACAGGCTTAGTTATTCATTTGCAACAGCCCAGAGGCACACTAGAGGCACGAAAGTTAATAAAATACGAAAGATAAACTCTCACAATATCTGTAACTGCAGAACATAATGTTTATGTATATATATTAGAAGCTATATCCATAGGCTAGCCCGATTATGTTGGATTGTTTGTTTACAACAGATTCCTGCCCAAGACTAGGTTAGAAACATAATGTACACAGAGCATCGCAATAAAAATACATTGTACAGTGCAACATGTACACACAGATTATAATAGTAGTTTTGTAAAAGGGCAGTTACTGGTAGTCTTGGGCACACTAATAGGAATGTTGTATGCCATGCCAGCTAAAAAACTGTTAACGTTCAAAAGAAAATGCCTGTCTGGCACTTTCAACAACTGGTCTTCAGTCCTTTGGGAAAAAAAAGTAGATTTTACACATCTAGGAATACTTTCTTTTTTTTTCCCATAAAGAGTTTTTTTCCTCACAACCAATCAGTCCCACCCTGCCCCAGCCCATCCCCAGTTGAGTACTACCTCCTCCAGGATTCACCTGCGGTAGTTCCCCCACGGATTACCCTGATGGGGCCAGGATTCACCTGCGGTAGTTCCTCCATGGATTACCCCCTATGATGGGGGCAAGATTCACCTGCGGTAGTTCTTCCATGAATTACCCCCCATGATGGGGCCAGGATTCACTTGTGGTAGCTTCTCCATGGATTACCCCCTATGATGGGGCCAGGATTCACCTTTGGTAGTTCCTCCACAGGTTACCCCGTGATGGGGCCAGGATTCACCTGCTATAGTTCCTCCATGGATTACCCCCATGATGGGGTCAGGATTCACCTGTGGTATTTCCTCCATGGATTATCCCCCATGATGGGGCCAGGAGGAGAAATGCCATCCTCTGCCCCCAGAACACCTATCTAGATATGCAGGGAGTCTGTGGTGATGATGGTGCTGGCCAGAAGATGAGCCCAGCATCATCCTCTGTTTTTTTCCCTATTTTTCTCCCATGACCTGGTGGTATGCAATGAGCACCAGTGTGTGCATGTGTGGAGGCATGTGCTCTGCCACCAGTTGTACCCCAATGTGTTGTACCTGCTGCCCTGCCAGCACATCTTCACATGGTGCAGTCTTGGAGCAGAGTGGCAGAATCCTCCTCCACAGGACAGAACAGTCCTCTGGACGCACAATGCTCTCCCTCCTCTGCCGAACCCTGGAACCCAAGTTTGCTCTCAAACCCGCTTCACCGGTGCGGTGTGGCATCCAGCACCTCAATGCTCAGCACCACCAGCTGGCCCCAGGAATGCCTTCTTTAAGTAACCTGGGACCTATGCCTTTTCTACAGTATGATCTTCATTAATATTCCTCATCTATTTCCCCACTGGGCACTTAGTGCTGCTTTTAGTTTAGACTCCCTGTTTTGTTTTTGTAACTTTTATTGCTTGTGCTTTGACCCACACAGTCTGAACCTCTTAAATATATGACAATTAACATATCCTGAATCAATTTAATATATAGGCAATAATTTAGGAAAGAGTCTTTTTGGCAGTGGTATGAGCTAAATTGTTCCAACAGGATTCTGAGCCCAGCTGTATTGGTTCCTAATGGTTAGGGCTGTACCTTTAGCATAGATGTCATGGAAGTAATGGATTCCATGATTTTTCCTATCTTTCAGGAAAACTACATTTATTTTTTGGCATTTTCTATGACAACCTCATGAGTTTTGGCATTTTCCATAACACAATGATCGTTAGCCTGTTTTATGAAATATCTTAGTTCTTGGTGTTTGCAAATGACAAATCCATAATTGTGTGCCTCAGCCTTGCAATGCACATGGTCCCCAGTAGATCTCAGTGTGGGATTTTGGGGCTTGCATATAAGACGGGTATCCCAGATGGCACTACAGTGTGTTACCCTCTGCTACTGGACCAGCCTAACAATACATTTTTTATACATTTAAATCTTTGTTGATGTAGTTGTACAGAGATCTATCAAAATAGAGGGAACCTGATACATGGAGAATTCATGTGTTTTCATGACCGTTACTATAATTTCCATGATTTCTGTAATGTTGACCATGGTAATACCATGATTTTCTCCAACATTTTCCAGTGACAAAAGTAAAGCTCTAATTATGGTTAACACTCTTACCCTAATACTATTTATAAAATCCCTTCCTTTCCAGATTCTCCAGATTTTATTTAGCTCCTTACTATTGCCTTAGAAACTTTGCCATTTGATGCTTTCATTATTCTGATTGTTATGCATTTAAAACAGGCATCCAGTTAATTATATTATACAGAGTGCTGAAGATTTTCTGATGCGAAATATGTTCATGAACAACAGTTCTTGATGTATTAATTTAATTGTTTGTGTTTTCTTACACGAGGCTGTAAAAACAAAGCATTTGCTGAATTACCAAATGCCACATCCTTAAGAAATCTATCTGTTATCATTTCTCTGTAGTGCTCACTGTGCGGAAAGAGTTTCTCTCAGTCATCCAGCCTGAATAAACACATGAGGGTGCACTCAGGAGAGAGGCCTTACAAATGCGTTTACTGTAACAAGGTAAATCAAAATAAAGGCTCTTGGAGACCCAGCTTTTTGCTAGACAGACAGCCGTTGATTTATAACTAATGACTAATTTCATGGTGCATTTAGTAGTATGATGTGTTCACTGTCTGTCAATAGATGGGTGACTCTTTAAAGACTTGCATGGGATCCATTATTCCTTTCAAGGTCCAGATGTGTGCTCCTATTCTTGTAAAATCCAGGCACATCTTCAAGGCAGTGTTAACCAGGCATAAGCGTCAACATAGGTATTTCTTGAGAACCCCACGTTTTGCATTATTTTTTTGGTGTCAGATGCACCTATTTTGAGCATGGCATTATTTAGGTCATGCCAAAAAAATGTGTTGATCCTCAGGATTTGCCTCTTCTATTTTGAGTGTGTTGTAGATGAGCGTTTATTAGTTTACTCGGCTGTGAGAGGTCAATCATGGTTTGGACCTCGGTTTTCTCACTGAATAAAAGATGCAAGTTGTTTTTGTTATGCCCAGTATTTCAAAAAACTTGTTTCCTCTTATCCAAAAAAGAGATGGGGGGGGGGGGGCTACCTTTATATTTAATGTAACAGAGCTGGTGCACTTATACCTCACAGCCCATCTAAAATGTCAGAAAAATTTAAGCAGCAAAAAAAACACTATTGTGAGGTCAGCACTCTCAAAACAACATGGATAAAATGGATTCCCATGTTTTGGATTTAATGTGATTTTTTGCACCCCTTTGCTAAGTGAACATGTATTTATTTCCTCCTTTTTTCATGTCTTTCTGAATCTTCTCTCCCTTTCTCCATCTTCTTCCTTTTCCCCCCTCCCCCTCTTACCCCTCTTGTTACTTCTTATTATTTTTTTCTGATTAACTATCTGCACTATCTGGACTGCTGAGAGACTGAGTTTGGTGTGAGAGGAAAATATTTTCCTCAGTGTGTGTTCTTTCCTCTCTTTTTTGGCTGCTACATTTTAATAATTATCGTGTGCCATTTTATTTTGAGAGTGCTGACCTCACAATAGTGTTTTTTTTTTGTTTTTGTTATAACAAGCAAATGTAGGTGTTGGAGGAGTGCTAAAGATGAATGCTGCTACCATAGCATTACGCTGCACTATTTGTGCTAGTTTCAGTTAGTGCTAGATTACAGTAATATGCTCACCTTTTTTAAATTTAAGTTGGGGGACACAGCCTTCACCCCCATTGAAAATACAACAGCAACAAACAATTAGGTGTGTCGGGAGGTGTCCTCAAGTCAAACAAGTAAAAAAAAAAACACTGTAACAATAATAGTAAACCTTATTTGTGCAAACAGCATAGTGTACCACATTACTCTTTTTAACACTGGTCCTTAGTCTTCCACCAACATCCAAATCTTTAAGCCAGTGAAAAGGAAGAAAATTTAAAATGTTTTCAAGTAAAATTCATGGAAAAATCTAAGGGGCAACATATTTATTTTCTCGTGGCCTTAGTCAATGATGTTCAGCATTTAATAGGCTGCTAGTCCTTTACTAGATACAGAAGAACAAACTGATGGTTTAACACTACTCACAAGTACTGACAAAATAATAATTTATCACAATTACAGTGTCTTCAGCATCCCTGATAATTAAATAATTATATAATTTTCTCCAAATAATATGAAGCTTCGTGAAAGAGGGATTGTTCTAAGAACTGGTTAGAAAGATTACCTTTTTGTATGCAGAGAAGCTTAAGTTGGGTTTCTAGGTAGCATGGCTTCAAGTGGTCTATGAAAAATATTTAAATTCAGTCATAAGAAAATTGGTATAATTTCACTTACTGGCACCACTCTTTCCACAAGGCCTGAAAGCCATGGGTTCTTGTCAAACACTAGGACTTGAACTCAGTTCCACTGTTGACATGACAGCAGGGGCTATAATAGAACACAGAGGGTACGCCTCTGCTGTTGGATCATCATTCAGGTGTAGCATGAGATGTATTTATTTATTTAACCTGGGAAATTAATTTCCCCAAAGAGCTAGTAGAACCTCTTTTATTAAGGGGCCCAGTAATTGCAGCAGTATTATGGATATTATGCAGACTTGCACAGACGTAAAATGTAATAATGACAATTGCAGATAAAAGCAACTACACACCTTCTGCAGGAGGTAACTACAATGTTTTTTAGTATGCTTTAGTCTGCAAGCCTGCCTGTAGTGTTCAGCCCCTGCTCTCCTGGCCTCCCTCCGGGACTTACTTTTTTACATATTGATACACCCTGACTTGCTCCCAAGGGTGGGGCCACCTCCCCAGTGTAACCCTCATGGAGCTGGGAGACAGATGCTGGCAGGAGCGCTTACCAGCCTTGCCTCCCTCGACCCCCCCCCCAGGGCAGGGTGTGAGGTTGAGCCAGATCAGTAGGAGATGGGATAGGTTGGCTGTGGAAGAGTCCTGGTGGGTGACCAGAGCTGGGGCATCATATATGGTGGCTGCTATTTTGTGAGGAAACCCCTGGGGGTGTGGCAAGCAATGATGCACAGCATCCAACATGCCCCCAGTCCTTCAGGCACTGGACACTGCTGGCTCCCCGGCCTCCACCAGAAGTCAGTCGAGCAGTGGATATCAGTGATAAAATTGGAAATGTTTAGGTGGGGGAACTCTCACTTCTAGATTTCTAGGTGGTGGAACTCTCCTATAGTAGTCAATGGAGAAAGATGACAAAGATAATGGAGGTCTCTTTCAGCTTTTTAAGAGGTGGTGGAACTGAGTTCCTGTGGGTTCCTGCCCAATTTAACCTCTGGCAGATACACAGATCCCAGTCCCCCTGGAGAAGGAGACCAGTGCCATGGATGGTCAATCCCTTTCCCCGGACAGCCCTCTGATGCCCGGGTCCGTTCCGGAACCTGGGCCATCAGCGTCACAAGTGGAAATCCAGCCACTGTGCCAGCAGGTTGGTTAGGTAACTACGATTTGTATAGTTACAATCTTGAAATCAAAGCTCCATCTACTCATTTCTGGTGACTTTCCAACTACAGTTATATATCTCATTATGTTATTCAAGGAGGTAACTACAATTTGTATAGATACAACTTTGAAATCAAGGCTCCTTCTACTCATTTCTACTGACTATCCAATGAGATGTTGCAGGTCCCAATTATGCTATTTAAAGTGAGTAGGGGAGAGCCTTGCTGCCTTGTGGCTAATGCTCTCTCTTCAGTGAAAACAGGTATGAATGGTATCATACAATACCAAATCTTCCCATTTCTTCAGACAAATCTGATTTCAAATGAGGATGTTTCCCACATTATGATGTAGTCTTTCATGAGGCCCTGATATTTGAAACAAACTTCTTGCACATTTTAGCTTATATTCGACATGTTTCCTGTATTTAGTGTCCTCCTTTTCTCTATGCCCAAGCAGAAGAACATGAAAATGGTATCATTGCACCCTAGACTTCATCTGCTCTGGATCCTTGTCTGCATCTAATATCACATTCCTCTGCTTATGGCATCATCATTACTTCCACAGCAACAGATTATATTATAAACAGAAGATTGTGGTGTCAGTTGTAGACGAGCAGCTAGAACAGATGGAAGTTTTGGGGACAGTGATCCTTTGAAATGTATATATTTATATAGACAAAGGAGAAACTAAACAAAGAATATATATGCAAGATAAGCCAAAATGTGTCTAAAAAATTATGTTTTGTCATACTTGCCACTGTGACATCTAGGGCTCTTCAAGTATTAGCTTCTCTTTGTTTAAAGATACAGTATATACTTATCCACTCTGAATATATATTACAAATCAGAAAACATATTACAGCTTCCTGTAGCACCAGCACAAGTGAGCTGCATGTTTTTTTTCTGTCTCTGATACAGGTCTCTTGGAAATACTCTGGATCATTGTTTCTTTCATACGTATTATGTCAAAATTAAGTTTTTTCTAATGTCCTTTTTCATGTCCTAGGCATTTACAGCTTCCAGCATTCTACGGACACATATACGGCAGCACTCGGCCGAGAAGCCCTTTAAATGCAAACACTGTGGGAAAGCATTCGCCTCACGCAGCTTCACGACAGCCATGTGCGACAGCACACACTACAAGGACAAGCCCAGCACATGTGCTGTTTGTGGACAGGCCTTTCAGGAGCAGCACGAACTGAAATTCCACATGAAGCTCCATGCAAGTTAATAAACTAAAAACATACCCTGATGTCTCTTTACCTTACTGTTCCCATTGTTTAGGCCAGATTGCCCTGAACATGTTGACTGGGGTTGGATGTTGCCACAATAATTTAAGTAGCTTCTACATACTGTAACTAATTTATGCAGAATTTAAAATGTTATGTGAAATCTAAGCATTAGTATACTTGTATCTTCTTTTGGCTGCTCATTAGGACATTTTATGCACATTTCCAGTGCCAGAGAGGTATACAAAAAAAATATAAATAGTGTCATTCCAGACAGAATTTTGTTTCACTTATTTTTTTTCACATGACTTCTTTTGTACTCGATAAAATGGAGAAGATGGAGAGGTGATTTCAGAAACATTTTGGTCTATTATTCCATCCTTCTAAATATGATTCAAACTTTCAGTAAACCCGCTAAGGAAACACAGTCTGAAAGTGCTGTTACCCCAAATTTCCACACCATGTTGATGAGTCAGGAAGCATGTGGAGTTGGGGACAGCTGCAAGCTCATTGACCAAACTCATAATGGAACAGACAGTTATTGTCAAAAAGGAGACTTGTTCCTTCTGAGCAAACACTGGTATCACACTACTAACTGTTAAGGACTACTGACCCTGCAATTGGAAACAAATGAACATATAGAAACTGCTTCACAATGATTTTCATAAGCTGCTAGAAACAAATTATCATGTAGAAACTGCTTCATAATGATTTCCATAAGCTTCTACCATATTGTGCTGCTGTACATTGCAGGCTTCTCCCAGACTGTGTTGTTTTTTTGTGCGTTTATTTATGTGTTGTCTAGCCAGTCACTTTTGCATTTTTTGCACAAAAATGAACAATGTTGCCCAGTACAGCTATTAGAGTACCGGGGAATTATTGTGGTCTTTTCTAATCAGTAACCAGTGAAGTTGTACAGTTAAGCCTGTTTCTGGAGTATGAAAGGCTGTTATTATTCCTATTATTAATGTCTAAATGTTATCCTTAGATGAATATGTACAACTCTGTCTGTTTGCACTAATACTGTAGCAGTTTTTGTTATTTATTGTTGCACAGGAAAAAAAAATCTTACATTGTCATGGACTGATGACCAGTAGGACAATTGTGAAAAGAATGTTACTTCACTAAGGACTCATATATCTACTATTAAAATAATAGTAATATAAGCAATATATGTGGGAAATGGCTTTTTGAATGTTACTGTTACCAAAATGCTTATGCACCATTGGTTGAAAAGATCAGTTTCCTCAGGATCTTAATGCTACCTCATGTCACAGCAAGAAACATTTCTGATTTCACAGACAGGTTATATTTGCCAGGTGATTTGCACTGTTGCATAAGGGGATAATAGACTGAATGAAAGGCAGTGTGCACGTAAAACTTCTTTTCTTATTATTCTCTCTGCTCCAAGGAAGCTTACCAGGATAATCCTGGGAAAACATGAAGGGTATTTCTAAAATAAAGGATTACCAAAACCTATGGCAGCATTATTGTTCAGCAGAACAGAATCTGAACCGGTACAAAGGAATACAAATTGTTTTCCTCTTGTACATGACAAATCTTGTTCAAATGAAATCTTTTGCATTCTGAAAAAAATATATATTATAAGAGAGTAAACAGGACGGCAGTCTCCCATAATAAATATCTGGTAATAAAATAAGTTAAAAAGGCTTACTCTAAGTAAGTAAGTACTCTAAGTATGTCATCATGACATAAAAATATGAAACAATTTAATCAACTGCATGAAATCAGATTATGATTAGAGTTTGCAGGATCATCATTTGTCATAATTTTTCTAACTGCAGATGATTTTATGTGAACACATTTTTTTGTTTGCCAGAGGACAATAACCTAATCAACACTGGTTCAGATGTTGTAATTGGCAAACTTTTTTGACAGTGCTTCACTAGGGACAAGAAGCTTATTCTGTGATACTGCCTGCTGATTGTTACAAATATTTATTCTAAATACCATCATGTAGTGATCAGATATTTCAAAGCTGAACTGTTGGGATATTTTTCACTGTAAATGGAATTTTTGAGAAATAAGATAATGTACCACATTACCCAATCTGTACTTTGTATTTATTGTAAACGGTGTTATTTTGTTTTTATTTGTGGTATTTGAAGTTGATGTATATACTTTACTGTTGAAGGTAAAGATAAACTCTTTCATAAAATAATAAAATGCAACAATATATGGAAATATTTTGCAACTGTATGTGTAGCCAAAAATCTTGCTGTGTTACACACATTCCCTGTTGTGAATGCCGTTACTTCTGGCATCACATTTTTGCCTTCCACTGTACTGATGTGTAATTCATGGCAATTGACTGCTTCAAGCATTGTGATTATCAAAATGGCAAATAAAATAGGCACACCTACGTGTTTTAAGAATGTGATTTTTCAGGCTCACTAATGCATGACTTCTTATTTAAAACAAAAAACACAAACAACTGAAGACACACATTTAATGTGGGATAGCAAGCTTGCATTTTAACCAAGACCTGCAGGGATTATTGTTGTGTAAATTAATCTACTGTATAAAGCATCACACAAAATGTTAGCTGAGTTGTGATAAAAGTATTGAAATTCTTAGCATCACATTACAGAAGTAGAGAACACATAACTGGAAATGCTGACATATGCTGCATGGTATATATGATTAAACAGTATTTAAAGAAACGTATGCTGCAAGAGAAGGACTTTCTTCTGAAGGGTCCCTTATTTGTCAAGAACTGTTTGAACATTTTCTTATCATACCACTTTAGAGCAGAATACAAATCACAGGGTCCTCCCCCTACACCCTTTGTAGGAACTGTGATTTTTTTTTAAGCTTTCATCTGGCACGCTCCCAGAAGGATTACTGTAAATGCAAAAAGTCACTTACATTAAAGGGGACTGAGTGCTGTTTGCTAATTAAAGGAGGAATATTCATGAAACACAGCTAACTGTAAGTATGGGTACCATCCACTGGGATCTTCCCAGCTGTTTGGTCACTTTAAACTAACTGTCCTTCTTTAATCTAATGTGTTCTCCATCTTGTTTGGCATTATTCAAATGGAAACATTCATTTTGATTCCCCATTTTTCCTACAGTGTTGCCCAGCATGTCCTTCATTATGCATTCTTTTGAGATACTGCGCTGCATAGAACAAACTGAATGGCAGAACATATAGACTTACAGAACGACAGACAGGAGGTCCATGATTTTGAAGTGTGACAATTATGAAAATTGAGTAACCATGAAAATGATTGCTATGTCTAAATGAAAGCCCAGCTCCTCATAACACCACAATGAGCAAACTTCCAAGCATTTGAGGTGAACAGTTGTTTTACTCCTTAAATGATAGACATTAAAGGAGGGCAACTAAGATAATATGAGGGCTAGGGGATTTGACGTATGAGGACAGACTTGAGGAGCTCTGCCTGTTTTCACTGGAGGTGAGGAGAGACAGGGGGGACATGATTGAGGTCTTCAAGTACCTCAAGGGCATAAATAGGGTAAACATGGAAGGGATCTTTAGACTAAAGCAGGGAGGTATCACCAGAGGGCATGGTTTGAAGTTGGAAGGTGGAAGGGTGAGGGGGGGGAAGAGGAGGAGGTTTTTCACTGAGAGGGTGGTGGATCCTTTGAACATGCTGCCTGGTGAGCTGGTTCAGAGATCCGCAGTGGAGGACTTCAAGAGAGGGTGGGACAGACACAGAAAGCGGATGCATCAGATGATGACCTGGCCTGGGGATGGATGATAGGGTTTCTGGAATACAAGGGGGGGGAGGGCCTCGGTACCCAACTAGGGATCTGAGGTTCGAGCATACTCGATAGACTGTAAGGCCTAATCTGCTGGCAATTAGTATGTTAGTATTACCTGTATTAATGTAAACCCTGCTGTCCTGTATGTCTGGTTAGAACACATAAAAAACAGTAGATATTTTAATTCAAAGAGGCATCAGAGTTTACTCTAAATATAAAGATTAGCTGTTGGAGAGTGTTAACTCAAGGTGTAGAGATCTTCTGAATACTTTTTATGATGCCGCTAGATCATGTATTTACCAACAACAGCAAGTTGCCAACAGCAAATATTAGAATACTGGTGAGTTTAATTATCTAATTAACAGCCTTTTACAATTATTAGAAGACAAGAAAAATTACATCAGAAAAGGTAGTGCTAGCAACCAAGCTAGATATTTACAGTTTGTTATAAAAGGAGAATGCCCGAGTGAAAGAATGAAAATTAGCCCAGCAAGAGCCGAAATGAATGACAATGGATGTAAACAATGATGAGCTCCTGAAGGAAAGGCTGGCGAGAGTGGAGTACAAAAGCTGTCCCAGTGACATCTGCTGCCTTTTGATTGATTCCATCATGTTACCAAATGTCCAGATTTGTTTTCTGAAGGCCCTTGTCCTGCAGCACTTTAAGGAAAGAGTCTTTTTCCACCACAGAGAAGGCAGAGTTTCATGACAGATTATGTAGCAAAAATAAATTGATCAGTCCAAATTGTTCAATAAACAAGCTAAAGCATTTTAACCATGAGATCTTTGCTCTTTGGCTTGCCTATAGAGTCCCACCATGCACTACATCTATCTAGAGCAACGCAATTCAATATGTATAGTAAACTGAAAAGTAACCTGAGCATATAATGCCTCTATGCCTCTCATTTACCTTGCTGTTTTCAGAAAATTTTGAAAAAATCTATACATTTCTATTCAAATGTTCCTAGAGGTAAACAGAAGGTAGTGAAACACTATCAACATCAATGCCTGTTCTGGTGTAAGTCTTATACAGTCAAATGTTTTAGATGTGGTACTTCATGCCTCCCAGTCTCACGTATGTTGATGTTTCATTTCTGATGTTGTGAGATAGTTTTTCTTTTTATCAGAAAAGAGCTTAGAAAGCTTCTTATATGTATTAATTCATTCAAAAAAAACTTGCCCTCCCACCTGCTTCCTCTGACTTTGTGCATTGCAGACTGTAGGCAGAGATGCTTATTTCCCCCTTCATGATGTGATAACAGGAACGGGATTAATGTTATCAGTGCATGGGAATAGACCCATTATGACGGGGACTGTCATTTTATTTTTAGTGTGTCATAAGGATGAAAAATACACACAACACTCAGGAGCCCTCTCACTAAACCTGAATTAAACACTTCTGCTTGAAGTAATTTATCTGAATAATCTAATCCAGCTAGCATTGATCCTGCCATGCATTTTCACTCTAGAATTATGTTCTCTAACCTACATTTTTATTTCTATTCATATTTAGTATAATGAAGAATACTTTACAAGCTTAACTTTGCATGAGCCTTAAATCCCTGACACTAGAAATTCTACTCCCCGTTGCAAACCTAAAATGCCTTAGAAGCTGATGCCACCCCTGAAAGGAGATGTTGCAGCACAAATACAACTGCTGGAGTCTCTGTCTTCTTTTCAGAAGACCCATAAAGTGCTCATGATGGGTGACTTTAAACTGAACTGAGGTACCCTGATACCCATGTCTCTGTGATCTGGAACTGGGGTACCCAATGTTTTTTTGCTCTTTTTTGTTCTTACCCCATTGAGGCTCAGCTCCTGATAGGCACAAAGATCCATCACCCTTCACCAGGGTCCCCATCTTTAAACCCCTGATCTTGCCCCTCAAGGCAGGGCCAGGGGGAAGATTCTCCCCTCCAGAGACACTCTGGGTGCTGGAGGGTGCAGCAGGCTGAGTGGAGATGGAGCATTGGGTGTTATGGAGGTGGTGTAGATTCCCTCCTGTAAGCCAATCCGAGTTATGCCCATGTGCATGGTCTCCAGTGTACAGGCACATGCAATTGCATGGCATTATGCAGAGCCAGCGAGTACCCTCCCTTCCCTTCCCCTTTGTCACTCCAGAGCTGCACATATGCATGTGAACACCAGGCAGAAGTGCTAGCTTTCAGCAAAGCAGTCTCCCAAAAGAGAGAGAGAGTCTGAGCACTTTGGGATGCTCAGTCCCTCTCCCCAGCAGGCCTTCCAATCCAACCGGGTTCCCAAACTTGATCATCAGCATCGCAAGTGGCAGCCCTGCTATTGTGCTGGTGGTCTGGCCTCTGTGGCACCTAATTCAGCAGACCAGACCTGGGTTTGAATCCCACAGCTTCCACTTGCATACTGTGTGACCCTGAGCAAGTCACTTAACTTCCCTGTGCTCCCAGGTCGCTCCTGTAAAAAAGCTTTCAGCTTAGTGTGCTACTCCTGGTTAAACAACTAAATAAATAATTCACACTCCCATCAAGATTGACCTAAAGAACCCTACAACTTCAACAAGGGCTGCAGTTAAGAATTTTGGGGCCCAGGACAAGTCACTTGAAATGGGGCCCTGTCTCCCAAACCAGCTAATGCTGGGGTGATGCCAGCTCCTCAGGTGGGCCCCCTGAACTCTGTGCCCAGGACAACATCCCCACATGTCCTCCCCCCATTACTGTGGCCCTGACTTCAACCATTCTAGACCTAATATTAACAAACATAGCTGATCAGAAGTACATAGTGGCAACCTCACTGGCTCATTCAGTGACCAGTAGCTATCAAAGGGGTGGCCTGTGCCACAGACCCAGGGGGAGGGCACTATACTGCCTCAGTGGGGCTACAGCAGACAGAAAATTTAGGTCAATGAAACCCACCTCCAAGATGCATCTGGAAACAAACTATCATAGCTTAGTGCACCTTTCATGGTAAAAAAATTACAACTAACTAAGTAACTATTTCCCAAGGTAGAGAAGCTGGTTGAGGGAAAGGGAGGGAAGTCGGACATAACTGTCCCTCTAGTGAAGAATGAACTTGCAAGGAGATTCTTAGGGCAAGTGAAGGCCAGTCTCAGAGAGTTGGGGAGCAAACTAAAGAGGGTGGCAGATGCTATGACCTTCTCAGAGATCTTCACGGTGAGTAGAAGGGGAGAGACATGACAGATGAAAATATATTAATTAAATAAAATGGTTGAAAGAATAGTATGCAGATGAGGAGTTTTGCTTTGTGGGGGACTTAAGTCATTCTGAAGTGATAAATGCCTATTTAAATGGGATGGCCTTTATCCAAATAGCACAGGGACAAACTCACTGGGGTAAAGGTTTAATGTTTACATATCCAGGTGTTATTTATTTATTTTATTAATTTGTTTTTGATACCAGGCAAGATACACTAGGGATACCTATGCCTATTTTCAGGCATGACCTAAGAGAATTACAGACTAACAGCAGGAACAATATACAGCAAACAGTATACATACATTGACAGCAAAGACATTAGGGGGTTACAATTAACTGACATCATGAGTCAGCAGCAGTACAAACAAAAATACAGCAGTCGATGCAGTCAGAAAATGTATTTGCTACAGAAGGAAATGTGGTGCAGGACAGAGGAGGAAAATCAGTGATATCAATTTTGTGGGTGCAGGTACAACAAACAATACAGAGTGCAATAACATTTAGTATGAAAGATGATACATATTAGAGAAATTGAGTGGAAAATGCAACATTGCTAGGTCAGCCACTCCTGAAATACTAACAGGAGCAAGGGCCGGGAATGTACTATGAGTCCTTTAGAGCTTTATAGAAGATCGAGTGGCTGGAAGAGAGGCATAATTCTGGGGAAAGGGAGCTCCAGTAGACAGGGACATAGACTATAAAAGCCAGTTTTCCCAGGCCAGTGGAGCACCAACGCTTAATGAGAGGCTGGGAGGTCACAGATCTTATTGAATATGTAGAGGACGAGTACTGTACATACCTTTCTAGGGAAGATGCGGAGCCTATTTAGAAATCTGACAACAGAAAAGGGGGTTCCGTGTGTAAATATCATGATAAAACATATTGTGGTCAAAAATATCATGGGCAGAATATCGCAGAATGAAATAAAGCCAGATGAAAATATCACCGGGCAGTACTATGTAGACAGGGATATATGCTGTTAGTGATGTGCTTGGATTACAAAGGGAAGAAATATTGTAAATTATTTTATCAGGTGTGTCACTGTCCCACTTACATCAGTCCCCATACCTCTCTAAGCATTCATCCCTGAAATGGCAGGCTCAGTAAGTATTTTGGGAAAAAAGTCCATTAAGCGCAAGTGTCTAGAATATTTGTAGTATCAATACTCAGAGTGGATACACTCACCTTGTTGGTAAATACATATGACAGATCCTTTTCAGACACTGATAATTGTTCTTCTGGGGGGCAGGGGGGGTTACAACTGCTGACTGCCATTGTCACTATCTCATTGTGGAGGGGTTCGACCATGTGCAGCCTGCAGGGAGCACGACATAGCTTCCTGGGTGTGGGTACATGGCTGTGGCCGTCAACTGGGGTCCTCACAGGCATCCGACACCCCCTACCACCATGTGTGTGATGGTGTTCATGTCAATGATTTGGGTTGGAGTGGTACGGTGGATGTTGTTGTCCATTGCAGGGTGCACATGTCATGCAGCACAGTGCTTTGTTACAGTCAGGAGCACCACAGGCACAGGCAGCACTATCCATGGCGGTGGTAGGCTGCCTGATGGCTGGGCAGGTCCAGGGGCTGTGAGTGGGGCAACAGACATGGGGCTTGCCAGGCAAAAAGGGGGGCTCTGGTAGCACCTCCAGCTGAGAGGAGTGGACACTGGGTTCCATGGCTATGGCCAAAGTGTTCCCTGTGGTGGACCTACTGTGCCTGCCTCCTGAATAGTTCCCAGTTGCCTGGCTGCTGTATGGTTTGTACGGCACTTGGTGCAGCATCCCCGTGATGTTCTGGCCATTGTCTGCAGGCTGGTGTTGCACTACCTTCCCGGCTGTACTGTTCCAGTGTCACACTGCCCTGAGTAGCACCGTGACTTCATCCCTTGCCATCCTGTGCCACCTTATTCACTTGAGTCTGGCAGCACTCTGGGGGCTCTGAACATGTGGTAATTTCACCCGTGATGTTTTGTGCCTGCATTCAAATCGACCACGATGTGCTGCTTGTGATGTATAGCCCCACTTTGTTTTGCAGTTGATATTAACATGTGGAAGCCAGAAAGGGACTCCTTGGGCCGTCAAGTCTGCCCTTTTAACCCCTCTCCATAGGCAACCCTAGTACCCACTCTTTGCACCCATCCCCTGGTTCTTCCTCACGATGGAGACTCCAGTCCCCTTTCTTTTTCCATATTCATCCCTTCCCTCTTCTGTATTCCATGAATTTATCCTATGACCTTTTAAATTAACCTACCATATTGGCCCCTACCACCTCCTCCGGTAGTCAGTTCCAGGGGGCCACAACCCTCTCCATGAAGTAGTAACCTCTCCTATTACCTATGAACTTTCCTTCTTCCAACTTCAAACTGTGCCATCTGGTTTTCAGATTTTCTTTCCTCTGGAATAAGCTCCCTTCCCTCACCTTGTTAATCCCATTCAAATATTTAAATGTCTTAATTATGTCCCCCCTCTCTCGGCCAATTTCCAGGGATATAGATCAAGCTCTTTCATTCTGTCCTCATAAGGCTTCTGTTGCATTCCATGTACCATCTTGGTCACCCTCCTCTGGACTCTCTTCACCCTATCTATATCCTTACATAGGTGAGGTGGGTAGGCAGAGAGGGACAGTGAAAAAACAGGGATACTGAATTGACACTTCTGCTCAGTATGCATAAAAGAAGAGAAGTGGGAAGTACCTAATCCAGTCAATAGAAGCACTCTGGATAGGGGGGTTGATATTAGTCCTTTCACAGAAGAAAGGGTTCTGAAAGAACTCCTAAACTGAAGGTGAACAAAGCAATGGAGCTTGATGAGATTCACCACAGAATTCTAAAAGAACTAAGGGGAGAACTAGTAACACCACTGACTACCCTTTTTTAACAAATCATAGGAGGATGGTGTGGTACCTAAGGACTGGAGGAGGGTGGATGTGATCCCCCCTTCACAAAAGTGGGAGCAAGACAGAGGCAAGAAACTACAGACCTGTCAGTTTGACCTCAGTGGTAGGGAAAATGATGGAATAACTTCAGAAGGAAAGAACTGTTGAGTACCTAGATGCCAGTGGGGCACAGGACCCAAGGCAGTATGGATTCACAGCGGGAATGGCATGTCAGACAAATCTAATCGATTTCTTTGACTGGGTGACCAAAGTAGTAGACCAGGGAGTGTCTGTAGACATGGCCTACCTAGACTTTAGCAAGGCATTTGACACAGTCCCACACAAAAGATTAATAAACAAATGAACCAGCCTGGGAGTGAGTCCCAGGGTGGTAGCCTGGGGTAAAACATTGGTTGGACAACAGAACGCAGAGGGTAATAGTAAACAAAGTCCACAGTGAAGAAAGGGGGGTTACTAGTGGGGTACCGCAGGGTTCAGTACTGGGTCCAGTCCTTTTTAATGTCTTTAAAAGTGACATTGCAGAGGGACTGGAAGGAAAAGTATGTCTCTTTGCAGATGACACAAAGATCTGCAACAGGGTTGATACACAAGATGGGGTGGAAAGGATGAGAAGGGACTTGGCAAGGTTGGAGGAATGGTCAAATGTGTGGCAGCTTAGATTCAATACAAAGAAATGTAAAGTAATGCACCTGGGAAACAAAAACCCATGGGAAGAGTACACAATAGGGGTTGAGATACTGACAACAACAAAAAAGGAAAGGGACCTGGGGATAGTTATATTAGATGACCTAAAGGTGGGCAAGCAATGTGAGAAGGCAGTAAGGAGGGCTTGGGGGATACTGGGATGCACAGGGAGAGGCATCACCAGTAGAAAACAGGAAGTTGTTATCCCTCTCTACAGACAATTGGTGAGACCCCATCTGGAGTACTGCATGCAGTTCTGGAGACCCCATCTCTGCAAAGACATAGACAGGGTGGAGACTGTCCAGAGGAGGGCAGCCAAAATGGTGTAGGGTCTGCACCAGAAGACATTCGAAGAGAGACTAAAGGAGCATACTATGTATATCCTCGAGGAAAGGAGGGGAAAGGGTGGACATGATAGAAACTTTTAAGTACCTCAAGGGAATCAACAAAGTCCAAGAGGGTAGCATCTTTCAAAAAAAGAGATGTGCAAGAACAAGGGGGCACAATTTGAAGATGGGGGGGCATGTCTCAGAGGTAATGTGAGGAAGTATTTTTTCACAGAGGGGGTTGTGGATGCATGGAACAGCCTTCCTGAGGAGGCCGTGTAGTCAAAAACAGTGGGAAAATTCAAGAATGCATGGGACAGGCAATTCTAGTGGTGGGGTAGAAGGAAGTAGGCTGTTGGTTAACTAGGATCTGCAGCTTATCCATTAGGTAGGGAAATGGGTAGACTAGGTGGACCAATCTGTCCTTATCTGCCATCAAGTTCTATGTTTCTATGTCTCCAGAACTGGACCCCATATTCCAAGTGGGGTCTCTCCATGGACCTGTATAGTGGCATTAATACCTCCTTGTGCCTGTTATACGGTTACCTCACCCTACGCACACCAGCATTCAAGTTGCCTTGCCTACCACTTTATTGTGCTGGATATCCATCTTCATGTTGCCTGAAATGATAATCCCCAGATCCTGCTCCTGCTCTGTAACCATAACTTCTTCTCCCCCCAGTGTGTACATGGTCTATGGGTTTTTGTGCCTTATGTGCATTATTCGGCACTTTTTTGCATTAAATCTTACTTGCCAACTTTCCGACCATCCCATCAGTTTTCTCATGTCCTGCTTCATTGTTTCCACCCCCTCCTGTGTGTCCACCCTATTGCAAAGCTTTGTATCATCCACAGATAGGCACACCTTTCCATTCTGTCTTTCCACAATATCTCCAATGTAGATGTTAAAGAGAATGGGCCCCAATACTGACCCCTGGGGTACCCTACTTGCCACCCTTTCCTCCCCGGAAGGTACCCCATTTACCGCTACCCTCTGGCATTTGTCGCTAAGCCAGCTCTCTACCCATTTACTTATTTTCAGCCCAGCCCCCAAACTGCCCAGCTTGTTCACCAGTCTTCTGAGGGACGGTGTCAAATGCCTGCTGAAGTCCAGATGGGCCATGTCCACTGCCCCTCCCTGATGAACTATCCTCGTCCATTGAGGAGTTTGTCCATAAAATGGTCCAGAGCTAGAGATAGTTGGCTAGCAGGGGAAGGCAAGGCCAGACTATTGTAGAGGAGGCAGTGATGTGTGAACTTTGGAGAGGCCAGGGCAAAGCCACACACATTTTATTATATGTTGTACCCATCTAGAGAAGGCAGTTTTGTTTGCACCAAGGAATGCCAAAAGACCATACGTGAGACCTGGCAGAAGTACACCCTGAGCTATAGACTGTGGAGCAGTCAGGGATAGGTGTTTTTTGACCCTAAAGGCCATGCCCAGTTTAGTGTTAACAGATTTGTAGACTAAGGTGACATGGAGGGAGAAATCAAGTGAGGGGTCTAGCCATACTCTTAAGTATTTGGAATTTCTGACACCCTCGAGTGGGGATCCATCTTTACAGGTGATGGAGAGTTTTGAGGGGGCAGTACAGAGTTTCAACTTGGAACCAAAGAGCATGGACTTGGTCTTTTTGCTGTTTAGGATTAACTTTTTTGTGGATAGCCAAGACTGAGTGATTACGACAGCTTCTGAGAGGGCCTTTTGGATGGCAGGAACAGTGTGGGCACTGTAGTACAGGACAGCATATCAGCATGCAACAGTGAGATACAGCCAGAGTCAACAGATGGGAAATCATTGATGTAAATAGAGAAAAGGAGTGGGCCTTGGACTGAGCCCTGGGGGACTCTGATGGTATTGTCAGTAAGGCAGGAGGTGGCAGAAAGGAGGCAATTTGCTGTTTCCTGCCAGTTCGGTAGTTGGAGAACCAGGAGTTTGTAGGTGGGGAGATACCAAGGGAGATGAGTTTGATTTTGAGGAGTGAGTGACTGACCAAGTCAAATGCCTCTGTGAGGTCAATAAACACCATGCCAATTAGAAGACCAGAATCCATAAATATAAGCTGTTGTCAGTTGTCAATTTGGCCAGGGCCATTGAGGTGCTATGGTTTTTCCTAAAACCATGTTGGGTACGAGATAAGAGATCATATTGGATATATTGTCATTTACCTGTGATGCTACAATCCTTTCCAGGACTTTGGAGAGTACTGAGGGTATGGCAATGAGGTGATAGTTGTCCACTAGTCTGGGATCACCTGTTTTTAACACAGGGGTGGTTTTGGTGATTTTCCAGATGTTAGATACAACTCTAGTGGAGAGGGAGAGATTTAGTATTTTTGAGATAGGGAGCTCAATGGAGGGAGCAGTGAGCTTCAGCAGCTTTGGTTCAAGGCCATCAGACCCTGAGTTGTTGGGTGTGATAGTGAGCAGTAGTTTCCTCACCTCTGCCACCTTAACAGATCAAAGGTAGAAAAGAGAGCAGCACGGTATGGCAGAGGGTGGAAGGCATGTGACAGATGCCAGGGTCCCAGGCTGGCATGAAAGCAGTGACGTCTGAGAATTTGGAGCAGAAGGCATTTGTGATTGTGCCATGGTCATTACAATGTATACCATTAATGAGTATGTCAGACAGGAGGTTTAGTTTTTGTGCCAAAGAGGCTTTTTATGCCATCCCAGAATTTTCGTGGGTTTCCAGCAGAGGCAGCAAATTTTTTTGGCAAAAGGAGCTCTTGCTAGACCTAACCACTGATTTGCATACTCAGCCCAGTCAGAGGATAGTTTAAACTGGAGAGGGGGAGAGGCTGGGGCTAGGGTCAACCATGGCTACACATGAGTAGCCTATCTAGCTCTCCCTAACTAGTGGGGTTTACCAAGGATCAGGTAGTAAATTAGACAGTGTAGAGAAGGAAAGTGTGCAGGGGCAAAGGGTGAAAGGAGGGAAGGTCTGGGTACCAGGCAGGGAAGGGATAGGAAAAAGGCTTCTGTAAAGTTGCCTGCATAGAAGCTAGGCACCTCTGAAACCAAATGGGTGGCCTACAGGCTGTTGCAACAGAGGGAAGACCTGCTATTATGGCTGTTACAGAAATGTGGGTCATACCAAACCTTGACTGGGACCTCACGGTCCCAGGCTATGACCTACAGTATTTTGAAGGGGGGGGGGCATTGTACATCAATGAAGACATAAGGGAAATGGTCAATAAGGAGCTGGGGATGTGTGGGAACTCTATGGGTCCAGCTGCCAGTAGAGTGGGGTAAGAACCTCCAAGCAGAGGTGGCCTATAAGTTGGGACATGGTGGATAGGACACTGGAGAAGGGATAAGTAGTCCTGACTGGAGATTTTAACATGGCAAATGTTGACTGTAACATTCTTGGGGTGACAAGCACTAGAAGCCAGATCCTTGTGATGATTTTCATGACTGTTTCTTATCGCAATATGTGGAAGAGTCAACTAAGAAGGATGCCATATTGGACATGGGTCTCTCATATTAGGACATCATAGGCAATGACCAGGTGGATGATCCACTATGGGCTAATTGACACAATTCAGTGTGGTTTAGCATTGACCTTGAGGCCTAGTATCATAGGTCTGAGGTCAGTTCTGGACTTTAGAATACCAGACTTCAGGAAAATGGAGGAAGTTCTAAGGGCTAGACTCAAGGGGACAGGCTGATTATTAGTGGTGGTGTTGGAGTATAAATAGGATGCTATCAAATGGGAGATACAGAGGTATCTCAAACTTGCCTAAAACAGGTTTGGTGGGGGGAAGAAGCATAGGAAACCAATACGATTCTTCAGGGAGATGGAGGAGGCAGTCAGGGCAAAAAATCAGCCTTCAGCAAATACAAAACAGATCAGATGGAGGTAAATAGGAGGGTCTACCTTAGTAAACTGAATGGGACCAACAGTATAGTGAGGAAGCAAGGACAGAGTCAGAACTCAAAATAGTGGAAGGGGTGAAGGATAACGATAAGGCCTTCCTCGGGAAGGTCAAAGAGAAGAGGAAAAATTAAGGGAGAATTGAAAGACTGAACAAGGAATGGGTATGGATGGTGGAGGATGAGCAAAAAGCAGCCATCTTAAAGAATACTTCTGCTCATTATTCACAGCAGAGGAAGAGGGGCCACTACCAAAATGCAGTGCTAAAATTTGGAGGGAACTAAAGTTGGAGATGGGACCGTCACTGTGAGGCTAGAGTGCTCAAGGGTCTGAAGGTGGGCAAGTCACTGGGCTTTATCACCAGGTGCTCAAGGAGGTAAGGCAGGAACTAGCAGCACCATTGGCAGACTTGTTTAATTACTCACTAGGAACAGATGTGGTCCCAGTGTATTGAAGGAAAGCTAATGCTGTACCTCTCCATAAGAGTGGGGACAGGGGCAACCTGAACAATTACAGACTTTTTAGTCTGACCTCAGTTGTGGGGAAACTGCCAAAACTATTACCAAGAAGCATTTAGATATCTTCCTGGAGATGAACGGTCTCCAAGAAAGCATGGCTTTATAAAAAGGAGGTCCTGCAAGAGAAACCTCATAGAATTCTTCGATTCAGTGTCTCAGTCAGTGGATAGGGGCCAGACAGTGGATGCCCTGCTTTCGGACTTAAACAATACCTCACACTGATGAAGTGAAGAAGTTAGGCAACCTAGGGATAGAGAAAGTCTTGGCTAAGTGGCTAGGAAATTGGTCAGATGGTAGGACCAATAACATAGTACTAAATGGCAAATACTAAGTGATCATGAAAGTGACCAGTGGGGTGCCACTGGGATCATTGCTGGGTTCAGTACTCTTTGGTTTGTTTATCTGTGATATTGGCATAGGGTTCCAGGGCAAACTGTGTCTCTTTGTGGATGACACTAAAATATGCAGCAGAGTGGACAGCGAAAATGGGATCAGGGACATGAAGGGGAATCTAAGGAAACTGGAAAGTGGTCAAAATCTGGCAGCCCATATTCAAGGCCAAGAAGTGGAAGGATGTCATGCATATGGGAAAGAGGAATCTGAAAATCACTACTGGATGGGGGCAGGGTAGATCAGCCCTGGGAGGAACAGGACCTGGGGGTTGTCAAAAGTGGTTACTACCCAATGCAGCAAGGCATATGGGAAACCCAATAGGATGTTGGGGTGCACAGGCAGGGCCTTCTCTGGCAGGAAAAAGGAGGTGATCTTGCCACTGTACAGACCAGTGGTGAGACTGCATCTACAATACTGCTCGCAGTTCTGGAATATACACATTGAAAAGGACAGGAATCACACAGTCAATCCAGAGGAGGACAACCAAATTGATTAATTGGCTACACAGGAAGAGTTATGAGGAAAGACTATCTGAACTGAACACATAATCTTTGGAGGTTAGAAGGAAAAGGGGAGATATGATAGAGACATTCAAGTACCTGATGGGAATAAACTGGGTGGAACACCAGCAACTGTTCCCTCAATGTGAAGCGTCTGCAACAAGTTGGGATATGTTAGTGTGTGTGTGTGTGTGTGGGGGGGGATTCAGGAGAAATATGATAAAGTACTTCTTCATGGAGAGGACTGGTGGGAAAATGGAACTACTTGTCCCGAGAAGTGGTTAACACTGAGATGGTTAGAGGTTTCAAGAAATGATGGGATAGACATGTGGGCTTGGTGAAAACAATGATGGGGTTGGGGGGATGGGTTCAGTGAAATAATGAGGTGCAGTTGCCACCAAGGAGCTCTACCTAGGCCTGTATTAGACTGGTGGAAGTGAAATAAATTTGGGCAGTGAGGAAATAATTACTTTGCCACTAAATTTACAGCCCAATTGAGAACCCAAAGGTCACTGCTGATTCATTTAACACATTTTTGTTAGCATGGGCGTCCTGCAGCAGGACCCATGCACCCAAGTGTTACCACTACCCCCACAAAGGCGCAGCCACATATGAGATCTTTAAATTTACAATAAATATATTGCAGGCCAATGAGGTACTCAAGAAGTTCCTTGCCATTGGCATAAAAAAGCCCATGGCTCATATGATATCCCCACAAGTTAATCAAATATCATATATGGGTCTGCAACTACCACTGCTCTCAAACGTATCGTGACCTCCCTGAATAAGGCCTGTTATCTCATCACTGGCTCACATGGCCGTACCCACACATGTGACCTTTATTCCCAATCTGGATGGCTTCAACTGGACAAACGCATAAAATACCAAACCTGCATCTTGGCCAAGAAAATTATAATGGGGCTTGCCCCACCTGGTGTCTGTGCCCTCCTTAAGCCTAGACATAGGAACGTAACTACAAAGAGATCCAATTCCTATCTACTACATATCCTACAATGTCGCACGACCCAAGGACAAAGATCATTCTCCTATCGGGCATCCAACTGGCTCAACTCTCTTGGCGGAGACATAGCGACTGCTCCAACACTCGGCCTCTTCAAGTCCAAGCTGTGCCTCTCACTGCTTGTATCCTGCGATTGCCCATCTTAACATTTCCACCATTCCAACTGCACATGCCCCAGCACCCAGCACTTACAATCAGTCTTTGCACCCCTAGCACCTTACCTGTCATATTCCCTTGACAAGGCCACCTGGCTGCACTGTCTCCCGCCCTCGCCCACCTCCCCCCCCATATCTCCACTCCTGCCCCCGCCCCAACTAATTCCCGTACTCCCCTTACCCTGCACCTCCTTCCCCTTGATCTCCTACCCTCACTCCCCACCCTCACTCCCCCAACCCCCTTCCCTTGTCTTGCTCATAGCTCAAGTCTCTGTACTGGTTATTACATATCTGTAAGTCAATGACTATATGTTTGTAACTAAAAATGATGACTGTTGTACATGCTGACATGGAACCTTTGTAAAAGAGCCTCGGCTCAAAGGTATTGTAATCCTAGATTGAAATAAATAAATAAATAAATAGAAAATAAATATGCTGCTCCAATCATTTATCTGTTGCTAACCTACATATTCAACATGAACATCCAGTTTGGGAAGCTGCCTGCTGATTGGAAAACAGAACACACACAGAGGTAGCACTTGAGGAGACTGACATAGGGATATGCAAAAGTGCAGAGTAGGGTCATTTGGAATCTGTTTCATGGAATCTGACTCTTTGGATTCCGAGCTGTTTTACGGAATGTAGATTTTTTTGAATTGAAAGTCAAAAATCTAATTCTGAAAAAAAATGGGTTGGAATCGGAATCCAATTCAGATTTGGCATCTGCCTCCAACTACCGGTGTTTGTTAAGCCTCCCCCACCTATCACACACACTGTAAATGTAACAAAATATTGCACCCCCTGCCTGTGAAATAACCCCCCCCTTCCTCCAGACTTGTCTCCCATTCCCAGTCCCAACCCTTACTTTAAGGTAGCTGTATGCTATTGCTGTAAACCTGGTGGCCCCTCCATTGGCTGTGATGCTGGACTGCCTGGTGCTGGCACAGTGCTGGTTCTGGTGGTGGCACTGGTGGAGATGGCTGTCGTGATGTTTACTGTATATCCCTAAAGTTGATGTAGTGTAGTCCATAACAGACACCCTCCCAATCTGCCAACAAGTGCACCCACCACAAACAAAGTCACCACAGTGGCCACTGACCCTGTAGTCACCATTGCAGTCACGCTTACCCTATAAATAAAACTAAACCCTCCCTGCCCAGCCATTCACTGCTGTCCCACATCCTGAGCTGAGCAGCTGTCAGCTGATCCTCCCTGAGTGCCCTGGTTTGGGTAAACAGGAGGTGAGGAGGTGGTCTACCTGCACAAAACTCTGCATTTTACCAGCCACAGTTCCAGACATGCATGCTACACCTCATGCCTAGCAACCATCTGAGGCATTCATTATTCCCTTATAACCTCAGAACCTGTCATGTGCCATTTCTTACATATTGTATCCTCCCTTTGAGGTTGGAACACTGTGCTCAGTATGAGATCATGGGGAGGATAATGAATACCTTCTTATTGGTAACAAGCTGGTTTGTTCATCGAGAGGTTGCCATGGCGACCTTTGGAACCTCGAGGGCAAATCTCGAGAGGTATGGTTGCCACTGGCAACCCCAAGAAGAACAAACCTGCTTGTTACTGATAAGAAGGAATTCATTGTTTTTTATAGTGTACGATCACCACTAATGTACTGATTACAACATTCACATGTAAAGATGTTCACAAAAAAAATGACTGTCAGAAGCGGAATTGTTTCTTACAAGTACAATACCATCCAACAGGCAGTACTAGTATGGACCAGGATTTAGATAAACTTAACAGAACACAAAACTCTGCGCTGCTCAACACTCACAATTTAAAATAGCAGGAAATGAAAGCAAGTTAATAAAGTCCAGGTTTACAATTCACGCACAGGCAGGCAACTGTCACAGTTTGCTTTCTGGCACAGACAAGCACTGCTACACAGCACGAGGGACAGTTCTGTTCTGTTATGCTGCAGTACATATGTGGCTACTGCAGCATAACAATAGGACTGACATCTCTAGTACAGCATAACAGCTTTTTAGAAAGTGATGGATTTTAGACAATAACAATGTTCCATCATACACTATACTTTTATCCTGAAACATCCAGATCCTTATGTGCTGTATTAATCAAGACATTAACTAATATTGAGCTGTGTAAGTCTCCCTTTACCTGCTGGAGGATTTTACATAACTATTTTTCTGCATTCTATAAACAAGTTATTTCATCTTTGAATGGCTTTTTGAGAAATATAAACTGAATCGTCATCTTATTTTACACAGCAAATTAATTTTGGCTGGAATAATTTTTATTAATTATTTATTCATGGATATCTTGTACATACCTATTATTTTGTGCTTGAGCTATGGTGCATGATAGCAGCTGTTTCATTAGAACATTTTTCCTGTGGAGACAAGTTGATAAGCCACATTGTTAGCTCCCCAAAAACCTTATCATATGCTGAACGAGAAATTACAAATATTTACTGAAATGGTGATGTAAACCTCAAGAGGTATTTTATTATTGATAGCATTTGTTAGGCCAATAAGATGTCAACAATACAACACTCTGAGGAAATCACCAGTACCCTGTCATCAGGTTAGAAAGTGATCCCAAAATTCACTGGACCTGCACTGGCAGATGGTAAATTAGCACTTGGAATGAAACTCTCGAACTGACTTAGCTTTTACAGATTTGTAAGAGCACAACTCACAGAACCTGTTAGTACTGTACCACCCTCACAGAACCTGTTAGTACTGTACCACCCTCAGTAATGCAATATCTTTTAGTATAAGGCTTGCTCTGTTTTTCTCCACAGAACTGATGTCTTTAATTTTTTATAGTAGTTAGGTGAGAAAATCTGGATTTTTATAAACGTCATTTTTTATTTACTGGATTTTGGTGACCAGGTAGGCCCACTGAGACAGTATTGTCCCTTTTTAGGAGCGGCTAGGCATCACATGTATTGAGAGCTGTATGTATTGGATAGGCTATCATAATCATTAAAAAAGATCCCCCAGTCTTCCCCCTCTCGGCAGTGAAGTAACATTTCAATATTCTTTTGTTGTATATCCTAGTATGAGTACATGTACCACAACCCCCAGTGCAGGCCTACCCTATCAACTGTCTCTTGGTGAGAATGGGGTGGACAATAACATAGAGGGTGGCCCCCATGTCTAGGGGTATTTGATAGAATATTTTCACAGGGAGCCACAGTTCCCAGGTCTGGGGTTTCCCTACACCCCTGGAGGTGTGGCCCACTGAGTCACCTACTATAAAGTCCCTGTGCACCTTGGCGGAGAATGCCTTGGGCACACTGCCTGTGGCCCCTCGGTGGAACTGCTTAACTTTTTCTGCAGAGGAGCCTCCCCACACTGCAATGTGCCCTAGCCTTCATTTAATCCAGGACTTCATCTTTCCTGGCTTTGGGCCACCCATTCAGAGCAATTTGTTGTTGTGTTCTGTTCCTCTCTGTCCCACTCTTCCTTCCTTTAGTTCCAGGTGTACACAAAGCCTCCTACTGTATGCCAAGAAAAAGATTTCAGTAACATTTACACTGCATTATTACAGTCCACGCATGGCAACTTGGGGTAGAGACTGACTTACTCAAACTGTACTCCACAGCTTGATTCCCATTTGCATTAGCAGTTGCAATCGCATTTTCCTAAATATTGTGGGCTGGATATTCAAACTGCGCTATTTTGTGGCGCAAGCCCTTGCGCTGCACAAAATAGTTGCGCTGGGGTGTGTCCAGAGCGATATTCAAAGGAGTTGCGCCCTTGAGCAACTCCTTTGAATATCACCCCCTGGCCACAGCCACTGTGTATGGCGCAGTGGAACTTGCGCCATCAAAGTGGTCAGGTGGAGCATTCAACTGCGGTGGTGCAAGTACCATTGCGCCATCCATAAAATCCCCATATTCAAATGGTGACATGCAAATGGGGCCATAATTCATGCAAGGTGCAGGGGGCCATTTGCATCTGATTATCGCCCCATTTGCATGCCATTAGCATGCAGGTGCGCCGATCCCCAAGGACTTGCGCCTGGCACCCTGCCAGGCAGCAGCAGTCAGGGACCGATGCCCCCTGCAGCCCGATCACGGGCGAAACAGTGTACAATCCCCACCACCACCCCCCACTGGCCCGATTGCGGTCATAGTTTAATCCCTCCCCCACCTGCCCGATCGCGGGCAGCAATGTGGCTCCCCCCCCCGAACGTATCCCTGGTGGTCCAGTGGACTGAAAAGCCCGATCGTGGGCGGTGGTTGTCTAATAAACCCCACCCCTCCTTCCAAATTCATCCCTGGTGGTCAGTGGACCGAAAAGCCTGATCGCGGGCGGTAGTTGTTTAAGAAACCCCCTCCTCCGCATTCATCCCTGGTGGTCCAGTGGACGAAAAGCCCGATCGTGGTGTGTCATTGAAACCCCCACCCGAACATAGCCCTGGTGGCTGGTGTCCCCCACCACCACGAGCCACCACCCGCTCCCCGGCGGCGGTGGCGGCAGCATCCCACCTGCCTGCCCCCGCGACTGCCGACTGACTCGGTGGGGCTGCATGCCCGGTGGTGCAGAGCAGAGCCAATGGGCGTGCCAGTACCGGGCAGTCAGTGTGGCGGGGGCGGCAGGCGAGTGGGATGCTCCGCCCCCGCCGCCGGAGGCGGGTGGTGGGGCTTCATGGAGGTGGGTGGGGTGGGGGACACTAGCCACCAGGGAGATGTTTGGGCGGGGGTGTCAATTACATTCTGCCTGCGATCGGGCATTACAGTCCACTGGACCACCAGGGAGATGTTGGGGGTTCATTTCACATTCTGCCCGTGATCGGGCATTACAGTCCACTGGACCACCAGGAGATGTTGAGAGGTTCATTTCACAATCTGCCAGCGATCGGGCACTAGAGGAACATGTTCGGGGGTTCATTTCACATTCTGCCTCGATCGGGCACTAGGAACATGTTCGGGGTTCATTTCACATTCTGCCCGCGATCGGGCACTAGGAACATGTCTGGGGGTCACTTTACATTCTGCCCGCTGATCTGGCATTACGGTCCACTGGACCACCAGGAGATGTTGGGAGGAGGTGGGGAGCCACATTGCTGCCGCGATCGGCTGCAGGAGTGCATCGGTCCCGATGGCTGCTGCCTGGCAGGGCGCCAGGCGCAAATCCCTCGGGGATCACGGCACCTACATGCTAATGGCATGCAAATGGGGCCATAATCAGATGCAAATGGCCCCCTAGCTGCTTAATGAATTATGCCCCATTGCATCTCACCTTTTGAATATCGTGATTTGCGCATGGCGCAATGGTATGAGCCACCGCAAGTTGAATGCTCCACTCTGACAACTTGCGGTGGCGCAAGTTTCACTGCGCCATGCACAGTGGCTGTGGCTGGGGGATGATATTCAAAGGAGTTGCTCAATAGCGCAACTCCTTTGAATATCACCTGGGCCACACCCCTGCGCAACTATTTTGCGCAGCGCAAGGGCTTGCGCCTCAGAATGGCTCAGTTTGAATATCCAGCCCCTGGTGTATATCCAGGCAGTAAATACATAGTGCATATCCAGAGAGTAAATACATAGTGCATATCCAGGCAGTAAATACTGAGTGCATATTCAAACAGTAAATACATAGTGCATATCCAGGCAGTAAATACATAGTGCATATCCAGAGAGTAAATACATAGTGCATATCCAGGCAGTAAATACTGATTGCATATTCAAACAGTAAATACATAGTGCATATCCAGGCAGTAAATACATAGTGCATATCCAGGCAGTAAATAAAGGTAACATGTGAAACATATAGGAAGTACAAGCAGAGTTTATACAAACACTTTAATAGTTAGCTTTTCTTCTATCTGCAAAAGCCGAAAAAGGCCAGATTTATGTTAATAAAAAGTACAGCAGAGACAGGACTGAGAATAGCAGAAGTGATAATGATGGGGAGAAAACCTTCTTTAGGTACATTAGAAAGACAGAAACATAGAAACATGAACTTATCAGCAGAAAAGGAACACTTGGCCCATCCAGTCTGCCCAAGTGTTCCCTTCCTATTCTACTTCCGTAAACCCTGTCTTGTCTCCAGTGATCCTCCCCCCTCCCTGCCCCTGATCTAATATACCCCTATTTTTATTCCATGCATGCTTGAAGCCTCCACCACTTTGGCTGTCATTGGCTGTCAGTCAGTTCTATGCATCTACTAGCCTTTCAGTGGAGAGTATTTCTTCACATCCTTCTTGAACTCCACACCCCCCCCCCCAGCTTCATTGCATGCCCCCTAGTCCTGGAGCTCATCCTTATTTCAAAAAGGCTCCCCTCTTGCACCCTGTTCACCCTGTGAGGTACTTGTAGGTCTTGATCATGTCACCTCCCGCTCTCCTCTCCTCTAGGGTGTACATGTTGAGATCCCTCAGTCTCTTGTCATCGGGCTTCCCTTACAACCCCAGCATAATTTTGGTTGCCCTGCTCTGGACTGCCTCCACCCTGGTCCTTTCTGAGGTGCATTCTCCAGAGCTAAACACAGTACTCCAGGTGGGGGCACACCAGAGAGTGATACAGCAGCAGCACCACCTTCCTCCTTCTGCTAGTGATGCCCCTCCCTATGCACCCGAGCAACTCATTAGTTCTGCCCAAAGCTTTTTATCACTGTGCTACCACCTTGCAGTCCCCGATATAAAAACCTCAAGGTCCCTTTCCTGTCTACTGACTGATAATACCTCCCCATCCTAAAGTCATTACCAGGGTTCCTACATCCTAGGTGCATGATTTTGCACTTTTTTGCATTGAACCCCAATTGCCATGTCTTTGATCACTCCTCAAGTTTTCCTAGATCCCTACACATTTTATCTACCCTTGAGTATCCACCCTATTGCAGATTTTGGTGTCATCTCTAAAACAGCACATTTTTCCCTCCAGTTCCTTTGCAATGTCCCCAGTGAAGACATTTAAATGGAATGGTCCTAGTATCCTAGTGCCAAGCTCTGTGGTACCCTGCTGGTCATTTTCCCATTCTTACAGTATGTCCATTAACCACCACAGTCAATCTCCTATTCCGTAACCAGTTTCAAACCCAGTTTACCACTTTGGACCTCACTCCTAAGCTGGTCAACTTCCTTATCAGCCTTCTGTGCAGCACAGTGTCAAGGCCTTGCTGAAATCCAGATAACCTACATCAACTGCCCTCACCTGGTCTGCTTCCCTGGTCAACCAGTCAAAGAAATCTATCAGATTCATTTGGCATGACCTTCACCCTGTGAATCTGTGTTGCCTGTGGGCCTACAGCCCATTAGATTCCAGATGCTCAACCAGTCTCTTCTTCCCTAGGGTTTTCATTAGTTTCCTCACCACTGAAGTTAAGCTGACTGGTCTGTAATTGCTATGTTCCTGCCTGCTGCCACTGTTATGTAAAGGAACCATGTCAGCCCTTCTCTAGTCCTCCAGAACTATTCCTGTTTCCAGTGAGCCATTGAATAAGGCTGTCAGCAGGACAGGTAACACTACCTTGGGCTCTTTCAGTACCCTTGGGTGAATCCCATCCTGTCCCGTAGCCTTGTCCACCTTCAGGGCTGCAAATCATTTCAGGACTCTTTTCTCTGTAAATGGACTTGTGTCCACCTTCCTCCATCCCCTATTCTTGCTTCTCTCTCTGGTGGCACATTCCATCCTCTCTCCACAGTGAAGACTGAGAAGAAGTACCTGTTTAAAATGTCACCTTTTTCTGGGTCCCATTCTGCAAAGTCTCTCCTTTCCACCCTTCTAATCCTCACTATCTATCCCCTTTGTTTTCTCTTCTTGCTTACATATCTGAAAGAAGCTTTATCACACTTAGATACCCCTCTAGCAGTCCTTTGCTCTGTCTGTATCTTTGGTCTCCTAGCTGACGTACCTGTTTCTTTCTGCCTGGCCTGGTACACATCCATGTCCTCCTCCCTCTGCATTTCTTTGTACCTCTTGAATGCCACCCTTTTTTTCTTTCACCATTTTTGTCACTTCTTTGGAGAACAATAATGATCTCCTTCTCCTTCTACTTTTGCTTACCTCTTTAATGCAAAACATTGTTGCCATTATTATTCTCTCCCTTATTCTTTCTTACTGTGCCTCTACCCCTCCCTGGCAATCCCCCTTCGAGGCATTTTCTGAGGCAGTGTCACATTTCTTTAAAATCTACCCTCCTGAAGTCCAGGACCCTTAGATACTCTTTTCCTTATGTTGAACCACACCATACAGTGATTGTGGGGAACCCCCAATGTGACAAGTGTAATGCTGTCCCTGTTTGTTAACACTTGGTCCAGCACTGGCCCATCCCTAGTATGTTCTTTTACCAGCTGCCTCAAAAAAACTTCCTGTAGGGAGTCAAGGATGGCCCTGCTCCTTGCTAAAGCTGCAGCTGGAAGTTTCCATTCTACATCTGGCAGACTGAAATCTCCAACTAGCAGCACCTCCCCTTTCCTGCCATCCTGAAGTTGGCCTCCTCTAGTGCCTTGCCCATCCCCTCCCCTTATTCTGGAGGTCTGTACAGTACCCTGGTGCAGATAGTGGTCTCAAAGCCTATCTCCAGGATGACCCACAGCACTTCCAAACCCTCCTCACCTTGGTGCACCTGTACCTCAGTAGCCTTAATTCCCTCCCTCCTACATAATGCCACCCCTCCTCCCCACCCTTTCTCAGCTAAATGAAGAGTAGCCCAGTATGGTCATGTCCAAGTCAGGGTGCTCAGTGCACCAGGATTCCCTTATGGCCACTATGTCCAGGTTAATCTACACCATGGTAACCTCTAAGTCTGGGATTTTGTTTAAGAGGCTCCTGGCATTAGCACAAATAGCTATTGATGCCTTCTCACCCCCTGCCTGATTGCCCTGTGTCTTCCTTCCCTTCCCTTCCTGCCTATGATGTTACCTGAAGCTCCCTCTAACTCACCCCCTTCCATTTTGCTTTCTCCATTCCTGGTCCCTTTTGATACTTTCTCCTCCCCTACCCCAGTTGGGGGGGACATTACCAGAGTGTGAGGTGCAGACGGGGGGTGATGGACTGGAATTAGGACCAATCTTGAAGGAAAGGGTGCTCAGGGGTCTCAAATCCCTGAAGGTAGATAAAGCACCTAGTCCTTATGGGTGCACCTAGAGTATTGAAGGAGGTGGGGCAGACACTTGCAGTTCCTGTGGCAGATCTATTTAACTGTTTCTAAGAGACAGAACTGGTTCCGTCAGACTAGAAGGTAGCAAACATGGTGCCGCTCAACAACAGCAGGGACAAAGACAACAAGGCAAACTACATACCTGTCAGTCTGACTTCAATTTTGGGCAAACTCCTGGATACCATCACTAATGAACAGACAGTGGAATTCTTGGAGGCAAATGGATTGCAGGACTGGAGGTTGCAATGCTTTGTAACAGGAAGGTCTTACCAACTAATCTGACTAACTTCTTTGATTAGGATACAAAGACAATGGACAAGGGCCAAGTAGTGGATGTACCTTCACTTTATCAAGGCCTTCTGCTCTGTTCCACACCACACTACACCACACCACACCACACCACATCACACTGAAGGCTCATAAAAAGCTAAGAAAGCTGTATGACCTGTTGATAAGGACAAGCTGACCAAGTGGACAGAGAATTGGCTGGAGATCAGGATGCAGAGTGGTCATGAGTGGGGCACACCCAGACCCCAAGGAAGTCATGAGTGAGGTACCACAAGGGTCAGGTCTGGAACCAGTGCCCTTCAATATTTGTGATATAGGAGAGGGAATCCAGAATAAGTTATGCCTCTTTGCTGATAACACTATGATCTGTGGCAGACTGGACACTGAGGAGGAAGTCGATGAAAGGAAAGGGGACCTGGGAAAATTGTAAAATTGGTTTATTTTATGGCAGCTAAAGTTCAATGCAAAAAAAAATGCAAAGTGGTACACATTGGTAGAACGAATCCTAAAATGGACTACTGGATGTGTGTGTGTGTGTGTGTGTGTGTGTGTGTGTGTGTGTGTGTGTGTGTGTGTGTGTGTGTGTTGGGGAGGGGTTAGGGAGGTGCAGATGATAGATGAGAGAGACCTAGGGGTAATCAATAGTGACAGCCTCAAGTCCACAGCTTAGTGCAACAAAGCGTATGGGAAGGAAAACAGGATGGTGTGATGTATAGGAAGTGGATTTGATAGTAGGAGAAAGGAGGTGATACTGCACCTGTACAGGTCTCTTGTAAGGCCATTCCTGGAGTACTGTACACAGTTCTGGTGCCTACACCTCGAGAATTATTTATTGCTTTTGCTTACCAGGTAAGCACACTAGACAGCCAAGTGCCTATTTTCAGGTGCGACCTGGGAGATTGCAAGGTACATTCAAAAACATCAGGCATGTCAAGGTACATACAACAACATCAGACATATACATTACAACAGACGGTAGATAACAGCATAGTACAGGCAATGGATGACAGTAATGACAGGGATCGCATAGAGACCATACAAAGGCGGGCTACAAACATGATCCAGGAGCAGCAGGGAAGGTCTCATGAGGAAAGGCTGGCAGTCTTCAACATGTATACACTGGAGGCCAGGAGGGAAACAGGACATGATTGAGACATACAAGTTCTTATGAGGAATAAACAGGGTAAACTGTAAGGTCTTGTTCATGAGGAACAAGGACACAGGGATGGAGGCTGGTGGGCAGGTAGATTCAGGAGGAACATGAGAAGGTTCTTTTAATGGAGCAAGTAGTAGATCAATGGAATAAACTGTCCAGAGAGTTGGTTAAAGCCAAAATTGTGGTATCCCATGATAATCGCGACTGCATAATAGTGACTTAAAAAAATGCGACTTCTAAATAGCGAGCACATAAAGGGTGACTAGAAACAACAGCGAATTAGCCATAATAGCGATTAAGATTACAATTATCGCGACTGCCAAATTGAAATCCCTCCCAAACCTGAGATGCAACAGATCACCTAATTAGTGATCAACGCGCCAGTCACTGCACCTCCAACTTGTAAATCCCTCCCAAACCTGAGATGCAACAGATCCCCAAATTCCCACCAACAGTTCAGGAGCAGCCCCTGAAAAGGCTGAAAGAAATAGGGTCATATTTAACTCAAATAACTGGAGGATCAATACTGACTTGCATAGTTTTTTTGTAGTCTCTCTCTCTTGGGCAACAAGATCATCTCTCTCTCTCTCTCTCTCTCTCTCTCTCTCTCTCTCACAAGGCTCAGCTTAACAGAGCACCTGACATTTCATACAGCCACTGCGTTCTGCTGCCAAAGGGGGTTTTCTTTACTACAAAATGAAAGGGTTTGCTGCTCCGACTTGCATAGTTTTTTTGGTTCAAGAAAAAGCGTTTAAAAAAGGAATATATTGGGTAGAGTAAATACCTAAGTTAACACTGTAAAATAGAGCAGATAGAAATTATGACAGACTATATTGACATGACAACAACAAAAACAGATAGCTGGGGCACATGTAAATGCTCAAAAGCAAGACTCGCAATACAGCTTGATACTGGTAACCTTGCTTTACTTTATTCTGAATGGCGCTGTTTTCATGCTTTAGTGATATATGCTGCGCTATAATGCTCGGTCGCTAACTTGCTAGTCGCCGTTTTGTATTCGCCGTTGTTTCAGGCGCTACTATGCGGTCGCAATTTTAACATGGAACCAAAATTGTGACAGGGTTTACACTTGCGTGGGACAGACTAGAACAGAGAGCTGGCACCCACAAGCTGAAGGGGATAAGACACTGGTGTGGAAGCCACTGTCCTTAAAATGTACACCACTGGCTTCATACATGATCAGATGTTTGTACGTGTGTACAGTATGCGCCCAGTGACAGCTCAGTTGGCAGCCAAAATATGGTGGTGAAAGGAGAGCTGTGCCAGTCACTGGCTCGGGTTCGGGATGGGGGAGCTGGGTGGTGGGACACTACCTGCCAGGTAGGAGGGGACCACTAAACCACCAGGGAAGGGATATTCATTTATTTACTGTAAATCAGGGATAAGAAGGATATCCACTAGACTACCAGGGAAGGGATATTCATTTATTTACTGTGGATCGGAGATAGGGAGGGGGTCCACTAGACCACCAGGGAACTGTTTCACTGTACTATACAGGGGATTGGGTGGGGGTGGGTTACACTGGACACCATGGAAACTTGTTTATACATTGGGCAGGTGATCGGGAGGGAATGGGTTTTTCTATGTTGGGCAAGGGATCGGGTGGGGTGAGGGACCACTAGCCACCAGGGAAACTTTTTTATTTGGTGATCATAGGCGGGGGGGGGGGCCACTGGCACCTGGGATTATTCTTTTTTTTTTTTATTGGGCCAGTGATTGGTGAGTGGCGGGGCTGAGGGGGGGCCACTAGCAAGCAGGGAGGCAGTTTTGTTTTCTTGGGCTGGTGAACTGGGCCGATGATCAGTGAATGGGGGGACCACTAGATGCCAAGGATAACCTCTTGGTGGTGTCAAGCCGGCAACTGGTGTGTGTGTGTGTGTGTGTGTGTGTGTGTGTGTGTGGTGCCGCCGCAGTACCTCCACCAACCACTAGGGTTACATAGGTTAATGGCAAGGTCTCAGTCAGTGGTATTTGCTCCACTCAAAGGGGTCTTGCATGAAGCAAATTATTTGTGAATCAGACAGTGCCGATATTCATGTCCCTTCCTCCTCATTTGCACTGTGGCCCCCGCCACACTTTGCCCCTGATCAAACCCAGTTTGAGTGCACAAAAAGGGCTTTTGTGAATACCAATTCGCTGCAAACTCAGTTTGCGCCTTACAAAACCAGGTTTGCACCGGGGCAAAGTTTTGTGAATCTAGCCCATGGAGTTTTCTCAGGCCTCTGCTCATCCTTTCCACTTCCCCTTGAGATGTCCACACTGTTGCAGGTTTTGGTGTCATCCACAAAGAGGCATGCCTTCCCTTCTAGCTCCTCTGCAATGTCACTTATAAAGACATTAAAGAGGTACAATCCCAGCACTTATCTCAGAGGTAACCTGCTGGTCACCCTCCCTTCCTCAATGTAGACTCTGTTTGCCAACACCCTCTGTCACCTGTCCCTTAATAAATGTCTTACCCAGTTGGCCACCTTTGGACCCACTTATAAGCTACTCAGTTTGTTTACTAGTCTCCTATGTGGAATGGTGTCAAAAGCCTTACTGATATCTAAGTAGGCTATGTCCACTTCTCCCCCTGATCTAATTCCTTGGTTACCTAGTTAAAGAAATCTATCAGATTAATCTGACATCGCCCCCCCCCCCCATATGGATACATGCTGCCTCAAGTGACGGGTCATGTAACCAACTGGATTCCAGATATTCCCTCCTTTCCTTTAGCAGTGTTTCCATCAACTTTCCCAACTGCTGAGGTCAGGCTGACTGACCAATAATTGCCAGTGTCCTCCCTGCTACCACTTTTGTGAAGTAGGACTACAACTGCCCTCCTCCGGTCCTCCAGAAACACTCTTGTTTCCAGTGAGCTGTTAAATAGGACTGTCAGATGTGCAGCCAGTACTTCCATGAGCTCCCTCAATATCCTTGGATGCATGCCATCTGGTTCCATTGCTTTGTCCACTTACAGATTGGCGAGTCCTTTCAGAACTCTCTCCTCTGAAAAGGAACTAGTGTCCACCTCCCCCCTTTCCAAAGCTCCTGATACTTTTTTGTGGTCCCTCCCCTTCTCTGTGAACACTGGGCAGTATTTTTTTTTTCAGGATGTCTGCCTTTTCCTGGTCCTCCTCTTCATAGTCCCTGCTTCCCTTTTTAACCTTACAATCCCTTCCCTGGTCTTCCCCATTTTGCTTACATACTTAAAAATGTCCTGTCCCCTTTTGTTACTGCTAGGGCTATTCTCTCTTCAGTTTCATGCTCTTGACTGCTTTCCTTGCTTACCTCTGTTTCCCCTCTGTGTCTCCTTATACCTTCTGAATGCTACTCTTTTAGCCTTTACCTTTTCTGCCACATCTTTTGAGAACCATAGCAGTCTCTTTTTCCTCCTGCCTTTGCTTACTTGCTTGACACAGAGGTTTGTTGCCTTAACAATGCCCCTTTCTATCTTCGTCCACTGTTCCTCCACCCCCCAGGTCATGTACCCCTGCCAGGTCATCCCTCAGGCATTCACTCTTCTTTATAAAATCTGCCCTTCTGAAATTCAGGACCCTTGCCCTTGTGTGGTTCAATTTGGCAGCTTTCCTTATATTGAACCACACTGTACGGTGACCACTGGTCCCCATGTGACCTCCCACCTTGACATCTGCAACACTGTCCTTGTTAGTGAGTACCAGGTCCAGTATTGCCCCATCACCGGTGGGTTCACTGACTAGTAGCCTGAGGAACACCCCCTGCACGGAGTCCAGGATGTCCCTGCTTCTAGCTGAAGCTGAAGCTGCAGTTGGAAGGCTCTAATTTTCATCTGGCAGACTGAAGTTCTTCACCAGCAGCATCTCCCCTTTTTATGCCATTTTGCCAATGGCTCCCACCAGTACCCCATTTAACTCCTTCCCCTATGCCAGAGGTCTGTAGATCATGCCAGCTCAAATAGTGACTCAGTTCCTGTCTCTAGTGTGACCCACAGGACCTCTGCCAGCCATATTCCCTGTATCTTCATTGCTTTTACTGTATGTTTTCCCTCACATAAAGCACCACACCCCCTCCTTTTCTTCCTACTCTGTTTTTCCTGAACAGAGTATTGCCTGGTATGGCCATGTCCCAATCATTGTTTTCAGTGCATCAGGACTCAGTAATGGCCATAATATCCAGGTCGGCCTCTGCCATGATGGCCTCTAGGTCTGGAATCTTATTTCCTAAACTTCTAGCATTTGCACACATGGCCTTCCAGATTTTGCTAGCACTCTGTTTGTTACCCCCTCCTTTCCTTTTTGCCCCATCCCCCACACTCTTTTTAATGCTCCTGTTCTCACCACCCTTCATTTCTATCACTCTGCTTCCTTTATTTACTTTCACCCTGGGAGATTATTCTCTCTCCAGGTTCTCCCTACTCTTTGCCTACCTGATTTTGTTTGCCACCCCCCTCCCCAGCAAGTTTAAATGTTCATCAAGGTAATATTTAAACCATCCACCAAGGACTGCGGTTCCCCTCCTGGACAGATACAGGCCATCACCCCTGCAGGCCTTTATCCATTCAGGTGGATTCCCAGTCCCCAGTATAGCCAAACCCCTCTTCTCTGCACCATTCCTTCAACCATGAGTTGAAGCTCTTGGTGTGGAGATCCCTCTCCTCCCCCTTGTCATAGACAAGCAGCACTTCTGAGAAAGCCACTGAGTGTGCTACCTGTCTGAGACCACTCCCCAGGTCCCTGATCTCCCCCTACACAATCTCACCTCTGTCCCTAGCCAGGTCATTGGTCCCCAGATGGACAATGGGATCAATGCGTTGGGACCAATAATGTATGCAGAGGTGGACCAGGTGAACAATGGGACCAATGATGCAGGCAGAGGCAGACCAGGTGGACAATGTGTTGAGGCCAGTAATGTAGGCAGATGCAGATCAGAGGTCCTGCAGTACTGATTTAGGGAACAATACAAGAGACAGAGGAGCAGTACCTCCAAGGCAGAATTCTATGAAATGTTATTGGTGCTGCATGCATGGACAGAAAGACAGCAGATACTAGGCAGTGAATGCTGAGCTATAGGTCTGGTGAAGGAAGAAAGTGGCTTATGCTTCTTGTACAGTGCAAGATGTTCTGTGGCAGAAGAGGCATAAACACCATCGCTGGGTTTCACCTAAGCTAAAAAGGGGTGAGAGAGTTGACACATAGGATACAGATAGAGAGATTATTGGGGTGAAGGGGTTAAACTAAGACAGGGATGGGTAGGTTTAGGAAAAACTCATGCCCCAGCCAGGTAAAGGATGCAAAATTAAAATGCTCAGCACTAAGAGGCCCACAGCAGGGAGGGGTGAAGAACAAACAGTACTTTGATGCACGACAGAGAATGTGAGAATGGAGTATTGCTAACAAGATGATCTGGAGGGTGAACATTTTGAGGAGAGCTGTGATGTAGGACTCATGACTGCTTTGTGGAATGAGGGAATATGCTATGATACAAGGGTAACGGGGTGCAGTGTTTTTAGGAAGGACAGGGAGGATCAGAAGTGTGGAGGGATTGCTTTATACAGTACATCAAGAAAGGGACTAAATCAAGTTAGAAAGAGGGGGTGAGGAGGGATGGGAATTAGGAGCCGTATAAAAAAGACAATTCTGGGAGTATGTTACAGACCATCAGGAAGTACAACAGATCGTTACTGGGAACCTGCAAAAAAATTAAATCTAATCAAATCAATTTTATTTGTAAAAAAGCACATTTCCAAGCTTGTTCAAAGCGCTTGTACAATGATTACAAACAAAACAAATATTACAATATTATTTAAAACCACATTTAAATATCAAAACATAAATACTTAGAATCCTTATCATATCCTGATAATTTATATCAACAATTTTCAGTATCCTATGAGCAATCAAGAAAGGCCAGGCTGAATAAATTTATTTTCAACGCAATCTTAAAACTCTTGACGGTCAGGCACTCCCTCACTCGACAAGGTGGAGAGTTCCACAGGGAAGGGGCCACAAAAGCAAAAGATCGGGCCTGCAATGTTTTAAGTCGAACCCTGGAAACCTCTAACAATCCCTTGTCGGAGGAACAGAGTGAGTGGCTGGGGCAGTAGGGGAAAAGGAGATCTTGCAAGTAAAGAGGTCCCTGCTCATGTAGGGCTTCATAGGTCAGTAAACTAACCTTGAAGGAGATCCACCACTGTACTGGCAGCAAATGCAGTCCACAGAGCACAGGCATGATATGGCTAGATCTTGAACAGCCAGTCAACAGCCTGGCCACCACATTCTTCACCAGCTGCAAGTGGTGGATATCAACCCCCGGCAGCCCTAGGTAAAGGGCATTACAGTAGTCAAGGCAGGAGGTCACAAAGGCATGGACCAAAGTTGGAAGATCATTGGGCAGAACCAGGTGCTTTATCCAGGAGATATTCCTCAGGTGGTAAAAAGAGGTCCTGACAACGGTCGACATCTGAGATGTAAGCGTCAGGCCATCATCAAGAATAACGCCCAGATTTCGCACCTGGTCGGAGGTTGTCAGCTGAATGCCCCCGAACCAAAACCCAGAGGGCTGTTCAGCCAGAGAACCCACACCCTGATGACCTGAGTCTACCACCAACACCTCAGTTTTAGCCAGGTTCAACCACAGCCAGCTAGCACTCATCCAATCCTGGATCTCAGAAAGGCAGTTCTTAAAGACTGAGACGTCTCCATCCTGCTCGGGCACAAAGGGCATGTGTATCTGAGTATCATCTGCATAGCAGTGGAAATTCAGACCATACCACCTAATAATGTCTCCCAACGGCAGCATATACACTGCGAACAACATGGGTGACAGAATGGAGCCCTGCGGTATCCCGGAGGGTAGGGGGAGAGGAGCTGAGGAATGAATGCCTGACACCACTCTCTGAGTCCTACCCTGAAGGAACAATCTAAACCAACTGAAGACTGTACCAGACAGTCCACAGATGAACCGCAGTTGCTCCAACAACACACCATGGTCCACAGTGTTGAACGCTGCAGAGAGATCAAGGAGGACCAAGATTAAATGAGTCCTCTGATCTCTCGCTATTAGGAGATAATTAATTACCCAAACAAGTGCCGTCTCAGTACTATGCCTCTTTCTAAATCCGGACTGGAGAGGATCATAGACATCATGGATGGACAAATGATCATCCAGCTGCAACACAACCACCTTCTCAATAACCTTGCCCACAAAGGGCATGTTAGAGACTGGTCTGTAGTTAGTCAGACAGTCCAGGTCAAGGGAGGGCTTTTTAAGGAGCGGTCATATGACTGCTTCCTTTAGGGAGTCAGGAAAAAACACTCTCTAATGACCTCCAGATTATCTCAGCCAGGGCCAGACCGATTTCCTCAATGCACCCCACAAGGAGGTGCATTGGGCCTGGGTCCAGACTACAGCAGGTTGGTCATAAAGTCTGGATAAGCCTCACAATGTCAGTGATCACCGGCCAGCCGAAATCAGACCAGGCAAACTGGGTGCTCACAGCCTCCGACTGGGAGGTCAACATTTGAGGCCATTGGTTCTCCTTGGGGATTTTAACTTATGGCACTGACTGGAATGTGGAAAGTGCCTGAGAGGGAAAGCAGGGAAGGTTTTGTCATTGGTCATGAAGGACTGTTCCTTCCTCAGCATGTTAGGCATAGTACAAAATGGATGAGGTTCTTGATCTGTTATTTATGGGTGGGGATGACATGGTCAGAGTGGTAAGGGCTGGGGAGGTGGTGGGTAATAGTGACCATAATAACAATGAATTTGAGGAAATGGGGGGAAGCTACTTTACAAAAAAAATGATAATAATACCAGGATGCTAAACTTCTTGACAGCCAATTTCACCAATATGCTGAGGGAGGTGGGTATGGCAAAACTGACACATGCCCCAGTGAGCAGGATTTCTAATACCAAGTGGGAGGCCCTGAAAGGGTATGTATTGGAGACAGTGATTAGATATATCTCAGTAGGCAACAAGGATAAGAAGGCTAGGCAGTGGCCTTGTTTGTTCAAGGAACTCCATGGGAAGTTAAGGGAGAAAAAAAAAGGTGTATAATATCTGCCCTGCTGGACTACGTGAACTATGCACATAAGGAACTGGTTGAAGGCAAACTGGTGGGGTCTGTCTTTATTGACCTCACCAAAGCCTTCGATACAGTCAACCACCCCCTGTTACTGACCCAACTGCAAAACATGGTGTGGTGACCAATGCCCTTTGCTGGTTCCAAGACTACCTGATACGGAGAAATCAATGTGTCAAAATTGGGCAAACAGTATCCAGCGCAAGAGAGGTGTCATTAGGGGTACCCCAGGGATCAATACTGGGGCCCCTACTCTTCAGTCTCTTCTTAAATGACCTTCCCACAGCCTGCAATGCCAAACTCATACTATATGCAGACGATGCTGTGCTCCTGAGCAGCAGCACGTCTCAGGCTGCCCTACAATCTGAGCTGCAGAACTCCTTCTCCAAACTCGAGGACTGGTTCTGTAGTCATAAGTTGCTACTAAACTACAAGACGACCAAGGCCATGCTTATCTCCAGCCCCCACAACAAAAATAAGCAGTACCCCCTCATCATCTCCAACTCATGCAGTGAGCCACTGTAACAAGTTCACTTGTTCAAGTATCTGGGTGTCATAATAGATGATACCTTCACGTTTGCGCACCATATTGACTCTCTGGTCAAGACAGTCAATGCCAAGATTGGTGTCCTGTACAGGCACAGGCAATACCTCTCTCCGGGGGCCCTCTACCTCTCAGTCCACAGCTCAATTATATCTACTATTGATTATGGACTAGTGGTCTATGGGGTGGCAATGGATACAGCACTCAGGAGGGTTCAGACAGCGCTCAACAAAGCCTGCAGACTCACCCTGGATGTTGAGCATGGCACACACACCTGTACTCTGTATGAACGGGCAAATTGGCTGTCATTAAGAAACAGGGTCAAATTCCAGACTTGCATCCTAGGGAAGAAGGCTCTATTGGGTAAAAAATGCCACCTTGTGTAGGCAAATTAATCAATGTGGCCAACTTGTTACAGGTCACCAGAGGGAGGACTAGAGAGGCCTTGGCTATCCCCTTCCGTCGCACCACACTTGGGCAATGTGCATTTGCCTAGCAGGCCCCCCTGTGGATGAATGAACTCCCTGGGCACCTCTTGGCCACCAATTGTCTGGCACAATTCAAAACTGACCTCAAACAGCACCTAATAACACTCTCTAAGTGCACCTGCCCCTGAGTCCAGCCACACCTGCTCTCTCTGCTCCAGCAAACACTAGGCAGGCCTCAGGTACCCCCTCCCTCTGTCCCTTCTCATGACTTGCCTCAGCTATCAGTTTGCATCATGCTCCTTGGGCACCCACCACCCCACCCTCCCTCCTCCCCCAACTCACAGTCCTGTGAGTTTCCCTTACAGTCACTATTAATGCAGGCTGCCAGACCATGCCCCCTCACACCCCACCATTTACTCTAGTATATCTTCTCTGCTTAGCCTCCCCTCACCCCACCATTTCTCCCTATACCTTATTGCCCTTCTTCCCTCACCCTTCACCTTCACCTCCACCAACCACAGTACATACCTCTCTCTCATACCTCCTTTCTTCACCCCACTGCCAGCTATTCCTGTCCCACTAAACTACTGACAAGGCACTTTGTGGCTGCGTATTCCCACCACCCCACCCATACAAAGTGTTTTTCTTGTTATTTTAACTTATACCTATGTTTTGAGTTATTCTGTAAGTTCTGAATCCAAGCTGTATCATTCATTGTAACGTACCTTTGCTTTCTCCTATTGTATTTTGTTTTGCAATCCATGATGTGGAACCTTTGTAAAAAGAGCTTCTGCTCAAAGGTCTTTTCCGAATCACTAAATAAATAAATAAATACTCCAGCTCAACACAGCCCAAGGAAAGACAGTTGAGGTCATTGACAGGATTAAGTACTTTGGGATCCTCCTTGACCAGGAGCTGTCCTACAAACCCCACATTGACTCCTTAACTAGGTCCATCCACCAGAGGTTTGGACTCCTCTACCGGCTGGGTAACTCTTTTACTAGCGAGGCTGTTTGGCTCCTAACTCCTCCCCCAGGAGGCACCACTGTGAGGTCCTTGCGGACCTCCACTGGCCCTCCATATGGCACAAGTTGGCCTATTCCTCTGTTTGTTTGGCCTTTAAATTCACCACTTTTGGCCCTCCTCCCCACCTGAGTGGGCTGCTCACTCCTAAAGTACAGTGCCGTATCATGTGATCCTCGGCAGGCCATCCCCTTGACATCCCTCGGGTTTGCAATAACCATAGCAAGCAATCTTTTCAGTATGCTGCTCCTCACTTATGGAATGCCCTCCCAGCACATCTGGTTGACAAGCCTACTCTCCAAGGGTTTAAGTCAGGCCTCAAAGTGTACCTTCTGGAACTTAGTCTCTGTGGTTGTAATCGCTAGCCCCCTGTCTGGGCTTGCTGTCATGATTGTCATGCCTCACTACTATTGCCATTTCTTTTTCTCCCATGTAACTCTTATGCCAAATTTGTCAAATGTACTGTGCACCTGTCTAACACTTCGTGAGCCTGCTGTTTCCCTGTTAATTGCTTATTACCTGTTCCACTGTATGTATCAACTGTAACTACTGTATAACGATTCCAGTGTATGTAATCTGCTGTAACTAATTCCGGGTCACCCCTGAGAAAGGGACTTCTGATCTCAGTGGGCTTACCCGGTCACCAAAATCTAAATAAATAAATAACTGGAAGGATTCTGGGGACAGAGCAAGGACCGTAAAGAACAAGGCATTGCATAAAGCATGCGGGGCCATAACTGAATAGTGCAAGGCTGGTCTGAAAGATAGGACTGTGAAGAGGATCCATGGTAATAATAAACCCTTTTCTTAATACATTGAGACTTGCAGATATTAGTGGCATGGAATGAACAACGGGTGCTTAGATTTAATGTGGGGAAGTGCATGTTAATACCTAGGGGTGAAGAATCTCGGTTGCACATACTGTACATCCTGTGTGGTGCAACAGTACACAGCATAACCGAAGAACTAGCTCTGGGGCAATTCTGGACAATATGCTGAAGCCAGACAGGAAATGTGCTGCTACTATCCATAAAGCAAACTCAATGTGAGGACGTATTAAAACTGGAATAAGAGTAAAGAGAAGTGATCCTCCCCCTGTACAATAAGGCTGTGGTTACCTGGAGTTCAGTGTCCAGTTCTGGTCACTGCAGTACAGAATGGACAGAGGCGAGACTGAAAGAGTCCAGCACAGAGTCACCAAGCTGATTAATGGCTTAGGATGCAAGAGCAATGAAGGGAGATTGAACATTCTCAAATTATAAGTCTAATTAATTATTCATGTGGCTAGCGAGGCTCCTGATTGGCTACTGGATCGGTTGGTAACATCTTAGCAATGACCGATCCAGCTGCCAACTAACGCTGTGTGGCATGCACAACTCTTGCCATGCAGCTAAAACATAAATGTAAGTAAAAAAAAATGGCAGAAATGAAAGCTGTTATTGTGGTTAGACTTACAATCGCAATGACAACCTTGAAGTTGGTCATTTCATTGTATTAATGACCAGCTAGAAAGAAGCGGCCCTTGGCTGCGCCTTTTGCCACCCATCTTCCCAACCAGTTATCAATCCCTCAATAATGACCTGCTTCTCTGTAATTATTGCTTAATTATTTAGCTTAGAAAAGAGAAGACTGACGGGGCATGATCACAATGTTCCAAACACTAAAGGCAAAGGCAGGGTGGGGTATACACAGATGTTTGAGCTGGCTAGTACAAGCAAATCTAGAAGGGCATGTCATGTAACTATGTTTGTGTGTGTGTGTGTGTGTGTGTGTGTGTGTGTGTGTGTGTGTGTGTGTGTAAAGGAAACATTTAAAAGCATTATTTTATACAGAGGATGGTTAACATGTGTAACAGCCTAGCCAGTGAGGTTTGCAAGTGACTATCATTTCGGCTTAACAAATAAAATATTAATTAAATGGATCTTTGCATCATTGACCCCCAGTTTGTTCTATTGTGGACTGTTTGCACTAGTTGTTACCTTTTAGCCCTGTCCCTACAACCCTGGTTCTTGACTATCTGGGAGGACAGTTCAAGTCTGAAAGGTCAGGTAAGTTGCTTGGCTCTGATATACACTTCCTTTCCTGGAAACAATTGTTACCTTAAACCTATAGACTGGACAAAGGGGGCTACATATGTATTGTTCCCCTGTTCACCAGTGCATCCCTCTTCTGTCTAGCTTCCCTGAGCTCTGACACTTACTGTGGTGCTTCAGGGTGTCCATGGTGCAGCTCCTGTATCAATAATGGACTTTGTGTGGGGGTTGTACAGCAGCCCTCATGTGGCTCGTCTAATGTGTCAGAGTCCAATTGGAATCGGGCTGACAGGTCCATGGGACAACAGCCTCATCCTGTGCACTCCAGGGCTTTCCTTCTTTGTTTCCTCCCTCAGGACACTGGTGTGCAAGGCATCAGGGAGCACTTTTGCATGCTAAGTGTGCTCACACTCCAAATCAACCAGCATCCTCCTGCCTGTCTACCCCTCTGACTGCCCACCACCCGTGGTCACCCAGATGGTGGGATTGCAGCACAGTCTGCAGCCCTCCCTCCCCAGTGGGCAAAAGTGTCCAGTTGGATGCTCAATCCTCCCCCGATGCTCTGGCTTGTTACCAAACGCAGATTACTGGTGTCATGAGTAGCATCCTGTCACTGCACCAAAAGATGCCCCATCTGGGCAGACTGAGTGAGTCAAGCAGTCCTTTTCTGTCTACAAATTCAATTTCTCTTTCTAGACTGGCTTTTGTAGCTTTTTTGTGAGAATTTAGTCCTTTGTCTCACATGTGAAACTGCCAAAAATTGTGACACAAGTATAAGCGGCACTGTGATGTGGACACATATCTACTCAGAAATGGACTGAGACTTCTATAACTCATTTTGTGTAGGCCACCAGGTATCCCACAATAAAAGGCTTCTGGCCAGTACTGAACAGAGCTAAATGTTTTGGTAAAATCCATGACTAAAGGAGAGATAACCCTCTACCAGTGCTCTAAGCCATTCACTTCCCTATAGGTTGTAAGTGAAACTTTTGGGAAACCTTTGAAAAAAAGATTATGTAGACACAATTCAGCATATACTTCATAAATGAAATAAAAACAAGAAGAAAGAATGAGAAAGAAGAGAGAAGGAAGAGGAAGGAGGAAGAAGGAGGAAGAAGAAGAAGAAGAGGAAGAATGATTATTTATATAGTGCTTTTCATACACATTGTATCCCAAAGCACTTTGCAAGCAATGAGAGACTGGTAGTGAAGTGACTGTAAAAGTGTGGTGGTAGTCATTCAGCACATCAACACCCACACAGAGTATTGGACAGTTGTATGAACTAGTTTTATGGGAAGGAGAAAGTCGTCCAGTACACTGGGGAAAATCCCCTGCCCATGTCAGAGGTGTTTTGGGTTCTTTTACTTCCAACTGTATGGACACCCACCAGTACAGCACCAGAGATACAGTAGGCAGAAGGGACCTCAGTTTAACCTCTCCTCTGAAGGATGGCATACCTCGACAATACAGCACCCCCTAGTATTGCACTTTGGTGCCAGCGGTTTTATGGTATGAGCTTAGTCCTGCCGCTGGACTAGATCCCACGACTTCCTGGCCCAGAGACAGATGTGCTACTAAAGTAGCCATGCTGACAGCTTTATATTATATGCTGCCTGCATTTCTTTTCCCTTTGTTCTTCACTACTAGGTTAATTTGTATGGAAACACAGTCCTTGTCCTCTAGTGTTGATCTGCTTTGCTGAAGTCATAATCTCCCATTTGAGACATGATTGACATCACAGCATGTCACTGTCGAAATGATGATAGCAGAGAGGACTGTGACTTCAGACAAGGATTAAACAGCAGGGGTAGATGAACCAACAGGGATAATGATCATTTTTATATGATATACATGAACCGAGTTATGAAGATTAAAAAAAACAGACACAGAAAATCTATAACATGTACAGTAAGTTGAATTATTTTTAAATATGGTGTTTTATAATGTTTTCCCCCAAAGTAATGGATTCACTAGAATTTAGACCTGTGTTCAGTATAGTACAGTGAAGGCACAGAAGCTTTCATTTTCCAGCAGAGATCCTAAGCTGGCAGACACTTTGCTCTGAAACACAATGTTATCGTGGAACTGTGAGGAAATGTGTTGAATTCAGGGCTCCTACCGCTTGTTCCTCATCCACTTTTAATTCCTGAGTAGTGCTGGCAGGGGTATTATGAACCTCCCTGGAGGAGCTTCACTTTTCAACGTGTTTGACCCACAGACTCTCTCTAAGTGGCAACCTGTCAGTTTCGGTTTCAGTCGTACCTTACTGTTTTTACAGGAGTGCTGACCACTGACTGATATATTACCTGTATTGATTCTCTAATAGCTGTCAATGTGGAGAGAAAGACTATTCTAAGGCAGACTCTTGGCTCTTAGCTGAGTGGGATCATAAATGCCCCCATTAAAGATCTTACGTTCAGTAACATTCCTCTCCAAAGTAAATGGACATGTTTTTCACCATTTGCAAGGAACCAATACGGAACACAAAGACACCAACAAGTACTGCTGTGTTAGAAACTGTTAGTATATTTTTCTTATATGCAAAGGTACATGTGTTAGTGGCTTTATTGGGAATACTGATCTGAGAAAGATGTACATTTTTATAAAACCTAAAAAAAGCAGAATTGTTTTATTTTTTTATACTCCTTTTATTGAATTTTCACATTCAAGTACAGACCCAAAGACACAAAAAGTAAAAACATTTCTGCTTCATACAGCAGAGTCCAGTACTGTACACAAAGTAACATGAGGTCTCTACCATTTCCAATATAATAAGGTAATGTTAATTCAATTATAGCAACAAAACGCAAGTAGCACCAAAATAGCAAATAAAAAATTGTATTCACTTTTAAAAGTAGTCAGCTTTTACTTTGTGTATTTGAAGTATATTGCTTTTTCCTTATGCGCATTAGAAAACTTTGTGCATAATAATATTAGTTTTGATGTGAAGAGTGGAGCTTTACCTGGCAGCTAACATATCTAATTATATTCTTCTTCAGACTTCATCAGTACTGTGAGTGTGACCTTACTCACTATGCTATCACTAGTAGCCTGTCAGGCAGCTACTGAGTGTTTTTTTCTGAGAAGTTGTGAGGTCACAGTTAGTGAGACCACAATACTGATAAAGTAGGGAGAGGAACAGATTTAGCTATGTCAGCTTCCTGGTATGGTACAGATCCACACATTACACCTAGTACAGGCAGGCAGAAAATCTTCTAATAAGCAAAGGAGGAAGGAAAAAAGTATATGAGCTATAAAAAGTAATAGTTGGCAACTTTTGTATATATTTTGTATGCACACAGCATGAAAGACTCCACACCGGGAACTGAGTGTTGCCAGCCAGAGATGTTGCAAAGTTTTAATTTGCAGGCAAAGTTAAAGTGAAGTTGCTAAATTCGCCTCCATGGTTAATTTCACAAAATTTTCCTATTTAATAGGAGATTCACCATTGGTAATGCAACTTTGCCTGTAGCTTTTCCTTTGGGTACACCAAGGTGAAGCTGAGTTAAAATGAAGCTACAGATACACAAAAGTCTCAAGGTCAGCAGTCCCCTGTCCCCCACACCCCGGAGCCTGAAGACCCTGTGCCACCCTCCCCACCCCCAACCCTGTGGTATCACCACCACAGGCTGCATCTACGCATCAATCTCAGTCAGGAGCAATTCTAACATTTTCTGACCTCTGTCTGTGATCCAGTTACATTCTTCACTGCCAGTGTGACATGTTAGCAAATACCCAGAGGGTTCCTACCACTACAGTTAGGCTTAGTACAATGTTCTCCTCTACCCAGAGTTAAATACTACCCTAATTACCCGTGCCCAATATGCTGTAATGCATAGAAATGAGCTATCAGCTTTTTGGTCACAGGTCCATATATATATCCATACTGGGGACCTACTATCCAGATCAGGCTCAGTGCCACCACACCACCAGCAGTCAAGGGGACACCAGAAACCTCCTCATTGAACACTTTTCTGAGCCAGAGATTTTGCTACCTTTTGGACTGATCGTCTTGTTGCCACCTCCCCCAGTACCCACCTGCATGAATGCCACAGATGTGGAAGAGAATAATTTGGCAACGTGAATGCCACAACCCCACTTCCACCAACTACTCCTTTTGGGTGTTTTATGCATAACTTGGTCAGTTTTTTGTTGAATTTGTCTAAAACTTGGTATGGTTGTAGGCCAAGCCAAGAGGAGATGCATATATGGTGAATTTGTGATGATTACCAGATTTAAACTGTGGATTTGGCACCATGGTAAATTTGGGTGCTGTGCATACCCCATAAATATTTCTGGGGGTATTATGTGTTACTGTTATAGTACTCATTGAGGCCTTTGTTTTGGATATATAGTGTCCCTTACCTCCAAAGACTGGCAGAGTTACGGCTTGTTAAAGTTGTAGTGTTATCCTATGAGACATTAGGGTTTGGGTTAGGTTAGTGTGGTCACTTGCAACCTATGAAATAAATGTTTCCCCCAGAACAAGCAGGGTACTGGGGGCCAGAGGAGAGAGGATCCATCTGATGGCAAATCACCAGGCTGAGTTGGAGGAAAACCAAAAGAAAATAGTGAGTGGCGGTGGTGGAGGTGGTGGCCCCCCATCCATGCTGGCAACAGTTTGGTGAAAGGGAAGTTCCCGCATCATGGTGGGGTTGTGGGCACATCCAGTGGAAGTGGCAGCACCCTCTGTTGAAGTTCAAGCTCCTCCAGAACCAGCAGCACCAGCACCACCTGCACTATCACCAGTTTTTCCTTTTTTTTATACAAACAATACATGACAGGGATTTCAGGGCCTAAGCAGACACACGCAAGATGCAACTACTCAGACGCAACTACTCAGGTAATTCTAATAACATTACTGTGTACATGAAAAACCACTAACTTCAATCAATAAACAAAAATGAAATCAATATAGTCAAACTATAGTAACAAAAATAATTCAGTAAAACACACCTACAGTAACTGTTCTACAGAATTAAAATTACAAACCAGAGACAACAGGAAAACAAATCACACAAAACACTGACTACAACAGCACTGGTACTGCTAAGACAGAAAAGACTGCCTACCCTGCCTTTTTCTTGCTGGAAGTTTCTGCTGCTACCCCCACCACCACAGCATTGCCTCTCTCAACAATGCAGAAAACACAATTACAACTTAAAAGTAACTAAATTACAAAAAATATCACAAATAATTGGTGATCTAGAGGCACACTTAATGGAGAGATGTGTTAGAAAAAAACTTTGGAAAGCATTTTTTAAATGGTGAGAATGCCACAAGCCGCAGGTGCGCTGAACATATAGCACACGGGAGTTGCGGCATTCTCTTGGCAGGTGATAGGGATTTTCTATCCTGTGTGCCAGTTGCTGCATATTAGACCTACTTTTTGTGGTCTAGCTTATTGCAATCCCGAGGGCCTATTTTACGGAGCTTGCGCCAGATGTTTGGCGTAAACTGCCGTAAATAGTGGAAACTATTGCAACTGTGCCTGAGATTGTAAAATCAGATGCAGTTGCGGTGATGGGTTTGGCACACTGCCAGAACCTAAGTGCTAAGGCACAAGGCTTGTCACAAGCCCTGCACCAGGCTTTGAAAATCCTGTCCCGTGTGTCTTAAATACTTTCCAAAGGTTTTTATGCACAAAGATACAACGCACACTTAACACCAACTGTTTCTTCCTCACACTGCACTGATTTCAGCTTATGCATGGCAGTGCAGGTAACTGCAGCACAATGTGACCTCCAATCCCATGGATCCTCGTAAACTTCACCTTAGAGCCAAAATTCACAGGTGAAGTTTGCAATTCTGCTTTTTCGCGAAGGTCTCCTTTAAGGAGAAGTAGAAATCTACCTTAAAGGAGAACTTAATGAATTCGGTAAAATCCGCAAATTTCTCTGTGAAGCAAAGTTTTGTCACTTCACCCACATCTACTGTTGACAGTCTTAATTGCACAGTGAAGAAAAAAGTCATAGCCCTCATCATTACATTTGAAGCTTTGGATTGGTGGTCAGTAATCCTTTATTGGGTGTTGCGGGTAAAAAAATCAAAAAGGCTCATCTGGAGAAAGTGTCTGATGCCTTTCCCATGTTGCTATACTTTATTAAAGGCCTAGCACCTTGGTGATAATGTCATAAATAGTGGCCTTCTTAAAGAGACAGCCCAATATTTAGAGCCTTAGTAATACATGCAGACATCAGACTGTTGAGCCTGTAGTATTACTGTAACTAGTGCACTAGTCACAGCATTACTATGGGCACCATGGTCTGATGCCTGCATGTATTTGTAACTACTAGATAGTGGGCTGCCTCTTTAAGAGGGCCACTGTTTATGACGTCATCACAAATGTGACATCCCTTTGATAAAGCATAGCAATCTGTGAAAGGCATCAGTCACATTCTAAATTAGCCTGTTAGTTTTATTGTGGTTTTATGCCCCCATGGGAATCTCCATCTCAGTATGGTTTATTGCTTTTCTTGTTCCTACAATGCCTCCTGTCCCACATGACAGTGAAGCATCCAGGACCACTGATTCAGCAGGTACTAGAGATAGGAGTCTGATGTTCTGGCCTCCACTAAATAGCTCTAATTCAACATTTTTGTTGTGTGTGTGTGTGTGTCAGATCTAGCCAGCAGGAGTAAATGTTTTGCTTTTAAAACTTTTCATTTCATCACACTACACATATCCATAAAAAGCACACAAATCACCCCAGCTCATCAATGCTATAATTAGTAAAGAATCCAGCTGTTTTTTTTACAAAATAATCCACTCAATCAGCCCTCAAATATTTGCTAAACTATAACTGTAGCCATTAGTGCTCACTGGATAAGGAAAATTACTTAATATCACAACTCTGTGTTGTAAATTGACTCTAAACCAGTGCTTGCTGAATCCATGGTCCTAGATACATCACTGTCACATGGGACAGGAGGCATTGTAGGAACAAGAAAAGCTATAAACCATACTGAGATGGAGATCTCCAGGGGCCATAAAATTACTGTAAAACTAGCAGGCTAATTTAGAAAAAAAATCCTAATAGCAGACAAAGGGAAAGACACACTAGGACTACACACACAAATCAAAACACTCTGCACAACATGGGCCCAATTCTCAAAGCAGCGCTAAAGCGATGCAAGGTATGTCAAACGTAGCTTGCACCAAAGTTCCTTTTGTCATGCAGCCTGCGCCATATTCTGGTAAGAGCACCCCTTGTGCCAAAAGCCACTACTTATGACACAATATGCATGGTGCATCATATATACAGCACATACAGTGGCAATACCACAAATTGTGCCAGAAAGCTGGGATACCAACATGGCTGAAGCAGGAGCAAAACAGAGAGCTGGAACGATGCAGGGAGCTGGGGAATGGCATAGGAGAAAAAAACTTTTTGGAGGCTGAGACTGACCTCCTTATTGTGGCGGTCCAGGGCCAGGCCAGTGTGAATGGCAAGTAGCAAAATGCTAAATGTCAAAGTACAGAACAAATGGGGGAAACAGGGCAACAAGCCAAATGGTGTGAACCAGTGTGCTAGTACATATTTCATCCTTTCATTTATCAGGTGTGTTTGTTTTGTTTATTTAATGTCGTTATAGCTGCCACTTAGCCCAGTTTCAGTTATTTGCATGTACTAACGTCACTTTTGTCATCTCTGCATAGCTATATGTATTATCTCGAGTACTGTCTGACTTGATCTGTATTCTAACCTACCTGTACTATATACTATGTACCTATACTATACACTATGTATTGTATAATCTCATCTCATTTTATGTATGTATTCTCCCGGGTCATGCCTGAAAATAGTCAACTTTGGTTAGCGCACCTAACCCGGTTAACAAAAACTAAATAAAATAAAAATCTGGTAAGTCCATGAGCCAAAGGCCCATTTTCAAGGCTGACCAGAGTCACATACATACTTCAATAAATACAACTAACAAACACAGAATGTGTTAGACACCAGTACAGACTAACTAAAACATGTACATTGGTTCTTTGAAAAAAGGTACTTTTTCAGATGAATTCTAAACTGATATATAGAAACATTATATAGTCAAAAACTTTAACTATTGTATTAAAAAACACAGGTAGTATATAAAACAAACTCCTCTGTCCCATAGATGTTTTCATTCTAATACTAAAAATTTGCTTTTTTGATAAGCGAGTACCAGTCTGACCTATGTAATCTATAAAGATGGTATAAAAGGATTTTGGTACCTTCTTTGTAACCACTTTTTTTTTGCCAGAATCCCTAAATGAGACTGGAATCTTAAGTCTAGAGGAAGCCATCCAATTTTGTTTAGTAGGTTGCAATGATACGTCTTTTGAGGCATCTGAGTGGCAAAGCGTGCAATTTGATTTAGCAATGCTTTAACCCTAATCAACAACCGTTCACATGCAGAGTGATAAAATAAAATTCCATTGTCTACAACTGGAATTTAAAAACTCTGAGCAAGGAGCCGTCTTGTGTCAGGTAGCAAGAGAGGGTTTAACCTATAAAGGGCTCCTAGCCTTTCATGGGACACCTTAATCATCTGTGTTGTGTGTGCCTTGTAAAACATGCAGTCATCTATAATTAATCTCAAATATTTAAAAGGGTCAACCTACTCTACTGCTCTGCCACTAATGGTGTGAAAGGTAAGGGCAGAACCTATTCCACTTTTCCTCCTGCAACTACAAAAGAGCATAGACGTGGTCTTTTTTTCATTCAGGATCAGTCAATTACATACAAACCAATGTTGTATAAGTTCAAAATCAGAAGCTAAATTGTTCTGGACAGTGTTGAAACACTCTCCACTCGTGAGGACCACCGCATCGTCTGCATAAAGAAACTTACAGTATGTGAGGTAGTACATACTGAAGGTAAAGAATAAAAAAAAAAAAAGACTAAATAGTAAAGGACCTAGAACTGACCCCTGAGGAACACCCAGTGATATAAGAGATGGAGAAAAACAAATATCATCAATTCTTGTCACCTGAGTATGCTAGCCCAGATAGTTCTGACACCAGCCAACCACTTCTTCCGACGTACCTAGTTTTAAAGGTGCTAGGAAACAGTTTTTACACCTCTAGATACCCTTCAGTTGTTCCTTTATTGGCTACTCAGTATTCGGATATGCTTTTGCCCTTTTTTGTTAAATTAATAATCTAATGTTGTTGCTTTTGTAACTACCCTGAATCCCTCTCTTCTCTGCAGTTGCTACTCTCTCCTTTCATACTTTGTAAACATTCTTTGATATCACAAACTCCATTCCAGGCCACTCAGATGAATAGCATGGAATGGAAGTTTCTGATGTCATAGAATGTCTTCGAGATATGAAAATCAAGAGCAGTAGCTGATGAGGAGAGTTGAACTCAATGTAGATCTGAGGGCACCCCAAAACTAGATTATTTATTAATCAAAAAATCATCAAAGCATATCAGAATATATAACTGGCATGGAAAGGAAGATGGTAGGGCAATTAACTATGTAAAAATAAGTTCATATCTCCTTTAAAAGAGATAGCAAAAGGAATCTATGACAGACCAAATCAAAAGCTTTGGTGAGGCCCATGAACACAACAGCCACATAATGCCTCTTGTCTAGGGCCATGTGGACTGTGTTTGTGAACCCCACCAAGGCAGTCATAGTGCTATGTCCCGGTCTGAACCCATGTCGCTCTGATGACAATACTTCATACTTTTGCAAGTAGTCAGACATCTGATCAAAAACCACATGCTCCAGGACCTTTGATAAAGGTGCTAGTAAAGAAATGAGGTGGTAGTTTTTTACATCAGTTGAATCACCTGCATTAAAGACTAGCGCCCTTCCAAGTAGCCAGAAAAGAAGATTGACAGAGTGATACATTAAAAATAGTTGTTAAAGGAAAACACAGAATATCTGTGGCAGGGGTCAACCTTAACCTTTTTTTGCACTAGCCAGCAGGGCAAGTTGATTCAAAATTGCACTAGTCCGCAGATGGTTGCACTAGCCCTTAATTGTAATGATAAATGTTCCTATATTACCATAATAACTGTGTTATTACTCTAACTGTAACCTGAATTAATGCCGTCTCACTGTATTGTTCTCTTGCACTTTATAATCCCGGGTCGCCCCTGAAAAAGGGACCTCCGGGGCTCAGTGGGCCTACCCGGTCACCAAAATTTAATAAATAAAAAAATACCATTTTGATCACTTATACAGGGAACAATGCAAGCAAAGCCAAGAAATACTCTGATTATTGCACATTTATCCTGCTCCCACATTGCTTCCAGCCCCCCCAGCAGAAAAAAAAGACTGCAATGTCATCCATCACAGACAGTGAGCCCCCCATTGTTTTATACATGTTCTCCTCTCTTCCTCTTTCTGCCCCCCACCCCACCCACACACACCAAACAGAGAGAGATGATATCACAACAGCAAATGTTCAATCAAGCAGTCCTAGCTCTGTGCACACAATAGCTGACATCATCATGCACCTCACCACACTGTCACCACCACCCACAGGGTAATGAACAGAGTCAGACAGAGAAAGACACTCGTGGCCCCCACCCTATTGTCAACTGGAGATCTGCACTTTTGAAAGTTTTTGTACAGTCTCAATTGAGCCAGGAGCACATTTAAAGTTGCTTTGGGGTGGGGGCTAGACAAACCTAAGGGGGCTTGGGAAATAGAAAACTATGAAATTTTTATTTGTAAAAGCATTGATTTTAATATACTCTGCCCAAACAATAACAGATTTTTCTTTAACATTGTCCTTTCATCAGCCCAGAGGAAACAGTACACAGGCATAACACTATACTATTTCTATTTCTGTGTAGGATGATCTATGCACCCCAGGAATGCCTAATTCAAGGTTTCAAATTATGTATTTTATCAAGGTTTATTTTTGTACCTTACATGTTCCAAAGCTTTGTTTTTAGGCTAAAAGGACATGCTGAGTGGGATAAGGGTGGAACTGTATGGATGGTGATGGCTGGCATGGTCCATTTAGAAGAGCTGGGGACCCCCTACACTTGCCAGTAATGGCAGCTATGGATCTATGGATGGTCACGTCAGAGTTTGGTCTGCAGTGGTGTCCAGGGAAAGAACAGAGTTAAGGGATTTGGGAAAGGGAAGTTATGGTGAGGCTGGCATAAAACCTGCCACCTGCAGGGCCGATCCTGTGTACCTCTTTGCATTTTGTCACTAAAATGTTGGATACAAACACTCAAAATATAGAGAAATGAGGGGCACTGGTCTTAATAATATTGGACAAATTATTAGAGATAGACACATTCAGAAAACTGGAACCTAGTGACTTAACAGCACTCTACCCTTGATCACACCCTGGACACTAGCTGAAAGTCGTAACAGTGGAGTGATAATGACTCACATTGAGTCTTTTGTGGGATCCCTTTCTTGAACTGCCAGATAATTGCAGCTCTTCATGAGCTGTTAAACACACATGGCCATCTGGAACATTGAGAGAGATTAGCATGAGGACTAGAGAATGCTAAAGTAGAGACTTTTTTAACTTCATTAACAGCCACGAAAATCTGCACTAGTCAAGATGGGCAAGTAGAGAGTTAGCTGTACTAGCCCTGGTCAATTTGCACTAGTGTTTGGGCTAGTAAAACAATGTTAAGATCAACCCCTGATCTGTGGTGATCCTCACAAACTGATAGTCAACACTGTCTGTACCCATCAATGGTTTGAGGTCAAGCTTTAAAAGATATTTCAAAACTTCTTCTACTGTTAATAGTCCAAAATAAAATTTAGGATGCAATAAATCAGGTCGAACTTCCTCCTGGACCAAAGGAGGACTAGCCTCCTCAGCAGTCTCAGGTGGAACATAATTTCACAAATCTGAAAAGTACCTATTAAATTCAGAAGCTATGGCCAGTGGTTTATTTAATATACCTGTTGAGGTGATCAAATTTTTAGGAATAAAATTAGATTTCTTCCCCATTAAATCATTAATTAAGTCCCATGTAGCCTTAATAGTTTTACCTTCAAAGGATTTTTGTTTTTCTATATAAAACTTACGCTTAAGTGTTCTAACCATGGATTTACATTTATGTGCAATTTTATAGGACAATAAAGCTGACTCCTCTAAGGACTACCTGTAGAGTTTCCACTTTTTATCTCTGTCTTTCATACATTCCAATAGTTCCCGACTAGCTCATTCTTACGAACATACGAAATTTGCCAGCAGATAAAGGCCTAGAGGTCTATCAAGTCTGTATGAATGTGCAGCTAGCACCCCTTATTCTGCAGCTGCCCCTCCCTTCCACCCTTCCCCTTCATTAACACTCCCCCTTGTCCTGTCCCATTCTTATTTGTTACCCCTTATACAAAGTTTTTTGAAGGGGAGGAATTTATTGCAAATGTTATTAAAACAGTTGCAAAAAATGTTATATGCCCTGTCCACATCTGTTTCATGTTCCAGCTGTGACCAGTCTACAGTAGACATGGCTAACCTAAAATTTTCAACATCCAGCTTCTTAAAGTTGCAGGTATAAATGTATACAGGGGGTACTTTTTCCTTTTTTGCACTCCAACAGCAAAATACAGGGCTGTGATCACTCATACTATCAGCCATAATACCTGACTGAAGAATTTTGGACAAGTCCGAGACCAGAATCCAATTGAGTAAAGCCATATGACCAGTCTGTTAGTGTATTCTAGTTGGGGATTTGATTATTTGGGTCCGTCTCAGGACGGCCAAAGTTTCTCTATACTTCTATGCATCTTTACGTAACCAGTTCACATTAAAAATCTCCTAAAACTATGAGTTCCCTATTAAAAGATAGGGAATCCCTATATGCCTGGATCATGTTTAGGCCCTCCTTCTGATGGCCAGGAAGGGCATAAACAACAGCCAAAAACATATATTTGTTAGATCCCAAAGTCAAGCTGAGGGATAAAAATTCACATGTAGATTCAATTTCAGCCCTAAGGTCCTGGACCACTGAAAAACGATCCCTCACTTAAAACATACACCAGCCACTAGAGATGCAGCGAATTTAAAATTCGCCGGCGAAGTGAACATGAAGTGGGCACTTCAAGTTGCTACTCCGCTACATGGAGTGGGCAATGCAAAGTGCTCACTTCGCCTTGAATTACCACTTCACGTTAAGGCGGAATGGCAATGCGAAGTAAGGTGAAGTCACTGTTTTAATGGACTTCGCATTCCTCATTAGGATTCTAAGTGATCCACTTGGTGTTTCAGATTTGGCAGCCCCCACACATCACATGGCTTACAGTACTGTAAGTCACATGCTCTTTAGCTAAGCAGGAAGAAAGTGAGTCATACAAGTAGACACTTTTACTTTCTCCTGTGCAGATGGAGAGAGAGTAGTGTGTTTTGTGACTGCTGATACTTTTAGATCAGAGCGAGGAGGAGATTTAAACTTTGATTTAGACCCAACAGCTTTTTTAAAAGCTACATTTTTTTGTCTTGTCTGTACTCTTTTTACTTAATTTGTTCTTTCTGTAAATTTTATTTTTCTTACCTTTATAAGTAGTTAGTTGTTTGTCTGTGTCTGTGTGACTGTGTGTGTGTGTTGTGTGACAGTGTAAGTAGTGATTGCTCGGACTGAGGGAGCTCAGTAGGAGAGATGAACCAGGGTGAGGGAATGTCTGGGATGGGGCAGCTTTGGGAGAGCGTAGTAGTGGTAAGCATCATACCGTGTGCATGTGTGGAGGGCATGGGTGCCCATTCCTGTTGGACCGCTCAAAACTTGTGAGTGCCCCCCCAAAGCAGGACCAGCACCGCCTCCTGTCCTGACTGTGAGGCAGATGAACCACCACCACCACCACCAAGTCCAGCACCAGGTCCTCTGGAGCAGGATGTGCCTGTTCCCCGGGCCCAGGTGTGGATCCCATCCCTGTTCAGCACCGTCACCAGCAGGCTTACAATACATCCAAGTAACTATTAAAAAAATTTATGTTGTGATTCATGACGTGATCATAAATCGTGATTTGTGACTGCATTTGTGACCATGATGATGAAGAAATGTGAATGCCTATGGCTGTACTTCCCCGGGCACCGATGAGCTGTAGCTTAAAACTCCCAGACTTAAAAACACATTTCAGTAAGTACAATGGTAGGGTGGTGAAGCCTGGAGAGATACTACAAAACAGGCTTACAATACATCCTCCAAGTAACTAGAAAAAAAATTAATGTTGTGATTCGTAACGTGAATGATCGTGAATCGTGATTTGTGACTGCATTTGTGACCGTGATGATGAAGAAGCGTGAATGCTTACCGCCTACGGCTGTATTTCCCTGATGAGCTGTAGCTTAAAACTCCCAGACTTAAAAACATGTATCAGTGAGTACAATGGTGGGGTGGTGAAGCCTGGAGAGATACTACAAAACAGGCTTACAATACATCCAAGTAACTAGAAAAAAAATTAATGTGATTCGTAATGTGAATGATCGTGAATCGTGATTTGTGATTGCATTTGTGACTGTGATGATGAAGAACGTGATTTGTATCACGAGTGACTCGTGATGATGGTCTTGACTTAAAAACGCATATTAATGAGTACAATGTTCATGCAGAATTAAGCACCACACCTGTCTAGTACTCTGAAGGGAAGCCAAAGAAGCAACTGTGATTTAAGTTACAGATGGAGATTGGGCCTAAAGAGATGCAAATGCACAGACAGATTAAGATTGTGCTGCGCACTGAAGAGATGCAGACACAAAGGCACAACACCTAACCAGTGCTCACCATCAGAAATTGAAATCTGGAAAAGAATACCTTTACCGGTTGGGGCGGGCCGCGGGGGGCAGTGTACTGTACTGCTGCAGTAATAGTCACTAGTACTAGTACCAGTACCAGTAAAGATACCACAAAGAAGTACAAAAATTACACAGCTGCAGTGGATAGCAGCTTCACATTGCTGAAATTATTATGTGGTACAATAAAAGGTGTCTGATTTGATGACATGCATCACACACATACTCTCATACACACTAAGTAATGCATAGCAAATTGAAAACTTCAGTAATATAACCACATATTTTAAACAGACTAAAATTATGCACTGCTGCACCACAACAATCAGCAAAAAAAATGAGAAGAAATATTGAAAATATTACTGTGTACATTAACACAGTTAAACAAGAAAAATATCATCAAAACAAGAAAGCACAGTCTTTTTCTCCAAGTTAATCTACCTACACCACAGATAAACCCTTCCCCCAAAGCACACTTCCACTGTCTCTCAGTACACAGACTGAATGTTATACATTAACATTCAAAATCCGTACACAAACAATAAACGCTCGATGATATGAGCACAGCAGGGTTTCCTATAATCAAAGAACTAAATTTTCAGCAAAAAAAAAAATGACTCAAAAAGGCTTTTTTAACAGCTTTTTGAAGGTTTGAATTGCAGACAGCTCTCAGAGCAGATTGTCTCCTACAGCTTCCTACACACACTACCCCAAACTGAGGCTGTGCAGAACAATATAGAGCCCATGTGACCTGAAATCCCATGAAACACTGTAAAATTCACCTTTGGAGCTTAAAAACAAGGCGAAGTAAGGCAAAGTACACTGTTTTCAATGTACTTCGCCTTATGAATTGGTGGAGTAGTGGTTTGGGAAGGAGAAGTAACGCAAAGTCATTGTTTTCAATGGACTTTGCGTTACCCATTTGCAACGTGAAGTACTCCGCTTCGCGTTGCAGAGCACTCTACGAATTCGCCTTCACTCCGCGGATCACTTCGCGGAGCGAATTGGGGCCACTTTGTCTACCACTACCAGTCACATCTGAATATTTTAAACCCTTCCAAGTGAATGAAGTCATTTTGGATTTTAGTAGACAACCATGTCTCAGATAGGGCTATGATATCAAACTGGTGTTGTAATGCCCACATTTTAAAAACATACCACTTTGCCAACAGGTTTTGTACATTTAAGTGAGTAATGTTAATAGAAGGATACTATGGGGTAACTGTTATTAGTTGTGTAACCCCCCTGCAAATGGGGGTTCCCAAAAGACTTCCAGGAGCTTGCTTGAATGCTCCAAGCCTGAATGGTGTTTGGCGTTTAAGCCGTTTATCAGTGAGTGTTTTTAGAGCCTCTGGTGCTGTCTCTTTAAGAGCTGTCTGCTTGCAGACATAATTAGTTTGTATGGGGGACTGTGTGCTTCTCTGTTTGAGTACCACTCGAGCTGCTGCCAATTCACTCCATTTTTGCAGTCACTAGGAGTGCAAAGGGAACCTATCTGAAAGATGTAACTGTTTGCCAGAAATCATTTACAGTAATAATGAAATTACAGTTTGTCTAACCTGCTTTCTTTGCAGTCAGAACTGTGTCTGCCTAGTTCCCATTCTGGTTTTGAACTGCTGAACTGGACCAATCAGTGTGGGTAAGCTAGCTCTAAAATGGTGCCTTGGACGAATCAGAACTTGGACTCATAATCTGAGCCAGCCACAAGAGGATTGTATGGGCAGTGACTCTGGGAGATGTAGTTTAGACTTGAGGCGCCTTTTGGACCAACAGGAACAGTCTATTGTGAGTGACAGCCAATCCAGTCAAGAACTGGGAGGAACTCAAAGGAAGTGCCGGTTTTGTCGGGTTGGAGTTTCAGTTTGAGCTCTGGAAGTGAAGAAGGAAGGAGCCCTGTGCTTTTTCAGTGTGCAGTTTTAGTCAGGAAACGTGTGTAAGGCCCTGAGTTCCGGTCTACAGCTTGTGTAACTGCTTGTTAGGACTGAATCTGTCCTGTGAAAAGAATCAAAGGGTATCTGAAGGTAGAAACCAGGCTCACCCTGTAGAAGACTGGAGAAATTGCTGAATCGCACTCTGTCTGTCAGGAACTGAATCTGCTGTGTGTTCTCCCGGGTATTGTGCAGTAATTGCGATTGGGATAGAGAAGCAGCCTGCCTGGTATAGTACTTTCTTTTTGCCATATAAATGTGTGAAGAGTCTCGTAGAGCTCAAGAGTAGCCCTGCTGACGTTGAAGGACCCTATCTTGTTTGGAGGTCGTGAGTACTAATTCAGGGTCGCTCCCTGTTGAATTGCCACATTAAATCCAAACGGATCACTGTACTGCTGACTGTTTAAACTAATTTTCTTTTCTCTGGAAAGGGCCTCACCAGCGCCACGGTTTGGACTAGCCACTAGGCTTGGTACCCAGGGACAGTAACTGGTAGGATAGGCCTTGCACAGAGCCATAGGTAGATGAGTAAAGTGATAAGCCAATTAACCTGATTTCCCCTGTCCTTGTTATATTCCCCTAAATAAATCAGAGCTGCTTGTTTCAGCAAAGTTATACTGCCTGAGGTATTTGTCTATGTTAAAGTATTGTACTGTGATTGTTGCACTGTATCTTATTTTACGGGAGGTCCCAGTGCCTGAACCAGCCCTGGGGTAAGTGTATACTGTGAAGAGTAATTCTGATATATTTGTGGGCCACTAGTGGGAAGAAAGGGGGTTGCAGTGTCCCAGAGGGCTGTGACCAAGTAAGTTTAACTATTGCAAACCCTGACCTCTGGGTGGAGGCACCAGCCATTGGATCCAGGCCCCTCAACCTGTTAGTGGCAAATCAGGCAGGGGTAGTAGCCCCTGGGATAGCGCCATCTAGGGGTTACAGTTGGACCAGGGTCGGATGTGCTGTACCTGAAATTATCAACAACAACAAAACCAAGTTCCTCCCATAAAAGAATGTTCGCATGTGTGATTTCTTAGTGATTTTAGTTATATAATTCCCTGATACTTTTGAAACAGTAAAAAATTTCAACAATGTTTGCCAGTGTAGGAGAATCTTTATTTTGTTGTTAGCAGAAGTAACGTTAGTTAAAACTCTCAGCAATATGATAGGAAAACACTGGCTGGTAAATCTGACTTCATTATCAAACAGGGTAACAGCATTTGAAACAAATTATGGGTCATCCAAATAAAAACCTCTATCTAATTTATCCTGCATGGTTGTGTAATGTGGCCCAGCTTCCATTAAAAGCACAGAAACAGCACAAAACAATACACGTTTAATGGCATTGCACCTCACCCAAATCAAAATGGTTTAGTTAGAAACTATTATCTACCAATTCCTATACCTATCGGTTGTGCCTCCAAATCCACTGTGCTGCCACCACAGTGGAACGTTAATGGAATATACAACTGAGGCAAGAAAAAATATTTGTATTTTGTACCAGGTCTTTGTGGAGACTGCCACTCTTCCACTCGACTAGTGCAAACTTAATACCCAGGATGCACACCACTACTGCCACTAGAAGAGTTCCTCCTAGATAAAATCCATATAGTCAAAATAATAAAACAAAACAAAATGCACCAGTTCTAACTGGTGGGCCATACATTGCCAAAAAATTTTTTTTAAAGGTTAATGCACTTTCTCCTCCTCCTCCCCCTGTGCACTATAACATATGTAAACTTCGAAAGTTAAACTAGGACCTAAACAATTAATTTTACTTTAACTAAAACCTGTCAGAACACTTACACCCTTGATCTTGCTGCAAAAACTTGTATGGACTTTGTAGCAGGTGAGCTCCACCCCTAATTACTCCACTCAGCTGCTGGCTTGCCTCAGAGCCCCCATGCCAACTGAGAGTGCAATATACAACAAGCAGAAAAAAGCTCACAGCAGTCTCTCACAGTCACTGGCTCTCAGCTTAGATGTAGAACAGCAGGACAGTCTTCCTTCAGGCTTTGTGATCCACCATTTGTCTTGGATCTCTAGTGGCTACTGGCACGCTGGAAATGCTGTGTTCCTGCTAACAGGTGGCACTGGCTTTGTAGCAGGCAAGCCCCATCCCTAATTACTCCACTGCTACTAGCTCGCCCCCACACCAACTGAAAGTACAATATACAACAAGATTGACTTGCTACTGTCCAGAGGTGGGGACATGGAGCTTCGAGCCTGTCGTCAGCAGGCCTGGAAAGATGTAAAGACAAAGGTCAATGGTGTAGCACAATGCAGATGAAGCACACATGAAATGCAAAAGTACTACCACAACCTCAGGAGGAGGTCAAAGGAGAAGGTGGCACACAACAGACAAAGCACAAGTGGAACAGGTGGGGAACCAAGACAAATAGTACTACTGAGTAGCCAGGAGGAACAGGTGGCAACACACCTCAGTGCCCACCCCATTGAGGGAGACACTGAGTTGGACTTGTTCCAGCTACAACATGCAGTAGGTGTGTATAAGTTTATGCATGCATCAGATGAAGCTACTGCCTGCCCACCCACAGTGATGGCAGCATAGGGTACCTACCTATGCACTGCATGACTACAACAAGATACATACTGATATGGCCATTCGGCACAGCAATCAACCATGCACATATTTTCCTCCAAAGGAACTGATGGTGATGAGGCTAGAAGCTGAACAACTGGGACAGCCACGACCACACTGGAATAGCCTCAGCAAGCAGGCGAGGGGGACACGGACTCTGAATCCTCACTGGGATCTGAAGACACAGAGGATGCAACAGAGGTGGGCATGGATGCCATTGGGTGTGGCATCTCACACACAGTGCGCTGCACAGCACCGATGGGGTGTCCACAACAGGGCCGACACAGGCCACCAGTGAGGCATCCAACAGTGTGGGGGAGGATACTGGAAATGAGGACAGCGGACAGGCTAACACCAGTGCACCGTCCGTCAGGCAGGCAGGCAGAATCGCTACTGCCACAGCCTGTGGACCAAGAGGTGGAACCTGTGCTGGATGATGACCTCAGCCATTACTGCCAGGACATAGTGGATACACAGGAGGCCATACAGCATGAGGTGGCGGGAATCTGCATGGCTCTACAGGAGTGCAACACAGCCACTGCAGCACAAATGTGCCATCTTGAGGGAGTCATCAGGGACCTGCATGATGCAATGCAGACATACATTCGGGAGGGTGCAGGACAGCATGAAGAGACAGTGGCCATACTGCATGGGATCCACCTGTGTGCACAGCAGCAGACAGATGCTATGGAGTGACTGGCACTGGTGCTAGAGCATGGTGTTGCGATACAGAACGCTCAGACCAATGCCATCACTGCAATGGCTGGCACCCTCCAGGCCATCGCCCAGGCAATGTGGCAGAACAGAGGATAAATGCCAACAGGTCACAACATATATGGGTCACAGGGGTATGGTGATGAGGAAATCTTGCACCATGGGGACTGCCAAAACACCACAAAATTTATTTATTTATTGAAAATGTTTCACCAGGAAAGGCACGCTGAGCAAAAAGATGCTCGTCTCACGGTGCAACCTGGGGGAAGGGGTTACAGAGGAGGCAGGTATACATACAGTAGTTGAGTTTAGCAGTAGTGCAATACAGACAATGTACATGGATTGGAGGTATTACATATGAACTTGTTACATAAGGAGAGCAGTACAGAACAATGATCATCAACGACAGGGTATACATAACATAGGTATTAGGCAAGGTAAGAGCAATACCGAACTTGCACATCAGGGACAGGGTAAACATATCATGGGTATACATATCATGGGTACAAGGCATAGTAGGAGCAATGCAGAGCACGCACATCAGGGCAGGGTGAACATATCATGGGTATACATATCATGGGTACAAGGCATGGTAGAGACAATGCAGAGCATGCACATCAGGGCAGGGTGAACATATCATGGGTATACATATCATGGGTACAAGGTATGGTAGGAGCAATGCAGAGCATGCACATCAGGGCAGGGTGAACATATCATGGGTATACATATCATGGGTACAAGGCATGGTAGGAGCAATGCAGAGCATGCACATCAGGGACAGGGTGAACATATCATGGGTATACATATCATGGGTACAAGGCATGGTAGGAGCAATACAGAACATGCACATCAGGGACAGGGTGAACATATCATGGGTATACATATCATGGGTACAAGGCATGGTAGGAGCAATACAGAACATGCACATCAGGGACAGGGTGAACATATCATGGGTAAACATATCATGGGTATACATATCATGGGTACAAGGCATAGTAGGAGCAATGCAGAGCATGCACATCAGGGACAGGGTGAACATATCATGGGTACAAGGCATAGTAGGAAGCGATGCAGAGCATGCACATCAGGGACAGGGTGAACATATCATGGGTACTCTATGAGGGAATACATTAATTACATAAGTGCCAGTAGCACACTAGTGTGCCAGGACAGAACTTGAGTGCCAGTACCAGACTTGAGCTGCAGTGGGATGCACAAGTTGCCTGTAGGAGTTGGAGAGCAAGATGGGGGGGTAGTGGAGGAGTGGACTAGTATGCATTAGGAGAGTGTGGGGGGGTAGGTTTAGGTGAGGTGAGAGGGAGGGAGAATGGTATTGATTGCAGAGGGTAGGGCAGAGGAGGGTATGTTAGATGGGGGGGGAGAGAGGGGAGATGTTAGGAGTGTGAAGAGGGAATAAGAGTGAGTGTAAGTGCATAGGGGAGTATATAAGCCAGACAATTAGGCGATAGCCAGGCCGCTGGTCAGGCTCTGCTGGGCAACTGGGGGAGAGAGGTATCAAAAGTGGAGGAGAGGTCAGGGGCAGTTGCAATTTGTTGCGAGGAAGTTAGAGAGGGCAGAGGATAAGGAGTATTTGGACAATGAATGGCGGATCTGGGCCGGTAGGCAGTTCAGAGTTTGGGGAAGAGGTAAGAGAAGGCTGATTGGCCGGCGGTGGTCCTTCGGTGGGGGATGGATAATAGCCTTGTGTCAGTGGACCTGAGGGCATGGGTGGGGGTAGGTGTGGAAGATAGGGAGGATGCTAGGTAGGGTGGGAGGGAGCCAAGCCAGAAGTTGGAAGCGAATTTAACAGTATGGGTTAGGCGCCAGTTGCTCAGGGCTGGCAGGGCCAGTGAATGGTAGAGCTTGCAGTGATGTGAGCGGGGGGGCATCGAGGACAAAGTGACAGAACGCATTAAAGAGGGGTCCAGTCTGGCTAGGGTGGTTTTTGAGGTGGAGCAAAACACACAGGGCAGACATGAGCAGCAGGAACATCCATACAGTGGAAAGGGTTACATGTCCACTGTGGGACAAAATCAGTTGGGCACCACCTGAGACAGAGCCACGGGCTCACCCAGAATCCACCTACTGTGGGAGGGCATGCAGAGAGATGGAACACGTAGTGGCCCTGCATGCAGTGTGCCAATGGAACACATACACAGGGTGGAGAGAGCACCACAGCAGACCATAGACTGGGGCAACAGGGGCAATGGTGAACAATGACAGGCAATCCATGCCCTGCCTGCCACTGGCCCTGCACAGGGCTTGTCCATTCCCAAAAGCACTGTAACACCACCAGCAGGCGACCCACGTATCCTGGCCAAAGATACGCAGGTGTCGCAGCATGTCCCAAGTACAACAACACAGGCCATGGCAGGATCCCGGGACACCAACCATCAGGAGGCCAAAGACAATGGAATAACAATGCACAGAGACAAACACACAGAGGAAAGCACACCCACTTTGTGTGACACTCCGGAGGACAGGGTGCAGGAAAACCACACTTATACCAGCATCACCATTGTGATGGGCAAGACATATGGAGCAGAGGAGACACAGGGTCCAACCCCACCACAGGCCCATCATGGTGATGCCGGTACTATCCAGGGCATGAGCACATAGGGGAACACTGAGCATACCAGCCCCTCAGGCAACAAAGCAGTAGCCACACAGCCGGTGCATGGAAAGGAGGCAACACCAGAACCCAGATGCAGCAGACTCAAATAGACTGACACCATGGGTGTATCCATGGACACAGAAGGTAGCACCAAAGGACATAGCCCCCACTGCAACCCCTGCACCACCAGTAACACTGCACAGGAAGTGGTCAAGGAGGACCAAGGACAGTACTGGCGGTGAGGGAAAAGCTGCTGGCACACACAACCCAAGCACAATGTCAGCCCTCACAGCTATCAGCAGGGATCAGCAGCACCATCAGAACATGGCTGGACACACACATAGTCCCGCTGATGGGTATCATCAGGTGGCACACACAAGGCAGGGGTGGAAACCACGAAAGGAAAGACAGCCTGCATAGTGGACACCAGGCCGGGTACAACATGGACTGGGGTGCCATACCCATGTAGCACATGGGCACACACATAACCAATGTATCTGCAAATGATGAGTGGGGAAACAGACATCGATACATACGTGGATTGTGACAGATGATATGGTCCACAGGGACACACCTGACTGTACATGTGTATTAGGTGGCAAAGTACATATGCCCCCAGTTGTATCCCCTAAGGTCCCCCTGCAATAGCCAGGCCCGCCTGCAATGTGAACTTATACAGACACTACTGCACTCCATTGTGGCAACAAAAGGTTAACACTGCCCATTATGTGTCATAGAACAGCCACACAGCGCTCCCATCTATACCACCCCTCACCTGCCTGAACTGCTCTCATGTGTTACTGCTCATGCACCTGTGCATGATACACCACCCAGACCTGAATGCAATCTCATTTTCAATGCACACTATCTAGGATCAACCACTGCAAACACCACATCATCAGGACCAAACCGTGGGGTACCACCCTGGTGTCTGGTGGTTTGGCTTACTCACATTGGCAATCCAATGTGAAACTAAGAGAACCCCTGTGTCACATAGCCAATATAGGCTATCCAGCTGATCTAGGACCCTGCGAGGGGTATCCTCAGAGGTGACCTGGGGTGTGGGCATGCACTGGACACTGTGTGACCATGTACAGCATGGAGCACACGGTGGTGTACCCCACTCTGCCGCAAATGGGAGGGCCCATACACATGTGGGAAAATATGACACCATGAGGCATGCACATCACGCACAGCTGCGACATGGACCTCCATCTGTGGTTGCAGGATAGGTGACAGATATATGGACACCCACTACAGTAGGTAAAATAACTTTAATAGAATAAAACTCAGGAGGGGGATTACAATAGGATAACAGGGAGCAGTATTACCAGAAACAACCAACAGTACAATAACAATGCACATGGAAATGCGTGTGCAGAGAAAAATGTAACCTAACCGGTGCCTCACTGTCCTGTATAATTGTCAAGGTATAACAGGAGTGCAGTTATGTCTGCCTGCAGCAAGTCCAAATGTTGTGCAATGGTCCAGATGTGTGCCCCCAGGACCCTGACAATGTTCTGCATGGCCTGCCTGTGTGGGGCAACCATCACTGCCTCCCTGGCAGCAGGGCTGCATCCCTCACATGCCACACTCTCACCCTTCTGCTCCTCTGGAGCAGGCTCTATTGGTGGCACATCATGCACTACCTCCCGGACACCACTGCATCCTCCTTTAGTCATCCATGTCCAGCTAATCCTCCATGAGCAGTCGCTGGGCAGAGTCCTCAACACCCTATTGGGCAGGTCTGCCAGCATGTGTTGTCCACCGATGGCTGTGTGTCCTGCTGCTACCTTTCTGCAGCTGCACCATGCTCCACTGTCTCCTGCGCATAATGACGGGTCCTTTCAGCATATGCCCTTGCATTTGTATGCATCAGATGCTGCATGGTATGCTCCAGGGCATACCAACACGCAGTGTGAATGGGCTGTCCACTCCTCGTGGTCCCTCCAACACCTGCAAAACAACAGAGAGCAAGGTGTAACTGTGCAGACCATGGCAGTCCATGCATGATGGCTCACATATTAGTCGGCAAGTGAGCAACCTTTATTTTCATAGCACCTTTCAAAATCAAGGCGCTGTACATAGTATAAAATTACAGTATAAAAACAGACTATGTAATAATAATTTTAAATCGATTCATTAACTAATCAGGGAAGGCCAAAGAAAATAAATACGTTTTCAGCCTAGATTTAAAGCTGCTGAATGTCAGACATTCTCTTAACCGATGAGGTAGAGAATTCCACAGGGTTGGTGCTGCAAATGAAAAAGCACAAGCTCCAGATGTTTTAAGATGAACCCCGGGAATCTCTAGCAATCCCTCATTGGCAGATCAGAGAGGGCAATTGGGGGAGTAGGGAGTCAGGAGATCTTTAAGGTAGACAGGTCCCTGTTCATGTAGGGCTTTAAAGGTAAGCAAACCTATCTTACATGTGATCCACCACTGAACTGGCAGCCAGTGCAGTTCGCGCTGCACAGGCATAATATGACTGGTCCTAGAGGTACCAGTCAACAGCCTGGCTGCAGCATTCTGCACTAGCTGCAGGTGGTGGATATCAACCCCAGACAGCCCTAGGTAGAGGGCATTGCAGTAGTCAAAACGGGTAGTAATGAAGGCGTGGACCAATGTTGGAAGGTCGCCCGGGGGACTCAGGTGTTTCACCTGGGTAATATTCCTCAGATGGTAAAATGAGAATTTGACCACAGCTGATACCTGAGACTTCAGGGTCAAGCCGTCATCAAATATGATGCCCAGGTTATGCACCCGATCTGAGATAATGAACTGGACAACATCAAGCCATAGGCCCGACCCGTGCTCAGCACCAAAACCCACCCACGGGCAGCCCAGATCCATAACCAACACCTCAGTCTTATCCAGATTCAATCTCAACCAATTTGAGCTCATCCAGTCTTTGATCTCAGAGAGGCAGCTATTTAACATAGAGATCGCATCAACCTGTCCAGACACAAAGGACATGTACAACTGAGTATCATCCGTATAGCAATGAAAACTCAAGCCGTATCGCCTGATGATATCTCCCAATGGCAACATATACACTGCGAACAACATGGGTGCCACTATGGAGCCCTGCGGCACCCTGCAGGACAGGGGAAGGGAGTCAGAGGAATAAATTTCAGTGATCAACCTCTGAAACCTGCCTACAAGGAAAGATCATAACCATTCGAGCACTGTACCCGACAGTCCACAAAGGAACCGCAGGGTCTCCAAAAGCACCTCATGGTCCACAGTGTCAAAGGCTGCTGAGAGATCGAGAAGGACCAAGATGGTATGAGTCTTTCAATCTCTCGCCATTAGGAGGTCATTTAATACCTGAACAAGGGCAGTCTCCATGCTATGCCTCTTCCTGAATCCAGACTGGAGGGCTTCATAGACATTGTGAGTTACCAAGTGATTGTGGAGTTGCAGCGCAACCACCTTCTCAATAACCTTCCCCACAAAGGGAAGGTTAGAGACAGGTCAGTAGTTAGCTGGATCGACGGGATCCAAGGAGGTTTTTTTAAGGAGTGGTCAAATGACTGCCTCCTTTAACGAGTCCGGAAAGATTCCCTTCTCCAAGGATCTCCATACAATTTCAGCTAGGATCGGGCAGATAACATCTACACATCCCACCAAAAAGGAGGTAGGGCCCGGATCCAAACTACAGCAGGTTGGGCGCAACGTCTGGACAATCTTCACAATGTCCATGAATTCCAGTTGGCTGAAATCCATCCAGACAGACCGGGTGCTTACTACCTCCCATCGACCTCCACAACCCCTTATGCAGACAGCCGAGCCAATTCCAGACCTGATGCTGGCAACCGTATCTGCATAAAACCGAGCTAGCTCATCACACTTAATTTGTGAAAAAGCAAAGCTCTTCCGGACTGGAGACAGACTGGATTGCACAATCTGTCAACAGTTTGAAAGAGTTGAGCCGGTCGGTTCTGTGCAGCAGAAATCTCCCTGGACAGGAACTCTGCCTTCTTACGGGTGATTTCTGATTGATAGCCCTTATAATGTTCCATCAATCTAAGCCTGTCAGCATCCAGGCCAGACTTCTGCCATGCTCTCTCCAGCCTTCGACCAATCTGCCTCAACTCCTTCAAGGACCCATCATACCAAGGGGACCTTGGGCAAAGAGTGAGTGGTCGAACGCGAACAGGAGCAATCAAGTCCAGGGCATCTTCCTTCATAGGCTAGTACATAGTCCCCTGGACTTGTGCTTTCACCCAGCAATCCCGATAGGTCCAGCACCACTGATAGACCATCTGGGGTAACTCCCCTCAAATTGTGGTACCGGACCATCTTCGAAGGGGTAGGTCCATTTGGCGGGGCCCCAAAACTAAACCCTATGGTGTCAGATCAGATACAGCAGGCAAACAACCACCCATATGTTGCACAACATGGCCATGCCAATAGAACACGTAAGGGACACCCATCTGCTATGCCCAGAATGGTGACCAACACTGTTAGTGTACTGTGTTGCAATGCAGACCACACACTATGTCCCAGCAGCACCCTTGGTGCGTGCTATGCAGGCAATGATGTTGTGTCTGGGATGGATGTCCATTCGTCGGATCCAGCAATGTCTAATGGCCATGTGCAAAACTGTACATAGTGTGCCACAACATGGGGACACACGACCACATGGAACAATGCCATGTGATGCCCACCATGTGTGTGGCAAGGCACACTATATGTGCTGGACATATGGCATGGTATGGGAATCAGTGAGGATGCCAGGTCACAGTGATGGGGGCCAGACAAGTGGCATGGCACTTTGCAGCATGGGACAGAGTCCCAGGACTGTGTAGATGGATCACACCATAGCTGGACACACTGGCACTGACCAGGGCTGCTGGTGACATGTTGGATATGCTGCACTGTTGTGTGGCATGTGCACATGCATGTGGCATAGGTGGTGCGGCACTGTGGAGTGGCATGCACACACCAGCCCGTTAGGGCATGTATTGCAGGCCTGTGGGTGCACCTGTGCCATAGAGGCTTGTGTGTCATGTTATTACTGGAGTGTGTTGGCATTGCCTGGAATCATGGGTCTACAGGCATCATGTCGTGTGCCCTTTCTATATGTTACAGCCCCTGCAGAAGGAGGATCCCCTGAGTGCGATGGCAATAGGGTGATGCATTCATATGTCCATCCTGCCTATGGCACCGCAGATGCATGCACCATGTATGCATGTGTGCTGTGTGGCCATCACAGCATGGAGCATATACTCACATATCATGTGTGGGTCATGCATGTGCAGAGACATATGTGTGGCCACAGGGAGGGGACATAGGTCATGGGGCCCTGGGAGCCAGTGACCTTCCATCAATGCCACCGTGCCAACAATGGCAGTCTCATGACACATACATAACATCGACACGTGGTGGTACACATGCACAGGTATACCTGCAAGGGTTCTGAGGCATGCCCATGACACACATGTGTAATGTGTGGTGCAGCAACCACAGATCGCAGGGCACAATGGGATACACATGCTGTGTTGTCGGCTGGGGCATAGCCCAGGGCACAGCCACATGCTGTACTTGTGAATGTGCTGCTAACGTATGCCATTAATGTGGCACCACCTACCACATGAGGTATCATGCATGGGGAATGTGGCAGTGCCATTGTAGGTCATGGATACAAAACCCTTACAGGCAGTGCCATAGTCGTGTCTGCAGTTCTTGCACCATCTGCCCCTATGCATAGAGTGCACAGTGCCACACTATGTGGCATGGCTGCAGGCTGGCATGGCATGCTGTGTGGACCCCTGACACAATGTCTGACAGCGCCCCAGACTGCATGTGCTGAGAGTGGCATGGGCCCCCATCCATGGCCGTGTGCCCTGCCATGCCCTACCATATCCACAGACCATTTACTGCGGCCCTGAGCAGTGGTGCCACACCCACACTGCTGTGATGGTCGCTATCCCTCTTGTGCACAGCCACTACCTTGCACATGCTGGTGGTGTCTCCCCATGCATATTGTGCATCCCCAGCCACAGCATGCATGCCCACATCCTCGAATGCAGTGACCACATGTCTGGTGCTGTACACCCCTCTGCTGGTGTGGCTATTTCAGCCTTACATCAATACTGCACACACTGGCTTGGTATGGCCCATGCCCCTATGTGGGTGATGTATGTTCTATTATCCACGGTATCTGGTCACTTTGCATGCATTCAGCTTGTCACATGTCCAACCTGTTTGACTGTGTCCTGGTCTCACATCCCCTTTCCACTGGCCTCCTCTGGGTGATGCCGGACATCCCTCTGTGGCTGCAGATACATGGGCTCCTGTGGCGACAGAATAGAGGATACTCAGGTTACTACTGTTGTACAGTAGGGAACACTGTATTGTGCTACATGTGTGTCTATATGATGTGTGTGCTAGCACATATCTGTCTGGTGGGGGTGGCCACCAGACATCTGCACATCTGTGTCCCTGGCCATGGTCCACATGTGGGCAAGGAGATCTGTCTCTCTCCAAGACAGGTCGTTACATCAATGTTTTATCTGTCTGATTGTCCTCCTCATACCTGACTGTTTCCAGAGTTTTGCGCATATGGATCTCCAGACCCTGTCCCTTTCACTGGGTGTGGTCCTACTACTGCAAGGTGTCAGTAGTATTCTCAACCACTGCTCTACTTGGCTAATCAGCATGGTGGTCTTGTCATCTGAAAAGTTTGGGGCCCTTATCCAGCCCGCCATTGCTGCACTTTAAAGTGACCTCTAACCTGCACTTTCGCATGTGCCTACATGTGTATCCTGGTCTACAGCCACATGTACCTGCTTTGGCCTACCCTGATGATGCTGCAAGTCCTCAGATTAGATGGGACACATGGAAACGCAGTGCACATATTAATGATGCAGCATGCAGTGGTTTTGGCCATTGACACAGCTTGGGTCATGCAGGTTGCGTCATTTCACCACTCCAGCACTGTGCGGCTTGTGTCACTTATCACCATATCCCCTCATTTCATGCGTCAGTGTCACATAATTATCATGCAGCATGCATTGCCCATACCCTGGTGCTGTGCTGTTTATCACTACATACAAAGGTACATGGATCTGAGCCTTTTACATTTATGCCCACTCCTCATCACACTGGGTATTCCATTGTACTATGCCCATCCCCATGGGGTGTGTCCTATATGTACTGTGCCACCGCCAGGGTCAGCCCAGCATGGGGGCAGGGGGCATGCTGCACATCAGCCACTGTGCATCAGTGTCATGGGTGTCCTTTGTATTTTGTTCCTCCTGTAGGGTGGCCACCAATCACCGCATGTGGACACCTATGGCTGTCCCCCCCCTCCCCTACACAGCACATGCCTACCCGACACTCATGCCATGACAGTGCTGGTACCATGCTTGCATGACACTGTCGCTATCATATATGGCCCACAGCCATATGTGTCATGCAGCATGTGGTATCAGGACTGTGTCACACAGGTGTCTGCGCACTGGCCATCCTTTAACTCCATCCACGTCCTCCTACACGTGCAGTACCAGGCCATTCCTGCTCGACTGTACCAATCTGTGACAACATGTCTTCCGTTGTCCTTCTGCAGGTGTGCCTCTGCCATCTGGGACTGCACACAGGTGATGGACACCTTCCATGCTACAGTGCTACCATGGCCTGTGTGTGGATCCAGGTGGCGGGACCTCTGCATCACTGCAGCCAGGACTGGGTCCATGTTATATTGTGGTGCCATCGCCATGTCCCATGATGCTGTCTACACTGTGTTGAGGTTGGCCGATGCATCCACATCCACACAGTGACACAGTGGTTGCAGCAATGTTGCTGTGTTGCTGATGATGCCAGTCCCATACCACCATGCGCATGTGTAGTTCTGTGGGATGACGTGAGCCGGTACATGTCCCCCCAGTCTGATGTGGGCTGTCACAGTGCCCGGTGTGTGACACACCACATGCTACACAATGATGTTGACATGTTCAGCTGATGTGTGGGAAGATGAGGTTGGCTCTGATGCATTGTCCCGCCACTGTATTGTGTGTCTGTGGGTACCTGGGCATGCCTCTGTCATCACGCTGCTCCTCCTCTCCACCCGCGACATCCTCACCAGGCACCAGCTCCAGCTCAGGTAATGTGATTCAGTGGAGTAGGGCCATATTGTGGGAGAATGCAGCACGCAACAAATATCTTGCATGCCATCCCTGGTGTGTACTGAAGTGCCCCACCTGACCTATTGTGGCATTTGAACCTCATCTTGAGCAGCCCAAATGTCCTTTCAATCACAGATAGTGTTGCTGCATGTGCCTCATTGTAGCACATATGTGACCCCCCCCACAGCATGTCTGACCGGTGTCATTAGCTATGGATGCTGGGGATATCCACTGTCACCTGTGGCGTGGAATCCAAACATTTTATTGCTGCCGGCACATCCTACATCTTTCAGTGTGCATCTACCCTGCTGGCTGCGTGGCCCTTGCGTGTCACATAATTGGCTGGCTGTCCAACCTGTCCACTGCCATTTCCCAGCACAGTCCCACATAGCCTCACCAATACATGCGTGCCAGCTCACTGCATAACTCTCATACTGTGCCATGTCTCTGGCTGCCACGCCACCTGCATCTTCCACAGTGCACCATTGCTGCCTTTTTTGATGGTGTCACTGGGTCGTGCTCACTGTGGTAGTATTTCCTCTGACTGCATGGCCCATATGTGGATCTACATATGACGTGTCCTATGCACCTTTTGTGTGTGCACCACCATTGCAGCCATGCAGGGTCCCACTGTTACAGTGTCCATGTCCGTGACCTACCTATGAGCCATCCATCCTGTAATGTTCCACTCTCAAAGACCTGGCACAGTCTGCTGTTCCTGAAGATGTATGAATTGTGGCATGACACAAGATACGGTGTAACTACATCAAGGATGTGGCACTGACTGTCCCACATGACCTGTATGTTCATAGAGTGGTATCCCTTTCTGTTTATGTAGGCCTCTGGTTTGGTCACTGGTACCCTTATGGCAATATGGGTAGTCAGTTTCACCCAGAACACATGGGAAGTCAGCAATTGGCAAGCTTTTAAACTAGCCAAGGGGGGAGGCACTGGAAAGGAGCAGGAAAATCCTAGCCCCCCCCAAATAATCACGGTAGTAAGTGCGGCAAACACCAACATAGAGGTGTCGATAGGGAGAAGGGCAGGGGTAAATGGAGAAAGTGACAAAGGCAAGAAGGACAGGGATGGGGCAAAAGGGAGTAAGGCCATCAGGAAATGGAGGGTAATGAGTACCAATGCCCGTAGTCTGGGCAACAAGCTCTCTGAGCTGGTGGCCTTAATGGAGGAGGGATGCCTGGATATCGTAGCAGTCACAGAAACATGGTACACAGAGAACCATGACTGGGATGTTAACATACCAGGGTACATAACCTATAGGAGAGACAGGCATGGGAGAAGAGGGGGAGGAGTAGCTCTCTATGTAAAGGAAGGGATAAAAGCAATTGAACAAAAGAGTAAACAGGGAGCAGAGGAGGCACTGTGGGTCACCTTGGAGACTGGAAAGGGCACCACAATCCGCACAGGGGTTGTGTACAGACCCCCATGTCAGGGGGAAGGAATGGACAAGGATATGATAGAAGGCATTCTTAGAATGACAGAGAAAGGGGAGATACTGTTGATGGGAGACCTGAATATGCCAGATGTTAACTGGAGCACATTTGCTGCAGCCACATCCAAGAGCAGGGCCATTCTTGATGCCCTACAGGTGGCAGGCATTAGACAGCTAGTTTCGGAACCCACTCGTGAGGGAGCAATCTTAGACCTTGTACTCTCAAATGGAGGCAGTGAGAGGATCTCAGATCTAGAAGTGGGTTGCCATCTGGGGACAAGTGACCATCAAACAGTGTGGTTCACGTTAAACTCAGCTACAGAGTCAAGACATACAAAAGTGAGGGTACTGAACTTTAGGAGGGCTGACTTTGGCGAGATGGGAGAGTGCCTCAGAAGAGCACTAGCAAACAGGCTAGAAGGAGGTGTGGAGCAACAATGGGAATTATCAAACTGCCATCACAGAGGCAACAAGCCTTTGTGTGAAGCAAATAAACAAATCAAACGAAGAAAAAAGCCACTATGGTTCTCAAAAGAGGTGGCTGTGAAAGTCAGGAAGAAAAAGATAGCATTCCGGAAGTATAAGGAAACACAGAAGGAGCAGGACAGAGAGCTGTACCAGTTAAGGCAGAAGGAAGCAGGGAGGGAAGTCAGAATAGCAAAGGCCCAAACTGAGGAAAAGATAGCCAACTCAGTTAAGAAGGGGGGATAAAACCTTTTATAGGTACATCAGCGAGCGTAGAAAGACAAAGGGAGGGATAGTGAGGCTGAATAGAATGAACGGTGGGTGGGCAGAGGGGGACAGTGAAAAAGCAGGAATACTGAACGAATATTTCTGCTCAGTATTCACAAAAGAGGAGGGGGAAGTGCCTAATCCAATTAACAGAAGCACTCTTGATAGGGGGGTCGATCCCAGTCCTTTCACAGAAGAAAGGGTTCTGCAGGAGCTCCTAAAACTGAAGGTGGACAAAGCAATGGGTCCTGATGGAATTCACCCCAGAATTCTAAAAGAATTAAGGGAGGAACTAGTGAAACCACTGGCTACTCTTTTTTAATAAATCATGGGAGGATGGTGTGGTACCCGAGGACTGGAGGAAGGCGGATGTGATTCCCCTTCACAAAAGTGGGACCAAGACAGAGGCAGGAAACTACAGACCTGTCAGTCTGACCTCTGTGGTAGGGAAAGTGATGGAGTCACTTCTGAAGGAAAGAATAGTTGAGTACCTCGAGGCCAGTGGAGCACAGGACCCAAGGCAGCATGGGTTCACAGCGGGAAGGTCATGTCAGACGAATCTAATAGATTTCTTTGACTGGGTGACCAAAGTAGTAGACCAGGGAGGGCTGTGGACATGGCCTACCTAGACTTTAGCAAGGCATTTGACACAGTCCCACACAAAAGATTAATAGTCAAATTAACCAGCCTGGGAGTGGGTCCCAGGGTGGTAGCCTGAGTAAAACATTGGCTGGACAACAGGACACAGAAGGTAATTGTAAATGGAGTCCACTCTGAAGAAAGGGAGTTACTAGTGGGGTACCGAGGGTTCAGTACTGGGTCCAGTCCTTTTAATGTCTTTATCAGTGACATTGCAGAGGGACTGGAAGGAAAAGTATGCCTTTTTGCAGATGACACAAAGATCTGCAACAGGGTTGATACACAAGGAGGCGTGGAAAGGATGAAAAGGGATTTGGCAAGGTTGGAGGAATGGTCAGAAGTATGGCAGCTTGGATTCAATGCAAAGAAGTGCAAAATAATGCACCTGGGAAACAAGAACCCAGGGAAAGAATACACAATGGGTGGGGAGGTAGTAACAACAACAAAAACGGAAAGGGACCTGGGGGTAATCATATCAGATGACCTTAAGGTTAGCAAGCAATGTGAGAAGGCAGTAGGGAGGGCCAGGGGTATACTGGGATGTAGAGAGAGGCATCATCAGCAGAAAACAGGAAGTTGTTATCCCTCTGTACAGACAGTTGGTGAGACCCCATCTGGAGTACTGTGTCCAGTTCTGGAGACCCCATCTCGCAGGGACATAGACAGGATAGAGGCAGTCCAGAGGAGGGCAACTAAAATGGTGCAGGGTCTGCAAGAGAAGCCGTATGAGGAGAGACTAAAGGAGCTTAATATGTATACCTTGAGGAAAGAAGGGAGGGGGGACATGATAGAAACTTTTAAGTACCTCAGTGGAATCAACAAAGTCCAAGAGGGTAGCATCTTTCAGAAAAAGAGACGTGCAAGAACAAGGGGACACAATTTAAAGATAGAAGGAAGGCGGTTCAGGGGCAATGTGAGGAAGTATTATTTCACAGAGAGGGTAGTGGATGCATGGAACAGCCTTCCTGAGGAGGTTGTGGGGTCTAAAACTGTGGGAGAATTCAAGAATGCATGGGACAGACATAAGGCAATTCTTGTGGGGGGTAGGAAGAAATAGGCTGTTGGTTAACTAGGATCTGCGGCCTATCCTGTAGGTAGGGAAATGGGCAGACTAGATGGGCCTAGCGGTCCTTATCTGCTGTCAAAGTCTATGTTTCTATGTTTCTAATACTGTAAAATTCCTGTTTTACAGCCAGCAGCTCTTGTGCATCTGTGGGGAACTTGGTTTACTGGTGTGCCTGTGTAGCAGGGCAACCACAAACTGCCTCAGACCCCTTGATGCTGAGGGCTGGGAAATGCCCACAGTATCAGCACTACAAGTCTAGAATATCCCACTTGCTAGGACACAGAACGCTGCTCTCACCTTCACCTCTGTTAGTATTGCACAACCTCTATGTGTTCTGCTCTGTAGGTTGCCTCTGAGTTCCTGGCACAGCTCTACAATTGCAGCCTTGCTCAGGCGATATTGTTTTATTTTATTTATTTATTTATCTGCACATTGGTTTACAACCTTTGAGCCAGAGGCTCATTTGCAAAGGTACCTCGTCACATAGAGGACAAACACAAATACAAGCTTCTCGGTTCCAAGATATAGGTTACATAGTTTGCAAGCACATGTGATAAAGAACAAGACAAATACATATACAAGCATTTTAGGTTCCAGGATATGGGTTACATAGATAGCAAGCACATGTGATAAAGATAATTATACAGAGATGCCAGTTTGGTTACAGTGGCACATATTAGTATGACAGTAAGAGCAGTCAACAGAGTAATAGCAGTTTAATCAGAAGTGGTACATACTTGCACAGAGAAAAGGCAAGCAACAGGAATAATGGTAGTACAAACAGAAAAAGGGGTAGGATTTAAAGAGGTGCGGTAAGGATGCTGCCCAGTGAGCATTGTCAGGGCACAGAGGGTTGCGCCTCAAATTATAGACAGGTGCAACTACGCATGTTGAATAGTTCACTTCTGAGTGCAGTTTTGAATTTGGAAATCGTGGGGGCATCCGAGATGGGGAGAGGGAGCGAGTTGTACCAGGAAGGGGCTCTATGGTGGAATGACCTCTGTCCATGGGAGGTCCTAGATCTTGGTACCAGAAAAGTGGCCTTGCAGGAGGTCCATGTACAGACCAAGGGTTGGGCTAGGTGGAGGGAGGCTGTCAGCCCGGGTGGGGATAGCCCTAGAGGAGTGTTTTTTTGCTATTAGGCATGTTTGATATTGCAGTTGTTTGTCTAGGTTCAGCAGTGTTGCCATACCATAGAGCTGGCACAAGTGTGTGAGCCTAGGGGCCCCAGTAATTAGCCTGCATGCCTTGTTTAGGACAAGGTGGATTTTGTTGAGGGCAGTTGTGTTGGCAGCACCGTAGACCGGTAGTCCGTAGTCAACCAGGGATAACATCAGGATGTCACATGAGCCGGAGGTAAGCGGGGAGACAGTTTTATGTGATATAAGATACCTAGCCGCATTTGGTAGCTGAGGCAAGAGCATCAATGTGGGTGTGGTAGGTGAGGCAGAGTCAAAGGTGACCCCAAGGTATTTGTAGGAGTGTACTTGCTCTAGTGGCTGTTTGGAGCAGGGGAGGATATGGAGTGGGAAGTTGCTGGCTTTGTTTTGGGGGTGGACAAAGAGCATTGCTTTGGTTTTTTTTAGATTTATGACCAGTCTGTGCTCTTTAAACCAGGTTTTGACATCATTATAGGAAAGTTGCAGGGAGTCCTGGAGTGAGGTAGGGTTACGGTGGGTGGCAAAGATGATGACGTCATCTGCATACAGCAGAATTTTCCCAGCGCATGCACTGGGCAGGGTGTTAAGGTAGAGCGAGAAGAGTAGAGGTTCCAGGATGGAGCCCTGAGGAACCCCTGAGCAGATGGGACACGTGTTTGAAAGTGTTCCATTAATTTTGACACGTTGGGAGTGGGCGGATAGATAGCTGGTGTACCAGGCGAGTGGCCCAGTAGAGAAACCAGTGTGGCAGAGGGCATCTAGCAGGAGGGGGTGGGAGACAGTGTTGAAAGCCTTAGAGAGGTCGATGAACACTGCCCCGGCTAGGGAGCCAGAGTCCAGGGATGAGTGTAGAAATGTTGAAAATTCAGCTAGTGCTGTGCCTGTACTGTGTCCAGCATGGAAGCCGTGCTGTTCAGGGCAGAGGATGTTGTGTTTGGTCAATGCATTGCTCCTTGGTCAGGTCAAGATAGGATGTCTGCCTGTGGCATACACGCCTCGCATGCCTCCTGTATCTGGGTTCCTGCTGCCTGGCATGACCTTGTGCACCACCACTCTGTTGGCGGGCATGTCTCTGAATTCATAGCATGGCCAACCTAATGCCCAGTAGAGCCACAGCCCCCAACATGCTTGTCTCTCTCTCTCTCTCCTCTGTTGCTTCTGCTGCTGCAGTATAGCCTCAGTGGTGTATAGACTCTGCTTGCCTGCTGTGTGCCTCTTTTTGTATGCTCTAAGAGAGTTTATATCACCTGTGGCTGGTCTAGTGGGGGTTTTAAATTTTCAGCAACTTGCACCTTTTAGAAGTCCAGACCAAGGGCTGATGTGGCACCTATTTGACACAAGGTTCCTTGCGCCATGTTGCTGCCCATTTTTTGGCACAAGGATGGTGCACAGCCACTTTGACGCATGCAAGCTGTGTTTGACACAAGCTGCATCTGCGAATCGCTCTTGGCACAAACTTTGATGCAAGCTGCTCCTTGCGTCAATCTCTTTGATGCACACTCCTTGCATCATTCTGGGAGCTTTGAGAATTGGCCTCATATGTTTTTGCATATTCTGAGTGTACTACTCCTGTTCTAAGTTTTATTTGGGGAGATCACTCAAGCCATTGAGCCAAGGCTGATTTCCAACAGTGTCCCATACAAAAAGCATAAAGTTCAATTTTAAATACACACAGTAACACACATACATGATAGGACTTTATTTTTCAAATTTATTTACACATTTTAAAAGGGGTATTACATGGCTATACACAATTTTATGAATACAAAATTACAAATTACAACAAACAATGTGAAAAGGCTGTAGGTAAGGTCAGTGGGAAGTTGGGGTGCGGAGGAAGAGGTATCACCAGCAGGAAAAAAAGGAGGTGGTGATACCACTCCACAGATCACTGATGAGACCTCAGCTAGAGTACTGTGTCCAGTTCTGGAGACCACATCTCTGAAAGGACATAGACAGGATAGAGACAGTCCAGAGGAGGGCTACAAAGATGGTGCAGGGACTGCATGAAAAGCCCTATGAAGAGAGGCAGAGGGAACTGAATATGTATTCCTTGGAGGAGAGGAAAGAGAGGGGAGATATGATTGAAACATTCAAGTACCTCAAGGGTATAAACAAGATAGGTGAAGGTAGCATCTTTCAAAAAAAGGGATGCACAAGAACATGTGGCTATGACATATAACTGGAGGGGGGAAGGCTTGGGGCAATGTGAGAAAATATTTTTTCACAGAAAGGGTGGTGGACGCTTGGAACTGCCCCCCAAGAAAGGTAGTGGAAGCAAAATCAGTGAATTCAAAAATGCATGGGATAGGCATAAAGGTACCCCAGCAACAGGTAGGAAAGGTTAAACCATGGATCATATTGGATCCCTGGTTTTGTAAACTGATAGGAAAATGAGCAGACTAGATGGGCCAAATGGTCCTTATCTGCCGTCAGCTTCTATGCATCTATGTATGTATCTATGTAACTCCATAGCTAAAGTGCTAAAACATATTTAAGGAACTTTTGATTTCATTAAGCACTTCATAATGAACTCATTCATGTAACTGAAGATGCATAACAGCAATTCATTTGTGATTTAAATTGCTTAGCAGTGGCTAATACTGCACCATAAAACATTTAATTGTCTTCTTGATAATTCTTAGTTGCAGCACATGCAATACCAGAGAAAGGAAGTCTGTCCGGAGACCACAGGTCCAAATTTTCGGGTCTAAAGGCACATTTACACGCCCTTACCTTTGTTAACATTTCAGCCTGTGCCCCTCTGCCATTCCACCTGTTGCAGTTAGATATCCTGTTCACACTGCCAGCACCTGCATAGGTGGCGACTGAAACAGTGAGTTTCCAGCAATTCTTTCTGCATTTGGAGAGGGGGGGTAGGTTACAGGGTAAGCTGCTCCTGTATAACAAATTATCATGTGCACAGTGCCAGCTAGCTGTGTGCCACACACCCCAATTCTCATATCTTCTATTATATATAGAATAAATAATGGCTAAGGGTGGTATACAAGGAAGTATACCCATTGAGGAGGCTAATTAGGGCTATAAGGCCATGAGCCCGAAGGGCAAGTTGCTTTGTTACTTATTAGCCCCTGAGATGAGTATACTTCCGAGTGTGCCACCCTTACCTGTTGTTTGTTGAATATAATAAATTAGGATGATTATCATTACAGAGTTCATGAGTGCAGGTAGGAGTTTAGGAGATTTCTGGGTTTAGGAGGGTTTTGTGTGTCTTTTTTTCTAGATTCTTTTACAGCTTGTTAATCAGTTTAGCGAGCTTCCTAATGATGTGTTAATTGTGTTATTAGTATTGCCCCACAGGATTTAATGTAGTGTAGGTATATACTTTTAATTGTTTGATTAGTGTAGGTATATCATTTTAATTGATAATTTAGTTACAGATATACAGCGAAATAAACAATGGCTTTTTGTAAGGGGAAAATTTCCCATCCATATATTATATATTTGTAACAGTCTTGTGCCCTGCTGCGGTTTGGGATGGGGTGCTGGTTGACAGCCCATCATGGAGGGATACATGGCTCTTGGCTCCTGCACGTCATCCTTTCAAAACTTTTCATTAGCTAAAGGCAGTGTACACAGCAAGCTGTAGTGTTCATGTCAGCTGTTCCTAAAGGCAAGGGAGACTGTACTTTTTTTTAAAGAAATGGTGGGTTAAGTCACTGTTGGGGCTAGGAATAATGGATTGTAGATGTGATACTGGAAGCATCAGGCTGGCTGTTGATAGTTGGGTGGGGGTCATGGCTGTGACACTGACTTTGGAAGGGAATACTGAGTTTAGAAGGGATGCTATTGGCTGACAGGAAGTCTAAATGTGATACTGGGGATCAATGTGAAGAAGGCTGTTGAGGGCCGGAAGTTATTTTGGGGATGTGATATTGCTGATCATAGCAGCTGACAGCTGAATGAGGGGATCTAGGAACATAGAAACATAGAATTTCTTGATGTGGAACCTTTGGAAAAGAGCACTTGTGCTCAAAGATGTTTTCCAATTTACAAATGAAAAAAATTAGAGGGCAGATAAGCACCACTTGACCCACCTAGTCTGCCCATTTTCCCTACCTACTGTAACACCGCAGACCCTCTTGATCTCCGCCTTTACCGCCCCCCCCCCGCCAGTCTGAGATACTAGGGATTTGGATGGCTGGTTAATAGCTGATGAGTAGGAAGGGGGGCATTTCAGGGTGGCAAAGTGTGTCGTGGTGCTGTACCAATGCAGGCAGAATGGCATGTTTAAATAGGTTGTAAACTGATGTTCAATAAATACATAGAAACATAGAAATTGATGGCAGATGGGGACCAAAGATCCATCTAGTCTGCCCTGAGCCCTACCCCCATTTTAGGATTTCTGTGAGACAATCCCCTTTTGTCTGTCCCAAACTGCTTTGAATTCCCCTACTATTTTGGAGTCAATGACTCCAACCGGTAGACCATTCCATGGGTCAATCACTCTCTCTGTGAAGAAAAACCTTTGCATGTTGCCCCTGAATCTCCCCCCCCCTCAGTTTCATCTCATGTCTGCTTGTCCTATTGGTGTGATTGACCATAAAGAGCTCCTGGGTGGAGACTCTGTTTATACCATTCAGAAACTTCAATGTCTCAATCATGTCCCCTCTATCCCTACGTTGTTCAAGGGAGTACATGTTGAGTTCCTGTAACCTGCTTTCATATGGCAACTTGTGGAGACTGTGTATCATTTTTGTTGCCCTCCTCTGTACGGTCTCCAATCTACCTATGTCCTTCCTGAGATAAGGTCTCCAGAACTGGATGCAGTACTCAAGGTGGGGTCTCACCAGAGACCTGTATGGCGGCAGGATAACCTCCTTTCTTGTACTTGTGAGGCCCCTTCCTATGCATCCCAGCATCCTGCTGGCCTTTTTTGCTGCCTTTTTGCGTTGTCTGCCTGCCTTCAAATTATCTGATATGATGATCCCTCTCCTGATGGTAGTTGCTAACTTCTCCCCTCCCAGGTAGTAGTCTGTCTCTGGGTTGCTTCTGCCCAGATGCATAACCGCGCACTTTTTCACGTTGAATTTTAACTGCCACAAGTTGGACCAATGTTCCAGCCTGAGTAAGTCACTTTTCATTTGCTCTACCCCCTGTGCAGTGTCCACCCTGTTGCAGAGCTTTGTGTCATCTGCAAAGAGACACACCTTCCAGCTCAACTCCTCTGTGATATCTCTGATGAAGATATTAAAGAGTAATGGTCTGAGGACGGACCCCTGTGGTACCCCGCTTGTCACCCTCCCTATCCCCTGATGCTGCCCCATTTACTGTCATGGATTGAGTTCTCTGTTCAAGCCAGCTACTCACCCATGCTACCACTTTCTGCCCCACTCCTGTATGGTTGAGTTTGTTTAGCAGCCTTCTGTGTGATACAGAGTCGAAGGCCTTGCTAAAGTCAAGGTAGATAACTTCAACGGCTCCCCCTGGTCCATAGCCCTAGTAACCGAGTCAAAGAACTCGATCAGGTTAGTCTGGCAGGACCTTCCCATTGTGAAGCCATGCTGCTTGGCATCCAGTTGTCCAGATTCCTCCAGGAATGCTAGTATCCTTTCTTTGAACAGCGACTCCATCATCTTACCCATCACCAAGGTGAGGCTGACCGGGTGGTAGTTTCTTGTCTCCTCGCTGCTACCACTCTTGTGTATGGGGACCACTGTTGCTCTTTTCGAATGCTGGGGAACAGTCCCTTCTCTCAAGGATCTGCTAAAAAGATCCGCTAGTGGTGCTGCCAATTCATTACTAAGTTCCCTCAGTATGCGTGGGTGGGCTCTGTCTGGCCCTATGGTTTTAGCTACCTTTAGTTTTTTTAATTCTGTCCTTATCCTCTCTACTATGAATGGGCTTGTGTCCATTCCCTCTAGGTGACTTCTGCCCTCCTTTGAGGTGGGTCCATTACCAGGTGCCTCCTTAGTAAAGAATGAGCAGAAGTACTCATTTAAGACTTCTGCCTTTTCACTGTCTTCTTCTACCCTCCTCCCATCCCTACTTATGAGCCTACAATGCCTCCTTTGTTTTTTCTTTTGTCACTTATGTACCTAAAGAAGGTCTTATTGCCTCTGTTAACCCCCTGCACTATGTCTTCCTCAGTCTGTGCCCTTGCTTTTCTGATCACCCTTCCTACCTCCTTCAAGCTGCACTTGTATGCCTCCCTATCTATTTCACTGTTTGAGCCCTTGTATCTTTGGAATGCTAGTCTCTTTTCCCTCACTGCAGCTGCCACCTCCTTCATGAACCATAGTGGATTTCTTTTTTCTTTGTCTTACTGACTAGCCTGGAGTATTCTGCAGTAATCTCCGCTAATGCTTCTCTTATGTTTATCCAACATTCCTGCCAGCAGAAATGCCTGCACCAGTACACAAACCCACCAAAACAGTGATCATCCTGTGCCACAGCAGAGTCGCCTGCAATGCTCCCCAAGCAATTTACACACTGCCTGACCTGCACTGAAGTAACTCTTCTGCACCCCTTGCAATGGTGCAGATCAGGTGTAGTGCAAACAGGCCTTAAGTTCAGTCAGGATGGGTTTCATAGCTGGGGCTCAGGAAATGAAAATACCTGACTAGCACTTTTGGTTTTATAAAGATACTGAGTCCCTATTCTTTCTAATCTCTTTACATGGACATAAAATTAAATCATGGTCACTAATGCAACACTGACTTTTGTTTTACATTATCATTAGTTCTCAAACTATCACAGTGAGTGTCTCCAAATCTATAGAAAAAGTTTCTGTCCTACCCATATAAAACGTTATACAGTACTTTTGACAGTGTGCCAGGTCCTGGATGGCTGGCCTCACAGTTTGAAAAACCCGACTCCAGCTGTATTCTGTTAAACACAAGGTGTGAACTTTTAATAGCCCTGCCATTTCCTCTGCTGTTAGGGCCTTATCCAGCAACACTTTACAAGCAATCAGCGCTCCTGTTCCCTAACAACAGGAAAGAGGTGTGTAAATCTTGTGTGAAGTGCTACTGGAGAGGGCCCTTCAGTCTTACTGAATTGATAATTTTTGCATGTTACATAGCAATACAAGGTGGGAAAGGAACTACCATCTTCCATCATGTACCACAGTACTACCACAGCTCTCCTGGAGTTCACTAATGCCCTCCACACATCTCTGGACACAGGCCACATTGCTGGTGCTGTTTTTATAGACCTTTCCAAGGCATTTGATATGGTGTACCACACACTACCACTGGATTCCCTCACACAAATTGGCCTGTCCTCTGAGACCACTGGCTGGTTTGCCAGCTGTCAGAGAGAACTCAGACAGTCAGACTTGCCTAAATCCAGTCCTCCGCCCTCCAAGTCAGGTAGGGAGTCCCTCAGGGCTCTATTCTTGGCCCCCTACTTTTCTCCCTGTTACTCAACTCCCTACCCAAGGATTGCTCTGGGAAACTACTCCTGTATGCAGACGATGCCATCCTCTACGGCTCCCACACTGATTCCACTGCTCTTTGTAATGCACTCCAAAAATCTTTTACTGAAGCAGAATCCTGGTTCATTCTGCATAAGCTAGTTCTAAACTACAAAAAAACAAAGTCTATGCTTTTTTCCCACTCCGAAAGCAGGAACAGTGGGCTACCCCTTTGCATACTGAACTCTCTCAGTGACCCCCTTGAGCAGGTTACCTCTTTCAAGTACCTGGGTATCACCCTAGACTCAGGGCTCACCTACCATGACCACATCTGAAAACTGAGCACTGCTGTTAATGTGCGTATTGGTTTACTGCACTGGTACAAGCACTGCCTCCCACCTGAAGCCCTCCACCTAGCTGTCTCAGCTTCAGTACGGTCACTCATACATTACGGTATCATAATCTATGGGGCAGCTGACAACACACACTTAAACAAAATCAGGCTGGCTCTTAATAAGGCCTGTAGACTAGCCTCCAGTTGTGCTAGATGCACACACACCTGCGCCCTGTATGCCTCCACCAACTGGCTTAACTTCAATGGGATGCTCAAATATCAGACATGCCTCTTTGCTAAAAAAATAACTGCAGGTCTACTCCCACCTGCCCTTACCCCCCTACTCCAGGCACCCTTGTCCTTCCGCCATACCCGGCAATCTACAACAACCCACTTCCAGGTACTCCTCTGCAAGACCTCCTCAGGTCAAAGAACATTTAGGCACCAGGCCCCTAGCTGGCTTAACTCCCTCCCTAACTCCCTCCTCTCAGAACCCAGACTTGGCCGGTTCAAGTCCCAATTACGTGACCTAATCTCTCAAGGCTCAGCCTGCGACTGTCCTTGATTTTATGCTCTACCCATGTCCCCCTTGTATTTGGACCTCACCCTGGTCCTGCCACCCCAGGGCATGCTTATACCTGGACAATGGACACCCCCAGTCCAGCCTAGACTACTAAATAATGACCTGGCCATGGCTGGTGCCACCGTCCTGCAGTGTATGTATCCTGTTAACTGATTACCATCTTTACTTTGTAACTGTTCTTGCAACTTTCTGTAACCACTTTTGCTAATGTACAAGCTTCTTTGTAACTATTTTGTCTTATTTGTTGCCATTGTATCTGATGTCTCTGTATATAATGACGTGGAATCTTTGTAAAGGAGTCTTTGACTCAAAGGTATGTTATCCGATATCTTCAATAAATAAATAAATAAATGTCGTAGAGTTCAGTAAGGCCCAGTCCACACTATAGACCAGTGTAGAAAACTGTGCTTAGCAAACAGTAACTGTTCTTGAAAACTGTTTCTGCCTACGTTGCTGTTGCTAAACCAGTTGTCGGTGATGAGTTCCTATTAACAAAGAAACACAGACTCTGATGGCAGATAAGGGCTGCTTGGCCTACCCATTTTCCCTATCTACATTCTCTCCACAGATCCTACTTGATCTACAACTCTTCCTCCCTCCTTCCCCTCTTCCTTTCCAGTATGATTCCCTTGTGCCTATCCCACGCATTCTTGAACCCCAACACTATTTTGGCCCCCCACCACCTCTACTGGAAGACTGTTGTAAGCACCCACCACTCTTTCTGTGAATAAGTACTTCCTCACATCTCTCCTGAATATACCCCCTTCCAGCTTCATAGTACAGTATGTCCCCATAATCTTGAGCACCTGTTTTTCTGAAAAATACTTCCTTCCTGTCTTCCTGTACCTTATTTAGCCCCAGGAGGAATTTAAAGGTCTCTGTCATATCTTTCCTCTTCCTTCTCCTCCAGGGTGTACATACTGAGGTCCTTTAGCCACTCCTCAAAGGGCTTTTGATGCAGTCTCTGTATCCACTCTGTCTATGTTCTTCCAGAGATGTGGTCTACAGAACTGGACACAGTATTGAAGGTGAGATCTTACCAGCTATCTATACAGGGGCAATACCACCTCCCTCTTTCTGCTTGTGATACCCTTCCCTTTGCACTCCAGCATCCTACTAGCTCTCCTGACTGCCTTGTCTCACTGTCTGGCTACATTTAGGTAATTTAATATGCTACCCCAGGTCTCTTTCCTGCTTCGTTGTCATCAATACCACTCCACCCATTTCGTAATCTGCCCCCTGGGTATCTGTGCCCTAAATGCATTATGTTGCACTTCTTCACATTGAAACTCAGTTGTCACACCGTTGACCACTCTTTGAGTTTTCCCAGGCCTCTGCTCATCCTTTCCACACACCCCCCCCCGGAGTGTCCACTCTGTTGCAGATCTTGGTGTCATCTGCAAAGAGGCAGAGCTTCCCTTCTAGCTCCTCTGCAATGTCACTTATAAAATCATCAAGGAGGATTGGTTCCAGCACTGAAATCTGAGGTACCCTGCTGATCACCCTCCCTTCCTCAGAATGAACTCTGTTTACCACCACCCTCTCTTGTCTATCCCCTAACCAATTTCTTACCAAGTTTACCATCTTTTTACCAACCCCTAAGCTACCTGACCTACTTACTAGTGTCCTATGTGGAACAATGTTGAAAACTCTACTGTAATCTAGGTAATCCACATCCACCACTCCTCCCTGATCTAATTCCTTGGTCACCCAGTCAAAGAAATCTATCAGATTTGTTTGACATTACCTCCCTAGTTGGCTAGTTAGCTTTTTAGCAGAGAGCAATCTTGCTATCAGTGCGAGACCAAGAAGGCAGCTGACTAAGGAGCTAGAACTCTACTACTAGAAGGTATTGCCCTCCCACCTGCCCCTCCACACTCCCACCCTTAGCCAGTTCCACTTTTATAGGCACTGGATTTGACTGACAACAGGAACTTCCTGCTTGGGAGCAGGAAGGAAGGAATTTTCTTTCCCCCCCACTTTATTTCCCTCCAGTTGCCAGTTCTGAGACATCCCTCAGGCATCTCCAGCTTGCCCCGCCTGACTGAGATCCCCCTCTGCTTCAGGTCCCCCGGTACCCTGACCTGGCACCCCGATCCACCATATACCCCCTGGTTTGTGCCCTCCAGGGTGGGGCCGCCCACTTACTTGGGCGCTCCATTAATCTAGCTTTGGTGGTCAGGTGCAAGCCAAAGGATATTGGGACCAAAGGAGGTGGAGTCCGATGGTGGGCGGGGGGCTGGCTTGTCTGTGATTCCAGCAGGGCTGGGGTTTTCCTCATGTGATGGTCCCTCAGAGGCATGGATGTGCAATGATGTCCAGCGTGAGCTGAGGACGCTTCCGCACCCCGCTCGCGAACATCCACTGTCACCTCCACCCCTTGCATGTGTGACCCCCTGGCTGATGCACTCCCAGTCTCCACTGGGAGTCACTGCTGCCAGGGCATTGTGATTCCACCCTCCCCAGGAGAGGAGAGCTGTCCTCTGGATGCTCGATCCTCTCTTCCCCGGCCGACCCCTGGCAACCCGTTCTCGCTCCTGAATATGGGTCACTGGTGTGGTGTCCAGCACCTCAACCCTCAGCACCACTGGGCCAGCCTCAGGAAGGGAGGGATTACTGAGACACATAAGACTCACCATTCTTGAAAAAAAAGAGTAGCTCTCCCCCTCCTCCCCAGCTGCTGGAGGTCTGACTATGAGCAAGGAAGAAGAAGACTACTGAGGAATACAGGAACTTCTTGTCCCAGAACAGGAAGGGTGGGAGCTGCAAGGGCACAAAGGCAGTAGGAAAGTAGGGAGAAAAAAACAGAGGGAGGAGAGAGTAAGCATACAAGGTGATAGGAGAGGGGCCACAAATAAGACATGATGGGAGTGGTGCAGTGCAGTGCAGTGCAGTGGCTGTGGCTGTGGGGCAGCAGTCTTTTCGGAGATGTTCTGGACGATGCAGTGCTGTCCCATCTGTAGGCACCTCTCTGGGCTGAAGGAGGAGGTTGCTCATTTCTAGGCCAAATTGGCCAGGATTTGGGGGACCTCCTCCTTCATCCAGGGACCACTGAGTCCTCCCCCACTGCCTCAAAGGTTGCCTAGGCTGAGGAGTGACTGGACTATGGTGGGCTCAGGAAGGGTGAGGGCGGAGGGGCAGAGGCTCATCCCACCTATGGTTCCACACCACAACTCCTATGCTGCACTGGCAGAGTGGGACTGTCCCAAAGAGGCACCAGTAATGGAGACCAAGGAGGATGTGTGGGTCCTCCATGGTGGAGACCCCAGTGGGGAGGCAGAGGATCCCAGAGGAGGAGGAAGCAACTCCTGGTGGGGGATTCTATTGTTAGAGGGGTAGACTTGGGAGTGGATGGAGTGGGAGAAAGGGAAGTTAAGTGCCTACCTGGCACCATGGCTTGGAGGGATGGAAAGGACATCCAGAGGATTGCTGGGGCAGCAGGAGGGGAGGGAGAGCTAGACATCATTGTCCATCTGGGGATGAATGATCTGGCTAGTGATGAGGTTAGGGTAGTGCAGGAGGACTTCAGGGAGCTGGGAAGGGGTCTTAGACAAGTGGCACGCACTGTAACCTTTTCGGAGGTGCTACTGGTTAACGACAAGGGGAGGACAGGGCACTCTGCACCACAAGATTCGATGCATGGTTGAAGGACTGATGCAGAGTAGAGGGCTTTGGCTTTGTTGGGGACTGCGATCCCACTTGTAGGGATGCAGGCCTATACAAGTAGGATGGACTGCATCTATCCATAGGGGTGAACCAATCCCCCCCAGTGAGAGGGTTTAAATGCTTCATAATTGGCAAGCATTTAAACTAGCTAAGGGGGGAGGCAAAAGTAGGCAGGAAGAAGCTAACTGCCCCCCCCCAGGATGAAGCAGTCAGTAGGGAGGACCCTAGGGTTGGGAAATTGACACTAAAACCTGAAACCAAGATAGGTAGAATGACAGAGATAAGGAAGAATGGGAGTAAAAACAGGAGGGGAAGGGGGGAAACATGGGGATAGGATGGGAGCTACTAGAAGAGGAGGTTGCAAAACTTGGATGGCCATGTGCATGAATGCCCACAGCCTGGGAAATAAAATCCTGGACCTAGTGGCCTTGATGGCAGAGGCAGACCTGGACATTACTCTCAAATGGGGACAGAGACAGGATCTCAGATCTAGAAGTGGGTAGCCATCTGGGAACAAGCAACCACCAAACAGTGTGGTTCACAATAAACTTAGCTGTAGAGTCAAGCCATACAAAAGTGAAGGTACTGGACTTCAGGATGGCTGAATTTGTCAAAATGGGAGAGTGCCTCAGAAAAGCACTAGCAAACAGGCAAGAAGGTGGGGTGGAGCAACAATGGGGAAATATCAAAACAGCCATCACAGGAGTATAAGGAAACACAGAAGGAGCAGGACAGAGACCTGTACCAGTTAAAGCAGAAGGAAGCGGGGAAGATAGTCAGAATAGCAAAGGCCTAAACCAAGGAAAAGATAGCCAACTCGATTAAGAAGGGGGATAAAACCTTTTATAGGTACATTAGGGAGCAAAGAAAGAATAAGTCAGGGATACGGAGACTGAATAAAGAGGAAGGTGGTTGGGCGGAGAGTGACAGTGAAAAAGCAGTGATACTCAATGAATACTTCTGCTCAGTATTCACAAAGGAAGAGCAGGGGGAGATACCTAATCCAGTCAATAGAAGCACTCTGGATAGGGGGGTTGATATTAGTCCTTTCACAGAAGAAAGGGTTCTGAAAGAACTCCTAAAACTGAAGGTGGATAAAGCAATGGGGCCTGATGGGATTCACCCCAGAATTCTAAAAGAACTAAGGGAAGAATTAGTAACACCACTGACTACCCTTTTTAATAAATCATGGAAGGATGGTGTGGTACCTGAGGACTGGAGGAGGGCAGATGTGATTCTCCTTCACAAAAGTGGGAGCAAGACAGAGGCAGGAAACTACAGACTTGTCAGTTTGACCTCAATGGTAGGGAAAATGATGGGAATCACTTCTGAAGGAAAGAATTATTGAGTATCTAGAGGGCAGTGGGGCAGAGGACCCAAGGCAGCATAGATTCACAGCAGGAAGGTCATGTCAGACAAATCTAATTGATTTATTTGACTAGGTGACCAAAGTAGTAGACCAGGGAGGGGCTGTGGACATGGCCTACCTAGACTTTAGCAAGGCATTTTACACAGTCCCACACAAAAGATTAATAAACAAATTAGCCAGCCTGGAAGTGGGTCCCAGGGTGGTAGCCTGGGTAAAACACTGGCTGGACAACAGGAAACAGAGAGTAATAGTAAATGGAGTCCACAGTGAAGAAAGGAGGGTTACTAGTGGGGTACCGCAGGATTCAGTACTGGGGTGGGGCCGATCCTTTTTAATGTCTTTATAAGTGACATTGCAGAAGGACTGGAAGGAATAGTATGTCTCTTTGCAGATGACACAAAGATCTGCAACAGGGTTGATATGCAAGGTGGGGTGAAAAGGATGAAAAGGGACTTGGCAAGGTTGGATGAATGGTGAAATGTATGGCAGCTTAGATTCAACGCAAAGAAGTGCAAAGTAATGCACCTGAGAAACAAAAACCCAGGGGAAGATTACACAATGGGGGGTGAGATACTGACAACAACAAAAATGGAAAGGGACCTGGGGATAGTCATATCAGATGACCTAAATGTGGGCCAGCAATGTGAGAAGGCAGTAAGGAGGGCTGGGGGGATACTGGGATGCATAGGGAGAGGCATCACCAGCAGAAAACAGGAAGTTGTTGGCCCTCTGTACAGACAGTTGGTAAGACCACATCTGGAGTACTGTGTACAGTTCTGGAGACCCCATCTCCGCAAAGACATAGACAGGATGGAGGCTGTCCAGAGCAGGGCAATGAAAATGGTGCAGGGTCTGCACCAGGAGACATATGAAGAAAGACTAAAGGAGCTTAAGATGTATAGCCTCGAGGAAAGGAGGGAGAGGGGGAATGATAGAAACTTTCAAATACCTCAAGGGAATCAACAAAGTCCAAGAGGGTAGCATCTTTCAGAAAATGAGATGTGCAAGAACAAGGGGGCACAATTTGAAGATAGAGGATGGACGTCTCAGAGGTAATGTGAGGAAGTATTTCTTCACAGAGAGGGTTGTAGATGCATGGAACAGCCTTCCTGAGGAGGTCGTAGAGTCAAAAATGGTGGGGAATTCAAGAATGCATGGGACAGACATAAGGCAATTCTAGTGGGGGGTAGGAGGAAGTAGGCTGTTGGTTAACTAGGATCTGCAGCTTATCTGTTAGGTAGGGAAATGAGCAGACTAGGTGGGCCAAGTGGTTCTTATCTGCCATCAGATTCTACCTTTCTATTGTCACCGTTACTGAGACATGGTACATGGGTGACCATGAATGGAATATAGCCATACCAGATTACACTCTACTAGAAAAGACAGGGTGGGAAAAATGAGTGGAGGGGTGGCTATCTACATCAGGGAGGGAATTAAAGCAACTGAAGTTCAGGAAATGCAGGAGGGAGTGGAAGGAAGCACTGTGGATCACCCTGGAGACAGGAAACTGCACCGTCATTCGCACTGGCATGATCTACAGACCTCCAGCACAAGGGGATGAGATGGATGGGGTACTAGTGGAAGCCACCCACAAAATGACAGCCAAAGGTGAAGTGCTGCTGGTGGGAGACTTCAGCTTGCCTGATGTGAATTAGAGCACCCAGGCTGCAGCCACAGCCCAGTGCAGAGACATCTTGGATGCCCTGTAGAGGGCATGTATTAAGCAGCTTGTGGTCATACCTCTCAACTGTACCACATTATGAGGAATGTTCCTCGTTTTACTTCACAAAAGCTCCCTTTTCCACATTGTGAGGACTTGTCCCACATTCAGTGTTAACATTTTAAAGCAAAAATCTATAGTAAATGATGCAAAAAATGTATTATTCAATTAATAACAGACTTTCTGAACACAAATGCAAACATTTTAACAGTGTTCTGAGCTTCGTAGGTAAAGATTTGATTAAGTGTTCCACATTTTGCTCATTTGTTCCACATTTTGAGAGGCAATGTTCCACATCTGGGGGACAGAAGGTTGAGAGGTATGCTTGTGGTGGAACCCACCAGAGAAGGAGCAATATTGGACCTGGTACTCACCAATGAGGACAGAGTCACAGATGTAATGGTGGGTAGCCATCTGGGGTCCAGTGATCATGGTATGGTGTGGTTCAATGTGAGAACAGTGGAGGAGTCAAACCACATGAAAGCAAGGGTCCCGGATTTCAAATGGGTTGACTTTGCAAAAATGGAGAAATGTCTCAAGGAAGCCCTGGCAGGGGAAGAAGAATGGGGGGGATGTAGAGAAACAATAGGCTAACCGTAAGGGAGCCATAGCAGAGGCAACAAACCATTGTGTTAGGCAACTAAACAAAACAAAGAGAAAAAACCCACCATGGTTCTCAAAGGACATAGCTGAAGGTAAGAGAGAAAAGGTTAGCTTTCAGGAGGTACAAGGAAACACAGAGGGGGAAAGACAAGGAACTGTATCTGGAAGAGCAGAGGGAGGTGGGGAAAGCAATCAGGAAAGCAAAGGTGCAAGTGGAGGGAAAAATAGCCCAGGCAATTAAAAAAGGAGACAAGACCTTTTTCAGAAACATTAGTGAAAGAAAGAAGACCAGGGATGGGACTGTGATGTTAAAAAGGGAGGGGTGTGCGCAGAGGGGGACCTAGAAAAAGCAACAATCCTGAACAAATATTTCTGTTCAGTATTCACAGAGGAAGGGAAAGGAGAAGGACCATTACTGGGTGATAGGGGCACCAATGGGAGAGCAATATACACCAGCCCATTTATGGAGGAAAGAGTCCTAAAGGAACTCAAGAATCTGAAAGGGGACAAGGCTATGGGTCCGGATGTGATACATCCCAGAATATTAAAAGAACTTGAACTTAGAGAGGTGCTGGCAACACCACTAGCAGTCCTATTCAACAAATCAGTAGAGAGAGGGGTGGTTCCAGGGGACTGGAGGAGGGCAAATGTAGTCCCTCTCCACAAAAGTGGGAACAAGGAGGAGACTGGCAACTATGGGCCAGTCAGCCTGACCTTGGTGGTGGAGAAATTGATGGAGTTACTGCTAAAGGAAAGGATTGTGCTATTTCTTAAATCCAGTGGAGCACAGGATCCAAGGCAGCATGGATTCACAGCAGGAAAGTCTTGTCAAACAAATCTGATAGATTTCTTTGACTGGGTGAACAAGGAAGTAGATCTGGGATGGGCAGTGGATGTGGCCTACCTAGATTTCAGCAAGGCCTTCGACACCGTCCCAGATAGGAGGTTGGTAAATAAGTTGAGCAGCCAGGGAGTGGGCCCCAAGGTGATAAACTGGGTCAGAAACTGGTTGAGTGACAGGACACAGAGGGAGGTAGTAAATGGCGTTCAATCCGAGGAGAAGGGGGTGACCAGCGGGGTGCCACAGGGATCCATGCTGGGGTCAGTCCTCTTTAATGTCTTCATAAGTGACACTGCAGAGGGGCTGGAGGGCAAAGTATGCCTCTTTGCCGATGACACTAAGATCTGCAATTAGGTCAACACTCTGGGGGGTGGTGGAAAAAATGAGAAAGGATCTAAACATGCAAACAATGTAAGAAGGCTGTGGGGAGAGCCAGTGGGATGCTAGGGTGCATAGGGAGAGGTACCACTAGCAGAAAAAAGGAGGTAGCTATTTATTTTATTTATTTTGTTTTTGTTGACCAGGTAGGGTGTGCTAGCCATAGCAATGACTATTTTCAGGCACGACCTGGGAGTTTACAGATACAGTACCGTTGAAGTAACATTTGATCAACAAGGGAAACAATACAGAACATTGAAATACAAATAAGGTAAGAGCAGGGACAGTAGTAGTACAAAGTAGTCCAAAAGCAAACATGGTACAAATTACATGGGCAATAACACTGTACAGATCACTAGTGATACCTCATCTAGAGTACTGTGTCCAGTTCTGGAGGTCGCATCTCCAGAAAGACATAGACAAAATAGAGGCAGTCCAGAGAAGGGCAACATAAATGGTGCAAGGATTGCATCAAAAGTCATATGAGAACTATCCCCATATGTCTCCAGGGCCTAGTTAAGAAAAAAGGACAGAGAAAATGCCCCTTTTACCTATAAGTAAGATCAGAGCAAAAAAATAATTAAATGGGATGCTACAATGGACACAGTTATTTATACCACTATAGAAAATTTCATCAATGAGAGCTTGGTCATACAGTCTAACATGAGGGCACCTGCTATATGGGACCAGGTAATCATACTATATGACTGGTTGCAGGGACTGCTATATAAAGAATTCAAAAAAACAAGAGCTTTTAAAAAAGAAAGTTGGTTTGATGAGGAATGCACAAGGGAAAAAATATTATTAAGAAGCAGGACTTGAGAAGTTAGAAACTTGTAAAATAATACACAATTGAAGACCCTAAATTATGAAAGGAAAATGTACAAGCTTTTTATAAGGGAAAAGAAATGCATCTACCATCAAATGCAATGGAATAAAATGATTACAGCTATCAATGAGAAGAACTCAAAAAATGTTTGAGCTCTAGTAGCCAAAGGAACAAACAATAGCAGGACAGTTCTAGATTCATTCGTTACAGAAAAAAAAAATATTTAGATTATTACAAAATTATTTTTTATGACCCTGAGATAAAAACATCAGATTTAATTATATCAGAAACAATAATTATATTATAATTCAGCACATAAAAGTATACACCACAATAAAAATGTTAAAAATAGGTAAAGCTCCAGGCACAGATACAATACCACTAGAAATATATCGCTGTAGTCCCCCATGTTGGACTAATCTTTTAACAATGTTTTATAACAAATGCATATCTGAGAATTTCATCCCCGACTCTTGGAGGGGTGCGGAGCTGGTACCGATAAATAAAAAGGGCCACATATCTGATCTAACTATGTATCACCCAATCAGCTTGCTAGATGTTAATCTAAAGATATTTTCTAAGATTATATTAGAAAGACCTAACAAATTATTAACCTGGGAGACTTTACAGAATGTCAAGCGGGCTTAAGGACTAATTATTCGACGATTGACAACTGTTTCATTGTATTACATCTGATTGAAAATATGTACAAATAAGAAAGCAAAGACTCTTTGTAGCTTACATCAACTTCTCTGCTGCTTTTGATACAATAGATAGAAGAACCCTATGGACTAGAACGATGGAGAAGGGTGTGGACCCTGGTCCAAATTATTTTTAATCTATATAGCAACACTTGGGCCAGAGTGAGGATGGAGACTTGGGGGGGGGGAGCTAGCTAGTCACATCCCCATTAAAAAGGGTGTGAGGCAGGGCTGTGTCCCACCTTCCACGTTATTCTGGCTATATATAGACAAATATGTTGAAAGAATTCTCAAAATTAGAATCTAATTCACTCAAAGTTATGGGAAGGAGCATCACAGCCCTGGCCTATGCGGACAATATTATCTTGTTCTCATTGTCTAAAAAGGGACTGCAAAAAAAGCTGGATTTATTGGATACTCAGGCAAAGCTGTCAAAATTAAAATATAACACAAGCAACTCACAAGCTATGAATCTAGGCCAAAGATAAAAGTGCATATATTTAATATTGGTGGGATTAAATTAAATTATGTACAAGAATATGCCTACCTAGGGATTAGTTTTACATCAACAACAACAACATGGTCTAAGCATATTAATATGTTATTAGAAACAATACAAAAAATGTCATTAGGCCTAAATAAATTTAATATTATGTATGGGGGTCATGCTGTACAACCAATTATAACTGCAAAAAAAAGCAAAGCATCATACACATATAACTTATGGAGCAGAGATCTGGGACAGAAAAAACTTGGAAAAATTAATGACCCCTATACATAAAGTTTTAAAGAGAAGTCTAGGCTTGCCTCAGTCTGTGCCTACAGCACACATACGTGCAGAGTTAGGCCTAGTGAATATTCAAGTAGCAATAGAGACTAAAAAAGTCACTTACTGGCTAAAACTCACAAGAATGCCGAAGGATAGATTTCCTTTTAAGTATCTCCTAGAACAGAAAGAGTGGGTAAAAAGTGGCTATACAATGAACTGTTGATTTTGAGAATGTTGCAGTTACTGGAAAAATATGACTTAACTAACTTAAGTAAATATTTGGAGCAAAATATATTGCTGAGCCTAAAATATAGAGAATATATTAAAAACAAAGTAATAAATTATTGGCTGGAAGCACATAATAGAATCATTCTTAATGCAAAAACCCCGCCATGGTATGTGGCGAATGGGGATTACCACAGCTAAAAGTATTACCTGCACACTTTAACAGATCCAACTTTAAGGAAAATCTTTATAAGAGAAACTGGAATATTTTGAAAGCAATGTCCAACAGACAAGATACAACAAACTTCCAGCAACTACAATGAGATGTTATTGCAACGTAGGCAGTAAGGAAGACTTATTCCATGTTTTAAGGGAATGCCAATGGTACAGAAAGGAAAGATTGTTCTGGCTGTCTCCCTTTGTACGAGGCTGGGATAATATAGACAAAGAGTTTCTTATAGAAGTACTTTTCTGTACTCAGGATGATTAGACTATCAATAGAACTGCTATTTTTCTCTTACAAATTAAAAAAAATTAGGAAGAATATAATTGGGCACACAAATGGGTACCATGTATAATTAAGTAACTTCAGTGCCCAACACCAAAGAAAACCTGAGTTATGGGGAAGATACAGTATGTAATGGTATGAATTGTATATATTTTAAAGCTGAATAAATTGGTAGTAACTGAGCCCACTCACCAAATAGTAAAATATATATTTTTATTCGTGCTTCTGTCTCATATGTTCTTTAGCAAAATTCAGATAGTGCTAGGTATATTGTGTGTATAACTCAAACGTTTCGAATAGGAATCCTTCATCAGTCAACACCACTGTCTCCACTGTTTTTCATATCATAAATGTGTCTCTATTTAAACATTTTGGATAGGAATCCTTCATCAGTGAACAGAGTCCAGTGGGGCACAGGACTCAAGGCAGCATGGATTCACAGCAGGAAGGTCATGTCAGACAAATCTAATTGATTTCTTTAACTGGGTGACCAAAGTAGTAGACCAGGGAGGGGCTGTGGACATGGCCTACCTAGACTTTAGCAAGGCATTTGACACAGTCCCACACAAAAGATTAATAAACAAATTAGCCAGCCTGGGAGTGGGTCCCAGGGTGGTAGCCTCGGTAAAACACTGGCTGGACAACAGGACACAGCGGGTAATAGTAAATGGAGTTCACAGTGAAGAAAGGGGAGTTACTAGTGGGGTACCACAGGGTTCAGTACAGCGGCCGGTCCTTTTTAATGTCTTTATAAGTGACATTGCAGAGAGACTGCAAGGTAAAGTATGTCTCTTTGCAGATGACACAAAGATCTGCAACAGGGTTGATATGCAAGGTGGGGTGGAAAGGATGAAAAGGGACTTGGCAAGGTTGGAGGAATGGTCAAATGTATGGCAGCTTAGATTCAATGCAAAAAAGTGCAAAGTAATGCACCTGGGAAACAAAAACCCAGGTGAAGAGTACACAATGGGGGGTGAGATACTGACAACAACAAAAATGGAAATGGACCTGGGGGTAGTCATATCAGATGACTGAAAGGTGGGCTAGCAATGTGAGAAGGCAGTAAGCAGGGCTGGGGGGATACTGGGCTGCATAGGGAGAGGCATCACCAGTAGAAAACAGGAAGTTGTTGGCCCTCTGTACAGACAGTTGGTAAGACCACATCTGCAGTACTGTGTACAGTTCTGGAGACCCCATCTCCGCAAAGACATAGACAGGGTGGAGGCTGTTCAGAGAAGGGCAACCAAAATGGTGCAGGGTCTGCACCAGAAGACATATGAAAAAAGACTAAAGGAGCTTAAGATGTATAGCCTTGAGGAAAGGAGGGAGTTGGGGGACATGATAGAAACTTTCAAATACCTCAAGGGAATCAACAAAGTCCAAGAGGGTAGCATCTTTCAGAAAAAGAGATATGCAAGAACAAGGGGCACAATTTGAAGATAGAGGAGGGATGGCTCAGAGGTAATGTGAGAAAGTATTTCTTCACAGAAAGGGTTGTAGATGCATGGAATGGCCTTCCTGAGGAGGTCGTAGAGTCAAAAACAGTGGGGGAATTCAAGAATGCATGGGACAGACATAAGGCAATTCTAGTGGGGGTAGGAGGAAGTAGGCTGCTGGTTAACTCGGATCTGCAGCTTACCCATTAGGTAGGGAAATGGGCAGATTAGGTGGGCCAAGCAGTCCTTATCTGCCATCAAATTCTGTGTTTCTATGTAACACCACTGTCTCTGCACAGAATCAATAAAAATCACCTCATTTCATTTTCTTCAATGACTTTCAAACAGCCTATACATCTTTCATGTAATATATAGAAATTAAATATCCACAAAAATATATTCTCACCCACATCATAAATGTATCTCTGCTTATATATAATTATTTCTAGTGATGCACACCTAAGGGCTAAAACAAATCTCCATTACCCTAGTTTCACAAAACTGTTCGGTATCAGGTATAGCTAACAATGGAGGTACATCACCTCCCACGCCCGATTCCCCGAGAAGAAGTAGTCTTTGTAACTGCGTAGGCTCTCAGTGATATACCTCCATTGTTAGAGAGAGCTGGAGGTCAGGACAGCGCCCGAGAAACTAGAAAATAGTGGGTGAGAATATATTTTTGTGGATATGTAATTTCTATATATTACATGAAAGATATATAGGCTGTTTGAATGCCATTGAAAAAACTGAAATGAGATGATCTTTATTGATTCTGTGCAGAGACAGTGGTGTTCACTGATGAAAGATTCATATCTGAAACATTTAAGCAGAGTCACATTTATGATATGAAAAATAGAGGAGACAGTGGTGTTCACTGATGAAGGATTCCTATCCCAAATGTTTGAGTTATACACGCTGTATACCTAGCACTATCTGAATTTTGCAAAAGAACATATGAGATAGACACAAGAATAAAAATATGTATTTTACTATTTGGTGAGTGGGCTCAGCTACTACCAACTTGTTCAGCTTGTTCATGCCTTAATTGGTAGTGGGCTACTCCCTTGATAAGAATCTTTTTGTTTTAACCTAGGCTGGCTGTACTAGATCCAGTTCTTTCCTGTATATTTACCACTCTACCATCATTTCCCTATTAAGGCTCACCGATGACATCCTCTCAGGAATGGACAAGGGGGCATATCACCTCGGCCATTTTCATAGATCTGGCCAAGGCCTTCGATACCATCTCCCACCCTATGCTACTAGCCAAACTAAATGATGCCGGCCTCTCCGGCCATGCCACAAGATGGTTTCGTGCTTACCTGGTAGGCAGACACCAATCTGTGAAAATTGTCCCCCACATCTCTACCCCCCCTCCCAGTCACTATGGGGGTCCCCCAAGGATCAGTTTTGGGATCATTACTTTTCTCAATATTCCTGAATGACCTCCCATTGGCCTGCACGCACTCATCTATCCATACGTACATGGATGACTCCATACTGTATGCCTCAGGCCCTTCCACAGGAGTAGTGTCCAATGTCCTACAGCAGGACTTCAATGCAGTACAGCCCTGGTTCTGGTCCAACCAGCTATTCCTAAATGCAAAAAAAAGTCTCATTAACCTTCGGTTCGCAAACACGACTTTCCCGGCTAGCCACCCGCCCCTCATTCCTAACCCTAGAAGGGTCCCCCCCTAGAGTCCTGCACCTCATTCAGATACCTGGGGAGTCTGGCTTGACCAATACCTAGATTTCTCCACACACATTGAATCTTTACACAAGAAGCTCCACCCCAAACTTGGCGCTCTGTATTGCAATAAAGGATGCATGCCCACACCAGTCCGAAGGGAGATTGCACGAAAGATGATTCTTTCACTACTTGACTATGGCGACATTGTCTATGGCACCGCACCCTCATCCACCCTGACCAGCCTGGACACACTATTCCACTCCTGTTGCTTCATCCTGGATTGCCCACCAATGACCCACCATTGTGACCTATACAGCTCCCTAGCCCTGCCCTCACTCCTGAGCCGCAGACAGATCCACTGCACCAGAGTCATTGCTGAATTCTGGTCCCAGTCCCTTCCCCCTTATCTCAGTTCCTCCATATCAGCTCTGCCTCCCCCTGCCTACTCCCTCAGAAGCACAGACTCCAGGCTTCTCCAAGTCCCATTCATGAACACATCCAGAGGCTAATCGGCTTTCAAATATCGCATGCCCAAACTATGGAATGATTTGCCTGCAGACAGCAGGCACTCCACAAACCCCAGCCATCTCAACCCACTCCTCCACGCACACTTCACCTCCACATGCACCAGCTCCTAGCAACCATAAGCCTAAAGCCCTCGTATCCTGGTTGTGCTGGATGCCATCTACTCAGCTTCCCATCAATTCATGTCAATCTTGCGGCTCCTGCCTCAATGCTGCTGCTGCTCCCCCTGGCATCCCCACTAATCTGTCTGCTTTCAATAAATGTGTATCCTGAACTGCATGTATTTGTCATCCAGTGGTACCATATTCTGCTGCAACTCCCCCTGGCTGCTCTACTAAGCTATTTGCACTTAATATTTATATATCCTGTACTGCATGTAAATATCATCCTGTGGTTCCCGCCACCCGCTAGCCTATGATATAATCTACTGCTGCACTGATAGGGTCTTCAATGTTAAAGATGTACTGCTCTCTTTGTTGTATATTTTGTACTATATGTAAAGCCTGTACTATATGTAAATATCATCCTATGTTACCCTGTACCCTAATTTTCCCCAGGTCGCATCTGGAAACGAGTGGTTCTCCGCTTAGTATGCCTGCCTGGTTAAACTCTTAAATAAATAAATATTTTAAAGCCAGAAATATAAGCTTTTATTTAAGGTTTATAAATCTAAAGAGTAATCTATGTTTTGATATAAGATGTGATATTTATGCAATTCTAGTTGTCATGATATGTTTTAATTATTGTAATGACCTAATGTGTTGAACAAGAAACTACTACTACCAAAAAATATGAGGAAAGACTAAAGGACTGCAATGTGTATTCCCTGGAGTAGAGGAGAGAAAGGGGGATATGATAGAGACATTCAAGTACCTCAGGAGTATAAACAAGGTACAGGAGGGTAGCATCTTTCAGAAAAGAAGGTGTACGAAAACAAGGGGGCATCATATGAGACTACAGGGGGTGGGGGTAGGCTCAAGGCAACGTGAGGAAGTACTTTTTCACAGAAAGAGTAGTGGATGCTTGGAACAGCCTCCCAGCAGAGGTGGTGGGGCAAAAATAGTAGAGAAATTCAAGAATGCATGAGATAGACATGAGAGTTCTCTTGCAATAGGGGAGAGAGGGTAAGCTGCAGATCAACTAGGGTCTGCAGTATTGCATTAGGTAGGGAAAAGGGGCAGACTAGGTGGGCCACACGGTCCTTATCTGCTATCGCCTTCTATGTTTCCCATCATGAATCCATGCTGCCTTGGGTCTTGTAACCCATTTGATTCCAGATAATCTACAATCCTTGAATTTCTCCAACTGAATTCTGAGATTGGAGTTTTTTGTTTGTACCCATGTACATTGCAGCTGTCACTGTGAACTGTTGCTGTGATATGTGAATAACAAAGATGAATGCCTCCATTCCTGATGCTGCTGTGTTGTTTTCAGTGCTATTACACTGTCATAAAATAGTATCTGCCTTGTGCATCTGATCTCAAGGAGTTGCAATGTAATTACATGCCATTCAGTAAAGTTTTTTTGCAACATTATTATCTCAATGTGACTGATTGTGTTACAAATCTTACAGTATTTTCTGAAACATAAAATTTGAAATGTAATGGTCCTAAAAAGGCATAGTGATCCTGTCCTAGAATTCACCCCTTCCAAGCACATAATATGAACTTAGAAAAACAGATTTAACCCTACTCCCCTGGTAAATGCTTTATGCTTTGGGGGGGAGGGTAGTGCGCCAGGATACCACCACTGCCACTGGTCAGCATCCTGAGTTTGACTACACCTGGTGTTGTCCAGTAGTGTCCCCTCCATCACCCTTTCTCATGCCAAGCACTGACTAGTGTCCAGTGGCACCACCCTTCCTCACACCCTCTGTAAGCACTGTCTGGTGTTCTGTGGCTCCCCTCCCATGCTAAACACTGCCTGGTCAGTAGCCCCTCCCCCCCGCCTATGGCAGACACTACCTGGTGTTTAGTGGCACCCCATCCCACACCCTTTCCTAGGTCATGCACTCTTTGATATTATGTGACTTCCCTGACCATACCCCATGTCAGTCACCCCCCTATGTCCATAGGGCCAGTGGACCCCCAGTACAAGCTTTCCCTGCAGTCCAGTGGCCCTCTGTTACCCTTTCCTCTTTCAGATGGCGACCAACATAGGCTACTACTCACCTGCTTGACTGGCTGCCATCTGAATTCCAGTACCACTAAAGTTTGATATCTATGTGGTTCAGTGATACTATAATTCAGTTAGTGGCTGTTTGAGGACTTTACTAATAGGCAGTGCTTATGGCCTTGTAGGGTGCGGGGGCAGCTATCATGGTGGGAACCTACACAGGGTGCCAAATACATATCTCTCCTTGCTTAAAGGAGCCAGTACCAGTGAGATCACAAAATCTGTCACATGTGTTTTTTTTAATTTACAAAAGGCCTGACAGTTCAAGTCTGCTCTCTCCTGTCTAGTAGTAGCCAGGACTAATGATGGGTACAGAATGGATAAAATGTAATTTTTTTAATTAAAGGCTCAGGAACCTGGCATCACTGTCCCCTCACCAGCAAGAAGTGGGAACAATGAGGTAAACAATGGCAACCCTCTTCTTTATCCTATTCAGTGCCAGGCACTGGTGTCCAGTGGTACTTTCCTCACTCACCTTGTCCCATGTTTGCATTCCTGGTGTCCCGTGGTACCCCCTCATACCCTGTCTTACCTGAAGCATTCACTCCCCCATGTCAATCCATCCCTGGTGTCCAATGGACCCACATGTCAATCATTTCCTGGTGTCTAGGTGTTTAGACACCCCCTTATTTCACCTTCCCCTCTCACATAGTAGACAGTAACCAGCACATCCATCCTTTCATTCTGTGCCAAGCACTGGTGTCCAGTCCCTCAACTTGTCCCATATTTACCATTTCTGCTGTCCAGTGGTATTCCCTCCCTCACCCTGTCCCATGTTTTCTATTCTTGGTGTCCATAGAAACATAGAAACATAGACTTTGACGGCAGATAAGGACCGCTAGGCCCATCTAGTCTGCCCATTTCCCTACCTACAGGATAGGCCGCAGATCCTAGTTAACCAACAGCCTTTATCTTCCTGCCCCCCACAAGAATTGCCTTATGTCTGTCCCATGCATTCTTGAATTCTCCCACAGTTTTAGATCCCACAACTTCCTCAGGAAGGCTGTTCCATGCATCCACTACCCTCTCTGTGAAATAATACTTCCTCAAATTGCCCCTGAACTGCCCTCCTTCTATCTTTAAATTGTGTCCCCTTGTTCTTGCAAGTCTCTTTTTCTGAAAGATGCTACCCTCTTGGACTTTGTTGATTCCCTTGAGGTACTTGAAAGTTTCTATCATGTCCCTCTCTCCTTCTTTCCTCAAGGGTATACATATTAAGCTCCTTTAGTCTCTCCTCATACGGCTTCTCTTGCAGACCCTGCACCATTTTAGCTGCCCTCCTCTGACTGCCTCTATCCTATGTCCTTATGGAGATGGGGTCTCCAGAACTGGACACAGTATTCCAGATGGGGTCTCACCAACTGTCTGTACAGAGGGATAACAACTTCCTGTTTTCTGCTGCTGATGCCTCTCCTATACATCCCAGTATACTCCCGGCCCTCCCTACTGCCTTCTTACATTGCTTGCTAACCTTAAGGTCATCTGATATGATTACCCCCAGGTCCCTTTCCTGTTTTGTTGTTGTTACTACCTCCCACCCATTGTGTATTCTTCCCTGGGTTCTTGTTTCCAGGTGCATTATTTTGCACTTTTGCATTGAATCCTAGCTGCCATCGCCTGACCATTCCTCCAACCTTGCCAAGTCCCTTTTCATCCTTTCCACGCCTCCTTGTGTATCAACCCTGTTGCAGATCTTTGTGTCATCTGCAAAAGGCATACTTTCCTTCCAGTCCTCTGCAATGTCACTGATGAAGACATTAAAAGGACTGGACCCAATCTAGACCCTGCGGTACCCCACTAGTAGCAGCCCTTTCTTCAGAGCGGACTCCATTTACAATTACCTTCTGTGTCCTGTTGTCCAGCCAATGTTTTACCCAGGCTACCACCCTGGGACCCACTCCCAGGCTGGTTAATTTGACTATCAATCTTTTGTGTGGGACTGTGTCAAATGCCTTGCTAAAGTCTAGGTAGGCCATGTCCACAGCCCTCCCTGGTCTACTACTTTGGTCACCCAGTCAAAGAAATCTATTAATTCGTCTGACATGACCTTCCCGCTGTGAACCCATGCTGCCTTGGATCCTGTGCTCCACTGACCTCTAGGTACTCAACTATTCTTTCCTTCAGAAGTGACTCCATCACTTTCCCTACCACAGAGGTCAGACTGACAGGTCTGTAGTTTCCTGCCTCTGTCTTGGTCCCACTTTTGTGAAGGGGAATCACATCCGCCTTCCTCCAGTCCTCGGGTACCGCACCATCCTCCCATGATTTATTAAAAAGAGTAGCCAGTGGTTTCACTAGTTCCTTCCTTAATTCTTTTAGAATTCTGGGGTGAATTCCATCAGGACCCATTGCTTTGTCCACCTTCAGTTTTAGGAGTTCTTGCAGAACCCTTTCTTCTGTGAAAGGACTGGGATCAACCCCCCTATCAAGAGTGCTTCTGTTAATTGGATTAGGCACTTCCACCTCCTCTTTTGTGAATACTGAGCAGAAATATTCGTTCAGTATTCCTGCTTTTTCACTGTCCCCCTCTGCCCACCCACCGTTCATTCTGTGTCCATATTAAGAATTTCCCATTGCCCAGTTGCACCAAACTCCCTTACTCTGTCCCATGTGAATCACCCCCTGGTATCCAGTGCACCCCCCATAACAAATCTTAAAGGAGAATAAGCCTTAAAGGAGAATAAGGTGATGGGGCCAGATGGGATTCATCCAAGTGTCCTAAAGGAACTGAGCACAGTGCTGGCTGCCCCTAGGCAGTGCTTTTTAGCACTTCAAGTGGAGATGGGGAAAGTTCCAGAGGACTGGAGAAGTGCCGATGTAGTCCCTCTGCACAAAAGTGGCAGTAGGAAGGATGCTACCAACTACAGGTACATCAGTGGTGGGGAAGTTAACAGAGGCACTACTAAAGGAGAGGTTTGTGGTGTGCCTGGAGGCAAAAGGGCTGCAGGATCACTGGCAGCATGATTTCATGGGGGAAGCTCATGTTAAGCTAATGTCATAGATTTCTTTGACTGGGTTACCAGGGATGTCGATTAAGGGAGAGCAGTGGATGTGGCTTATCTGGACTTCAGTAAGGCTTTTGACATTGTGCTGCACAAGAGGTTAGTTAAGAAACTAAGCAGCTTGGAGTGGGTGAGAAAAAGACAAGCTGGGTATCAGACTGGTTAAGGGATAAGAGGCAAAGGGTGGTGGTAAACAGAAGTCACTCAGGTGATAGGAGAGTGACTAGTGTGGTGCCACAGGGTTTGATGCTGGGACTGGTCCTCTTCAATGTCTTCAAAAGCGACATTGCAGGGGAGCTTGAGGGTAAGGTGTGTCTCTTTATGGATGATACAAAAATCTGCAAGAAGGCTAACAGGAAAGGGTGGAGAGAATACAAAGAGATCTGAGGAAACTAGAAGAATGGTCTGGGGGTGCAGCTGAGTTTCAATGTCAGAAAGTGCAAGGTTTTGCACTTAGGGTTCTGGAACCCAGGGGCTATGTATAAGATGGAGTGAGTGGAGCTTACAGTCACCAAGCAAGAAAGAGACCTAGAGGTCATCATATCTGGTAACTTCAAGGTAGCTAGGCAGTGTGTCAAAGCAGTGCAAAAGACTAACAGGATACTGGGGTACATTGGGAGAGGGATTTCTAGTAGCAGGAGGGAGTAGTGCTGCCATTGTATGGCTCACTGGTGAGACCCCACCTGGAGCACTGTGTCCAATTCTGGAGGCCACACCTCCGCAAGGACATTGAAAGGTTGGAGGCAGTGCAGAGGAGGGCAACCAAAGTAGTGAAGGGGTTGCACAAGAAGCCATATGAGGAAAGACTGCAGGAACTTAACCTGTACTCCCTGGAAAAAAGGAAAGCGGGAAAGGGGGAGAGAGGGAGAGGGAGGGGGGGGAGAGAGATATGACTGAAACTTACAAGTACCTCATACGAGTGAACAAGGTGCAAGTGGAGAATCTCTTTCATGTAAAGGAAGGCACTAGAACAAGGGGGCATGCAATGAAGCTAAGAGGGGGACGTTTAAGAGAGATGTGTGGAAATACTTCTTCATGGAAAGGGTGGTGGATGACTGGAACAACCAGCCAGAGGAGGTAGTTGGGAAAAGATTGTGGGAAGCTTCAAACATGTGTGGGATAGGCATGGAACATTTTAGGTAGTGGAATGGTGGGAGAGAGTGACACCTATAACCAACTAGGGTCAGTGGTGATGGAACAGACAAAGACAAGGACCAGACCGGATGGGCCTAAAGGTCCTTTTCTGCTGACAAATCCTATGTTTCTAATTCCTCTCTGGTGTCCACTGAATATCCCCCTATGTTAGAGAGACAAAAAAAACTGTCTTTTGTTTTCAGCCTTTGCAGATTATGTGAGAGGCCTATTGGCACCATGCAGTCCTACAGAACCAGTCTAAATTATAATGGTTAATTGCATATATATCCCATGATGCTTTGCATTATTGGGCCAGATGTAATTTTGTGTTCCACCTCGTAAATCATTCCCTGGTGTCTATATGTCTAGCACCTCCCCCCCCACACCCAAACATTTTACACTTCCTTTCCTTAACCCCAGTTTGTGAACAGCAAATCCCTCCTGTCATCTCTTCAGCTGGCCAGTGGCTGATTAAAAATACCACCAGTAAACTGGTGTAACTGCAGTTTAATGCTATTTTTAATCAGAGGGAAGATGGCTGAGGAGGTGAGAGGAGGGATGTGCTGGTTACTCTCTGGGGAGGGGAAAAGGGCTAAAACAGGGTGGCGTGTCAAGGTGCCTGCAGCCATACCTCTCAACTGTCACACATTATGAGGTACGTCACTCATTTTACCTCTCAGAGGTGATATTCCACATTGCCCACTGAAACTTCAATGCAGAAAGTCACAATAATCTATGATACTCAGTTATAAGCAAACATGAATAACATAAGTGCACAGATTTAGACTGTGTTCTGAGCTTGCAATGTCATTTTTATCTTTGCTTGCAAGAAACATAGTGCCATCATCCGAGTTTTCGGAGGTGTGACAGCCCTCTTCCAATTCAGTCAGTGTGTTAGTAGGCATGGACGTAGTTCTCCAATGGCTGCTGGAGCTGTCTATGACAGCAATTGAAAATGCAGTGGAGTACAGTTGAAAGGGGGAGCTACGCTTCAGTGAGCAGCGATAAGATATCGCCTGCTCATGTGCGCTCCCCCTACACACACACACACATGCATACTGCGTGCTCACCCCCCCATGCACACACACTGTGCTGCACTCCCCCCCCAACAGAGTTTCACATGCCATGCTGGGTGCCCACCCAGTGTGGCTACACATCTATAGCTGACGGGGTGCCCAATCCCCATCGGATCCACTGGTTCCCCCAGAGTACAGGGGTGCCACGCTGGGAGCCAACCCCAGCATGGCAACAGATGCTATCGCTGACAGGGTGCCCAATCCCCTGTCGCACTCCACGCCCCCAAAGCCACGCTCCCAGCACGCTTGGGAGCCCACCCCAGTGTGGCAAATGTCCCACGCCGCCGCTATTTAAAAACAAAAACAAAAAAACCTGAAACACAAAACGGTCCGCTGTCTCTGCCCCCACCCGCACCCACCCACTGTGCACCCTGCTCCCCACACACCCCCATACTTACCTCCGGACTCCGGCGTGACGATCTTCGGTGGACCGGGAACATATCTGCACTCCTCAAAGCCGACCGCGAACTGAGGAAATGCCGGCAAGCTGTATAATGGGATAGATAGGTTTTTTTTAACTTTGCTGCATATGTCAGGCATTTTTTGGAATTTTTGCACCAAATTTTCAACATGGGGTTTTTGGGACCCCTTCTCATGAATGCTCTCACTATCATGGCGTTAATCGGGCCCGAAGGGTGATTTTGCAGTCACTGTGTGAAATCACCTTTCGGGACTGAGTAATGAAACAACACTGCCGCTGTTCATAAGGTGGGCTCTCAAAAAGCCTATGTTGAAAATTTGGTGGAAAAATTCCTAAAAATGACTGTTTTACAAGCGTGCGTTGCGCAGTTCCTACGCACGTTTGTAAGTTCACAAATTTTCAATATTTTCACTCCAGATTTTCAACATTGCCATTTTACCACACCTCCTTATGAGCAGTACAGCTGTCATTTTTCACATCTTGCCCAAAACGGGTTTCCACCCATGTAGCCCACAATGGCGCAGTCGGTGTGCGAAATCAATGTATGGGACACACTAAGAAAATCACAGTGACACTGTTCATGAGCAGAGGTCTTAAAATGGCTATGTTGAAAATTTGGTGAAAAAATTCCTAAAAATGACTGTTTTACGAGCATGCGTTGCGCAGTTCCTACGCACGCTTGTAAGTTTGAGAATTTTCAATATTTTCACTTCAGATTTTCAACATTGCCATTTTATTACACTTCCTTATGAACAGCACAGCTGCCATTTTTCACATGTTGCCCAAAATGTGTTTCCACACATGTAGCTCAATGGTGCAGTCGGTGTGCAAAGCAATGTTAGAACAGATTAAGAAAATCACAGTTACACTGTTCATGAGCAGAGGTCTTAAATGGCTATGTTGAAAATTTGGTGACAAAAGTCCATAAAATGACTGTGTTACGAGTGAGCATTAGCGCAGTTTCCACGCACCCTCATAAGTTCATGACTTTGCAATATTTTCAGTCCAGATTTTCACCAGTGGCATTTTCCATACTTCCTTATGAACAATACAGCTGTCATTTTTCACAACATGGCGAAATGTGTTTTCACACTTTCAGCACAGAGATGATAGTCGCTGTGGAAATCATTGTTCGGGACAGATAAAGAAAATCAGAGTGACACTGTTCATGAGGAGGTCCCAAAATGCCTGTGTTGACAATCTGCTGTAAAAATCCCCAAACTAATTACATTACGGGTGTCGTTGCACAGTTTCTATGCACGCCGTGACTTCACCAGTTTTTAATATTTTTACTGCAGATTTGCAACATTGCCATTTTTATACCTTCCATGAACAGTACAGCTGTCATTTTCACATCATGTTGGAATGTGTTTTTGCACCTGTGGTGCTAAATGCCGTAGTCACTGTGCATAAGCAGCTTTCAGCTAACAAACTGATATTGCCACTGTTCATGAGGTGGGGGTCACAAAAAGAACATGTTGAAAATTTGGAGTGAAAATACCAATGAATGCCTGAGGTGTTAGGGTTTCCAACCATAACGCCCCACCCTGTAGAGAATGACAGGCATCAGGGGTGTGACTTGGGATTCCTGCCTGTAATGCTCATACCATTCCACACCCTGCAGCCAGTGAGAGGCATCGAGGCATGCCTTGGACTCTTCAACCCCAAAGTTCACCCATTCTCTATACCGCACCCATCTCACGTTATCTCCTGATGGAATGGGGTGCGCATAAGGGCCAAAGACCCCAAGGCACACCATGACACTTGTCAGTGTCTGCAAGGTAGGGTGTGGTGAAATGGTGTGGCCGTTATGCCTGACGACCCAAAGGCACACCCCCAATGCCTGTCACTCTTTGCAGGGTGGTGGTGGGGTTGGCTTCAGTTCAGTACTTCACTGCCATTCCTATTATGCAGCTCTGTAACTTCTACACTACCAGTGCCAATGCCAGCAAGCAAACATTCGGCATTGACAAATGCTTGTTGATGATGTGTCGCACATTTTGCCCATTTGTCACACATACTGTCACACATTTAAGTAATGAAAGGTTGAGAGGTATGCCTGCAGCCTTGGTTCTCTCTCCCCCCCCCCCCACCAGTACAACCTGGGACTGGTGAGGGGAATGTAGTCAAACCTAGTTTTTCTTTTTAAATCAAAGGACTCAATGGCCTTTTTCCATCTTCCCCTCGCTGGCAGAAACCAGAATCGTTGAAGGGAACATTGGCCATGTGATTTCTTTTCTTGCTTTTTCCTTTTTTACAAGTAAGCCAGTGGTCCACAGTAATCTGTGAAAGAAGCAGGAAAGCAGGAAAAAATTGAATTTTTTTAAGCTGAAGGGCCCAGGGAACTGTGGCTCTATACCCCCATACCATGACAGCAGGAGCCAGTGACTGGTGACTCACATCTCTCCATGCCTTGCTGGCAAGAGCTGGGAATGGCAAGGGGAGATGGAAAGATATATATATATATATATATATATATATATATATATATTATGGTAGAGGAGCCATTTCTATGTTAAACCCCAAAACTTTGCACCTTAATAACTTTACAACCGTTTGATGGATTTGCCTGAAATTTGGAATTTATAATCAAGAACCATAGGCCTTGTGATCTGCCAAGTTTTGTACTGGTCAGATATACAGCTGCAGAGTTATTAAGTGTGATCTGTGCGCGCGTTTACGCTTTTCTGGAATTCTGTGGTCGCGCTTACAGGTCGTACGGTTTGCGTGACCGGCCTGAAATCTTCAGGGAACATGCAGCCAGGGTCCCCAATGTGCCTTTCGAAGATTTCATCAAAAAATATTAAACGGTTCAAAAGTTATTCAAAAACAGTTTCCCATTATAAGTCAATGGGAAAAGTTAACAAAAGTTCAACACTTTCGCAAATGCATTTTACTTTCGAAATGGGCCTGTTACTTTCGCAAATCGCCATTTTGTTTTCAGTTGGTGATCAGAAAAATGGTTGGCATTTAAATTTGGGACCCTCTAGCAACCTAATTTTTTGTATTCACCTAGTCGGCCCTGAGGATGCTTGCCATGTCTTTATTTGTGGTAAAACACCCCAGAAATATGTTTTCAAATTTCTGGAAAAATTACTCATGAAATTACTTTTGTGCTTCATGAAAGTAATCGCAAATTTTTATGAAAGCTTCATAATTGGCGACAGTAATTTTCAGTCTGTGGAAAATGACAGCAATTCTTTGGCACTGCACTGCAAAATAACCGTTGGGAGTTTTGGGCTGAAATTTGGAGGGAACGCAGCTGACATCTCACAGATGTGCCTTTCAGTGTTGTATTGAAAAATATTACACAGCGGCAAAGTTATGGCACTCCAAAGTTGACAGTTTTTCTCATAGGATAACATTACGCTCAAGCATTACAGGAATCCTTTGGCACCCTGCTGCAAAATAACGTTTAGTCTTTTTCCTGAAATTTGAGGAAGACAGCCAACAGTACACAGATGTGCCTTTCAGTAGTTTGGTGAAAAATATCACATGGGCAAAGTTACGGCATCCAAAATTGACAGTTTTTCCCATAGGATAACGCTACGTGCCCGACACTTAACAGAAATCATTTGGAACCCTGCTGCAAAATAACGGTTTGGTCTTTTTCCTGAAATTTGGAGGAAGACAGCCAACAGCCACAGATGTGCCTTTCAGTAGTTTAGTGAAAAACATTACAGGGAGGCAAAGTTATGGTGCTCGAACTTTTCTTTTTCCCATAGGATAACATTACGGGCGTTACGCCCGCGCCTTTTCAGGCCCGTATCTTGGAAGCAGTGCGAGATAACGGACTTTTCATGGAAAATTTCTTAGCTCCCTCATGGGGCTAAGATTCAAATTAGCCAGGACAGTTGTAAATAATATGACTTTTAAATTTTTTTTCTCGTCGTACGGTTCCTGAGATATAATGTATTTAGTATTCCAAGATCTCATTTTCTGCGCCGATACTCATTATTTTGCATACATTATTTGTACTCACTGTCTTTCTCAATGCAGGTTTTGGGGAAAACCAGCCTGTCGCTTACATTACTGTTACTGTTGCCCTTTCTGCTTGCGGATCCGTACCGTTCACTTACCATTGGCGTCTGCGCCACCCTCAGTGCTATATCCTTGCGCTTTCACTTGCGCTATGCTTCTGTTATTTTTTGCCATTTCTGTCTACAGTACTGTTTATCTTACTGTTTCACTTTACATCACCATGCCCATTGACATTTCTGTTTGCAGGCACCATGTTACTATGTGACAACACATCACGTGGCAGACCATTCCCATCTACGCCACCAGGTGCGTTACCCTTTCTGTTCTCATTCATGCTTGTGTTACCATGTGCGCCACTGTTAGCATTTCTGTTTGCGTTGCTGTCCCTGTTAGTATGCCACAACACATCATGTGGCGGGAGCGTGGGGCCCGCAGCGCATTATACAGCGGAGCCGCAAGACGCTGGGCCAGCGCTCCACTTCGCTGACCATTCCTGTTCTGGTTATCATTCTCAAAAAGAAGGGAAATTAGGGCAAAAACTCTGTTTAATGCATTAGTTAGGGTTGTTCCACAGCGACAAAAGTGAGGAAATTCGCTGTTAGGGTTGAAAACCCCTTGGTCCCCGCCCACCCCAACCGGCATTGGGGTGCGCATTGGGATCGTGGTCCTAACTCTCACCCATTCTCCACCTTCTGCTGCTTCACATGTCATGGGGTGAGGTTGGGGCTGGCGATCAATGCTGCCCAATCTTAGATGAGTGGCGAAACTCAGGGGTTTCAACTCTGGCAGTAACACATCTTTGCTGTCGAACAACCCAACTCGTGGCACAAATTTTACATCATATATATATATATATATATATATATATATATATATATATATATATATATATTTTTTTTTTTTAAATGAAGGGCACAGAACCCAAGTCATCCCTCCCCTGGGATTTCTTGAGGGGAATTACTGCAGAGTTACAGGTGCTCATGGCAGAGGGAGAGGTGGACATCGCAGCCATCACAGAAACATAGGCCACCCAATACAATGACTAGGACCTGTCTGTACCAGGGCACAGGTTATTTCATAGGGACAGAGTGATTGGGAAAGGAGGGGGTGTGGCACGGTATGTGAAGGAAGGACTGAAGCGTGAAAGGGAGGAAAGGGAGGAGGGTAGTACGGAGTCACTTTGGATGCAAATCTAGGATTCCAAGAATAGGATTCTTAGAATGGGAGTGGTGTACAGGCTGCCATCTCAGACGGAGGAGTTCGACAGGAAACTAGCGGGACAGATCAGGAGGACCTGCAAGAAGGGTAGTGTGGTGACTGTGTGGGACTTCAACATGCCAGGAGTGGACTGGAGTATCCCAACAACCAGGAACAGAAGGGAGCAGGTACTGCTGGATGCCTTTCAGGATGGCTTCCTGATGCAAATGGTCAGTGAACCAACCAGGTAAGGGAATACCCTTGATCTTGTGCTGGCAAATGGGGACTTTGTGAGAGAACTTACAGTAGAAGAACCACTGTCAGGGAGTGACCATCACTCAGTATGGCTCACATTGGATATGGGCAAGGAATGAGTGGAAACTGGCACAAGAGTGCTGGACTTCAGGAGGGCCGACTTTGGGAGGATGGGAGAAGTGGTAAAAGGGTACCTGGCCAGAATTCAATCTAGTATGGACACTAACCAGAGGTGGGGCTCATAAAGCTGGGGATAGTGGAGGCAACCAAAACCTGCTGCAAGGCTCAGGCAAAGAAGCCTAGGAGCTAAAAACCCAGCTGGTTGAGCAAGGAGGTCATGGAAAAGGTAAGGGAAAAGAGCTGCCTTTAGGAAGTACAAGAAAACAGGGAGGGGAAGGACAGGGAAAGTACTTGATGGAATCGAAGGAAGTTATAAAGGGCAGTAAGGGCCAAGGCATCTGGAACTCAGGCTGGCACAAGGCATTAAGAAGGGAAGGACTCTTTTGGTACATCAGGAGAAAGGAGCTGTAAGGACCACATAGTAAGGATTAGAAAGGGGAAGGTTAGGCGGAAATAGGGTGCAATAAGGCAGAAGCACTAAATGAGTATTTCTGCTCAGTATTTACTAAAGAGAAGAGGGAAGTGACACCCAAGGGGGGAGAAATGCCAAAACCGGGGGGGGGGGGTGACAGATGGGGAATCATGGAGGGCAGAGTTCGGGAGGGTTTGAAGGCACTGAGGGTGGACAAGGCGTCAGGTCCAGATGGCATCCAGCCCAGGGTACTGAAGGAGCTGGCAGAGGTCCTTGCAGGGCCTTTGGCAGACCTATTTAATGACTCACTACATTTGGGGTGTGTACCTCAGGACTGGAGCATGGCTCATGTGGTGCCCTTCCACAAGAGTGGCCCCAAGGATGAACTGGGAAACAACAGACCGGTGAGCCTCACATCCATCGTGGGTAAGCTAATGGAGACTATCCTGAAGGAGAGGCTGGTGGCCCTCCTAGAGGCCAAAGGACTACAGGACAGCAGACAGCATGGCTTCATACGGGGCAGATCCTGCCAAACCAACCTGGTGGAGTTCTATGACAGGGTAACTAGGCAACTGGACAGGGGCCACGCAGTGGATGTCCTGTATCTGGACTTCAGTAAGACATTCGACTCGGTGCCACAAGGAAGGTTGGGAAGTAAATTAGTAGGCACCGAGGTGGGTGCAAAGCTGGTGAGATGGGTAGGGAACTGGCTTCAGGGAAGGCAACAGAGGGTGGTGGTGGGTGGGGAGTTCTCACACCCAAGGGTAGTGACAAGCGATGTCCCACAGGGCTCGGTGTTGGGACCAGTGTTGTTTGGGATATTCATTGCAGACATATCATTGGACATCACGAGCAAGATCAGTCTGTTTGCTGATAATACCAAGGTAGGAGCGGTGGTGGATGACCTAGGGGATGGCAGGGGTTGCAGGATGATCTGGCAAAGCTTGAAACCTAGTCAGACACCTGGCAACTGGGGTTTAATGCCAAAAGTGCAAGGTGCTGCATTTTGGGATAAGAAGACCCAAGGAGGAGTTACCAGTTGGAGGTGCAGCTAGCCCAGACAGAGGAGGAGAAGGATCTGGGGTGCTCATTACAGGGTCAATGAACAACTCGGCACAATGTAGGAAGGCAGCTGCAAGGCCAACAAAATGCTGGGCTGCATTGCAAGGGTATATCTTCGAGGAGGAGGGTGATTCTGCCACTGTATAGGTCATTGGTTAGACCCCGCACCTGGAGTACTACGTGCAGTACTGGCCAATATCTGAAGAGGACATTTAAGTTACTGGAGGGTGCAGCGCGGGGCGACAAAGATGATCAAGGGCTGGGGGACTTATCATACGAGAGGAGGCTGAGGGAGTTGAAAATGTACTCGCTGGAGGAGAGGAGGGATGGGGGGAAGTGATTGAAACCTTTAAGTACATGAAAGGAATAAACAAGACAGGTACAGAGGGGCTGTTCAAAGTAAGGGAGGGGATGGACACCAGGGACCATGATATGAGACTGGAGGGAGGAAGGTTCAGGAGGGAGATGAGGAGACACTTTTTTACAGAGAGGGTGGTGGCTGGGTGGAATGCATTACCTGCAGAAGTGGTATCCAGTAGAACAGTGAACTGCTTCAAAAGGGGATGGGACAGGACAAGGGGAGAGTCAATGAAGGGGAAGGGTGGAAGGGAGAGGCAGCTGCAGAATAAGGGGTGCTAGCTGCACATTCGAGCAGACTTGATAGACCTCTAGGCCTTTATCTGCTGGCAAATTTCGTATGTTCGTATCACAGCTTTGTCAGCAGGGACCAATATTCACTATGGGGTACTGTGGCAAGAGGCCCGAGGACCACCAAACATGCATGCTGCAGACAGAACTTTTCTTTTATGACAATCAGTACTTAGTCTCTTTCAGTTGCTGGACTGCCCCATCTGGTCCAGTCTTCCAGTCCCATCACCTGGCTTTTTTTGAGTCTTACCTGTTCTCCAGTGATTTTTTGTCATAGGGTCTGGCCGGAGATACCTATTAACTGGTGTGTGGCCGGATTGAGGGAGCCAGGCCATCATCTCACCATGGCCAGGAGTTTGTCCAACATTTCTTCCCCCAGAGGGATCACCACTATGTGCAATGACACACTGTGTGAGCTCCACCTCCGCAGAGATGACCCCTGGTATCTGCTAGTGGGAGTTCTTTCCTCTGGCATGTCACTGTGCTGCCACTCAGATTCTTTCAGATGGAGATACCAAACAAGACACACATACATCCCCCCCCCCGAGTGAGGAGAGCAGTGCTAGGGATGCTCAATCCTTCCCCCTACACTGGCTCCTGAGTAACCCACGTCCGGTTCCAAACACAGGTCACTAGTATAGCAGGAGGTGAGGGGTCCAGCACATCAGCCCTCCACACCACTGAACCAATGAAGGCAGAATGATTTTAAAGCTGAAACTGTTACTGAGACTAGCTCCAGAGGGGGTCTCAACAATGGTTTCAAAAACTGCTCTACCAGGGCAGCAATGTGGATGCAATGTAGGCCCTTTGCCTTGAATACTTCTGCTCAGTATTCACAAAAGAAGAGGAGGGGGAAGGTACCTAATCCATTTAATAGAAGCACTCTGGATGGGGGGGTGATACCAGTCCTTTCACAGAAGAAAGGGTTCTGAAAGAACTCCTAAAACTGAAGGTGGGAAAAGCAATGGGGCCTGACAGGATTCACCCCAGATTTCTAAAAGAACTAAGGGGAGAACTAGTGACACTACTGACTACCCTTTTTAACAAATCATGGGAGGATAGTGTGGTACCTAAGGACTGAAGGAGGGTGGGTGTGATTCCCCTTCACAAAAGTGGGAGCAAAGCAGAGGCAGAAAACTACAGACCTGTTAGCTTGACCTCAGTGGTAGGAAAAATGATGGATTCACTTCTGAAAGAAAGAATTGTTGAGGCCAGCGGGGCTCAGGACTCAAGGCAGCATGGATTCACAGTGGGAAGGTCATGTCAGACGAATCTAATTGGTCTCTTTGACTGGGTGACCAAAGTAGTAGACCAGGGAGGGGCTGTGGACATGGCCTACCTAGACTTTAGCAAGTCATTTGACACAGTCCCACACAAAAGATTAATAAACAAATTAGCCAGCCTGGGAGTGGGTCCCAGGGTGGTAGCCTGGGTAAAAGATTGGCTGGAGAACAGGACACAGAGGGTAATAGTAAATGGAGTCCACTCTGAAGAAAGGGGGGTTACTAGTGGGGTACCGCAGGGTTCAGTACTGGGTCCGGTCCTTTTTAATGTCTTTATAAGTGACATTGTAAAGGGACTGGAAGGAAAAGTATGCCTCTTTGCAGATGACACAAAGATCTGCAACAGGATTGACACACAAGGGTGGGTGGAAAGAATGAGAAGGGACTTGGGAAGGTTGGAGGAATGATCAGAAGTATGGCAGCTTAGATTCAATGTAGAGAAGTGCAAAGTAATGCACCTGAGAAACAAAATCCCAGGAAAAGAGTACACAATGGGGGAGGAGGTATTAACAACATCAAAAATGGAAAGGGACCTGGGGGTAGTCATATCAGATGACTTAAAAGTAAGCAAGCAATGTGAGAAGACAGTAAGGATGGTTGGGGGGATACTGAGATGTATAGGGAGAGGCATCACCAGTAGAAAACAGGAAGTTGTTGAGACCCCATCTGGAGTACTGCATGCAGTTCTGGAAAGCCCATCTCCACAAGGACATAGACAGGATAGAGGCAGTTCAGAGGAGGCCAACTAAAATGGTGCAGGGTCTGCAACAGAAGACATATGAAGAGAGACTAAAGAGCTTAATATGGATACCCTTAAGGAAAGGAGGGAGAGGGGGGACATGACAGAAACTTTCAAGTATCTCAAGGGAATCAACAAAGTCCAAGAGGGTAGCATCATTCAGAAAAATAGAAGTGCAAGAACAAGGGGACACAATTTGAAGATAGAGTGGGGACGGCACAGGGGCAATGTGAGGAAGTATTTTTTCAGAGAGGGTGGTGGACGCATGGAATGGCCTTCCTGAGGAGGTTGTGGGGTCAAAAACAGTGGGGGAATTCAAGAATGCATGGGACAGACATATGGCAATTCTGGTGGGGGTAGGAAGAAGTAGGCTGTAGGTTAACAAGGATCTGCAGCTTATCCAATAGGTAGGGAAATGAACAAACTAGGTGGGCCAAGAGGTCCTTATCTGCCGTTAAAGTCTATGTTTCTATTTTACTTCTAAATTAATTTTGACTTAGCTAAAACAGTTTAAGAAGTAGTGTGGACAGGGCCTAAACATTCAGTTTATCTTGCAAGTTTAAAAACCACCATTGGGTGCTGCACAATAGACTTCATTGACTGTCCTCTGCAGAGCATGGCTCAGGAAGCCCACCACTGGCTCATCTATCTATACAAATGTGAACTCTAGCTATCCCTGACTACCTTGGACTCACCTTTACCAGTACTAATTGCATGCAACTACTCCTGGCATGCCAATAAACTTTATCATATCAAAATCTAGGAAAGATTATTTATAGTCAGCACAGGTTTGCATTTTTAGCCCAGATAGCAGAAATTAAATACCCCACTACTTAAAGCCATCACCTACCCATGCTCTCTCTGTCTGTCATCTCCCTTAACACTTTTTAGTTCCTCAGGATCTAAATGTTTTCATCCTTAGATTCTCATTCATTCATTCATTCATTCAATCTATGTATCTATCTATCTATCTATCTATCTATCTATCTATCTATCTATCTATCTATCTATCTATCTATCTATCTATCTATTTTTTTTTGTTCATGAGAAACAGATACCCCATTGAGTTAGGGGCTCATTCACAATGGTTTCCAATGGATCATTTTCAGTTGTTTCCCGGAAGATAAAGGCAGCAGGTTGACACAGCTTGCAAAAGGAGGTTGTGTTAATCAAATCCAGGTCTGCTGGATGCACCAAGCTCATTTAGAGCTCACTATTACTCTAACCTCTAGTCTATACTGCCAGCCTCTTCTTTCCTTTATACCTTAACTGGTGACGCTGCTGTCTCCTAGTGCCAGTCTGCCCCATTGGCATGGCTTGCACTAATCTTATACCTAGGAACAGTAACTGAAATTATTGAGTTACAGATTTGTACAAACTGAGGAACGGAGGGGCTGGATGGGAAGGTATGCCTGTTCGCAGATGACATGAAGGTATGCAATAGGGTGCACATGCCAGGGGGGTTGAAAAGATGAGGGAAGGCCTTAAAAAACTGGAGGAATGGTCTGGAGCATGGAAGCTGGGATTCAATGCAAAAACAGTGCGGGATTTTGCACATAGGGTACAGGAAGCCAGGGGTGACATACGAACTAGGAGGAGAGGAACTGACAGTCACAACACAGGAAAGAGACCTGGGAGTTATTATTTTCGAAAGACCTAAAAATGGCTAGGCAGGGTGATAAGGTAGTGGGAAAGGCTAGCCAAGTGCTAGGATGCATATGGAGGGGTATCACCAGTAGAAAGAGGGATGTCATTTTGCCACTGTATGGGACACTAGTGAGACCTCACCTCGAGTACTGCATCCAGTTCTGGAGGCACCATCTGAGAAAGGACATAGACAGGTTCAAGGCGGTGCTGAGAGGAGGGCAACTAGAATGGTGCAGGGTCTGTATGGGAAGACCTATGAAGAAAGACTGAAGGATGCTTCGTTAGGCAGCTTAAATGGGCAGACTGGATGGGCCCAGCAGACCTTATCTACCAACAGCATCTATGTGTCTATGTATCTGTGAGTTAGATATATTCCCTAGAGGCAAGGAGGGAGAGGGAGGGAGGACATGATAGAGATGTTCAGATACCTCACGGGAGTAAACAGAGTACAGGATTATGGAGCATCTTCCAAAGCAAGAGATAGTCTAAGACAAGGGGGCACGGTATGAAGCTGGGGGGTGGGGATGGGTCGGGGTAACGTGAAAAAGCATTTTTTCACAAAAAGTGTGGACGACACTTGGAATGACCTCCTGAAGGAGGTGTTGGAAGTCAAAACAGTCATAGGATTTAAGAGAGAGTGGGACAGACACACGAGTATCCTGTAAGCAAGAGGGGTATGCTCCAGAGTTCAACTGTCGCGCATCAGGCCTCAGAATAGGTAGGGATTGATAGGGCAGACTGGGTGGGCCATGAGGTCCTTATCTGCCAACAGCTTCTATGTATCTATGTAAGTACTGTATATTTTACTTTTGGCATAGGAATGTTTGTCTCATTTTTCACAGCTGTGTGTAGTTAAATCCCTTTTTAATGGCTCTTCTCAACCTGTTGTAAATAATTTCTGTAATGCTTTTTGTTTGAAAGATGCTATACAAGACAAAATTATATTGTGTAATAACATCAAGAAAATGCTGCCCTACTAGCTTAAAATACATTGCTACTGTCACATTGAATTATTTTTCTGTCAAACAAATAGGACATAATCCACAAAAGTATCCTGGCCCTTCCCCATGTGCAAAAGGTTGGGAAAAGTCATGAATTGCCCCATTCATGCAATATGTGCACCTGTGAGGCATCCATAAACAAGATCCATGCTTGCTGTAACCCAGTATTGAGCCATATGTACATCTACGCAGGAGGCTGGGTTGGGCTGGGCACAAGGGAGGGAATGTGCATATGTGCAATCCCCAATTTGGAGTGTGTGTGATTCAAGGGAAAACTCAGGAAGCTTGGTTGCCTGGAGGCTCCAGTAGCTCAAGTGGTTAAGAGCAAGGCACAGTATGCCAAGATCCTGGGTTCAAGTCCCAGTGGGAGTCACACTTTTCCTTTCACTCGTACAATGGGATTTTCAATCTGTATTGTGAGATTTTAGGGATGCCCAGGGGCCTACAGTATTGCACAACTTAGAAAGTTGCTGTAACACAGTCCAGTCTGGTGCATAAACCATGCACCATATGTGAAGAAGTTATCAGGGCACAATCGACCACAGCTGTGGCTGCCTCACTCCTCAGAGTTGGCATGGAGATGAAAAATGAAAGAATAAAATAAAGAGTCTAAAACAGTTTTTTTTTCTGTTTTTTTTAGTTGTTTCACCAGGATTAGCACACTAAGCTGAAAGCTTTTTTACAGGTGTGACCTGGGAGCACAGGGAAGTTAAGTGACTTGCTCAGGGTCACACAGTATGTAAGTGGAAGCTGTGGAATTCAAACCCAGGTCTGGTCTACTGGATGTCACCAGATTTGTAAATGGTAAATATTAAAGTGTAACAACATGGGGCTTGATTTTCAAAGAGCACTTAGATAGCTGCAATTTGCAGTGATGTAGGGCTGTGGTGAACTCCGGGTGCTTCAGGGACCATGCGCCCAATTTTGTAAAAGTAGGGGTCCCTGTGCCAAAGACCCAGGAGTTGCTGCAGCTGCAGGGTGCAAGCCTACATGACCCGCGGAGGTGGTGAGGAGGGAAAATTCTGGCTGGAAGGTGGGGCATGGGGGCTGCTGGTGCAGTGAGGGCGCCATAGGGCATGAGTAGGGCATGGCAGCCATTACAGGGAGCAGAAGAGGCACCTGGCAGAGGTGCCATACAGCATATCTGACAGCCAAGGGGACCAGGTGGGGGATTGGCATGATGATACTGTTATGACATGGCACCAGGTGGAAGCAGCCCTGGCACCTGCCCCACAGAACTCACAATCCTGTGGGGCAGGTGCCAGGGCTACTTTCACCTGGGGCCATATCATAATAGTATCGCCATACCAACCCCCTCAACCCGGTCTCCTCAGTTATCAGATATACACTGTATGGCACCTCTGCCAGGTGCCTCCTCCACTCCTGTAACTGCTGCCATGCCCCCTCATGCCCTATGGCACCCTCACTGCCCCAGCAGCCCCCATTTCCCACCGTCCTTTTCCCACAGGTCACTCACCATCCTGCCAAGCAGTGGCACAGTGCCCACAGACAACCTGCTGGCTGGTCTAATGTGAGCCCCCTGTTGCAGCTACAGTGGGGCTTACAGAATCTCAAATAAGGGGATGGTGCAGCCCCACTGTGATGCACCCACCCTTGCAACCTGGTGCACAGGTGCTTTTGCTGCAAGGGTGGCACAGAGGGACTTTGTTGCATGGCAGCCCGATGTTAGTATTAGAAAATCAGGAATGCCATAAACTATGATGCAAGGTGCCAATTGCATCATACACTTTTGGCGTAGACACCCTGCGTCACAATTCCTCATTTGAAAATGAAGCCCAAGGCATTCAGATAAATATTTTATGGTAAAATAAGACTGCAACAATGAACTGTGGATATTTACTTAAAGCAATAGTAACATGCTGTCGTATCTCAGTTTCTGTAGGATCTTTATCTTAAAACTGAGTAATAAAGGAGCTGAAGGTTTGGTTGGCCCATTCATGATTTAAGGAATGGAGAGATGTTTCAGCTAGAAAACATGTAGTCAGCTAGTTGTTCTTTAATATGTACAAACTGAATATTATTTTTTACTATTACAGAGCATAATCTTTATGATATGTTACAGGAAACAAATATAGATACACAGTTGTTTGGAGACCGACTGAATACTGTATGAACACCATTTTTATGTTAGTGGCTTTTTCATTTCAAGATGGGCATCTTTACGAATGCTTTGGTTGGTGCTGAGGTGTTCACATTCTGGTGGGTAGCAGCCCCTAATTTTCACATACAGGTGGCTAAATATAGCTCATATCTCATATAGACTGTATGTGCATTAATATCAAGCTGGTTATTATTTACAATATATTATTGTGCATATTAGAGACTTTGTTATCTAGATTTCAAAAGATTTCTGGAACTTATATTATTTTGCTACAACATGGATTGACTGTATTAACTCTGATATATGTTAACTGGACCGCCATGAGCCCTACGGAGTGGCCTTGGGTGCTTGGGGCTATGATGCAGTGGCATATTTTTTATTTGGATTATCAAGTTTTGGGTTTGAGTCTTTTCTCCACTTTGCACATTAATGTAAATTTAGAACCATTGTCTCCTTACCTGTTGTCCACTGGAACTTTCATGAAAATGTGATTTTTCAATTCATGAAGCTGTCTTGTGGGCAAAATGTTTATCAAATAAAAAAGGCATTTTGGGAAACAGCTGTGTACAGTTATAACACATGGCAGAACATTTCCAGAATAAAATGAGGAGAAGGGAAAAATATAATGTGGCATTAAGAGAACCCTGGGTTCATTTATATCACCAAAATGAGATGGAGTGAAAGACCAAGGGTACGTAACCAGTTTTATTACTTTGATAAGTATACAGGTTACTCAGATGTTCGAGGCCTGTATAACTCTATGGTTTACAAAGAGATGTCCAGATGACTTTAGAGCAAGGCCAGATGGCTTCCCTGCTCCACTGCCTGCTTCCTGATTAAACACCAGCTAAGGCAAGGTCCCAGTGGGACAAATCACTTGTTTTACTGTCATGTCTCCTGCCCTACATTTCTAGCTCTGTATACGTTTGCTATGTGCTTTCCATGAGTGCAGCTTCTATGTATAGCATGATTGGTGAGGGTGCTATTGGCAACCATAATACTATTCTAAAGTCTGTCTGCTGTGTCAAAATTAACTTTGCAAAAACCTACTGTGAATAGTTATTGTAAGCATAATTAATTGTCTAATTATATCTCATTACCACTGATGTTTGATGTATTGGATCGTTTCCACTATTTGTACACTGGGTCAAAGGTCATTTTTCATTGTTTATAAAAAAGTCAAAGGTCATTGCGTAATGTCATTAAATTGTAAGGTTTTTGTCATTAACAGCTAATCGAGAATGGCAATATTTTTTGAGCATTTCACTGCTGATATTTCTGCAGGCCATTGTAATCACTTTGTTGAGACTCCAGGCACTTTAAATGACTTAGCACATGCCGTTTACAACTTACAGACAAACATTCTCAATAATGGCCGCTTTTAAACTTCATGAATGGGCCTTCCCTGCAGTTATTGCTTAAAGAACAAAAAAGACATGTAGCTAAAAAGAATGAACTCCTTTGTCCTCGGCATTCATTGAAGGCCAACTCTCTGTCGAACAGTCTGCCATCATGCTCGACATAAAGCATTGCTGAGAACTCTCTGTGCTTGGAATGTACATATCAATTAGCACCGTGGTTTCTCATAGTTCCTATCCTGCCATTGTAACTGCCCTCTATTTGTATGTGAATGTGGCCATCATCAGATAATTCACTCTAAGACTCTAAGAAAGGCCAGCACTTAGTGCTTTAAAAAGGGAGAGCCCTCATACTGCTAGCCTAAAGAGAGCAGAAACACACTCTGAATAAACTTTAAATCCCTAAATGTGTCATGCCCCTATTTAGCCTTAAGTTATCTGATTACTACTTTGCACATACTTTTAACTAAATACCTGAACTCATTTCAGCTTTTGACTACTCTGTGCCATCACATACCATTTCCTCTCACTTAGCCTGTGGAGATGACTGCAATATAAGATGTGGGATTTCACACAATAAAAATGCAAATAAGAGTATAAACAATTGTAATGCCACTGTGATTTTTATTAACTATTCCCAACTAGGAGGCGTGCCTAAATCTCCAAACAAATGTATCACTCTGGAATGTGTTATAGCACTTAATAAATGGCCATGTATTATAAATGTTGGCAATGGAAAAAAAAATGTATTTATATAATGCAATATCAGTGGATATGGTTGTCTGGTTGTAATAGGCTTGATTAATCAGCACTACTGATTTTCTGTGCTGTGGTATTCTGGTTTAATTTACATGGCTTCAGTTGTAAATTGAGTTTATGTTGTTTATATCTACAGTTCCGCCATCTCTTATGGTTATAAGAGTGTCTTCTTGATTTCTGTGGCCGAGAGAACTGTGAAGCAGAGCTTAGCACTTCTAGCACACAGATGACTTGAGAAGTCATTCTTATAACCATAAGGGATGCTGGAAATGTACATAAAAGGACACAGAAACAGAGAATTTGTTGGCAGAAAAGGAGCGATAAGCCCATCCAGTGTGCCGTTTCCCTGCCTATTGTTACTTCCCGGACCCTATTCAGTCTCAGGTGTCTCTCCCGCCTACCTTTCCTCTATGCCCAGGTGCCTATCCCATGAATGCTTGAAGCTCCCCACTGTATTCATCCCCACCACCTCCTCTGGCAGGCTGTTCCAGGTGTCCACCACTCTTTCTGTGAAGAAGCATTTCCTCACATCGCTTGTAAACTTCCACCTTCAAGATTCACTACATGCCATCGTGTTCTGGTGTTCCTTCTTCTCTAAAACAGATTCCCCTCCTGCACCTTGTTCACCCCTGTGAGGCATTTATAGGTCTCAATCATGTCCTCTCTCTCTCTCTCTTTCTCTCTCCTCTCCGCCAGGGAGTACATGTTGCATTCCTGCAGCCTTTCCTGATATGGTTTCTCATGCAACCCCTGCACCATGTTCCTAGCCTTCCTCTGGATCTCTTCCACTGTGTTGATATCCTTGCGGAGGTGTGGCCTCCAGAACTGTACACAGTACTCTAGGTGGGGTCTCACTAGTGAGCGATACAGTGGCAACACCACCTCCCTTCTTTTGCTAGCAATCCCCCTCCCTATGCACCCCAGCATCTCACTAGCCTTGCGGCACTGCCTTGTTGCACTGCCCTGCCACCTTGAGATTATCAGATATGATTACCTCAGTCAGGTTACCTTGCTTGCTTGGTCTTTCTTGGTGACTGGAAGTACCTATATAAACATACTACAAATCATGTATGGGATTTCAGTTTACAATAAAAATGTTTTACTTTGCAGAAATTATGAGAAACCCAGTTGTGGGACATGGACTATGCCAATTGAACTTGGAACTTCAGAATTTTAGAATTATTTGCATGAGAGACCCTGTTATGGTTATGCTTGTCTGGACTTTTTAGAAGCAAACAGTTCTGATTGGCTACAAATGACATCAAGCTTTATAATTGTTGTTCAGTCTTTGGCTTGTTTACACCTTCACTCCTATTTTGCTACCCCCTCCTGGGGTCATATCTGGAAACAACTTTGGCTCAATGTGTGTGTGTGTCTCTCTCTCTCACTCAGTAACTAACTAACTAACTGATTAACTATGAGAGGATAACAAATGATGTGTTATATCTAACTCCAAGATATCATAATTTAGCAAAATTACTCAGTTCAAGTCTGGATTCCGCAGTCTCCTGGCACATGAGGTTGTCTGCAATTGTTACCTACTGTATAACCTGTCACTGTTGGGCTTTCTACATTCTCAGTTCCCCCTACTGTCTTGGCCTACCTCTCCCCTTCTCCCCCACCCTTACCCTCCTCTTCTTCCCCTACTCGACAATACCTCCTTGGTGACCCCTCTCTCCATATAAAGTCCCAGCCTGGAATCTGTTTGCCGACCCCAAATCCGCTTAAGAGTAATTCCACACTTACACAGTGTAGTTGTTGCTATCCCTAGCACTTTCTGTTTGCACATTAGTAACTAATCATACTGTTGTGTTTTTTAACTGTGTCTGTATAATGTTCATGACTTTGTACATCATCTCTGTAATCTGTTAAACTGACTTAGAACCTTTGTAAACGAGACTATGGCTCAAAGGTATTTAATCCAGATCTAAATAAATAAAATAAATAAATAATTTATTGTTGTTAGTGTTGTCATAACTGATATATTGAATGTTAGGTACATTACTATGAGTAATGAAGCAATCACAGACAGCTGTTACAATGCTGATGACATCACAACAGCATGGCACAGCACTGAAGCCAACAGGTAAAATCAAAGAGAAACAGAAAAATCTTCAAACAACAGATTTAAAAGTTACAGTATAACTATTAAACCAATTTAATATATTGATAGTTATGTTTAATACTATCCTAAGGCATACAAAAAATTCACGGTAATACCACCATCCCTAAACCAATAATACCACTATTCCAAAGTGATAATAGTAACTTTCTTAGCCCGTAATACTATAGTTCGGAGTTCTGAATGTTACTATTATCATTAACACTGAAGAGTGCAAGCGCAGCCGTCTCCAACACCACGCTATGCTAGCAGTGTCAATCAAACAACAGTGTGGCTCATGATTGTCCACTTTCTCTCTGTGGGCAGGTGGAACACTTTTAAAAACATGGTGGCCGTCTCTCGCTTAGCGAGTGTATTCTGTCCTCCACATTTCCACGTTTTTTTCCTTCTTTTATTCATTAGTAAAATGGAATTATCTGGTTGATCCTGCGTGCTGCAAATAAAGAAAAGGTAGAACTGCCTACCAAACTAAAAAAAGAAAGCTTCGTACTACAGCCTGCTTACGGGGTGGGGGGGGGAGAGGCGTGAGGACAGGGGCGCGAAATAGTGCAGTGGTCATCCAGGACCAAGCATTCACTCAAGCGACTGACCACCTGTCACAAAAAAAGAAACATCAGAGCCGTATATTAAAAAGAATAATGGATAGCTTAGTGAGCATTACCAGGGAGTCCTACCATCTCGAGGTTCTGGACACTTTGGAACCTCTTGAGCTTCGCTCTCGAGGTTCCTATGTATCCAGAACCTTTTGATGGTATTACACCCTGGTAATGCTCACTAAGCCATCCATTATTTTATTTGTTGTAGTAGTCAAAAAAGTAATGGCCTGACTGAAAATATGCAGTTCATCATCACTTTCGAGGGGGCAGGACTTTTGTAACATACTCATGGCTCTACCATTTGTGAGTAATGATTTTGTCCCCTTATACATGAAGGTAAATTGCATATTTTGAGTTTTGCCATTTTATTTTTAAAATAACATATTAACATACTAAGAAGCCAGCAGATTAGGCTCTATAGTCTATTGAATTTGGTCGATGATCAGTGCCTTCCCTGGGCTCTGTTTTTAGCACCCCTCCCTAGATGGTCCCCACCCCCCCACCTCCCAGTGGAGCTCTGGGATGCACCCTCCCCTATACCTAGCCTAGCCTTTCTTGAACCCCTCCGCAGTTGTAGCAGCCCCAGGCAGTGCATTCCAGGGTTCCACCACCCTCTCAGTGAAGTAGCGCTTTCTTGTTTCCCCCTCAGTCTCCCCCCGTCCAGCTTCACTGAGTGTTCCCTGGTGGCCCCTACCTCCTTAAGCTGAAGAACCCCCTCAAGGATTACTCTATTCATTCCTTTGATATATTTGAAGACCTCTATCATATCCCCCACTGTTCCTTCTCTCCTCCAGCGAGTACAGGCTGAGCTCTTCCAGTCTCTCTTCATAGGGCCTTTCCCCTAGTCCCAGTATCATCCTGGTCACCCACCTCTGGATCCTCTCCAGAAAAACAATGTCCCTCTTTAAGTAGGGATGCCAAAACTGCATATAGTATTCAAGGTGTGATCTAACCAGGCAATTGTACAGAGGAAGGAGCACCTCTCGACTTCTTGAGGTTATTCCCCTGGCTATGCACCCCAGCATTTTATTTGCTTGGGCTGAAGCCCTTCTACACTGCTCTGAGTTATTCATTTTGGCATCCACCACCACCCTGAGGTCCTTCTCCCACCTAGAAACCTGCAGTGCCTCCCCCCAAAGTGTATACATGAGCAAATCTTTGGCCCCCAGGTGCAGAGCCCTGCATTTCCAAGCATTAAACTTTAGCTTCCAGGCTCATAACCACCTCCCCAGAGTCTCCAGGTCCTCCTGGAGAGCCAGCTTCCCCTCCTTCCCTTCTACCACTGCCCACAGCTTTGAGTCATCAGCAAAGAGGCTCATCCTGCTCCTGATACTGCTTCTGATGTCTGAGATATAGGTGTTAAACAGGAGTGGGCCCACTACAGACCCCTGTGGACCCCACTAATGACTCTTCTGGAGGATGAGACCCCCCCAACTTCACCTTCTGTACATACTCCACTAGCCAATTTTCTATCTACCTGACCATCTGCCTCCCCCTTCCTCAGTAGCCCAGGATGTGGCACCGAGTCAAAAGCTCTGCTGAAGTCCAGAAAGAGGACATCCACTGGCCTGCCCTGATCCAGTGCACTCATCACCCCTTTATAGAACTCCACCAGGTTGGTCTGACATGATCTACCCTTAACAAAGCCATGCTGGCGATCATCTAGGTGACCCCATGCCTTCAGAACCCCTTCTAGCCTCTCCTTCAAGATGACCTCCATCACTTTTCCCACCACTGTTGTCAGGCTAACTGTCCTATAGTTTCCCAGCTCCCCTCACGAGCCACCCTTGTGTATAGGCGTACTAACATACAATTTTCCAGCAGATTAGGCCTTATGGTCTATCGAGTCTGCTTGAACCTCAGATCCCCTGTTGGGAACCGAGACCCTCCCCCCCTTTGTGTTTTCCGATACCCCTTTCTGTATCTGTCCCACCCTCCCTTGAAGCCCTCCACATTGGAAATCTGGACCAGCTCACCAGGCAGTGCATTCCAAGGATCCACCACCCTCTCCGTGAAAAACCGCCTCCTCTCCTCTTCTCCACCCTGATCCTTCCTCCTTCCAACTTCAAACCATGCCCTCTGGTGATACCTCCCTCCTTTAGTCTAAAGTTCCCCTCTGTGTTTACCCTATTTAATCCCTTAAGGTACTTGAAGACCTCGATCATGTGCCCCGGTCTCTCCTCTCCTCCAAAGTATACAGGCAGAGCTCCTCAAGTCTGTCCTTGTATGTCAACTCCCCCAGTCCTCAAATCATCCTGGTAGCCCTCCTCTGTACTCTCTCCAGGAGCTGTATGTCCCTCTTTAAGTGCAGTCTCCAGTACTGTACACAGTACTCGAGGTGTGGCCTCACCAGCCCATTGTACAGCAGCAGAATCACTTTCCTGCTCCTGGAGGTGATCCCCCTTACAATGCATCTCAACATCCTGTTTGCTTTGCTAGCCACTGTCCTGCACTGCTCAGAGGTATTCATACATGCATCCACCATGACCCCTAAGTCTTTTTCCCCAGACGAGGCCTCCAGCACCCCCCCAGGGTGTACTTGTGTTTGGGGTTTCCCCACTCAAGATGTAACACCTTACACTTGGTAGTATTGAAATTTAACTTCTCTGTGACAGTCCAACTTTCCAGGGTGTCCAGGTCCCCTTGCAGGGTCAACCTCCCTTCTTCCCCATCAACTACTGCTCCCACCTTGGAATCATCAGCGAAGAGACTCATCTCACACTGTATACCCTCTCTGATGTCAGATATGAATGCATTAAACAGGATCAGCCCCATGCATGATATGGGCTATCCTCCAGTCATGAGGCATCCACCTGGACTGCAGGAAGGAGTTAAAAAGATCCACCAGGGGTGCGGCCAGGGTATCAGCCAGCTCCTTAAGCACCCTGGGATGGATCCCATCTGGACCCAGTGCTTTATCCACTCTTAGGACCATGAGGGCATCCCACACCCTCCCACTGGGGATTTAAACATCCATTTCCCCACACTTCATCTTCTGGTCCCCCTTCCCTCTCCTCTTGCAGTGCCGCTCCCCCCGTCCTTGGTAAAGACTGAGCCAAAAAAGTAATTTAGTACCTCCACCTGCTCCCCTGCCTCTTCCACCCATCCACCTCCCCATCCTCAGCCTACTAATCTGACCCTTCCCTTTTTTCTTTCCCCTGATATACCTGAATAACCCTCCCCCCCCTTCTAAATCCCCTGTGCCAATCTCAGCTCTGCCTCTGCCTTGGCCAACCTCACCACCCTCGTGACCCTTCTGGCTGCCTTTTCATACTCCCCCTTGGATATGGCCCCCGAGAACATTTGTATCGGCTATAAGCAGCCTTTTTTTCCCTCACTGCATCCTGGACCTCCCTTGTCCACCAGCTTGGCCACTTAGTTTTGCCCCACTTGCTTCTCTCCCTCGTGCAGGCCTTGGTAGCCTCAAGGCCAAAATAAAAATGAAAAATAATAAATAAAAATAGGTCAAGATGGTTGCCCTAAATACTGATCTATGATTGGATGAACCAGGTCACTTGCCATGCCTATTCTTTGTATTTGTATATGTATTTTACAGGGTGAAATCTGCTGAATGCAGCTCATGTTCAAGGATGTCCCAGAAAAAGGCATGCTACAAGTTACAACAGTGGACAATAAAAATACACAGATTATCTTTGTTTTTAATTTATTGTCTCATGAAATAGTGCAGTATGTACCACAGGTATATGGCAAATAAATAGCACATAAAGAAGAGTGACAAAACACTTGGGCGAGTCAGTTGCAGTCATCAATATATAACACATGGATGGGACTTTCCCTCTGGAAGTGGTTAGCAGTTCTTTCCCTATACACCCTTTTCCTGTATATGCAGTTTTGATAAAACATAATAGTAATCATCCAAATGTATTATATAAAATCAACGATGGGCTGCTGACCTGCTGGCACAGCACTAGCACTACTGCTGTGCTGATGATCCAGGTTCAGGAACAAGCCCGGAGCATCAGAGGGCTGACCGGGGGAGGAGGTTCAAGCACCTGATGGACAGTTCACCTATGGGGTGGGTGAAGGCACCCAGCAACAGTCTGACTCCTGGTGGTGGCCAGGAAGTGGTGCACCTTGTGGCCTCTGCTGTGCAGGGATTGGAAGATATAGGGGACATCAGATCATACTCAGAATTACAACCACAAGGAAGAAACTCCTGTGGCTACACTACATGATGCCGGAGCACCATCTGCCTCCAAAACAGCAATGACCAGCCAGACCTCTTGGTGATCCTAGTCTCTCTCTCCCTCCTGCTCCCGGGGGAGCACCACTGTTGGGGGTGAGCCATGGTCAAGCAGACAGGCCATGAGAGAGAGAGAGCTGGGAGGGGATGGAGGGTGATCTGCTCAAGCAGAGACAGGGTTAATCCCCAACAGACACAAGGAGAAAAAACACAGTTTACAACATGTTTTTTACAAACCACCAGGGAGCAGCAGGAACAAAGGGGGGAGGTGGACACAAGTCCATTTTTAGAGGAAACAATCCTGAAAGAACTTGCAGCTCTGAAGGTGGAGATGGCTATGGGATAAGACAGGATACACCCAATGGTACTAAAGGAATGAATAGTTACCTACCGTAACAGTAGATCTTTGAGAGAACCTTTTCCACTGAGCCACATCATGGAACTGTAAGCTGTTGGCATCAAGACCATCCAGAAACTTTTTGCAGGCTGGGGCCACCCACACCGATGTGCTTTATCAGCACCTACTATATAATGTTGGCATCTCCAGCATGTCTCAGTCAGTTCCCCATTGGAGACAAGCTCAGAGAATAATCGGATGGGCAGGGACTGAAGCAAATAGGACAAAAACAGGCACACAGAAGAGAACATAGAAACTTGAGTACAGACGTTGTAAGGGCATCAGAGGAGAAAACAGCTTGCAACAGCAGACAGTATAGTCACCCACCACCTGACAAGGGGAAGGGGGGAGGGCGAGCTGTGTCTCAGTGGAGGAGATTCATTTGAAGATCTACTGTTACAGTAAGCAACTATTCTGTTTTATTCGAGGATATCTCCCTCCATTGAGCCACTTCATGGAACGATTCCCAAGTGGTACCAAGCACTGAGGGAGGACAGCTCAGCCTAAGAATCTTCAGTAAGGAGGCCTTGCAGAACACTGAGGCCGAAGCTAGCCTCTCTATGAGAGATAATGTCCAGACTGTAGTGTTTAGTGAATGTATGAACAGTACTGTCAGTGGCAGCAGCACAAATGTCAGCAGCAGACACATTTTGGAAACAAACCACTGAGGTAGCCACACCTCAGATTGAATGAGCATGGACAGGACCAGAAGCTGCTTACTGTGCTTCTGATAAGAAAACATAATGCAACTGGCTAACCATTTGGTCAGCACTTGTTCAGAATTGGTAAGCCCACCTTCGGAGGAGACAAAACAATAAACAGTTGAGAGGATTTTATGCAGTCCAGCCATCCAGGTACCAAAGTTTTTATTTTATTTAGTTTTTGTTTACCAGGTAGGTGCACTAGCCAAAAAAATGACTATTTTTAGGCACAACCCAGGACAGTACAGAGACAAACTTCAAGAGAACATTATAGAACAAAATACAGGTAAAGTATAGATGTTTGAAGCATTAACAGCAGAAAATGACAACAATTGAAGTTAGTAAAAACAATACAGCAGTAGAATTTAACGTGACAATTACAATCAGGTTAAATAAAGTGACTAAGCAATGTTTAACCAAGTTACATGTAGATGTTTGAGGCATTAACAGCAGAATATGACTAAGACTGAGGTAGTAAGAAAAATACAGCATTAAAATTTACAAGTGGCAGTACATTGAGGTCATATAGAGTAACTAAGCAATGTTCAATCAGTGAGGGATAAAGTGCTATGAGAGCAGTAGCAGCCAGGAAGTAATATGTGAAGGGGGAACTAGAGAAGTAGTATCCTTCCAATGTCCAGCATACGTAACTGATGCTCTCCGCTATCCATGGGAGAGGAAAAGTAAATAGGAAGGTCCACAGTCTGATTTAGTGTTCTCTCAGGGCACAGCCTTCAGAAGAAAATTAGGATTGGTGCATCAAGATTATCTGCGACCAGAGCCTGTAACTCCAAGATGCCTCTGACAGACATCATAGCCACTAGAAACAGTGTTCTCCAAGAGAGGAAGCAGATCTCACAAATAGCAGCAGGCTAAAAGGAAGGTGCAATGAGGGCCTCTAAGACCAAATTAAAGTTCCACACCAGAACAGGATCACAGACCAAGGGTGCAAAAGGAGGATGCCCCTTAGGAATCTCCAGAAACATTCAACTGGGTCACTGTCTTACCCTCAAATAAGGGATGAAAGGCAGACAAAGCGGCCATGTGGACCTGTATTGAGGAATGCCATAGTCTTGAATTCTTGAGGGACAGAAGGTAGTCTAGAATTTTAGGAACTGGACAAGTACAGGGATTTAGTGCATGCCCAGTACACCATACCATAAAACATATCAATTTTTGTGAATAAGTGTACTGGGTAGATGGTTTTCTAGCCACCAAGGGCACATCAGCCATTGCCAGGGAAACCTCGAAGGGGAAGAGCTCTGCATCCTCTGGAGCCATGCATAAAGGTTCAGGGATCAAAGATCCGGGTACATCAGAGCCCTCTGCTCCTATGTCAGAAGTCAGGCTCATACGTGGAGCAGGACAGGATGTTCTGTCACCAATTGTTGGAGAAGTGGGAACCAAATTTGTCTGGGTTAGTGAGAAGCCACCAGAATTAGGTTGGAATGAGGCAGAGGACACCACAAGGAAAGGAAGCAGCTCCTGGTGGGGGACTCAATTATTAGGGGGATAGAACTGGGGGGAGCAGGGAAAACTGAAGTAAGGTGCCTGCCTGGTGCCATGGCTTGGAGGGACAGGAAGCGCATCCTCAGGATCACGAGAACAGCTGCATGGGAGTCTGAGATGGAAGTCATTGTCCACCTAGGGACAAATGACTTGGCTCATCATGAGATTAGAACAGTGCAGAAGGACTTTGTAGAATTGGGAAGGGGCATAAGACAAGTAGCACACACAGCATCCTTCTCTGAGATGCTGCCTGTCAATGGCATGAGTGAGGCGAGGGTACTTTGCACCATGCAGTTTAATGCATGGTTGAAAAAATGGTGTGGAGCACAGGGGTTTGACTTCATTGGGGACTGGGGTTCCACCTGGAGGACACCAGCCTATACTGGCAGGATGGTCTGCATCTGTCCAGGAAGGAACAAGTCTTTTGAGCAATCGGTTTAAATGCTTCATTGGCAAGCTTTTAAACTAGTCAAGGGGGGAGGCACTGATAAGCAGCAGAAAAATCCCAGCCTCTCCCTACAAAACAGGGTACTAAATGAGAAAAAGACCGAGGTAGAAAGGTCAGTGGGGGGTGCTGCAAAAGAAGGTAAAGCCATCAAAAATGGAGAGCAATGAGTACCAATGCCCATAGTCTGAGTAACAAGCTTCCTGAATTAGTGGCCTTGATGGAGGAGGAACATCTGATATTGTGGCAGTCACAAAAAACATGGACACACAAAACCATGACTGGGATGTAAACATACCAGGATACACTATCTACAGAAGGAGAGGAGGTAAAGAGGAGGAGGAGTAGCTCTTTGCATAAGGGAAGGAATCAAAAGCAACAGAACAAAAGGGAAAACAAGGAGGAGAAGAAGCACTGTGGGTAAATTTGGAGACTGGCAATGGCACCACAATCCACACAGGGTTGTATACAGACCTTCTCAGGGGAGAAATGGACAAAATGATGAAAAGTATACTTAGAATGGCGAGAAAAGGAGATATTGCTGATGGGTGATCCGACATGCCAGATGTTAACTGGAGTGCAGTTGCAGCAGCCACTTCAAGAGTGGGGTTATTCTAGATGCCCTTACAGGGGCATGCCTTAGACAACTAGTATTGGAGCCCACTCGAGAGGGAGCAATCTTAGACCTGGTTCTCTCAAATGGAGATGAAGAGAGGATCACAGATGTAGAAGTGGGTAGCCATCTGGGAACTAGCGACCATTGAACAGTATGGTTCACAATTAACACAGCAACAGAGTCAATCCATACAAAGGCAAAAGTACTGGACTTTAGGAGGGCTGACTTTGCCAAAATGGGTGAGTGCCTAAGGAATGCACTAGCAAATGGGCAGGAAGGAGGGGTGGAAGAACAATGGGGAATAATAAAAACTGCCATCACAGAGGTAACAAGCCTTTGTGTGAAGCAAATAAACAAAACGAAATGATGTAAGAAACCACTATGGTTCTCAAAGGAAGTGGCAGTGAAGGTTCAAGAGAAAAAGAAAGCATTCAGGAAGTACAAGGAATTAAAGAAGGAGCAGGACAGAGAACTGTATCAGTTAAAGCAAATAGAAGCTGGGAAGGCAGTCAGAACAGCAAAGGCCCAAACTGAGGAAAAGATAGCCAACTCAGTTAAGAAGGGGGATAAAACCTTTTATAGGTACATCAGGGAGTGAAGGAAGACCAAGGGAGGGATAGTGAGGCTTAATAAAGGGAGGGAGGGTGGGCAGAGGGTGACTGTGAAAAGGCAGAGATACTAAACAAATACTTTTGCTCAGTACTGTATTTACAAAGGAAGAGGGAGGTACCTAAAACAAACAGTAGAAACACTCTGGATATAGAAGTTGATACCAGCCATTTACAGAAGAAAGGGTTCTGAAAGAACTCTTAAAACTGAAGGTGGACAAAAGCAATGGGGCCTGATGGGATTCATCCCAGAATTCTAAAGAACTAAGGGTAGAACTAGTGACACCACTAACTACCCTCTTTAACAAATCATGGGAGGATGGGGTGGTACCGAGGACTGGAGGAGGGCAGATGTGTACCCCCTTCACAAAAGTGGGAGCAAGGCAGAAGCAGGAAACTACAGACCTGTTAGTTTAACCTCAGTGATAGGGAAAATGATGGAATCACTTCTGAAGGAAAGAATTATCGAGTATCTAGAGGCCAGAGGGGCACAGGACCCAGGGCAGCATGGATTCTCAGCGGGAAGGTCATGCAAGACAAATCTGATAGAATTCTTTGACTGGGTGACCAAAGTAGTAGATCAGGGAGGGGTTGTGGACATGGCTCACCTAGACTTTTAGCAAGGCATTTGACACAGTCCCACACAAAAGATTAATATACAGTTAGCCAGCCTGGGAGTGGGTCCCAAGATGATAGCCTGGGTAAAGAATTGGCTGGAGAATAGGACACAGAGGTAATAGTAAATGGAGTCCACTCTGAAGAAAGGGGGGTTACTAGTGGGGTGCTGCAGGGTTCAGTATTAGGACCGGTCCTCTTCAATGTCTTTATAAGCGACATTGCAGAGGGACTGGAAGGAAAAGTATGTCTCTTTGCAGATGACACAAAGATCTGCAACAGAGTTGATGCACAGGGTGGGGTGGAAAGGATGAGAAGGGACTTGGCAAGATTAGAGGAATGGTCAAATGTATGGCAGCTTAGATTCAATGCTAAGAAGTGCAAGGTAATGCACCTGGGAAACAAAAACCAAGGGGAAGAGTACACAATGGGGGGTGAGATACTAACAACAAGAAAAATGGAAAGGGACCTGGGGGTAGTCATATCAGATGACCTAAAGGTGGGCAAGCAATGTGAGAGGGCAGCAAGGAGGGCTGGGGGGATACTGGGATGCATAGGGAGAGGCATCACCAGTAGAAAACAGGAAGTTATTATCCCTCTGTACAGACAGCTGGTCAGACCCCATATGGAGTACTGCGTGCAGTTCTGGAGACCCAATCTCCACAAAGACATAGACAAGATGGAAGCTGTCCAGAGGAGGGCAACTAAAATGGTGCAGGGTCTGCCAGAAGACATAGAAGATAGACTTAAGGAGCTTAATATGTATAGCCTCGGGGAAAGGAGGGAGAGGGGACATGATAGAAACTTTCAAGTACCTCAAGGGAATCAACAAAGTCCAAGAGGGTAGTATCTTTCAAAAAAAGAGGTGTGCAAGAACAAGGGGGCACAATTTGAAGATGGGGGGGGGCGGCTCAGAGGTAATTTAAGGAAGTATTTTTTCACAGAGAGGGTTGTGGATGCATGGAACGGCTTTCCGGAGGAGGTTGTGGAGTCAAAAACAGTGGTGGAATTCAAGCACGCATGGGACAGTCATAAGGCAATTCTAGGGGGTGGGGGTAGGAAGAGGTAGGTTGCTGGTTAACTAGGATCTGCAGCTTATCCATTAGGTAGGGAAATGGGCAGACTGGGTGGGCCAAGCGGTCCTTATCTGCCGTCAAATTCTGTGTTTCTATGTTTCTATGTGCTCAGTCTACAATTTTACCAGAACCCTCTGTGTGAGAAGGAATGCGGGGAAAGCATACAGAAACCTTCCTTTCCAAGAGAGGGACAATGCATCTCACTAAAAAACTATAGGGTCTGGAGCGAGTGAGCAGAAACGTGGCAGTTTTGTGTTATATAGAGACACAAACAGGTTTATGTCCAAACACCCCCAGCCCTGCAGACCTCTTGCTTTCAAAAAAAGACTCCTGCATTCCTTGCATTCTTTGCGAATGAACAGCACACTGGACTTACACCACAGTCGCCTCCGTGTCTGTGGAGCAATCCTCTTGCATTGCAGTATTTTTTGGTTTGTTTTCTTTAAAATTAGAGTTATCCCCCTCCCTCTCAGCATTCACCCCTCACATCCCCCCACAAACATAAGAATGAAACTGGAGGTGCCCAATCCTCTAGTGTCCCGATGTGGAATCTTTGATTTCTTTCTTGTTTCAAGCGATCCCCACTACCGCATGTGCACGGCTACACTGTTTGTTTTTTTCTTAAAAATTGAAATTATCCTCCCACCGGACCCTCTCTCTCTCAGCACCCCCCCCACCCCCCAAAATGTAAGAGTGATACAGGGGTTTTCCAATTCCCACTGTCCCGATGTGGAATGCTCAATCATTTTTTGTTGTTTAACCTCCCCCACCATGCATGCGTGGTTATTTCTTCTTTAAAAATTATATATATATATATATATATATATATATCCACCCAACCCTCACTCGCAGCACCCCACAGAAACATAAAGGTGACACTGGGGGTGCCTAATCTCCCAGTGTCCTGACAAGGAATTCTCTGTGCATTGCTTTTTGTTTAAAACCCTGCAAAACAAATGGTCATTGATGTCTTTTATGCCATAACTATCCCCACCCGACCCTCCCACTCAGCACCCACCATCTCAAGACTCCCCCAAGCCTTTACTTACCCATCAGGGGTCCAACGCCATAATCCTCTCTGGACCACAGACACGTCTTCACTCTTCAAAGTCAGACCATAAACTGAAGAAACAGGTTTGCGGTTTAATGTATTTCAATGGGGTTTTGAACTTAGTTGCATAACTTGGGCATTTTTGCATATTTTTGGCCCACATTTTCAACATGCCTTATATGACTCGCTTCCTATTGAATAATTGCACTGTGATTAGGTAGATCTGTCCTGAAAGATGATTTTGTGGTCCCTGCTCTAAATCACCTTTCAGGTAGGAGTTGAACATTTTCTCTGCCCTTGTTCATGAGGTGGAGTCATAAGAAGGCTATGTTGAAAATATGGTGTAAAAATATTAAAAAACAATACAGTTATGAGCCTACTGTACGTTGAATTTTGTGAATGCAGGCTTGTAACTTTCGTAATTTTCAATATTTTTGCCTATGTTTCAAATGTGGTGTAAAATATTAAAAAAACAACAGTTATGAGCCTACTTTGAATTTTGCGAACACAGGCTTGTAACTTTGGTAATTTTCAATATTTTCCCCTCAGATTCACAACATAGCCATATCTTTACAGCACCTCATGAGTGTGAGACGGCTATCATTTTTCAAATCCTGGCCAAACTGTTGTTTTACATCCCGAAAAGTGATTTCACGGTCCCTGCGCAAAATCACTTTTTGGGCAGGAGTAGAACATTTTCTCTGCCCTTGTTCATGAGGTGGGGTCATAAGAAGGATATGTTGAAAATTTGGTGTAAAAATATTAAAAACCAAAAAAGTTATGAGCCTACTGTACGTTGAATTTTGTGAATTCAGGCTTGTAATTTTGGTAATTTTTTTAACCAGGTATAGCACACTAAGCTAGAAGCTTTTTTACAGAAGCGACCTGGGAGCACAAAGAGGTTAAGTGACTTGCTCAGGGTCACACAGTATGCAAGTGGAAGCTGTGGGATTCAAACCCAGGTCTGGTCTGCTGGATATCACCAAATTTGCAGCTCAGAGCCTTAGACCACTGCGCTATACTGCCTCTAAATTTTCAATATGTTTCCCTTAAATTTACAACATAGCCATATCTTTATAGCACCTCACGAATGTGACAGCTGTCATTTTTCAACTCCTGCCCAAAATGTGTTTCTGTGTCCTGAAAGTTGATTTTGCAGTCCCTGCGCAAAATCACCTTTAGGCCAGGAGTTGAATATTTGCTTTGCCCTTCTTCATGAGGCAGCATCATAACAAGGCTATGTTGAAAATTTAGGGGAAAAATATTACAAAACAAATTTTCAATATTTTTATGCAAAATTCCTTAGCTGCAGCCCTATCGGCTCTGGCCAGAGTTTGTTTGAATAGGCCATCCACGATGGAGTCAGAGAGTTTCTATTCATGACAGAGCGCATTGGATTGAAGTGTTCTGTAAGTGCTTTCAGTGCCTCGGAGAGGAACACAGTAGACAGAAACATGTCTTGTTCTACCACCTAGTGATAAACTCTCATTGCTTCTCTGCAGAGAGCATATGAGTGAACTCCATTTTGTCGATTTATGTAGTACATCACCAACATATTGTCTATGTGAATCAATAGCTGATTCCCCAGAAGGAGGGTAGCAAAGGCCAGTAGGCCACGTAGAACAGCCCTCATCTCCAAAGTGTTGCTGTGAAGCACCATATCTGGAGGGCCACATTGGCCCTGGGTCCTGAATAGGCCCAGATGAGCCCCACAACCTGTCCTTGAGGAATCTGTGGTCATAACAAGCAGGGGGAATGACTGCAGGAATGGTGACCCTTTCTCCAGGTTGGATCTGTCCAGTATCCAGAGTAGGGAATGACAGAGAGGAGGAGTGATCTGCATGAGGTGCTGAGCCAATTGTGCCCTGAGAAACCATTGTGGGATTTACATATAGAGGTGAGCCAGTGGAACAGTCAGGATTGCAGTGGCCATCAGGCTGATCAGTCTTAAGAGACAGTGGCCCGACACATAATCGCTGGAGGTCCCCAGTTGTGCCTGTGTCACTAATTCTATGGCACAGTCCAAGGACAGAAACAACCAACCAAGACCCATTTCCAGAACATCTCTAATGTACTGGAGCTGTTGGAAGGGGGCAAGGAGCAACTTCGGCTCATTGACCAACATACACAGTTGGTTCAAGAGTTGCCTGCTCTGAAACAGTGTGTACACCATTTTGTACCTCAATGGGGCTTTTAGTAGCCAATTGTCTACATAGAGGAAGGCATAAAAACCCTTCCTGTGTAGGGGCACTGATACCACTGCAAATGCTTTGGTAAAGACACGCGGTGCAGAGGATAAGCCAAAGGGCAAAACATGAAATTGGTAGTGAGAGCCCTGAAGCATGAATCACAGATAGTTTGTGTGAGATTTCCTGATCTTGATATGCAGGTAAGCATTCTTCATGTTGAGGGTGACCATCCAGTCCCCTCTTCAACAGTATGGGCAACAGGGACTGAAGGGACACCATTCTGTACTTCTTGTATCCGATGTACATGTTCAGGTCCCTTAGGGCTAGTACAGACTATAAATCACTGGTCCACTTTGGAACCAGAAAGTATCAGGGGCAAAACACTGATTGCAAGGAGCAGGGAGGTATTAGTCGAGCTGCAGGGGGTATTCATTCAACAGCTGGTCAGAGAACCAATGAGGGGAAGCAATTTGTTGGACGTGGTCCTGACTAATGGGGAGAGTGTGGAGGAGATGCGGGTGGGAGAAGTCTTGGGTACCAGTGACCTCAGCACAGTATGGTTCAGGGTCAGGGCAGGGAGGGAGACAAGTAAGACTAATATGACAGTCATGGACTTCAGACACACAGACTTTAATAAGACGAGAAAGATAGTTAGGGAAAAAATGGAGGATACAAAGAAGATAGGGGCAGTGGAGGAACTCTAGGAAGCTATCAGAGGAGGCCTTCAGGAAGCAGCAGAAATGTGCATAAAAAAGGTCAGGAAGAGCAAGAGGGGGAGGAGACTGATCTGCTTCACTAGGAAAGTGGTGGGGTAGTCAGGGAAAGGAGGAGGGCTTTCAGAACATTTAAGATGACAGAGAGGATAGGGGAGGAGTATAGGGAGAAGATGAATCTGGCAGGGAGGGAGATCAGAAGGGCAAAAGTAGCCACTGAGGAGAAAATAGCCAAAAGGGCCAGGAGAGAGGATAAAACATTTTTTTATATATGTGAGGGAGAGGAAAAGTGCAGGGCAGGGGATTGCTAGAATGAGGGGGGAAGGAGGGATAAATCTGGAGCAGGACAACGAAAAGGCAGAAGCACTAAATGAGTATTTTAGCTCGGTGTTCACAGAGAAGGTGGAAGGCAGGGGTCTGATACTAGCACCTAAGAGGAAGGAGGAAAAATGGGTGACTCAGAACCCATTCACTGTGGATAGGGTCAGAGCTGAGCTAGATAGACTATGGGTGGACAAGGCAATGGGGCCTAATGGGTTGCATCCCAGAGTGATCAAGGAATTGAGGGAGGAGCTGGCTGCACCCTTGACAAGGCTCTTCAACCTATCCCTAGATACAGGGAGGGTGCCAGAGGACTGGAGGAGGGCTGACGTAGTGCCCTTGCACAAAGGAGGTAGCAGAGAGCTGAAGGAGAACTACTGCCCAGTCAGTCTCACATCTGTGGTGGGGAACGTAATGGCGGCATTAATCAAGGAGAGGGTAGTGAATTTACCTGGAGGAGTGCAGCTTGCAGAACAGCAGACAGCATGGCTTCACTAAGGGGAAATCATGCCAGACCAACCTAACTGAGTTCTTTGATTGGGTGACTCAGGTAATCGACCAGGGAGGGGCGGTGGACATGGCCTATCTAGACCTCAGCAAGGCCTTCGACACCGTCCCTCATAGGAGATTGGTGAGCAAGATGGAAATAATGGGGTTGGGAAGGAACATAGCAGGCTGGGTGGAGACCTGGCTAGTAGGGAGAACTCAGAGGGTAGTGCTTAACTGGGTGCACTCTGAGATGATAAGAGTGAGGAGTGGAGTGCCACAGAGGTCATTTTTGGGTCTGCTCCTCCTTAACATCTACATCAGTGATATTGTGGAGAGTTTGAGAGGGAGGGTGTGCCTATTTGCCAATGATACAAAAATCTGCAATAGGGTGGACACCCCAGAGGGGGTGGACGACATGAAGAGGGACCTCAACACGCTTGAGGAGTGGATCAGGAAATGGTAGCTGAGGATTAATGCCAAGAAGTGGCCTGTGATGCACCTAGGGAGGAAAAACATGAAAGCAAGATACACGCTGGGAGAAGGGATCAAAGAACCCGAACAGGAAAGGGATCTGGGGATCACAGTCTCCTCAAACCTTAAGGTAGGTTTCCAGTGTAGTAGGGTGGTGGGAAGGGCCAATGGCATGCTGGTATGCATAGGCAGGGGCATTACTGGCAGAAGGAGGGAGGTTATAATGCCCCTCTACAAAGCCATGGTGAGGCCGCAGTTAGAGTATGGGGTTCAGTTCTGGAGACCACACCTCCGTAAGGATATACATGCATTGGAGAGGGTTCAGAGTAGGTCAACAAAGATGGTGCAGGGTATGCAGGGGAAGACATACGAGCAAAGGTGTAAGGAGCTAAATCTGTACATGCTGGAAACAATGAGGGAAAGGGGGAACATGACTGAAATCTTTAAATATGTAACGGGGCTCAATAAGGTAGGTGAAGGAGGTCGGTTGAGAAGGAAGGAGGAAGCCAGACCTAGAGGGCACAGCCTCAGCTTGCAAGGAAATAGGTTCAGGGCCAATGTGAAGGGGTGCTTCTTCACAAAGAGGGTGGTGGAGCCCTGGAACAGACTGTCGGATGGGGTGGTGGAGACTGAGATGGTGGAGGAGTTTAAGAGGGCATTGGGCAGGCATATGGGACTGAGTATTGGGGGGGAGGGTAGGGCAGGTGGGGAAGGGGTATGTGAAATGGGAGGGTTGGGCAGACTAGATGGATTGGAAGGGTCCTTTTCTGCTGTCAAATTTCTATGATTCTAAGATTCTATGATTTATTTCTGCCACTGAGACTAATTCCACAGCCCTTTTGTGGAGGAGGGCTTGAGCTTCCTCCAACAGAAGAGCAAGATGTCCTGGAAGGTACCAGTTTGGCAATGGAGGAATAGCTGGAGGAACAGTAAGCAGACCTAAGGCATGTCCATGCTGAACCACCTCCAGAATCCAAGCATCTGTAGTTATCTCCTTCCATTTTTCTGGAAAGAGGGAGATACAGCCTCCCACCGAAACTTCTTGAGGCAGTAAAGCTGGAGTCAAGCGAGGGGCATCAGGAAGTGCTGGTCACGGCGGGGATGATGGTAATGGTTTGACCTTTTTTAAGTCTGGAATAGGCACAAGGGAGCAAGTTTGTGGCCAGGGAGGTAGAGGGCTGAGGTTTCTGTGATCCATGGCTGGGGCTTCTGGAGTAACCTCTTCCAGGATGGGCACAAGTCCGACGAAAACAACCATGACCCCTTCCACTGGGTTTGGGGTTTAGAGTGTGCATGGATCTGATAGTCAGTTTTGAAGTCTGCAGATTCCTGGAAATATTTTCAAGATCATTACTAAATAACTGCTTTCCTCTGAAAGGAGCATTCATTACTGATTGTTGCACATCAGAGGAAAAAACAGTCACTCTAAGCCAGGAGTTGTGTCTATTCCATATGCCAGAGGCAGCAGCCCTGGCAGCAGTAGCATCAAAGGCATCATAGGCTGATCTTTGGAGATGCGTATCAGCCTCTTGGCTATTAGAAATTGTTTGCTAAGCCAATCGTTTGCCCTGGCCATCAGGCAGTTTTTCCACCAGAGAGGCCATAATCTTCCAAAGCCAATTCTGATATTTTATCGTATATGGCTGATAGTTTGCAATTCTTAGGTCTAGGGTCGCTGGGGCAAAAGTCCTCTTACCCATGACATCCAGCTGCTGTGACATTTTGTCAGGAAGCAGGGAGCTCAATTGTTTTGGCATACTGTGAGCTGCCATTATTACCACAGAGTCTGTTTCAAGCTGTGACAAATAATATGGCTAAGTAGTAGGTTCAGGATATTATTTAGCCACCTTCCTGGGAACAACAGGTAGTTGTGCAGGCCTATATGCCAGGCAGCCGATGTAGCATTCTCTAGAGCTGAGTGCACTGGAGAGATAATCACTGTAGGAAAGGCAGACACTCCCAAGAACTCATACAGAGTTCTCTTGGAAGAATCCCTTTCTGAGCCTGGAACCCCGCTTTGGCCTGCACTTGTTTAAGGAAGGCCTAAAATGAGGCATTCTGAGGGACAGATCTAGGTGTATTCACCACGCTCCCTTCACAGCAGTAGGATAGAGTGGAGCATGGTCCAACCACGTCTATAATTTTGTCTTCCATAGCCTCCTCCTCTTCTTCTGTGTATTATGGATTATATTCGAGCTCATCATTGACATCCTTCATTATAGTCATAGGGTTGAGAGTACAAGGAGAAACAGGAGGAAGAGACAATAATGAGTGTCCGACAAGGGCAGCCTTTTGCAACTTGGCATAGAAGCAAAGGCAGAATATGGAATCGTCGATGGGAAAACTGTTCACATAGCAGCTGAGGGGTCCTGATGGTGTAGGAGTCGACTGTGGCATAAATATGTACTGAAAGAACTCCAACATCATTTGGTATAATGTCTGTGCATCGATGGAGCCAGAAGGGGTTGATGATGGCTAAGAAGATGATGGGACGGTACCCAATGGTGGAATAGGCTGCAAGTCCTCGATTGGGGAAGATGAGCCAACACTGGACCCTGACCTTGGTGCCTGTAAGATAGCTGGGGGATGTCTGGACCCACAGCTGTAGCCGGACCCATCTTTTTCAACTGAATATCTCCTCTAAGTGTGAACGGAAATGGTCAGGAGAAGCTTTATTTTCCTTTCTGCACTTCTTTTTGTCTGCATGGTGGTGTTTATCTGCTGACTTTGACAATTTGTCTTTTTTCTTTGAATCAGTACTAGCCACCATCAACTGCAGCAATCGATGGAGCATCTGTGATCAGGCAACGGGAGTGGGTGATGACAGAGAAGCTGTCTTCACCACAGCCAGTTTCTCCATTTCTTGGATTACAGGAAAGTTTCCTAAAGATTTCCTGCAAAGTCTCCTGACTGCAAGGTTAAAGCTAGATAGAGTTTGTACACGTTTGTTTTTAAAACTTCATTTTTATTAAGTTTTATAAGGCACTGAAATACATTTAAGTACTTTCATATCATATTGCATGTCAGTATAAATTATATTGTTTGTACATAGAGGTAACAATAGTTCTAGCAAGCTAGGTTCTCCCCTCTCACCGCCAACTACATCCTTCCCCCTCCCTATGCCCACCTACTACAGTGGCAGTTAAAAATATCTATTTATACATTATTATCCCAAGTAGGGGGGGAGGTCTAGAGGTAAAGAGTCTAGGAATAAGGCATAGAGAGGGACATATGGAGTAGCAATGGGGTAGGAGATAGAATAAGGGAGGAGTCAAAAGCAGGAGAGACAATTGGCTTTATCTGTCCTTTACGCTAACAACTGTAATTGGCTAACCGGCCCGGTTCTGAAATGAATGATAACAATACAACTCTAGGAATCTGTGCCCTGTCCCTTCACCCCAAAGCAACCTATGGGACTAGGTCAGGTCTGTGCTCTGCTATCTTAACCCACCATGCTGTCCAGAAGCCTGAGACCTGGGGAGTTCTCCCCTGCAGTTTAGCCATCATAGTTTCCATTACATAAATGTCATAAACTGTGTCCTCCCAAACTCTGAGTGTGGGGGGATCCAGCTTTAACCAATTTCTAGGAATAGTCTTCTTGGCAGCAATGAGCAACACTAAAGCCAAATATAGCTTTGACTTATGTCTGAATGAAGGGGGAAAATGCTACAGTATTGCTATTGCTGGAGTTAAAGGGGACAATTCCGGGAGCAAGTCCACTAATACCCGTTCCACTTCCTGCCAAAACTGATTTAATATGGAACAGCCCCAGAACACATGTGTTGGGGTGGCGACCTCAGTACTGCAGAATCTCTAACAAGAAGCATCATGGGTAAGCGAGAATTTCGCTGTTATATGCAGTGAATGAAAAATTATGCCACCACCTTCCAGCCAAACTCACACCATTTGTATGCACCTGTGGTTCTGTGCTGTCTTCTCCATATCCACAACCCATTCCTTAGGGGTAAAATTTACCCCCATCTCCTCCTCCCATTTCCTATCCGTCTTTCGGATGAGACGTTAAACCGAGGTCCCATCTGCCTGTTCTGGTGGTAGTTCAGGTGGATGTTAAAGATCCCATGGCACTTCTCGAAAAGAGTAGGGAAATTTTTATTAAATCACAACAAAATATATACAGATCAGTATTATGTCATACCAAATCATAAAAAAAAAATTAAACATAAATAAGTATTGATTCATACAAAATCCCGAAGCATAAGGAAAACATTATAAACAATATAAACAACTTAAACTTCCCCCCTCACCCCACTATAAGAGCAGGGGAGTTTTTTTTTTTATTAAATTCAAAACAAAATCAAAACAAAATATTATACAAATCAGTATTTCATCATACAGAATCATACAAAGAATAAAAATAAGTGGGGTGAAGAGAGTGGGTTGGGGGTGTTAGGGAACTGGAAAGGAGTTTGGGAGACTAAGAGACTGTATGCCAAGGATAGGCTTCATCTTGTCCCATTAGGGAAGGAAGTCCTTAAACAGGGGGTGGCTGACTACATTCAAGAAAGGTGGGGTTTAAACTTGTGAGGGGGAAAAGGGATAAGGGAGGGGCTGACCAGAAGCCCTCTCTCCAGATGAGGGAGTAGCTTCAAACTCAATTGGGGGAGGGGAAATGGACTGGGGAGGAGGTTTCAGGAGGAGCAGAGGGAGGATGGAGTATAAGGAACCTGGGTGGGTTCGACAGGGGATCAGGGATAGGGTGGGGGTGGTGGTGTTAGTAAATGCCAGGAGCTTGGGAAACAAGTTGCCAGAGTTCCAGGCCATGCTGTTCGGGGAGGATGTGGTGTGGTCATGGAAACGCGGGCCAACAAAAACCATGATTGGGACCTAAATGTGCGGGGGTACACTATGCTTAGGAAGGATAGAAAGGAGGGCAGAGTGGGTGGAGTGGCTATGTTCATTAGAGATGACATAGAAATTGCTAGGGTAGAAGAGGCAGAGAGAAACCTTACAACCCCAGCAGGAGGTAAGGTCAAGCTGGGTGTAGTATATAGGCCCCCTGGGATGGGTGATGTTCTGGAGGATGGTTTGCTGGACAACATCATTGCCCAGTGTGGACCAAAAGGTGAAGGAGTGGTGTTGATGGGGGACCTTAATATGCCAGGTACAAACTGGGGAACCATGTCCTCTAAGGTGGCCAATGAGCAGAGGCTGCTGGATGGCTTCTAGGATGTGTTCTTAACACAGCATGTGATGGAGCCCACAAGGGAGGGGCACGTCCTGGATGTGGTTCTGGCAGATGGGGATCTGGTAAGGGACTTAGTTGTAGAGGATCCCCTGACTGGGAGTGACCACAATACTGTCTGGTTTCAAATAAGCATGGGGGGAGGGGGGAGAGATCTAGGACACTGGCACAGGACTTCAGGGAGGCAGACTTTGTGGGCATAGGAAATATTCTCAAGGATCACTTGAAGGGGATTACATCAATGACAAATGTGGAAAAGAGATGGGAGGTCATAAACCGGGGACTTCATGAGGCAGTCAGGATCTGTGCTAAGGTGAAACGTAAGGGAGCAAGGTCACATAAACCATGCTGGTGGTCCAGTGAGGTTCAGGTAGCAGTCAGAGAAAAGAAGGGAGCCTACAAAAAATATAAAACAACAAGAGGGGATAGAGAAAAGGAAATGTACCATCTTGCATCTAGACGAGTCACCCAGATGGTGAGGGGGGCAATGTCCAGTAAAGAGTAGTGGCTGGCACAGGAGATACGTGGATGGGAAAAGGGGTTCTTCTGGTAAATTAGGGAGCAGAGAAAAACTAAGGACCATTTCAGCAGATTGAGATCAGAAGGAGGGTGGATGCAAGAGGCGAGGGACCAGGCAGAGGTATTAAATGAGTACTTCGCCTCTGTGTTCACTAGGGAGGGAGATGGGATATCTACAAAGCAAGGCATGATGGGGATAGAAGCGGTAGTGAGTGGGATCAGGGGAGCAACAGAAATGGAGCAAGAAGGAGGGAGAGGTACCCCAGGGGTGTCACATCAGGATGAGTATAAAAAGGCCAGTAAGGTGGAGGGGACAGATGATGCTGTCTCCACCGAAAGGGTGTGGTTAGCCCTCAAGGTCCTAAAGAAAGATAAATCTTCTGGGCCGGATGGCATTCATCCGAGAATACTATGGGAATTGGTGGACATACTGGCTGCACCCCTGGCGGAGCTCTTCAACAGGTCGCTTGAGACAGGGGGGTACCTAAGGATTGGCGAAAGGCACATATGGTGCCACTACATACAGGGGGGTTGAGGGAAGTACCAGGTTACTATAGACCCATCATTTTGACCTCGGTGATGGGAAAATTAATTGAGAGTATACTAAAGGAATGATTGGGGGTGTACTTGGAGGAGGTGGGTCTGGATAGTCGGCAACATGGGTTTGTGCCAGGTAGATCATGTCAAACCAATCTTGTGGAGTTCTACGAATGGGTAACATCAGAACTGGACAGGGGAAAGACTGTGGATGTATTATTCTTGGACTTCAGCAAGGCATTTGACTCTGTCCCCCACAATGGTCTGGTGGAGAAACTGACGGGGTTGGGAGTAGGCCCTTTGATGGTCAGATGGATTGAAAACTGGCTAGCTGGATGCACCCAGAGAGTAGTAGCTGGTGGGGAGCTCTCGAACCCTAGAGAGGTCGGTAGTGGGGGGTAACGCAGAGCTCGGTCCTGGGTCCAATCCTGTTTAATGCATACATATCAGACATCAGGGAGGGTATAGGGTGTGAAATGAGTCTCTTCGCTAATGACTCCAAGATGGGAGCAGTAGTTGAAGGGGAAGAGGGGTGGTTGGCCCTGCAAGGGGACCTGGACACCCTGGAAAGCTGGGTTCACACATGAAAATTAAATTTCAATATCACCAAGTGCAAGGTGTTACATCTTGGGCGGGGAAACCCTAAACACAGATACACCCTGGGAGGGGAGGCACTGGAGGCCTCAACAGGGGAAAAAGATCTAGGGGTCATGGTGGATACATGTATGAATAACTGTGAGCAGTGCAGGAGAGCGGCTAGCAAGGCAAACAGTATGTTGGGATGCATCGTAAGGGGGATCACCTCTAGGAGCAGGGAAGTGATTCTGCCGCTGTACAATGGACTGGTTAGACCGCACCTTGAGTACTGTGTAGAGCACTGGAGACCATACTTGAAGAGGGACATACAGCTCCTGGAGAGGGTACAGAGGAAGGCAACTAAGATGATATGAGGACTAGGGGATTTGACGTATGAGAACACACTTGAGGAGCTCTGCCTGTTTTCATTGGAGGAGAGGAGAGACGGGGGACATGATTGAGGTCTTCAAGTACCTCAAGGGATTAATAGGGTAAACATGGAGGGGATCTTTAGACTAAAGCAGGGAGGTACCACCAGAGGACATGGTTTGAAGTTGGAAGGTATAAGGGTGAGGGGGAAAAGAGGAGGAGGTTTTTCACTGAGAGGGTGGTGGACCCTTGGAATGCGCTGCCTGCCGAGCTGGTTCAGAAATCCACAGTGGAGGGCTTCAAGAGAGGGTGGGACAGACACAGAAAGTGGATGTATCAGATGATGGCCTGGCCCAGGGGGTGGGGATGGATGATAGGGGTTTCTGGAACACAAGGGGGGAGGGCCTAGGTACCCAACTAGGGATGTGAGGTTCGAGCAGACTCGATAGACCATTAGGCCTAATCTGCTGGCAATTAGTATGTTAGTATTAAATACAATAGTGAAAAAGTGCAGTAGTGCAAAGTGCAAAACAAAATTCAAAAAAAGCTGCACATGGCGATAATACACAAACATAACATTCATACTGCATGGTACAAACATATCTGAAAAAATAAACGGACAATTGATTAATACACAACACATTAAGATAAATCTTTGCTGCAAAACTATCTTTTTCTTTATTTTTTTTAAAGAAATGTTATCAAATCAAATGTGTCATTTTTTTTTAATCCAGGTGGTGTAGTGGCCTTGAAATGAAAAATCCAAAATGCCTCCTCATGGGAGCAAACCATGCTCATCTCCACCTCTGGTGCCCATTGCAACCTTCTCGATACCCATAATGCTGAATTTCTGTTCAGCTGGGTTCCATGCCATGTGTACATGATGTGCTGTGGCATATTCCAAGTTGCCATTGTAGATGGCCCTCATGTAGTCCCCCATCCTTTCCTTCAGTTTTTTCTTGGTCTTTCCTATATAAAGTCAATCACGGGAGCATTCGCCTTTGTACACTACATAAGTTGCAAGAACTGAGTGGATAGGATAAGCACAAAGGAATCATGGTGGAAAGGATGGGGGAGAGAAACAGCTGTAGATTGGGCATGGTCTGCAGTAATAGTGTGGGTAGGGAGAAATTGGCAGACTGGATGGGCCAAGTGGTCCTCATCTACTGTCAAATTTTATGTTTCTATGTGAGTTGTGTCAGAATTCACAAACTTTGCTCTATGTATATGTAACTCCCCCCCCGGGACTTACCAGATTGACTCCCATTGCTGCAGTCTCTCAATTTGTGTCCCTGCCACCTGGCCCAAGTTCAGCAGTGCCCCTGTATCCTCTGTCTGGCCCCTACATTGTTTTTAGTCCAGAATGGGGCCAGAGGAGCTAACCCGCAGAGCCACTGTGCTCAGACTGCACATATCTGTGAGCCAGTGGTCCATGCATGTGCATTAGAGCATTTGGGTTTACTTGCTATGACCGGGGCTTAACTACAAAACCTCTGTGGTGCTCTTGACCCCCAGAAACAGCAAGTTGAGGGTCAATGACATGGAGGAGGCAGTTATGGAGCCCAAAAATGTTTTATTTAAGAAGTGCCAATGAGCGCTCTCGTGGGAGCCTCATAAATATTAATGAGACTGCAAAAATTAATATTAATGAGAATCATGCCTGCTCCTGGGGACACTGTAGTTGAAGGGCAGTGACAGGCAGAGGATAATATTTAAAAATGCAATACTGCAGCAAGGGGGCAGTTAAGAAAGGCTGCAAGTAGACTGTGGGGCAATTGATAAATAAAAGTATTTATTCTGGCTGCAACAGGACTGTGAAAGTTGGGACATGTATGGTCTGCAACTAGGATATGTGCACAGCAGCCATGTTAGCAGGCTTGTGACCTCAGCCCAGCCAATCGGAATGCCAGGATTTGTCAAAGGGACTTGCAGGGCTGTGAAGTGGACTTATGGGGAAAAATACAAGGACAATTCTCGGCGTCCATTTGAGGAACCAATCAGGTGTTGAAGGAGCCTGATGAATATTAATTTTTCAAAGGGACACTTGTTTCAGCCAATCAGGAGCTGCCTAAAGCTCCCAAAACCCAAGAGATTTTTGGTTCTGGTCTCAGTTTGGTGGGAGCCCCTCCACAGCGAGGGGGGCTCTGGCCCCTTGCTAAAGAAATGTGGCTACAAGGATTGAGAGTGGCTTCCTGTGGGTTGCCAGCTACCTGTGCCCCACGGACTGCATTTGCCTTTCCACATTTTGGAGGAATTTGTTTAAGGAATCTTGACTGCAACTTCAGCTGTGAGAGACAGCCAAGACCTGCCACATGCAGCTGTGAGAGAGCTGCAAGGATCTGCAACATTCAGCTGAGAGAGAGAGAGCTGTGAAGAAGTTACACTTCAGCAGTGAGAGCACTGCCTAGAATGCTTTGGCGTGAGAAAGCCATTCTGTGAATTTCAAATAAGATGGAAACCTGCTTAGAGGCTGAGTAGCCACTAGTTCCTGAGGTGCTCAGTTTTGTCTTTTACCCTGGGTTGACTCAGCATCACAGAGGGGTGGACATTTGTCTGAAGGAATGACCATGGATGGTCCTGGTTTACAAAGAATGGTATGGGAGTCTCCCTGGGAAAAGGAGCTCACCAGTAATACCTGTGGAACATTTGATGTCCTGCTTGGGGCTGTGGATCCATCCCTGCGAAGAAGAGGTGTTTGCCCGTGTTTCAGTGGATGGAAGCTGAAGCATAAAGTAAATTTGCTACTAGGTGAGAAGCATCTAGTTTGATTGGGAGATTTACCTTGATCTCCAGTGTTTATCCTCAAAAGTGAGAAGAGCGACCCTCTTCTGCTTGTGAGCACCTGCACGGTGAGGAAAGTGATGTCCAGTATCATGGGACTGTTCGAGTAAAAGGTGTGTGCATTCAGTACAAGTTATTGGCTTTCTGTGGAGCCAACAGTATGTGCCTGAGTCTCACTGAGATTGTGTCTCCAGTGAAAATCCAGAGACTGTGTCCTGATTCAAGTGAGCCACAGCTGCTATGCTGGCAGTGTGGTTGAAGATGCCAATAATATCCAGATGTGTCTAAATTTCCAGAAAGAGGAAGAGAGAGTCTTCTATCAAGGTCAGCGTTGGGAATCAGCCTGGTAGTGTCACCAGACAGGCACTGCCATTGTGCCTCCCCCAGAGGAGTCATGCCTAGACGTGGGGGTCTTCATGCCAACCCAGGTCCCTCTGCTGGTCCACATTCCAGATTGTGACTTAAGCGTAACCAGAGTTTCAACTGCCAAGAAGCTGAGAGAAGTTGCCAGCATGCTAGAGCTGCAAGAGCCTGCTGCAGGAAAGGAAGCACATTGTAAGCCCTTGCTGCCAACCTCAGCAAGAGTCAAGCTCCATTGATTGCATCTACTTCAGTTCTACTGTCTTCAAGCCTTTGACTGTATGTGCAAGAGTCAGACTGCAAAAACCGTGAGTATAGCAGAAATTGTCCTGTACCCAAGAAACTAAATAGTTGCTATCAAGTTTATGCCAAGTGGGGTAGCGAAATTCTAAAGCTACTAAAATGTGGAGTTTACCTGCTTATCTACAATATTGAGTTTTGCAAGCAGCTAAGGTAACCAAGGGAAAGGTGAAAGTTGATTTGATTTGAATTAAGTGCGCCAGTGCCTGCCAGCCAGCTGCACCACTGCCAGGTCTGCAACATTTTACTACTGGGTACCCAGGAAATAGAATTGCGGGATTCTTACATGGACTTGGGGCTGGTACTGGGGGAGGGTCTGAATTCTACAAGTCTAGGCAGCTAGATAGGTAGAGAGCTTATCTAAAAATCATCAGAAGGTTGGTGGGTGGCTTGCATTGAAAAGGTGTTTTGAATCTAACATGCAAAATGATTGTTTCTGATGCAATGCCACAAATGCAATTGTTGTTTAACCTCTGCTTCTAGTTTCCCTTTCCTAACCCTCCCCTGTGAATAAATTGTTTATTAACTGTTTTGTAAGTTTTGACTCGTGAGCATATTATTAGCGCAGGTCAATAATTGAAAGTTTTGAAAACCTGGTTTCTGGTTTATGACAATCCACGTGTAGGGTGACTAGATGGGGAAGTAGGTTGGTACAGCATCCCAGGGGGCTGTACTGCTAAAAATCAGACCCACTTATAATTTTTTGCTCTGGGTGGAGGTACTATGCTATTTATTTTCTATTTTGGGAAAGAACCCCCAATTGTCATCAAAAATAGGAACCCAGGCCCCTCAACCTTTATTAGGAATTCAAGGCAGGGGTAGTAGCCCGCTGGTACATGGTGCCGGGGCTACATACAATTGGCCCCATGCCTGGACTAGTGAAAGTCTTACCAACCACAACACTAGGTTTGAGCAGTGCTGACAACAGCACTGTCAATAACAGCGACATATAAACAGCGCTGTCAAGAACAGTGCCAAGTACAAATGCCATAGCACAAAACAACGTCACCAGTAGCAGTCGTAAACCACACTGATGACTGCTACCAGTGCTAAAAAGCACACTATTCACTTTGTTTAGTAGGGGCTCTGCCCCTGCACCTGAACTTTATATAACCAACTCCGGGGGGGGGGGCACATCTTGGAGTAAAGGAGAAACTTGGGAGAGGGATTTTTCTGTCATGGCAGATAGTAAAAAAAAATTTAACTTTGGGGCAGGTAAATGTAACTGCATGTGTTGGGAGACCAGGAAGAGAAGCCTGGTCTCTCACTCTGTGCTGCCTGAGCTGCTGCCTTAACCTGCTCTGCTAAGTAAGCAGCTTAGCCAGTTGGTGCACTTTTCTTTTACTTGTGCACCCTCAACAGTCCCTGACTAGCTACAGGGGTAGCGGTAGTTGCTATATGCTATTCTACCCTGTTGCTGTTCAGGCATTATGCAGTCCTGGCAGCGCTTTTTAGATAGTGCTGTTCAGGATGTGCTATTCTAAATTGAGTATACCAACCACTATGACTTCACAAAACTTATCGTGGCCACACCAGAAGCAACCACTTGGCAGAGGTTGCAGTTCCATGTCAATTGAGCTACTCAATATGGACGAATGTCAAAACAGCAAATCAATTAAGGTGACCGTCAGTTCAGCGACTCCAAAAAATGGCGACCCACATAACGGCTACATCCCAGCATTAAACCTGGAGTTGATCTCAGTAGCACTAACAGATGGTGGGGGTCTCCAAAACAGACAGCAACTGCTCGAGTCACACCTCTGTAAGCCTCTGCTCCTCCTGTCTCCATGTTTCATGTGTGAGGCTCCAACCCTGCCCCTCTGCCCCCCCTATTTTTTAGTTTCTAACTCCACACCACACTTGGATATTGGGGATCAGTGTTCCATTGTGGTTGATCATGTTGCCATGCGCTGTTATTGGGTAGTCTCCGTACATGCCATCGCTGTAATTGATGCACTCATTTGACTTTGCCCAAATAACTTCCCCCATGTTACGTGATACCACCTAGGTTCTTATCCCTCTGAAAAAGCATATGTGGTGGTTCCCTCACAGCAATTTCCAACTTAAGCTCTGTGAGGGGGATACCCTAATTTTTATTTATTATTGCCTCTACAGTTAACAACTGGACATTGATTGCACAGCAGTAGACTGCAAACCATTTTTCTGAGGGAGTTCATGCACTGGAGACTGTATGAAAAGAAGCCTCATATTTTTTTATGTTTTTCTAATCAGTTGGTGCCAAGTGCTATGCATCTTTACACTTGATTAGCACTTTTGAGCGTGAAACTGCTAATTAGATTTTCCATCTTTTTCAATACTCTGCCACACTGGAGATAGACCACAACTAGTACATACCACAAGTACCTTGGGTTCTCGGTGAATGATAAACAGTTTCAGAACCCAAAGAGAGGAACTTTGTAACAAAAAAACAAAACTTAAGCTATGATCAGGGTTCTTTTTTCTAAACAGGAGATTTTTCTCTCCTCAAGCCAAACAGAAATTAGTTGAGGCCACATTCTTACCTATTACTGATTATGGAACTTGATCTACATAAACTGCTCTTAGTCGATACAATCACAACTAGATATGCTCTACCACAGATCGATAATGTACATTAAGATGCCCTCAAGATTCCACCTCTCCTCACTCTAAGTCTTGGGCTGGCTGCTGGTGAGGTGGCATATTGAGTACAAGGTTTTATTACTCACATATAAGGCCATGAACAAGCTGGGCCCTCAGTATCTTAGCAACCTTTTTGACCCCCCTACACCCCAGCCAGGATAACGAGGTCCATTGGTGGAGGCTTTTGAAGGGGCTCCCTCTCTCATTTAAGGTCCATAGAAACATAGAAAAATAGAATTTGATGGCAGATAAGGACCACTTGGACCATCCAGTCTGCCCATTTCTCCCTACCTACTTTATTAACGCAGCCCATGCCCAGTCTACAGCTCTGTATCCCCCCCCTTTCCAATATGATTCCCTTGTGCTCATCCCATGTGTTCTTGAACACCACCACTGTTTTCACCCCCACCACCTCTGCTGGAAGGCTGTTCCAGGAATCCACCACTCTTTCTGTGAAGTATTTCCTCACGTCTCCTGAATTTACCCCCCTACAGCTTCATAGCATGTCCCCTTGTTCTTGAGCACCTTTTCTTCTGAAAAATACTCCCCCTGTACCTTATTTACCCCTGTGAGGTATTTAAAAGTCTCTATCATTTCGCCCCCTCCTCTGTTCCAGGGTGTACATTCTGAGGTCCTTCAGTCTCCCCTTGCAGGGATTTTGATGCAGACCCTGCACCATTTTAGTTGCCCTCCTCTGGACTGCCTCCACTCTGTCTATGTCCTTCTGGAGATGTGGTATCCAGAACTGGACACAGTACTCTAGGTGGAGTCTTACAAGTAGTCAATACATTGGCAATACCACCTCCCTCTTTCTGCTGGTGATACCCTTCCCTATGCACCCCAGCATCCCACTCTCCCTCTCTACTGCCTTGTTGCACTGCCTGGCTACCTTCAGGTAATCTGATATGATTACTCCCAGGTTTCTTTCCTGCTTGGTGGCCATCAATACCACTCTACCTATTTTGTACTCCGCCCCGGGTTTCTGTGCCCTAAGTGCATTATTTTGCACTTTTTCATATTGAAACCCAGCTGCCATACCCTTCACCATTCCTCTAGTTTTTTCAGGTCTCTGCTTATCCTTTCCACCCCACCTGGAGTGTCCTCCCTATTACAGATTTTAGTGTCAGCCACAAAGAGGCAGACATTCCCTTCCAGCTCCAGTCTGCTGGTGACCAGGCTTCATGGGCTGCCTCCACCATTTGGAACTCTCACTGGTGGAGGTCTACTCTTCCAGCTCTCTAAATTACTTTAAAGTTAAATGCCTTTCTAAATCTTATTTAATGAAGAAGGCTTTTAATCTGGTAGTCTGATCATGTGTTCTTATGTTTCAGTAGGAAGTGTGAATTAGGTTTCTTTTCATTTATCTGTGTATTGCTCTGTGTTATGTCTAATTAACTATTCATGAACCTAGCAAGGCTCCTGATTGGTTATAGGATTGGTCATTAATGTCTTAGAAATGACCAATAAAGCTGTGAACTAATGCTGTTTGGCGTGAAACATCTTCAGCTTAAGACACACTCATGAAAAACTACTCAATGCACATCACTCAGGGGCAAAACAAAATGGCAAAAGAAAGTTAAAAAAAATCCCAGAATTAAGATTGTCATTATGATTAGACTTCTAATTGGAATTACAACCTCAAATATGGTTGTTTCCTTAGATAAACAACCATCAGGAGGGAGGTGGCCCGAGTCTGTGCCTCAGGCCACCCATCCCCACAACCTGTCATTAATCCCTTAGCAAGGATTGGCTTCTTGATTCCTGTTGCTTAATTACTGTGATACTATTTTGTACTCTTATCTGTAAGTGCTCTGAGCTTTGGAGAGGTGCTTCCAACAAATAAACAACTCCTTCTACTACTACTATTACTAGCAGACAAGCCAGGACCCATCATTGTCCTAACACAGAAACAGAATCTGAAGGCAGAAGAAGACCAATGGTTCCTCATGTCTTCCCTTACTATATTGCCTCACCCCACCAACCTACTGTACTGGTGGGTTGCCTCTGTTTCCCCATATCCCACCCCTTAACCCCATGGTGCCCCCTAGGGACCATGATACCCCTTGCCTTATCCCAGTGGTGTTTCAATCCATTTAGGATACCTGCCCCCAACACTTCCACCGGCAGGCTGTTCCACAGCCCCACCACCCTCTCTGTGAAGTAAAACCTCCTCACATCCCTCCTGAACTTGGCCCCTTCCAATTTCCAATTATACCTCCTTGTGACTGTGTCCCTTTTTCTAACAAACAGGTCCTCTTTATTCATCTTGTTCATACACCTCAAAACCTGTATATTTCTATCATGTCCTCTCCCCACATCTGGCCTCCAGTAAGTACTTATTTAGAGCCACCAGCCATTCTTTGTTGGATCTGCCTTACTGGTCCTGGATCATCTTGGTGGCCCTTCACTGTACCAATTCTACATAGAAACATAGACTCTGTCGGCAGATAAGGACCATACAGCCCAGCTAGTCTACCCATTTCCCTACTTGGTTTAGCAATCTCTACTGTTATCTGGACTGCCTTTCCCCCGCTCTGCTGTACAGCAGGGTGCCTTTATGCTTATCCCATGCACTTTTAAATCCCTGTACTGTTTTTGCTTCCACCACCTCTGCTGGTAGCCTGCTCCAAGTATCCACCACCCTATCTGTAAAAAAATACTTCCTAGCATTCTCCTTAAGCCTTCCTCCCTCCCTTCAGCCTCATGTTATGTCCCCTTGTCCTTGTGCACTTTCTTCTCTGAAATATGCTCCCCTCTTGTACCCTGTTTATTCCTTTAAGGTATTTCAAAGTCTCATCATATCCCTTCTCTCCCTTCTCTCTTCCAGTGAATAGATGTTAAGTTCCTTGAGTCTTTCCTCATAAGGCTTGTGGTGCAGTCCATGTATCATTTTTGTAGCTCTTCTCTGGACTGCTTCCATTCTGTCTATGTCCTTCCTGAGATGCGGTCTCCAGAATTGGACACAGTATTCCAGATGAGGCCCTTACCAGTGATCTATACAGTGGCATCACCACTTCACTCCTCCTAATGGTTATGCCCCTTCCTGTGCACACCAGCATTCTGTTTGCTTTCCCCACTGCTTTTTTGCATTATTTGGCTGACTTCAGGTCATCGGATATGATAATCTCCAGGTCTCTCTCCTGACTTGTGGCTAGAACCTGCCCCCCCCCCCATCCTGTATTCCTCTCTTGGGTTTCTGTGTCCCAGGTGCATTATCTTGCACTTCTTAGCAGTGAAACCCAACTGCCAAACCCTTGACCATTCCTCAAGTAGTCTTAGGTCATTTCTCATTTTGTCTAGCTCCTCCTGTGTGTTGACTCTGTTACAGATCTTGGTGTCATCTGTGAACAGGCATACTTTCCCCTCCAGTCCCGCTGCAATGTTGCTTATGAACACATTGAATAGGACTGGACCCAGCACCGATCCCTGTGGAACCCGCTGGTCACCTCCTCCCGTTCTGATTTTATGCCATTTACTACGACCCTCTGGGTCCTGCCTTTTAGCCAGTTTCCAACCCATTTTACTACTTTAGAGCCCACACCCAGATTCACCAATTTGTTAAGCAATCTTCTATGCGGAACAGTGTCAATGGCCTTATTGAAATCCAGGTAGGCCACATCCACCGCCCCTCCCTGATCCACCACCCTGGTCACCCAGTCAAAGAAATCGATAAGATTAGTCTGATAGGACCTGCCCTCAGTGAATCCATGCTGCCTTGGGTCTTTTGCGCTTGACTCCAGGGACTTCACTACCCTTTCCTTAAGCAGGGACTCCTTCAGCTTCCCCACCACTGAGGTCAGGGTTACAGGGCTGTAATTGCTTGCCTCCTCCATACTTCCAGTTTTGTGCAGGGGGACTACCTCTGCCTTCCTCCAGTCCCCAGACACCTCCCCCATCTCTAATGATTAGTTGAAGAGGGTTGTCAGCAGACCTGCTATGACTTCCCTGAGTTCCTTTAACACTCTCAGGTGAATCCTGACTGGCCCCATTGCCTTGTCTGTCTTTACTTTCCCTAGTTCCTCCAAGACTTTTTCCCCCATAAATGGGATGATGTTCACCTCTCCCCCCCACTGTACACATTTCCTCGTGAGTCTTGGTCCCTCCTCTGTCTCTTCCTTGGTAAATACTGAGCAAAAATACTTGTTCAGTATCTCAGCTTTTTCAAGGTCATCCTCCACCAACCCACCCACCCTCTCCCTTCTTTAGCCTAACAATGCCATTTCTGGTCTTCTTCCTCTCGCTAATATAAAGGAAGATGGTCTTGTCTCCCTTCTTAATAGCCTATGCTATTCCTTCCTCCATACTTGCCTTAGCCCCTCTGACAGCTTTCCCAGCTTCTCTCTGCTTCTCCAGATATTTCACTCTGTCTTCTTCTTTTTGTGTCTCTTTGTATTTCCTGAATACCTTACTTTTTTCTCGCAATTTCTCAGCTACTGACTTAGAGAACCACAGTGGCGGCTTCTTTCTTTTGCTTTTACTAAGCAATCTGACACATTGACTTGTCACTCCTGCTATGGATCTCTTGAGCTTAAGCCACTGTTCTTCTACACCCCCCCCGTATCTTCTGCTGCCAGAGCAATTTTGAGCTATTCCCCCATCTCCATGACGTTGGCCTTCCAGAAATCTAAGATCTTAATCTTTGAATGACTTTCTTCTGCCAATGTGTTGACTCTAAACCACACAGTTCTGTGGTCACTGGTACCAAGGGGACTGCCCACCTCAACATCCATGATTCTGTCCCCGTTTGTCAGCACTAGGTCCAGTATAGCCCCTTCCCTGGTGGGCTCAACCACAAGCTGCCTTAGGTTTGCCCCATACATGGCAGACATGAGGTCCTTGCTCCTTGATGTACTTGCAGTCTGGATATTCCAATCTGCATCTGGCATGTTGAAGTCACCCATTAATAGTACTTCCCCTTTAGCTGCCATATTATGGATGGCTTCCACTAATACTAGATCTATATCCTCCCCCTGCGTGGGAGGCCTGTAAACTACTCCAGCACAGATGGTTGTTTTGTTCCCTGACTCCAGACTGACCCACAATTCCTCTGCTTCTTCCCTGGATCCCTGAATCTCCGTAGCTTTAATACCTTCCTTCACATACATAGCAACTCCTCCTCCCCCTTCCCCTCCCTATCCTTTCTAAAAAGTGTACACCCTGGTATGGCTGCATCTCAGTCATGGTTTCCCACGTACCATGTCTCCATAATAGCCACAATGTCCAGGTTTGTGTCTGCCATCAGTGCTATTAGGTCTGGGATTTTGTTTCCCAGACTGCGGGCATTTGTGCACATGACCTTCCACTCTGTGTACCCCCTTAATGTTCCTTGTTTATTAGTCTTTCTAGTCTGCCTATGTCCTTTTTCAGGGACTCAAGAACTGAGCACATTACTCTAGATGAGGCCTCACCAGGGGTATGTATAGGGGCAGTATCACCTTGCTTCTCCTACTATCAAAACACCTCCCTATACACTCCAGCATCCTTGTTGCCTTGCTATATGCTTTGTTACAGTGGCTTGTTTGCTTGAGGGAGTCACTGATGATGACCCCTAAATCCCTTTGATGTAGTGGCTAGCCTAACCTTTCCCATGATACCCCTTTGACTCTGCTGATTGACTAAGGTAAGGCATCTGTTCACTGCTATGTAACAGTCACTGCTGGGAAGGGTGGAAGGTCAAAACAAGGAAGGTTAAAACTGTGAATAGGAGCAACACCCTATCAAGGGTAGGAGTATAAAGAGATTAAAACATAACATGGGGGAGCAGAAATAGAAACAAACAAAAAAGGGGAAAACTAGAAACACCCCATTAGGGGTAAGGGTACAAAAGTATTTCCAGGTAACACAGGGACAACAGAAGTTGAGAATGCTAGGAGTGGTGCAGTGCAGTGGCTGTGGGGCGGCAGTTTTCAGAGAGACCTTCTGGAGACTGGGGTGCTGTGCCTTCTGCACCACCTCTCTGGGTTGGGGGAGGAAGTCGCTAGATTTCAGGCTGAGTTAGCTAGGATTTGGAAGACCTATGCCCCTACCCAGGGGCCACCAAGTCTGCAACCATTACCTCAGCAGATGCCAGGGAGGAGGAATGACTGGACAATGGGGTCTCTGGAATGGTGGGGGTGGTGGAACAAAGGCACATTCCTTAACTGGTACCACTACATAATTCCTATGCCACTCTGGTGGGGTGGGACTGCTGGGAGGAGGCACTCATGGTAGTGACCAGGGAGGAAGTGGGGGCTCTCCATAGTGAAGACCCCAAAGAAGTTGGTAGAGGACCCCAGAGGAGGAGAAATCAACTTCTGGTGGAAGACTCGATTGTGAGGGGCTAGTTTTGGAAATAGGAAAGAAGCGAGGAGAGGCAGGTTAGGTGCCTACGTGGTGCCATGGCCAGGAGGATGGGAAGCTGATCATGAGGACTGCTAGGGAAACATGACAGGAGGGAGAGATGGGTGCCATTGTTCACTTGGGGACTAATGACCTGGCTAAGGACAGGGCTGGGATAGTGCAGGGGGAATGTTGGGAGCTGGGGACTGGTGTTAGACAGGTAGCTCACTCAATGGCTTTTGCTGAGGTGCTGCCTGTTCATGACAGGGGGGAGGAGAGGAATCTCCGCACCAGGAGCTTCAACTCATGGCTGAAGGAATGGTGCAAAGAGGAGAGATTTGGCTACATTGGGGACTGCGGACCCACCTGGGAGGATAAGGACCTATACAAGGCTGATATCCTGCATCCATCTGAGAGGGGAAATGCAGTTCTCAATGGATGATTTAAATATTACTTTGATGAACATGGGATGGTAGAAGGACTTTGGAAGGTAGAAACTGCCCCCCCCCCCACAGGCTGAAGTTGAGAGTAAGGAGAACCTGAGGGGAGCGGAATCCACTAGGGTGCACATTAAAAAAAGAAGCAAGGTGGTAGAGACAAAGGGTGATGGGAAAAGGAACATTTAAAAGAGAGGAGGGAAGGAAGGAGGGCAAAAAGGAAAAAAGGGGAGCAACAAGCAGAGTGGAAATGAAATCTAGAAGGCCGTGTGTGTGAATGCTAGAAGTTTAGGAAATAATATTCTGGATATAGAGGCCATCATGGCAGAGGCCAATCTGTATACCATGGCCATCACTGAATCATGGTGCACTGAAAACCATGACTGGGACATGGCCATACCAGGCTATACTCTGTTCAGGAAGGACTAGTTAGGAAGGAAAAGAGGATGTGTGGTACTTTCTGTGAGGGAAAGCATAAAAACAATGGAGATGCAGGGAATACAGGGGGAGGCAGAGGTACTGTGGGTCACCCTGGAGATGTGGAATGGAGCCACTATTCATACTGGAGTGCTCTACGGACCTCTGGCACAGGGACAGGAATTTGATACAGTCATGGTGGAAGCCACTGGCAAGATGGCAGAAAGAGAAAACAGGAGGTGCTGCTGGTGGGGGACTTCAACCTGCTGGATGTAGATTGGAGCCTCCCAGCAGCGGCTTCAGCTAGAAGCATGGATATCCTGAACTCTGCAGGGGGCATTCCTCAGCAACTAGTCAGTGAACCCACTCATGATGGTGCAATACTGAAGTTGGTACTCACTAGCGGGGACCATGTTACAGATGTCAAGGTGGGAAGCCACCTGGGGAGCAGTGATCACCATACAGTGTGATTCAATATAAGAACAGTTGCAGAATTGAACCACACAAGGTCAAGGGTCCTGGACTTCAGGAAGGCAGATTCTAAAGATGGGTGATTGCACCAGGGATGACCTGGCAGGGATTATGGCTTGGGTGAGCTAGACGGACAGTGGGCGAAGCTAAAAGGGACCATAGTAAAGACAACAAATCTCTGCATCAAACAAGTGGAGCAAAAGCTAGAGGAAAAAGATACTGCTATGGTTCTTGAAAGAGGTGTCTGAAAAGATAAAGTCTAAAAGGGCAGAAGAAGATGCAGGGAGAGGAGGAGGATAGGGAGCTTGTCAGGGGAAACAGAAGGAAGCAGGGAAAGCAGTAAGGAGTGCAAGGGCACAAACTGAAGAGAGAATAGCCCAGGAGGTAACAAAAGGGGATGAGGCATTTTTTAGGTATGTAAGAAAAAAAAAGGAAGATCAGGGTGGGATTGTAAGGTTAAAAAGGGAAGGGGGGACTGCGCAGAGGGGGACCAGGAAAAGGCACACATCCTGAACAGCTACTTTTGTGCAGTGTTCACAAAGGAAGGAGAAGAGGAGGGGCCACAAAAATGTAACAGAAGCTTTGCAGGAAGGGAGGTGGACTCTTGTCTGTTTCAAGGAGGTACTAGCTGCTCCTATTTAACAGCTGACTGGAAACAGGAGTGGTTTCGGAAGACTGGAGGAGGGTGGATGTAGTTTCATTGCACAAAAGTGGTAGCAGGGAGGAGGCTGGCAATTATAGGCCAGTCAGCTTGACATTGGTGGTGGGAAGAGGGAAAGGTCCCTCAACTTATTTTCTGCGTACCTGAGTTGTTTGTAGGCATGAACAATGATTCCCTCTTTTGCATCCCCCTAATTTCAACCTATTTAAATACAGCATGAATGGGGATGCTTCACCCTGTTTTGGCCAGGTATGAAAACCTGTTTGTCTCCACTGCAAAGGTCATAACCCCAATCGTGCAAGGCATCATGGGAGTTAACGATGCATACCTGCACAAGCCAGCAGAAGTTATACACTCATTCAGTTTTGGTACATGTCTTATGATCCCTATATTCTCTAAAAGCATTTTTTTCTAACTCAGATACTGTACACTTTAAACTACAAAAAAAATAAAAAAGCAGGGCAATTTACCATGTCTTGAAAAAGTTCATGGTCAGCATAAGACAAGAACATGACTACAGAGGACAGCAACAGCACTGACTAATACAATAAAACTACTGCAGGCTTTAGCGCTAAAATAAAATTCCAGGATGCCTTATATGAGTTGGGTCATGATCTTTGCCATGGAGTCAAGCAGGTTTTCACACCAGACTTAAGTACCTTCATTTACATTTAAATCCTGATGAAATTAGGAGGGTGCAATAGAGACAATCATTGTTCATGTCTAAAAATTACATAGGTAAACAGTATAAAAGGTAGAGGGGACCTTCCCTTTAATGGAATCACTGCTGAAGGAAAGAATTGAGGAATATATTGAATTCTGTGGGTCACAAGACCTAAGGCATCATGGGTTCACATGGGGAGGTCATGTCAAATGAATCTAATAGATTTCTTTGACTGGGTAACATAGGAATTAGATCAGGGTGAAGTGGTGGACATGGCCTACCTACATTTCAGTAAGGTGTTTGACATTGTTCCCCATTAAGAGACTAGTAAGCAAGCTGGGTAGCTTAGGAGTTGGTACAAGGGTGGCGAACTGGCTAAAAAATTGGTTAGGTGATTGGTGACAGAGGGTGGTGGTTAACGGAGTTCACTCTGAGGAAGGGAGGGTGACCAGTGGAGTGCCTCAGGGATCAATTCTGGGACCAGTCCTCTTTAATGTCTTTATACTGTGAGGTTGCAGATGAGCTGGAAGAGAAGGTTGCCTCTTTGCAGATGACATCAAAATCTACAATATGGTGGACAGGATAAGCAGAGATCTGAGAAAACTAGAGGATGATCAAAGGCATGGCAGCTGGGTTTCAATGCAAAAAAGTGCAAAATAATGCACTTAGGGCACAGAATCCCTGGGGCAGAGAACAAAATGGGTGGAGTGGTGTTGATCACTACCAAGCAGGAAAGAGATCTGGGGGTAATCATATCTGATGACCTAAAAGTTGCCAGGTAGTGTGACAAGGCATTTGAGAGGCTGAGTGGGATGCTAGGTTGCATAGGGAGAGGTATCACCAGCAGAAAGAGGGAGGTGGTGTTGCCTCTGTATAGGTCGCTGGTAAGACCCCACATAGAGTACTATGTCCAGTTTAGGACACCACATCTCTGGAAGCACATAGACAGAATGGAGGCAGTCCAGAGGAGGGCAACTAAAAAGGTGCAGGCCCTGAATCAAAAGCCCTATGCAGAGAGACTAGAGAACCTCAATATGTACATGTTGGAAGAGAGGATGGATGGGGGGATATGATGGAGACCTTTAAATACCACATGGGGAAAAATAACGTACAGGATGGAAGTATTTTTCAGAAAAAAGGGTGCTCAAGAACAAGAGACATGCTACTGTATGAGTGTAGGGGGCTAGATACAGGAGAGATGTGAGGAAGTGCTTCTTCACAGAGAGAGTAGTGAATTCCTGGAATAGCCTTCCACAAGAGGCGGTGGGGGAAACAGTGGTAGGATTAAAGAATGCATGGGATAGGCACAAGGGAATCATAGTGAAAAAGAAGGGAGAGGGAGAAGGAGCTGTAGATCAAGTACAGTCTGTTAATAATGTTGGTAGGGAAAAATGGGCTGGCTTGGTGGGCCAAGCAGTCCTTATCTACCATCAGATTCTATATTTCTATGATCCTATCCAGTTTTCTGTGCTTGGGTTCTAGCTACCAATGTGCATTCCCTTGCATTTCTTGGGGTTGAATCTCACCTTCCAGATCTTGGGCCATCTCTCCAGCTTTTCTAGGTGCATCTGGAGTTTCTGCATCCCTTCCTCATGGTATACCCTGCCACAAAGCTTTTTGTCATAAGCAAAAGAGAGCTAACTTACCCTGAGAACCTCCCCTATGATATAGTCTTTTATATGCTGACCTGCACTGGAACTCCCTAACGACTAGAAGATTAAAACATCTTTGCCTATGGACACACAAAGTCGCAAACTATGACTTGCCAGTTACACCTTATACATGCTAAAAGAGTATTCAATCTCAAAGAAGCGAGGAGGGAAAGAAGTTGCTGGGAGACAGGTGAGCACAGTACATCACAGCTAGTTTAATCTGGGGGTGGTTAAGTACACTAATGTGGAGGAAACCAGGGGACATTGTCAGTCTCCCTCCATCAAATGGGTGTTCAGAATAAGTGATATCTGGGGGGGGACCACAAGGGGGAAAGGTGGGATTCGTTGTTGGAAAGTGCTATGCACCAATATGAGAAGGGGCAACAGACTTCTAAAAAAACAAAGTGACCTGACACGCTCAAATGGGCAGACTGGGTGGGCCATAGGCCCTTATCTGCGGACAGTGTCTATGTATCTATGTAAGTCTGGGAGAAAAAATGCTGGAACCTCAAGCACTGGTGGCAGAGCATAATCTAGACCCTGATCTGCTCCTCCCCCCAATACACTTATATGCTCATTTTCTACACACTCTTCCATACTATCCTATATTTGACCCACCCTTACCCCTTCTACTCTGGCTGCGGCTGCATCTACCACCTCTAGTATCCTTACTACTGCTTAGGTGTGCACTTATTCTAAGCTTAACATTGGCTAACAATTTCCTATTACAAACCTGCACTTATTGACAAATAACTTGGAATTTCATGTTATGCCTTGAATTTTATGAATGTAACCTACAACATTTTTTTCAATGTCTTAGTGTACGGTATACATGTAAGCAATAAGACACGATGGAGTGTGCATTAGACAGATCTAATGCACGGCTAGGGGGACAAAGTGAGGCACGAGGCCATAGGCCGAGTGTGTCCAGTCCCCTAGCCATGCATTAGAGCTGTCTAATGCACATCCACAGAGTGGCTTATTGCACTTATAAAATGGGCCTGTATATTCTAAATGGGGGTTCTAGTTTTAGCTGTGCATTAGATACATCTAATGCATAGCTAACAACCAATCAGATTGCTTGAAATCCTTTGTCCATTTTATAGACGCTGTAACCACAATCATTGTATACCTTTCAAATTTGTGTTAGCAACTTCCATTCAATCTTGTGTTGTCTCGTATGCTATGTATTATATTCCCTGTTTTTCCATTTTGTACTAATATTATGACGTGGAACCTCTGTAAAAGAGCCTCTGGCTCAAAGATATTTCTGAATCACCAATAAATAAATAGACCTGGTGGCTGTCACAGAGATGTAGGCAAACTAGAATCATTAGTGGAACATGTCCATACCAGGGAATGCATGGTTTAGAAAGGACAGGGTGAAGGGCAAGGGAAGAGGTAGCACTCTGTGTAAAAGAAAGCACTGAAGCTTTTTTTTACCTTTATCTCATTTCATCTTATCATATTGCTCTCTCTTCCTCCTGTCCTGGAGGTCTATAGATCACCCCCATACATAGTTTCTTGCCTGTGACTGCTGTGAGCTGAACCCACAGCGATTCTGTTTCCCCAATACCTCCCTGACTTTTCCATCCTCCTCTGCCTCTATGTCTTCCAGACATACAGTAGAGGGATAGGCCTCCTCCTTTATGTTTTCCTCTATCCCGTCTAAACATGGTGTAGCCTGGGACTGTCAGGCCCCAATTCTTATTCTCTGTTGCCCAAGTATTTAAAAAAAAAAACTATTGCCAAGTGGGTTTAATGCAACACATTAGAATCTGCAGAGCATTACATGCTGCAATAAGTGAAGTTCGGTACACATATAAAACAGTGTCATCTGTTTAGAAATGCAGATCAGCTTCTGAGATACCATCACTCAGGTTATTTATATAACTCATGAAGAGAAGAAGATCCAGCATGGAACCTTGCAGGCCTACTTTAGAAATGATTGAGGACTAGGAAAACAGGCCATCTGTTTGGACCTGTCGAGTGCAGTCCATCATATAGTTATGAAACCAACCAATAGTCCTCATACTTACTCCTATATTTGACAACTCATTGTACCCCATAGCTCCATATGAAATCCAAACCATCCATTGATTTTAATGGAAGATAATGATACTCTGTATCAAAAGCCTTGCTCGGATCCAGAAACAGCGCAAAATAAATTTGTCTGTGATCCAAAGTCATTTGTATATCAACAATCTTCACAAGGGCAGGCAACGTGCTGTGCTTTGTGTAGAAATTGGATTGTAGTGGGTTCAAACTATTATTTGTGTACAAATACTCATGTAATTGGCAATCACCAACCACTGCAGTTTAGTAACAATTGAAAAGATTTGGGACTGAGTGACAATTATCCAGTTTTCCTTTTTCACCAGATGTGAACAGAGGGGTATGGTCTGTGAGCTTCAAAACCATGGACAGTTAAATAAGTAACACAAATGAGGTGCGATAATAGTTCTGCCCAGCTTTATGAATAATGGGTCTAGAGAATCAGGGCCAGACACATTTTTCTTTGTATCCAGTTACATAAGAACATAAGAAGATTGTCAGCAAAAGGTTTGCAGTCTATGAAGTCTGCCCAATGCGGAGCCCATATATTCTAGATTACATGCTGCTGTGCTCCTTCCCCAGACACATTAATTCTCCCCTTAAATTTGTCCCACCCTCCCTTGAAGCAAACTACTTACTTCATGCTTACAGCCTCTTCTGTTAGTCTGTTCCACTGCTCCACCACTCTTTTCATGAAGAGACGCCTCCTGGCCTCTTTCTGAGACCTGCCCTAACAAGTTTGAAGCTGTATCCCCTCGGGTTTCTGTTGTTGCTGCTCCTGAAAAGTTCACTGGAATCTACCTTATTGATGCCCTTTAAGTATTTAAAGGTCTATGTCATATTCCCCCTGTTCTCTTCAGTCCTCAAGTGAGTACCTCTTCAGGTACTCCATCCTGTGTTTGTATGAGAGTCCCTGCTGTCCCTGAATTTGTTTCGTAACTCTTTAAAACATACAAACAGAATTTGTCAGCAGAAAAGGACCACTTGGCTCACCTAATCTTCCCAGAAGTTCCCTGCCTAATTTGTCTCCACAGAACCTAAATAATCTCTGATGACCCTCCCTCCTCCCTGCCTATTTATTGATATTCCTCTATGTTTATCTGATGCATGTTTGAAGCACCCACTGTTTTTGCATCCACCATTTCTGTTGGAGTCTGTTCCAGGCATCTACCACCCTTGCAGTGTACTAGTACTTCTTTGCATCCCCCTTCAGCTTCATCACATGCTCCCTGCTTCTGGTGCTTGATCTCATTTGAAAGAGTCTCCCCTTTTGCACCCTGTTCACTTCTGTGAGGTACTTCTAGATCTCTATCATGTCCTCTCTTGCTCTCCTGTCTTTCAAGCATGCATGTTGAGTGCTGAGATCCCTCAGCCTCTCCTCGTAGGGCTTCATGTGCAACCTCTGCACCATTGTAGTTGCCCTCTTTTGGACTGCCTCACCTCTGTCTATGTTCTTTCTGAGGTGTGGCCTCCAAAACTGGACACGATACTCCAGGTGGGGTCTCACCAGTGAGCTGTATAGTGGCAAAACCACTTCCCTCCTCCTCCTGCTAAGGATATCCCTTATTGTGCATCTCAGCATCCCACTATTCCTCCCCACTGCTTTGTCACACTGCCCTACTACTTTGAGGTTATCAGTTATGATAACCACAAGGTCCCTTTCCTGCTTAGTGACTGTCAGTACTTCCCCCTATACTCACTCACTCACTCACTCACTCACTCACTCACTTCATTTATTTGAAGACAAATTGAGAGTGAACTCTCATATATAATCATGGCCAAATGAAGATACATTACAAAAAACATAGCAGAACAATACAAGACATTCAAGCTTCATACATATAACAATAACATTCATAAGTAATTCTTCAAAATTTGTTTGTTTTAAAAGAACATTGTTCTTCCATAGCAGTCACAATGATTGAATGCTAAACTGTCTAGGGAAGCTCTAAAATGAGCAAGAGTGGGCAAAATTGTGAACTTAAGTGTTTTTTGAATAAAATCCTATGTTTTGGGGATTGATACTGCTGAAGACTAATCCCCTACTTTAGTTTGATGCTTTGGTACATAAAAGTTAGACTTTTTGGCTCAGTATATCCAGTAATCATCTCCTGGGTTCCTATGCCCTAGGTGCATGATTTTGCACTTTATGACGTTGAACTCTAACAGCCTTGCTCTTGATAAGGTTACCACCTACTCAGTTTTTGACCAAATGGATTCGGTTTTCTCGGTCCAGAGACAGTCCTCCTGTTTTCACCTTTGCAAATTCATCTTTTATGGTGGGTTAAGCAGCATCTATCAGATCTTCCACTAACGCTTTCATTTTCTTCTCATCTGACTGTAAGCAAGTGTCTTGACATTTCAGTGTGCTTGCTTGCTTGCTTGCACAGTGCATGCTAAACAGGAAGGGCCTTCAAGTGCAGGACACATAAAAGAGTCAAATGTGTCCCTGTCTGCCCAGTTGTCATCTCTAACCTCACACCAGCAAATTGGAAGGTTATTCCTGGGAAGGGTAAACAATTCCACTGTAATTAATTCCTTCATTTTTCTGAAACACTTAGACATTCAGACAGGCACCTCATTATGGTCGCCTCCTGTCCCAGCATAGAATAGTTCTTACCACTTTTAAAAACTTCTCCGACATTGCAAATAACTTTAGAGTAGGAGCAATGGGAGGGACTGTAGCACATCTTAAAATGGCAGATGATATTTGTAATTACATCCCATCTATTTATTTATTTATTGAAAGAAATCAGAATTACAATCCCTTGAGTCATTGACTCCTTGCAAAGGCTCCACATCAGCAAGAAAATCTACAGAGTGTCACAAACTTAAACATTTGGTACAAAACTTAAACTTTTTGCACAGTACAAAACTTAAACTTGTCAGTGTCAGTGGCTCAGTAGGTAGCACACTCGCCTCTGAGGCCGGGAGATCACAAGGCTGTGGGTTCAGTTCCCACATCTGTCACTTGGGTTAATATCCCAGTACTGACACTGCAGTGCAGCATGAGAGGGGTGCTGCACTTCTGAGGTGCTGTCTTTCGGATGAGACGTTAAACCGAGGTCCCATCTGCCTGGATTGGTGGTAGTTCAGGTGGATGTTAAAGATCCCAAGGCACTTCTCGAAAAGAGTAGGGGAATTTCCCCAGTGTCCTGGCCAAATTTCCCTCATTCACTAAAAATACCACCAACAGCTTAATCTGGTTCAAGGTCAGTTGGCATTCATCTGTATCCCCCTCCCCCGGGTCGTGCCTGAAAATAGGCAGGATTTGTCTAGTGCACTTACCCGGTCAACAAAAACTAACTAAATAAATAAACATAAGGCACATTACCGAGCTTAAACATTTGATACATAGCTTACATAGGTTACTAGTGTAGTTTATTTATTTGTTGAAAGAGTTGTACCAGAAAAGGAACCTGATCCAAAATAGCCAGTTGTCAGAGGTGTCCTTGTAATCACTCAATGTGTGAGCTAAGCTGTGTACACAGGATGCAAAGTCCCCTGAACCCCCTTTCTAACCCCACCCAATGTTAACACACACTGAAATTTAAAATATTTAAATCTAAATCAAGTAAACCAAAAATAATAATAATGATGTAATTTAAAGAAGTTGTACACAATGCAATATCGGCAGCAATTCTGAATAAATCAAGTGAATCAGAGTCCAAGCGATGCCCTCATCAGTCATAAAAGGGGCAGGTTAGGGGTGGAATTTGTGGGTGTGGTTTAGTATTCGGTTTTCATCTCATCCAAAGGTGGCAACCCTAGCTCTTTACTACTCCTCGAGCTTCCCAAGAACCCTGTGAATTCTCTCCACCCCTTCCTGAGTGTCCAAGCTATTATGGATTTTGGTATCATCTACAAGAAAGCTTCCCTTCCCTTACAGTTCTCCTGCAATATCACTTATGAAGACATTGAAGAGGACTGGCCCCATTACTGAGCCCTGCAGCACCCCTTTGGTGACTCTATAATCGTTAGAGTGAGTGCCATTAAACATCACCCTCTGATGCCTATCTGTTAACCAGATTCTGACTCAATTCACCACTTCTCTGTACGTGCTGATACAGGACTCAGTCGGTGGCTGGTTGTGGTGGTGAGAGGAGGGCTGTGCCAGTTGCTGGCTGGGGATGGGTGGGGGCTGGGGGCCACTGGACTACCAGAAAATGAGTGTACACTATGTTATGGTGATTGGGGGACCGCTAGACTACCAGGGATACTGAACCTGTTTATTTCTTATTGTACAGTTCGGGGGGGTGCTAGACTACCAGGGATACGGGACCTATTTATTTAATATTGTACAGTTCGGGGGGGCCACTAGACTGCCAGGGCTGGCTTTTTGCCACATATGCGGCTGGTGACTCGTGGTTCAGGGCACGAGTGGGGAGATGGCAGCATGTTGGCATGTCTGCTGGCAGGTCTACAAGGACCCCGGAAGGGTGGCGTAGGTTACACCAGCTAAATGCTGGTGTAACTTACGTTACCGGATCTCCTCCGGGGGTTCTTGTAGAATCCCGATGTGAGCACTTTTTGGCTGCCCTTCTAGAATAGGGTGCAACTGCTGCCATAAACCCCCTAGCGCCATGTGGCAGGGGGTTTATGTGGAGTAACAGCAGTTTGGTGCAAGTGGCCTGCGACATGTCGCAGGTCACTTTGTAGAATTGCACATGTTGCAACTGCTGGCATAAGTTGCTACACACACCATTCTACTTGGCACAACTGCTGTTAATGCCAGGTGTAACCCTTCTAGAATCTGGCCCTATGTGCTTAAAATTTGTACACCTAGTTCAACGCCATCCCATGCTGTTTTCTGTTGCTCTGTGCTGTTCGTGCTCTTCTATCCATGGAAAATACTGATGGAAATCATGGAAAACCTTGTAAATAATACCATAATTTCTGTGTAAACCATATGAAATGTTTTCAAACACACTTTGGTTTCCAAGATTGTCTTGCTTAGTATACTCTATTCCATGGAAACCATGGAAGATTTATAAAAAACATAGAAAATTCTAGTGACAAGAAGTTGGAAGGAAGGGAGGGGAAGGTGGAATTGTTCCATTTTTTAATCTACTGTGAACCAGGGGCTATTCCTTTTTACTTTTACTGTTTTCATTACTTTAGGGGCATGTTTAGCTACACCTCAAAGAAAGGAGACATTAAAGTAACTGACCCGCTTTTCTTCAACTGAGGGTAAAAGGCTAACTAAAAGGGGAACAGTCAGCACTAAGAGCCCCATACCCAAGTATGGGGCTGGCCTACTTTGCACTCTGTGAGCAAAAACATTTTGTTTAATTACTGTTTACTGCAGTATACTAGATTGTATCACACTAATTCTGTTGACCTTCAAGCTGACATTTTCTGTAACTACAAACCCCAGAATCCCCCGCAGGTGACATCAGAAGAGGGCTGCAGCAGTTAGAGATTCAATGGTCTGCAGTGTATTTTAGAGCTTTCATAAGCTCTGATCATATGTTTGCTGGTTCAGCTGTTCTCCCAGGGCTAAGCACAGTCATCTGTGAATGTACTTAGTCCAGGGAGGACAGCAGGAACAGCGAACAAAAGATCAGCACTTATAAAACTCTAACATATACTGCAGGCTATTGAATCTCCCACAGCTGCAACCAAATGTCAGCAGCAGGGGATTCTGACACTTTTTATTACAGAAAATGTCAACTTGCAAGTCAACAGAATTAGTGTGATACAAACTACTATACTGCAGTAAACAGTAATGTTTTTACACACAAAGTGTAATTTAGGACCAGCCCAACACTTGGGTATAGGTCTCTTAATGCTGAGAGTTCCCCTTTAATTCAGACCCAATCTACTCTAGTGAGCTTGTGCAGGAAGGCTTATTAGCAAAAATCTTTTAATTTTCTTATCACCAAAGTTTTGGGATTTGTGTATCTGCATATTTCTGATGTAGGCCACAATATTACTGCCATTTATGTCATTCCAAAAGACCACACCTAGATGTACAGTAGTTCTGAGGTTTGTTTGTAACAATGGAATCCAGTAGAGGGAACTGCATCTCATTTCTTTCATTTGTTCTTTTGGGATCTGAAATCAGTTTAAGACCCAGATTGTCACAGACAGTCTTAAAACTGTCATAATTAGGAGACAGTCAATTCCAATTTAAATCATCCATAATATCTGCTTTGGTATTAGAGTGATTATATATATAAATCACTATTAGGTCTTTTCCCCATAGAAAAACAAATGCTATATTTCTCCACATCACATATTTCTGAATCCATATCACATACTTGTAATAAAAGTATTAAAATCTGAAAAACAACCTCTCTACAACCCTCCAAACCTCTCATAACTATAGCCACTGAAAAGCAAGACACAGCAAACATTATCTACCTCAAAATACTGACCTAGCCTAAAATCCTGTCTCTTACCCAACATATCCCTTCAGCCTCATTCACCAAAAAGCCATGTCCCTTAACAATGAAGCTCAGTCTCTCACTTACATGGGCTATCTACGCTGCTGCCAATTTCCACGCCACTCCCGACTGCAAACACCATACCTCACACATGAATGCTGCTCCCAACCATTCTCACAACCACACACTACACAACACCCCGAACCATCACTCCTGACCACATACCACATCACTCCCCATCCTAAACAAACTAAAGGAAGGACTGCTGGAGTCATATCACCTTTTATAGGAGGCCCTAATGCTATGGAAAACCTAAAGGGGCAAAACAATAAAAGCCTCAAAGACCCACTACATTATGGAAAAATAACCCTAGCGTACCACTACACTACCAAAAAAACACTACATTAGGGAAAAACACTAAGCTAACACCAGAAACCAGGAAATGGTCAAAATGCTTTAAAATGACCAGCCAAATATAATATATAAAAATGTTGATGTCAAAATTCCACATACATATGATATATTATCATCTCAGGCCTGAACAAGCTCATAAAGGCCACTTGCACTTTTGACTTGGGGCTTACTAATCTTATTAGTTCCTTGATGGTAATTTCCTTGTAAAGAGCTTTTTGCCATCAGATTTTATTTTTTGTTGCTCTCTCTCTCTCCCTCTCTCTCAGTGTATTTATATCTATCTATATATGTGTAAGGGCCAGGCACCCCCCCCATGTCTAGTGGTTTTTGGTGGCACTTCTCATTCAGAAAGGCACCCGCCTGCAGCCGGCCCAGTGTCATAGAGGGCAAAGGTGCTGAGTGCCTTACCTCCCGCCACACTGCGACCCATGTTCAGGAATGATCAATCAATCAATTTATTAATAATTCTTTATTGATAAAAAGTGCAGTTCCAGTAAAGAGCAAAGCACTGTGCAAGATAAAATCCATCAAAACAAATAGTTAAAAATAACAGCAGTTACAACTGATCCTCATGAATAAAACAGCATATTAACAAGCATCTAAATCAGGAAATGCCATGCCAAGGAGATACATTTTGAGAGCAGCTTTAAAACTCTCAATGATCAGGCACTCTCTAATCCAATGAGGTAGAGAATTTGACAGGGTAGGGGCCATAAACGCAAAACAGCGGGCCCCAGAGGTCTTAAGTCAAACCCTGGGAATCTCAAGCAATCCCTCATCAGAGGAACAGAGTGGGTAGTAGGAGCACAGAAGAGCTTGCAAGTAGTCCGGTCCCTGTCGGTGTAGGGCATTATAGGTCAGTAACTCGACCTTTAAGGTGATCTGCAATGAACAGGCAGCTAGTGCAGGCCACGGAGCGCAGGCGTGACATGATAAGATCTTGATAAGCTAGTCAACAGCCTGGTCACTGCATTCTGCATCAGCTGCAGTCAGTGGATATCAACCCCCGGTAACCCTAGGTAAAAGGCGTTGCAGTAGTCAAGGCGGAAAGTCACAAAGGCATGGACCAAAGTTGGAAGGTTGCCAGGTGGGACCAGGTGCTTAATCTGGATGATGTTCCTCAGAAGGTAAAAAGAGATCTTTACAACAGCTGACACCTGAGATTTTAATGTCAGGCCACTATCGAACACAACACCCAGATTTTGCACTCAGTCAGAGGTGAGTAGCTGGTCCCCCCCAAGCCAGCCCCCGGATGGTTGACCAGCCGAAAACTCCATACCCTGGTGACCTGGGTCCACTGCCAACACCTCAGTCTTGTCCGAGTTCAACTTCAGCCAGCTGGCACTCATCCAACCCTGAATCTCAGAGAGGCAGCTATTAAAAACTGAGACCACTCCACCCTGCTCAGGCACAAAGTACATGTAGAGCTGAGTGTCATCTGCATAGCAGTAAAATTTCAGCCCATACCACCTTATAATGTCTCCTAAGGGCAGCATATACACTGCAAACAACATGGGTGACAGTACGGAGCCCTGCAGAACCCCACAGGACAGGGGGAGTGGGGCTGAGGAAAAAAATCTCTGACACCATTCTCTGGGTCCTGCCCATAAGGAAAGATTGAAACCATCTGAGGACTATACCAGACAAACCACAGAGCATCTGCAGGTGCTCCAAAAGCACACCATGGTCCACAGTGTCAAATGCTGAAGAGAGATCTAGGAGAAGAGCTCACTTGATCCCTCGCTCTCAGGAAATCATTAAGTACCAGAACAACTAAGGGCAGTATCAGTACTGTGCCTCTTCCTAAATCTTGACTGGAGAGGATCATGGACACTGTGGATGGCTAATGATCATCCAGTTGCACCACAACCACCTTCTCATAACCTTACCCACAAAGGGCAGGTTAGAGACAGGTCTGTAGTTTGCTAAGCAGTCCGGGTCAAGGGAGGGATTTTTTTAGGAGAGGTATCATTACCGCCTCCTTCAGGGGATCAGGAAACACCCCTGTCTCCAATGAACACTGGACTATCTCAGTAAGAACCGGGCCAATGACCTCAACACTACCCACTAGGAGGCATGTTGGGCCCGGGTCCAAACTACAGTAGGTTGGGTGCATACCCTGGACAATCCGCACAATGTCTACGATCACCATCTGGCCAAAGTCAGAACAGACTGACCCAGTGTGTGCAACCTCCTGCTGACCTCAGCAGTACTCACTAGAGGTCGCTGAGCTAATCTCTGACCTGATGGTGGCAACCTTATCAGTGAAGAACTGAGCAAACTCATCACACTTAATCTGAGAAAATGCTCCCTGAGGCTGAAGGCAGATTGGATTGTACAATCTGTCAACAGTCCAGAAGAGCTGAGACAGGTCAGTTCCATGCCACAGCAATCTCCCTAGACAGGAACTCTGCCTTCTTAGGGGAGTCAGCCAACTGATAGTCTTTATAATGGACCATCAATCTAAGTTTGTCATCAACCAGGCCAGATTTCTGCCTTAGCCACTCTAACCTTCTAACCTAATGAGCATGGATTGCCGGGGGTTGGCCAGGGGGGAGGTCTGGGAGATGGCTGAGCAGCCACCAGGCAGTTATCCTCTCCCAGTTCGGGGAGATTGGCCATGCTGGCTCTTGGCTGCCACCAAGAGGAGGCCTAGTGGTAGCCCATAGGAGTAGCAGGAGACAGACAAAAGTCAGAGGGAGGGGAAGGGAGACACAGTCTCGAGTCACATGCGTGCCTCCATGCACATGCATTCCTTGAGTATGCTGTGGCTGGGGAAAGGGAGGATGGAAATTCCTGGAGGAAAACAGAAAGCATGATGGGGGTGTATGATGCCTGCCTGTGCACTGCACCCCTACCCACCACATCACCAGGGAAACCTGTGGCAATGACTGGATTTCAGGCATTGGGGGAGAGATGGCCCTACCCCACCACAGGGGCAATCTGTGGGGGACTGAGCCACCAAGTAAATCCTGTGGAGATTGTGGATGGTGGAGGGAGCAGTAAGGTCTGGCACAAGGGAGACTTCCCTGTCATGGCCCAGGAGGATAAATACAATATAAAAAAAAAAAGGAAGGGCACCTGCATTATGCCATGCATGCTATTTATTGCAAGTTATTATCCCTCTGTACAGACAGCTGGTGAGACCCCATCTGGAGTACTGTGTGCAGTTCTGGAGACCCAATCTCCGCAAAGACATAGACAGGATGGAAGCTGTCCAGAGGAGGGCAACTAAAATGGTGCAGGGTCTGCAGCAGAGGACATATGAAGAGAGACTTAAGGAGCTTAATATGTATAGCCTCGAGGAAAGGAGGGAGAGGGGACATGATAGAAACTTTCAAGTACCTCAAGGAATCAACAAAAGTCAAGAGGGTAGCATCTTTCAAAAAAAGAGGTGCAAGAACAAGAGGGCACAATTTGAAGATGGGGGTGGGCTGCCTAGAGGTAATTTAAGGAAGTATTTTTTCACAGAGAGGGTTGTGGATGCATGGAATGGCCTTCCGGAGGAGGTTGTGGAGTCAAAATCAGTGGTGGAATTCAAGCATGCATGGGATAGTCATAAGGCAATTCTGGGGGGTGGGGGTAGGAAGAAGTAGGCTGCTGGTTAACTAGGATCTGCAGCTTATCCAGTAGGTAGGGAAATGGGCAGACTGGGTGAGCCAAGCGGTCCTTATCTGCCGTCAAATTCTATGTTTCTATGTTTCTATGTTTCTATGTATTTCTCTTTCATTACCTTTGCCACTATGGGTCAGGGCAATGGGGACCAGGGCAACCATGTAGTCCCCCTTTACAAAAGTGGGAACAGGGAGGATGTGGGAAATTGCAGAGCAGTCAGCCTGAACTCAGTAGTGGGAAAGATCATAAAAACACTATTGAAGGAAAGAACAGTGGAACATCTGGTTGCCAATGAGCTACAGGGCCCAAAGCAACATGGTTTTATTGGGGGGGAGTTGTGCCAGACTAACTCTATTGAATTTTTTGACTGGGTGATGAGGAAGGTGGATGAGAAGGCACAGTGGATGTGTTCTACCTGGACTTTGTGACAGGGTGGACTAGGACCTTGTCCCAGTTGTTATGGAGAAAGTGTTTGTCTGGTTGCGCAATCAAATTTTCCGTGAGACCTCAGACTTGATCACCCCAACAGTCTCACAATTCTTTGCCTCTCACTGTCTCCTCTTGCTGTCTGTGTTTTTCTCCCTTGTATATCTGCTGATATAAAAAAAATGCAAGATGGACACGGAGATTAAAAAAAAAACCCTCAGATTGCCTTTTCTGTTTATTTGACCTTTGTAAATAGTTATACTGAACAATATTATTTTTTTAATGTAACTGCTAGTACAAATAAAACTCTTGTTGTGAATTTTACATCTGCTCCTGGTTTTTCCTATGCTTTCTGACCTGTGCCTCAACGACAGACTTCAGCAAGGTCTTTGACACTGCCACACAGAAGGCTGTTAAACAAGCTGGGGAACATGGGAGTGGGTAGGAAGGTGGTGCAGTGGGTGGGGAACTGGCTGGAGAGCAGGACACTGGGGGTGGTGGTAAATGGCTGTCACTCCGCAGAGGGAAAGGTGACCAGATGGGTGCCACAGGGATTGGTGCCTGGTCCAGTCCTCTTCAACATCTTTGTCAGCGACATTACAGAAGACCTAGAAGAGAGAATTTGCCTGTTCACTGATAATACAAAGCTCTACAACAGGGTGGGCACGTTGGAGGGTGTGGATAGAATGAAGAGGGATCTGCAGAAGCTTGAGGACTGGTCAAGGGAGTGACAGTAGAGATTTAATACAAAGAAATGGAAAATAATGCACATGGGGCACGAAAACCCAGGAATAACATATCAGCTGGGGGAGGGATATTGAATGCTCCAAGCAGGAAAGGGACCTAGGGGTTATCATCTCTGATGACCTCAAGGTAGGGAATCAGTGTGATGAGGCAGTGGGAAAAGCAAATAGGATGGTGGGATGCACAGGCAGCGGTATCAGCAGCAGTAAAAGGGAGGTCATAATTCCACTATACAAGACATTAGTGAGGCCACACCTAGAGTATAGTGTCTGGTTCTGGAGACCTTACTTACGTAAGGACATAGACAGGGTGGAGGCAGTTCAGAGGAGGACAACCAAGATGGTGCAAGGATTACATCACAAAACATACGGGGACAGGCTGAAAGACTTAAAAATGTACTCCCTGGAAGAGAGGAGGGAGAGTGGGGATATGATTGAGACATATAAATACCTCACGGGGAAGAACAAGGTGCAGGAAAACACAATTTTTCATAGCAAAAGAAGCTCCAGAACTAGGGGACATGGGATGAAAATGCAGGGAGGGAGGGAATTTCAGGGAGAATATGAGAAAATACCTCTTCATGGAAAGGGTGGTGAACAAATGGAATGCCCTGCTGGAAGAGGTGGTGGAGGCAGAAACAATTACATAGAAACATAGACTTTGACGGCAGATAAGGACCGCTTGGCCCATCTAGTCTGCCCATTTCCCTACCTACAGGATAGGCCACAGATCCTAGTTAACCAACAGCCTATTTCTTCCTACCCCCCACAAGAATTGCCTTATGTCTGTCCCATGCATTCTTGAATTCTCCCACAGTTTTAGACCCCAGGATTTAAGAATGCTTGAGATAGGCATCAGGGGATCCAAGTAGTCAGGGGAAGGGGATAACCTAGTTCTAGGGAAGTTTGAAGAAGCACAGTTATGTACGCAAGTGGGCAGACTAGGTGGACCATAGGCCCTTATCTGCCATCAACATCTATGTATTTATGTATCTATGTGTCTAAGTTACCAATGCACATTTCTTGGGTACCATGAACTATAAGACTTATACACAAACTGAATGTCCATACTGAAAACTGGGATCAAGCAGAATGCATTTTACTGAGCTGTATCAGTGGTAACACATCTTTGAAGGGCATTACCCTTGTCTTCTTCAGTTCTTAGCAGTCATCATCAACAATCACATTCAGTTTATATGGGCTCCTAACACACCTAGTATACTACACTGTCATAACCCTATTACCAGATCTTATTGCCTATGATTGAAATAGGAATCCTACTGCTCCTACTTCATTCACTTTGGGTTACATTACCCACATGGGTGCAACCACGGCTAATAAGTTGGGGGGAAATGGTTCAACCGGGCCTTTCACGGCAATGCCAGTGTCACTGACCATTTTGCAGGGCCTAAAATGTTGAGGGGAACTGGTCCCCCTCACCCCCCCAGTGGTTGTGCCCATGAGATTACCCATTGGCATATCTGACACCCACTATGCTACACATACCACTTCATTTATTAGGATTACCTCCTTTTGATACTAAAAGGGACACTACTACTACTACTACTACTATTGCTGCTACTGCTACTACTACCGCTACTGCTGCTACTACTACTACTACTACTGCTGCTACTGCTACTGCTACTACTACTGCTATTACTACTACTACTATTACTACTGCTACTACTACTGCTATTACTACTACTACTACTACTACTATTACTACTATTACTACTATTCTACTGTAAAATGAAGGGTTCTGAGACATTACTACTCAAAGAGGAGGATATTATTCAACTATTTTATTACTAAGATTACATTGTCCTGTATGTTTCAGATTGCAATCCTTCTTCAAAGGCCTTTGAAGAAGGATTGCAGACAGTCCGGAACATTGTGTCGGACAATGTCCTGGTGTAATAAAATGGATTTGAGATAATTACTCTGCGTCCCTCTTTTGAGTTAGCGTGTGCCAGAACCGTTTCTTTTTTATTCTTTGGTTGGTTCTAGAGCACCGCTTCCCAGTGCGCACTCATTTTGGAATACTACTACTACTACTACTACTACTACTACTACCATATTAGCTGCATGCTTAAAAACAAAAACAGCTTCAAAAAACATCAAACAACCCACTAGGTCATTATCTATTACATAAAAGGAATATGCGATGGGGACTCTATCTTTTATGGAAAAGATAAATAAATCTACTACCTCTATCTCTATCTCTATCTCTAATAGCAAGCTCTAAATCAACAGGGAAGTCTAAGGCAGTTGGGAGCTGTAGTCTTCACTGGGCTGGAGAACTGCAAAATAACAAGGAGCAGCAGGCTAGAACTCACTTGAGTTCAACAGTCAGTCCACAGATTGTTTTTAAAGGACCAAGAGTCATAGCAGGACTCAGCCTAAGCACTTTTTAAATAATATTCTAAAAACGGGACTGTTTGTGGCTGTTTGGTGTGTGACCTTGAACTAAGAGCTTCCGGGTCACTAACTATATTAAGACTTGCCTTGTGAGCTGTTGGCGAGCACGGGCGGAGGCAGACACAGCAGACACAACTGCCTGCTGTGTTAGCCAGGGAAGGTGGGTAGGCAATGGCACTCTGCTAGAGAATCTATTGAACAGAAGGATTACGCATCACAATTTAGAACAGAGCGACTCTCAGTAAATTAAGTTATAACACACTTGAGCTTAGGTTGGCTGGACAGGTTAACAGCGGAAGGAATGGGTAGTTTTAAACTGAGATTCTACAGAGGAAATATAAGTGATGCTGAGTTAAAACCCTAACTAAACAAGACTGGACTAGTTGTAACATACAAATAACTAATACTTGGGATTGTCTCTATAACAAGCTTGGAAGCAGTTGAATTATTTATCAAGTGCTGTCTAGACGATCTCTCTCACTGTCTCTCATACTGAAACCTGCATTGTAGTAAAACACAACCCCTTAACCCTCCCCCTCCCCACTTGCCAGGACCAAACTACATCAGTAATAAGAAAGGGGGCATTATGTCCCAGAGTTAAGGCATAAGCACAATACCTTACACAGCAGGAAAAAGCATTTATGACCATCACTTAAAAATGTTTTTAGAATTTAAGGATGGTGGTGGTGGTGGTGGGGGGGGGGTTCAATGTGAAGAATGTAACTTCGCTAAGGTGTATGTACAACTGAAAAAAGGGGGATACTCAGCTAACATGTGAAAACTGTAAGAAAATCAAAGGATGGGAGGATAACATAAGGGCCCTAACACTCGAGATAACAAAGATAAAAGAAATCAGGAAGCTTAGAAATATTCATTGACAATATGAGAGGGGGTATGGGACCCAGCAACATGAATATGCTCACTATGGAAAGAATGCCAGTAACTGAACAGAATTTAGGGAAGAAAAGAGGTACAGAGGAGGAGGAAGAAAATAAAATACATTTTGACAGGAATTGGACACTTGTAAAGTGACAATGTCAACCAATGGGCTTGTAGTGTCTATTGTACACTGTCATTGACAGTTCTGTCGGCGGGCAGCTGTGGAGGTGTGAAGAGAGCTGTGCTGCTCACCGACTGGCAGTCGTGCTGGGGTGGAAGCGGGTGGTGGGTGATTACCTGAGAGGGCGGGGGGTTGGGGGGACCACTAGACTATCAGGGACTGGGTTTTATCTATTTGGGGATGGTGATCAGTGACTGGGTGGGGAAGGACCACTACACTGTGGAAAGGGAGTTAGCAATATCGGGTGGGGATCAGGCAACAGGGAGGGACACTACATTATGGAAACTTACTTTCCACATATCGGGTGGGAGATAGGGCACCGGGGAGGGGGGTGGGGGTAGAAGTACATCCGCCAACTACTAGCATTGCGCAGATTACTGCCAGGTTTTTGTCAGCGGTAATTTGCTCCATGCAAGGACCTTCACAAAGACCCTTGTTGGAGCAAATCCTTAGTGAATGGGATTGCAGAGATATGCAGGTCCCTTCCCCTTCATTAGCATTGTGCCCCCTCATTACTTTGCCTGGGTGCAAACCCAGTTTGTGGGGGCAAACTGGGCTTTGAAAACACCAACTATTCACAACTATTCACTATTCATCTCGGGCAAACTGTGTTTGCGGTAACCTGGAAAACGTTTTGTGAATCGGGCCCTTGGTGATGGACAATAGAACAGGGAAGGGGGAAGGCATGATGTCTGTGTCCATTGGTTCAAAAAAAAAAAAAAACACAAGCCTTTTTTCATGCGTGACTGACTTCCTGTTTAGTCAGTCAATAATGAAAAAAGGCTCATGTTTTTCTATATATTTTTTCTGTCATTGTTTTCCATGTGTGCATAAGCATGTCTACATTTATTATTTTTTTAATTTGTCATTTTTCATCACAAAGCAAACAAAAGGTCCTATTCTGGCCAATTAACAGACCTGAAAGTATCAGACTTTAAATCAGTGTATTTTTTCATTATTTGTGTGAAAATAAAATCCTAATTTAGGGGCATTTTATGTAACTGCGGTGCTCTGTTGTGCCACATTTACTAGCTCTATTGCTTTGAAAACTGGCATGCTCTTAGCCCTTAGGGCTGAGAGGAAGCATGCCAATTTTCAAAATCCTAGGTCTTAGGATAACCAGGTTATAAGCTGTCAAAATAGGGATTTTTAGTCAAACACTAATCAACCCTAATATACTGTGGGATCTTATAAATCCAACCTGAAATGTGTTTTGGGGAATGAATTCCTGTTTCACTACTACATATTGCTTCCTGCAAATGTATTGTCCATTGCTGAAAATTTTTATATAACTGTAACTGTGAATGATCTCTACTTGTTCACCTGATATTTCTTTGTATTTACTATTGTCTACATGCCCTTTGTTGTAGTCTCCCGGGTTGTACCTCTAAATAGGCAGCCATGCTGTCTAGTGTGCCTACCTGGTCAACAAAAACTAACTAAATAAAATAAATAAAACACATTTTGCGTTGAATAAACAGAATGACACTTATGTGACTGTAAGGTGTGGTGGCAACATGGCCACCCATAAAAAATGCTCTCAAAATGTCCAAAATTAGCAAAAATATGAGTAAAAGTAAAAACGACTAAAACTATGGCTTAGTCCAGGTGCAAGTACAGTGCACAGATTTCAGGACTTAGGAACATTTTTATGATGATTTCCTTTTTTTTCGAAGTTCAGAAGTGTACTTACTGTGCATGCACCTGGACAAAGAAATGTGTTTCACCTTTTGCACTTTTACTCATATGTGGTGCCCATTCACAAAAGTTGCCCTAGGGATGAACCAGGCAACTACAGACCAGTGAGCTTCACATCAATTGTAGGGAAGCTCATGAAGACAATACTACAAGAAAAGCTAGTGACCTTTTTGGAGGACAATGGTCTCCAGGATGGCCAACAACATGGGTTTGTCTCAGACAAATCCTGCCAGACAGATCTAATTGAGTATTATGACTGGGTGACCAGGGATCTGGACAGAGGCCATGCAGTGGATGTCAATGTCCTGTATTTGGACTTCAGCAAAGCCTTTGATTCCATGCCACATGGGAGGTAGGGGAGAGCTGGACTACATAGTGGTGGAAACGAAGATGGTCAGATGGATCATCAACTGGCTGAATGGAAGGCAGCACAGGGTGGCGGTGAGGGGAACTCTCATCACCGAGGGAACTGACGAGTGCAGTGCCACAGGGATTGGTATTGGGATCAGTACAGTTTGGGATATACACAGCTGATATCTTACATGGGATCAAGAGCAGGATCAGTCTGTTCGTTGATGATATGAAGATAGGAGCTGTGGTAGATGACACTGAAGGGTGGAAGGGGCTGCAGGAGAACCGACCAAACTACTGGAGTGGTCAGAAACCCGGCAGCTGAGGTTCAACGCCAAGAAGTGCAAGGTATTGCATCTCAGAGCTAGGAACCAGAGGAGTTGCTATCAGCTATGAGGGGTGCAGCTGGAAAGCACCAAGGAGAAAAAGGATCTGGGGTGCTTATAACGGGCAGCATGAATGACTCAGTTCAGTGCAGGAAGGTGGCAGCAAAAGCCAATAGGATGCTGGGGTATATAGCGAGGGGAATCTCCTCCAGAAATAGGGAGGTGATCCTTCCTTGTACAGATCTCTGGTCAGGCCACACCTGGAGTACTGTGTGCAGTACTGGTGCCCACTCCTGAAGAAGGATGTCAAATTGTTGGAGGGGGTGCAAAGTAGGGTGACCAAGATGATCCAGGGATTGGAGGGAAAGTCCTATTGAGACAGACTGGGTGAGCTGAACATGTACTCCCTGGAGGAGAGGAGGGATAGGGGGCATATGACTGAAACCTTTAAATACCTTAAGGGGATAAATGAGGCTAATACTGAAGGGATTTTCCAGCTTAGAAGAGGGAGGGATATGAGAGGGCATCAGCTGGGATTGGAGGGGGGAAGATTCAAGAGGGAAATCAGGAGACATTTTTTCACTGAATGGGTGGTAGACAGGTGGAATGCTCGGCCCAAGGTGGTGGTATCCTGTAGAACGGTGGGCGGCTTTAAGAGGGGTTGGGACAGGGTGGGAAGGGTTGGTGATGAAGAGGGTGGGAGGGTGGGCAGCTGCAAGTTGAGAGGCTAGCTGTACAATCAAGCAGACTTGATAGACCGTAAGGCCTGATTCTGCTAGCATTTTCATATGTTCATATATCTAATCCACTTTTCATCATACTGAGTCCAGATTTTCAGGGTGGCCAAGCTGCCACCTTACCTCACAAACACATAAGTGAGACTTTGAAAATCCAACCCAAAATATGTTTTGTGTTACCAGATCCTTTATTGGATAAATGCGATACAATAGAGGCACCCCCAGTGGAAACCAAGGAGGATGCTGGGAACCTCTACAAAGGAGACCCACAGGAGGGTGGCATGTGTACCCACAGGGGAAGGAAACAACTCCTGGTGGGGGGCTCCATTGTTAGGAGGGCAGAACTGGGGGAGGGAGGGCAGAGGGAGGTAAGGTGCCTGCCTGGCACCATGGCTTGGAGGGACAGGGAGCAAATCCTCAGGATCGTGGGAGCAGCTGCACGGGAAGGGAGCTGGATGTCATTATCTACCTAGGGACAAATGACCTGGCTGGGAAAGGGATCAGAACAGTGGAGGAGGAGTTTGTGGAGTTGGGGGGGGCTTTAGACAAGTAGTATGCATGGTAACCTTCTCGGAGGTGCTGCCTGTCTATGGCATGGGTGAGGCTAGGGTGCTCCGCACCATGGGATTCAATCAATGGTTGAAAAACTGGTGCAGAGCTCAGGGTTTTGGCTTCACTGGGGACTGGAGGTCCACCTAGAGGGATGCAGGCCTATACTGGTGCAATGGTCTGCATCTGTCCAGGAGGGGAACCAGGATCCTAGGTGATAGGTTTAAATTCATCATTGGCAAGTATTTAAACTAGCCAAGGGGGGAGGCATGGAAAAGAAGCAGGGAAGTCCTCACCCCCCCAAAACAATCAGGGTAGTTAATGAGGTAAACACCAAGGCAGAGATGTCGATAGGGACAAGGACAAGTGTAAATAGAGAAAAAGACAATGGTAGTAAGGACAGGGATGGGGCAAAAAGGGGTAAGACCATCAATAAATGGAGGGTAATGAGTACCAATGCCCGCAGTCTAGGTAACAAGCTCTCTGAACTGGTGGCCTTGATAGAAGAGGGATGCCTGGATATTGTGGCAGTCACAGAAACATGGTACACAGAGAACCATGACTGGGATGTCAACATACCAGGGTACACAATCTACAGGAGTGGCAGGGAGGGTAGAAGATGAGGAGGAGGAGGAGGAAGAGTAGCTCTCTATGTAAGGGAGGGGATCAAAGCAACAGGACAAAAGGGTAAACAGGGAGGAGATGAGGCACTGTGGGTCTCCTTGGAGACTGGAAATGCACCACAATCTGCACAGGGGTTGTATACAGACCCCCATCTCAGGGGGAGGAAATGGACAAGGAAATGACAGAAGGTATCCTTAGGATGCCAGAGAAAGGGAAGATATTGTTGATGAGGGACTTGAATATGCCAGATGTTAACTGGAGCACCTTTGCTGCAGCCACATTCAAGAACAGGGCCATTCTCAATGCCCTACAGGGAGCATGCCTCAGACAGCTAGTGTTGGAACCCACTCGGGAGGGAGCAATCTTAGATATGGTACTCTCAAATGGGGAAGGAGAGAGGATCTCAGATCTAGAAGTGGGTAGTCATCTGGGAACAAGTGACCACCAAACAGTGTGGTTCACAATAAACTCAGAAGGAGCGGGACTGAGAACTGTACCATTTAAAGCAGAAGGAAGCAGGGAATACAGTCAGAATAGCAAAGGCCCAAACTGAGGAAAAGATAGCCAACTTGGTTAAGAAGGGGGATAAAACCTTTTATAGGCACATTAGGGAGCATAGAAATACAAAGGGAGGGACAGTGAGGCTGAATAAAGGGGACTGTTGGTGGGCAGAGAGGACAGTGAAAAAGCAGGGATACTGAATGAATACTTCTGCTCTGTACTCACAAAAGAAGAGAAGGGGGAGGTACCTAATCCAATTAATAGAAGTACTCTGGATAGGGGGTCAATCCCAGTCCTTTCACAGACAAAAGGGTTCTGAAAGAACTCCTAAAACTGAAGGTGGACAAAGCAATGGGTCCTGATGGGATTCACCCCAGAATTCTAAAAGAATTAAGGGGAGAACTAGTGACACCACTGACTACACTCTTTAACATGGGAGGATGGTGTGGTACCTGAGGACTGGAGGAGGGCGGATGTGATTCCCCTTCACAAAAGTGGGAGCAAGACAGAGGCAGCACACTACAGACCTGTCAGTTTGACCTCAGTGGTAGGGAACATTATGGAATCACTTCTGAAGGAAAGAATTGCTGAGTACCTAGAGGCCAGTGGGGCATAGGACCCAAGGCAGCATGGATTCACAGCAGGAAGGTCATGTCAGACGAATCTAATAGATTTCTTTGACTGAGTGACCAAAGTAGTAGACCAGGGAGGGGCTCAGGCTGTGAACATGGCCTACCTAGATTTCATCAAGGTATTTGACACAGTCCCACACAAAAGATTAATAAACAAATTAGCCAGCCTGGGAGTGTTTCCCAGGGTAGTAGCTTGGGTAAAACATTGGCTGGACAACAGGACACAAAAGGTAATAGTAAACGGAGTCCACTCTGTAGAAAGGGGAGTTACTAGTAGGGAATCGCAGGGTTCAGTACTGGGTCTGGTCCTTTTTAATGTCTTTATAGGTGACATTGCAGAGGGACTGGAAGGAAAAGTATGCCTCTTTGTAGACGACACAAAGATCTGCAACAGGGTTGATACACAAGGTGGGGTGGAAAGGATGAGAAGGGACTTGGCAACGTTGGGGGAATGGTCAGAAGTATGGCAGCTTGAATTCAATGCAAAGAAGTCCAAAATAATGCACCTAGGAAACAAAAACGCAGGGGAAGAGTACACAATGGGGGGGGGGGGAGGTAGTAACAACAACAAAAATGGAAAGGGACCAGGGTAATCATATCAGATGACCTAAAGGTTAGCAAGCAATGTGAGAAAGCAGTAGGGATGGCTGGGGGATACTGGGATGTATAGGAAGAGGCATCACCAGTAGAAAACAGGAAGTTGTTATCCCTCTGTACAGACAGCTGGTGAGACCCCATCTGGAGTACTGTGTACAGTTCTGAAGACCCCATCTCCACAAAGACATAGACAGGATGGAGTCAGTCCAGAGAAGGGCAACTAAAATGGTGCAGGGACTGCAACAGAAGCCATGCGAGAAGAGACTAAAGGAGCTGAATATGTATACCCTTGAGGAAAGAAGGGAGAGGAGGGGACATGATAGAAACTTTTAAGTACCTTAAGGGAATCAACAAAGTCCAAGAGGGTAGCATCTTTCGTAAAAAGAGATGTGCAAGAATAAGAGGACACAATTTGAAGATACAAGGGGAACGGCTCAGGGGTAATGTGAGGAAGTATTTTTTCACACAGAGGGTGGAGAATGCATGGGACGGCCTGCCTGAGGATGTTGTGGGGTGAAAAACAGTGAGGGAATTCAAGAGTGCATGGCACAGACATTAGGAAATTCTTGGAGGGGGGGATTTGGAAGAAATAGGATATTGGTTAACTAGGATCTGCAGCTTATCCAGTAGGTAGGAAAATGAGCAGACTAGGTGGGCCAAACGGTCCTTTTCTACCATCAAAGCCTATGTTTCTATGTTTCTGTCTTTACCATGTAATAATGTAACTGTGTTCATCTAATGCCCCTTGGGACTCTTTCCAAAATGAAATGTTATCATCGTATAAGGCTATCCTACACAGCCATGCTTTTAAATAAAAAATAAACTTCAGCTGCAGTATTATACAGTGCATTCGGCTACAGCCAAATATTCACTGTGTGACCATGGGCAAATCACTTATCTTCCCACTGCTCCAGTTCACCCAGCTATAAAAATGGTAGAAACAGCACCCTATTGGAAATGAGGTGTTGCATTAGTTGAATGCTAGTACCACCGCTGAGACCACTTTTACGCTTATAAGAGTGATCTCACATGCATTCTTAGGGTATGAGAACTGAGAGCTGAAGGTGAGGGGTTCTGATACCCAAAGGACATAAGTGAGACCACTGTTACAATAGCAAGAGTGGGCTTGGCAACATGTTTAATAATGCTTTGATTAAGATCAATCAATAATATAATAAAATTAAAAAACAAAAACCTCACATTTTCAGGGCAGAATAAAAGTGTCTCAATCACAGAGGGAAAGAGCACTCCAATCGGTCGGAAGGGCTCCCTCAATCTATAATGGGCTATCCTGGGTAAATAAATTGCAAAAAAAAAGTAAAAAAAAAAAGATGAGTATCAGCTTTAACTGCTAAACATACCTGAAAAAAGGCACAGGTCTTGAAAGTGTGTATTAATAACCACTCTTTAGCCTAACAAGGGTTTGAGCTCTATGAAACAATGGTGTATTGTTTTTTTCTTTTTTCCTAACACAGCATTTTCTAAACATTCTTTGTGTCATAAAAACACAAAGGGAATGCATATAACCACTTTAACTGATTTTAATTGCCATTACAGAAAATACTTTAATATCACTGAGATCTGCAATTTTTGCCAAAGGCTTCACGTACGATCTGCATAAGCTCTTAAATGAATCCATTGTGTCACTTTTCTCACAGAACTCTTAAGACTCTACCTAGCATCAGGTTGTGCATAATTTATGTGCTACCTACCTGCAGAACTTCTTCAGTGAGCTCTCTTGGAATTCCAAACATGTAGACTATAGAATTAAACCTTAACTCCTTCTTAGTACTGAATGCAGAAGCTTTAATTAGTAAATTGTTTTGAAATGTGTGGTCAGGTAGGCACATGTCTGTTTCCTGGTGCATTGTTGGGGAAGGGATTCATCAATAGAGGACTACAGAAAATAAGAAATCATAGATTATGCAATGAGCCATAAAAGAAATCAATGAGTAAGATCTACAGGTAAGGATAAAATAGTACACAATATAGATATACAAACACATTATTCAAGTGATCAGAATCCAAGCAGTTAAAAATAGCAGTCTATTCGGTTCCAAATTAAATAATTAATGTATTATTTTTGATTTCGTACATACATTTGATTTTGTACATATTGTTTTGAATTGTCATTATTGCCTGATTCTTAATTTCACAATACCATTTTTTATAATAAAATGTTTATTGAAAGTTTTCATTTAAACAGTACAGGAAAAAAAGGGAGTAAAACTATGTAAAATTAATATTACAGATTACAGATTCTTAGATATGTATTCAAACCATGCACTGTTGTTCAACGTGAACCATGAAGATGAATAAAGTAAATAAAGAAGTGAGTGATGTCTGAATCTGTTTGTATTAATTGTGAAGCACACATTAAACATGGGGCTTAATGTTAAGCTGCCACCCCTAGAACCTGCATGTAGCTAATTGTTTCACTGTCTGTCAGTGCCATGTATGCCTGTCAGTCAGAGAAAATTGTCAGTCTGGGACTTGTCTCCATGAAGAGAACATCTACTGCACAGAATAAACCTATATTCTTTACTTTGTGCGTCCGTCCAGTTATTCACACGGTCCAGATGGGGTTAACACCAGCAGCAACTGAAGGATTTGGCAGACCACAGAGAAGGTAAAGGATCCTTTAGTGGCAGACCAAATACCTAAAACGCCACACATGGTGGACAATGAGGCCTTTCTTCTGTCCAGACCTCATCTCGCTTATCTGCGTCACTGGGTACCCAAGTCATCACCCCAGTATGCCTGAATTGTCTGAATGCTAATTAAACACAGCCTTCGCTGCAGAGAGAGAAAACCATGAACTGTATCCTGTTTTGTACAGCAGCCTGCAGTCCACCTACTGTACTAAGACTGTCACTGAAAATCTGCCTCAGGAATATATATCTATATATCTGCCAACTAAATGTGGGACACCAAGTCTCCAGTCCTTTATAGACTGCAGTGCAAGAAATTAAGTTTTCACAGCCTAGCTGCAGGACACCGCGAACTGCACCCCCCCCCAAAAAAAAAGCAGCATTACCATGTGGCAGACTACATGCCTAAGAACTCCCACTTGCCAAGCAAACTCCCCTACAGCAGGGATCACAGTTAAAAAGGAAAAAGAACAAGAAAAACACAATTCAAATTAGCCCTCATGCTGCCTTCTGACTGTGGCTCTTCCAACAAGGTATGTCTTGCTGCCAGCTGCTGTCCAGCCTCCTTCCCACCCTCTCAACTCCGCAGCTCAGCAGCCGCTCCAGCAGGGACTGCTCAAATAACAGTATCTGCAGCTCCAATCAACTTTTTGACAGCTACCCCAGCCACTCTGTAGTACACCGGATCAGCTCAGTAGTCTGCTGTCCTTAAATCCCCAGCTTCTCCCCCCAGTGCTCCTTGCAAGACACAGCACTTAGCCGCTTGTGCTCTTCTCAGAGCTGCTCCAAGGACCGCTGCACAGATGGAGCCATTACAGCAAACATGGCCCCAACAAATAAATAAAAATACAGGGCTGCAACTAACAACACGGAGTGAGCTGTTCCCCGACTCACCACAGTAGCTCGCCTCACAGAGCTACCAGCGTGACATGAAGGCCTTCCCTCACAGCTGCATCGGACCGTGGCTCTGCCCTTCTTCTCACGTGGGGATCCTTCACAGACTGGCCTGCCTCTTCCCGATCACACAGAGCCATCTGTACTCAGTCAACCCTCCAGTTTGCTCCCCATATACGGCTCTGCAATGGAACTCAGCTCTGCTCCTTCAGCACAACCAGCTCTCCTCTCACTCTTACGGCCACTGAGCCACACAACACAAACAGACCCTCCCTACCTGGAGGGACCACTTACCTCACAGCCCTCCTGCCTTTACAACATGGCTCCACCAGTTACAATGGAGTGCTCCTTCCCTGTCGCTTGGCCACGCATCAGGAAACGACCATACAGCTACACCAAAAATAAATAAAGGCATCAGGAACCCACTCGGAGCACATAAATAAATTTGGGAGCAGAAAGGAGAAAATAAAACAAACCACAATCAGGGCACAGCAATAACTTAACAAATTACTGGGGGCAGAAAATAAAAAAATAAATAAGGTGGACTGCAGAGGGAAACGGAACTGGTAAGGGCAATACAGTCCAAGAAATCAAGCACAGCCTGGCAGAGAATCTAGTCCTCAGAAAAATAAAACAAAAGCACAATTAATGAGCAGTTAAACAAAAACCAAGCTCAATCAACTAAACAGAAAGCAAATAAATGGAGAAATTCCCCAGCATTTGTCACTCACCACAAGAAAACTCCCACCATTTTCAGAGGGGAAGAAGGACATCAGGGCGGTAATTGCCATTTTGACCATCGCAGAGCAGCAGGCAACCTTGTGGAAAAAATTCTCCATCTTGTCTTGACAAAACATCAAAACTGGAAGTGCACCTTAATTCCACTGTTGGCAGCCATCTTGCTACAGTCAGGCCAGTCAAAAGCACAAAAACTGCATGTCAAAGTTCATCAGCCATCTTGTGGAGGGCACAAATTGACCTCACTCCATTGAAATCAATTGCAATCCTATTGAAATGAATGGACACTGTAACAAATAGCTGATTTTGCAACAAAACCTTTATTTAAATAACAAACAACACAGAATTGTGTGGGAATTCTTTATTAAGAGGTCATCTGATGAACTTTGCTACACAAATTTGTACTTTTGTCTACAAAAATAATTTTTGCTCAGCACTTCATCCATGACCCGACGTCACGTCTCCTGCATGACGGCAACTCCTTCTCATCCGTACGACCTTCGCTCGATGAAACGCAGCTCATCTCCAACCACAATGTCCAACAATGACACAAATGTGGGTGTAGGAGCATCCGGAGTTCTACCTTCACCCACCTCATAAGCGTGGGGCTACAAAATGGAAACAATCCTCCATGACATCCAGTCATCCATCTCAGCTCAAGGAGCACCAGCTATGCAAGCCATTCAAGATGACCTGGCATACATTAAAGCTATTTCACCACAATCCACAGTCCATTCTAGCCTGTAACCAATACCCTTCTCAGCCTTGCCTCATGAAGAGGCTGTCAACTGGCTGGAATAATTCCAAGCATGGATTTCTTTCAATGGTTGGACAGATTCCTTGCACATCTCCAATGCCTTGCGTTTACTTCTGAGAGGAACTGCCATTTCCTGGTTCAATGCACTTCCAGAACAAGTTAACAGGAACACTGCCACCCTGTATACAACTTTCAAACACCATTTTCTTCAAGCACACCCACCCTGGTTATTGGAGCAACAGCTGTGGGAACGTACAGTGCAACCCACTGAATCTCTTGAAGCCTTCATTGTGGACATTGAGTCATGCTGCAAACGCCTGCAGAATACAGAGAAAGATCAAGTAACAGCCTTTGTCCAGGGACTGCCTCCCCAATTCCACACCTATATCATACAACAAAAGCCAACCACCTGGACAGACACCATCCAAGCTGCATGGCTAGCCCAAGAATCCATCTCAATGTTTCAGTCTGCCAGTGCTCAGGTGACTCAAACCTCACAACTGGCTGCACTCGCTACATGTGTCCAAAAGCAACAAGCGATGATTGACAAGCTTATCTCGACTGTCAAAACCTTACATATCAGCTCAACTGCCTCCTCTGCAAATTCTGTCAACACTATGCAACCACCTCAACAGCGATCTGATCCACCTCTGCCATCATGAGAGCCTGTAACCTGCCAGTGGTGTTGATTTAGAGAGCACAGTACCACTGTATGCTGAAAGCTAAAGTATTACAACAGGACTCAAGAGAACCAAGGGCGCCCACCACAGTGCAATCAACATGATAACTGCAACTGCTCCCATTATCAGGGAAACGAGTGCTGCCCAACAGACTAGGGGCTTTTTTTGGGCAGGAGAACACAGCAAGCAACTGACTGCCCCTCTGACTCGCAATTCTAACAAAACACATCCTTCAACTGCAAACTCAGGCACACTCTCGCTTCCAGGGGCAAAAGTACCTGTCATCCGTTCACCCCTCCTAGCCAACTATGTCCCTGTAAACATCGGAGATTGGTCCATGCACACCTTGGTTGACACTGGAGTGGAAATATCAGTTATCAACAGCAGTATGCTGAATAACCAAGCTATTCATCACATACCTAATATCTCTCTAGCCGACCTAAAGTACATTATCACAGCAAGTACAGCTACAGTACCTATCACAGGTGTGGTCCATCTCAAGCTCCACTTTAGATCACAGTAAGCTACTGTCAAGTTTTACATAGTACCTGATCTTCAACCTGCAATAATTCTTGGCCTGGACTTCCTCAAAGATCACAAAGCCATCCTAGACTTTGCCTCAAACAAACTGTCACTAGATCCTCAGAGGCAACTTGCAGCTATAAATTCAGTTACTGTACTGCCTCAGTTAGATATGGTTTTGATTGTCAAGTTTTGAGGTGAACCACTTCCACAAGGTGTTGTTGACATCATCACGGGATCCCCCGTACTGCATTCGTCAGGTCTCCTTCCAGGAAATACCTTATCAGTGGTGCATGACAGTGCAGTCTTCCAAAAATGCTGCAGTTTCACAGATGAGCCTGTAGTCATCTCAAAGGGTGCCAACATCGGAAAGTTTGTCTGCTTCTCTTCAGGGGACCAGCTTCATCTCATGCAGGAGCCTCAGCCTGGTTCCACCTGCTATAGTCCTGTCAGTACTATCACGACCACTCCAGCTTCTACAGAGTTACCCCTCAGTCAGAGACTGTCCTCTTCAAAACTTCCAGTATCTCCAACAGAAAAGTAATAACTTTTGAAATTCCTGGAGAATTACCCAGATGTCTTTGTTGGTTCAGATAACAAGCTTGGATGCTGCAATATCCTGCAAAACACCATCGAGGTGCAGCCCAACCAGAAAACAATCCATCAACGAGCCTACAAAGTGGGACATAAAAAGAAACAAGTCCTCGAGGACATGATCGAAGACATGCTAGAACAAAACATTGTCAAAGAATCTACACGTCGCTGGGGTGCACCTTGCCTGCTGGCGGTTAAGAAGGACAAAGGGTATCACTTTGTGGTAGGCTACAGAAAACTCAATGCCTACACAGTGCAGAATGCTCATCCCTTACCTACAACTGAAGATGCTTTAGAGAGTCTTGGTGCAGCCAGTCCTCCTTACTTCACCACTCTAGACCTTCAGAGTGAGTTCTCTCAAGTTTCCATTGACCCAGCTTCTCATCCATATACAGCATTGCGCTGCCACTTGGGACTCTTTCAATTCAAGCATCTGCCTATGGGACTTCTGAATAGCTCAGCCATATTCCAGTGTGTTATGGAAATCATACTTACCGGGTTGTCTTGAAAATCGTGCCTAGCCTATCTGGAGGATGTGACTGTCTTCAGCAGAACTTTGCCAGAGAACCTCCAACATCTCAAAGAAGTGTTTGAACATCTCAGACAAGCCAGTCTTAAGCTTTTCCCAGAGAAGTGTTGTTTTGCACAGCATCAGATTCATTATCTGGGACATGTGGTAAGTTCTCAAGGCATCTCTCCAGATCCAGACAAGTTCTCAGCAGTCAAAGACTATCCAGAGCCTAACAATCTCAAAGACCTTTGAGCTTTCCTGGGCTTGTCTGGCTACTACTGAAAGTTAATTTGCAACTATGCCAAGATGGCAGCTCCACTGTATGCCTTCACCAAAAAGGGATGTGACTATAACTGGACTTTCGAATGTGTAAAGAGGCCTTTGAAACCTTAAAACTAAACCTAGTCTCTTCTCCAGTATTGGCCTACCCAAGGTTCGACAAACCCTTCAAACTCTACTCAGATGCTAGTTTCTTTGCAGTGGGCACTGTGCTCTGTCAAATTCAAGATGGAACAGAATGAGTTGTCTCCTATGCCGGGTGCTCTCTTTCCTCAGCTGAGCAGAACTATGGCATCACAGAAAAAGAATGTCTAGCCATGGTTATTTGCCATGAAGAAATTTTACTGCTACCTTCGCTACTCCTCCTTTACAGCTATCATTGATTACTCTGCCCTCAGATGGTTATTTGAAGTGAAGGAGCCAGTAGGCAAGTTCACCCTATGGATCGCCATGCTGCAAAGCTACAACTTTAAAATACAGTACAGACCAGGTCGAGTTCACTCAAATGCCTGTGGTGTAAGCCGAAGATGATATCCCTCTGCATCATCCTCAACAGAAGAAGAATCCTGCTTACATGCTCTTCCCTTCCATGCCATGGATGTGCTTCCTGTGGACACTCCTACAGCACCTCAAGTTGCTTTGCTGCTACCAACTGCTTCTACAGAAAGACATACAAATCCTCAGCTACTTCAAGCAGCCGAAGAGCTTCTCATCTCCTCTACATCTGATCAGTCTCTGGCAACTGTTAAAATGCAACAAAGAACTGAAACTCAATTTATGGACATAATCTCCTACTTAGAGTATGGAACCTTACCGCAACAAAAGAAACATCACCAAGATGTACTTTTCTTTGCTTCGCAATACTTCCTCAATGACGGTGTGCTTTTTCACATTTGGACCAAGAAAGGCAAGGGTAATCACATGGATAGAACTCATGTACAGCTAGTTGTGCCAGTCTCTCTAATCAATCAAGTTCTTCTCTCCACTCATGTCTCTCCACTTTCTGGAGGTCATATAGGAATACACAGAACTCTCAGAAAAAGACAAGGCTTCACTTCTTCTGGCCTCACATGAACATGGACATTGTCTGATTTGTAAAATCCTGCCAGCCCTGCTCCCAAAGAAAGCATCCTGACAAACTGACAAAGGCACACATCACTCTGATGCCTGTAGCCACTGAACCCTTCCAAAGAGTCAGCACTAACATTCTTGGGCCCTTACCAACATGCTCTGACTCTGGCAACAAATACATCCTTGTTTTTGTGAACTACTTAATGAAGTATTTGGAACTCATCCCCCTAAAAGACATTAAAGCTGCCACTGTGGCAAATGCCTTTCTCAACAGTCATTTGTCATCACTGTACCCCATCGTACCTACATTCGGAGAGAGACACTAACTACCTTTCCACCATTGTCCGAGAAACATGCAAACTTCTCGACATAAAAAAGACACATGCCACAAGTTACCCTCCACAATGCAATGGACAGAGTGAAAGAATGATTCTACCATTCTCAGCACACTTTCCAAGTACCTGGATGAGACTCATGGCACCTGGGACTGTTTTGTTCCCTTTGTGCAGTTTTCCTACAATACCAGCCCTTGTGTTGACAGTACAGAGTACACACCATTCTTCTTAGTCCATGGACGTCACCCGAGAACTCCACTGAACAGGGATCTCTAACTGTTAGAGGTTCCTAAGCCAGCTTCTTCCTTCATCATTCCTATGCTGGAACATCGTGAACTTGCCAGACATGTTGCAATCACCACGTTGGGCCAGAGAAAATCTGCAATGTAGAAAATGTCAGCAGCCAAGTCGCATGAGCCTTCATTCTCTGTTGGGGACATTGTGTACTTGTACCAACCTGTCCTTGTTGTGGGTGCCACCAAGAAACTGCTTTGCCCCTTGACCGGTCCCTTCTACATCATAGAAAAACTTCCTCCTGTCCACTTCATCTGTGACGCAAGTTGGATGGACAGCTGGTACACAACAAAGTCCACATAAACCGACTGAAACATGGGTACCTGAGTAAGAACCTTCCAGACGACCCCAGTCCACCTAACAATGACGCTGCACTTGAGCCTACCATCCTCTCTGAAGCGGAGATCCCTCCAGACAACTTGCAACTAGTTCTACAGATCTTCCCACTCCTAACACTCTCCAGCCAGACTCCATTTTGCCAGTTGATTTGCCTGAGACTTCCTCTTCTTCTCAACCTTCCTCTTCTTCTTCTCAGGACTCTCCTGTACACACATCAGTATACCAGATCGAGAAGATAATAAGGAAGAAGTTCACAAATGGATCCTGGACTTACAGAGTAAAGTGGTGTGGATTTGACAGTGGGCAGAACTCTTGGGTCGCTTTTAACAACCTGACCCTGTCCTGTCAGGAGCATCTGCAATCTACACATGCCTCCATTCCCACTGACCGGAAAAGTCGACAGAGGTGTTGAACTTTTATGATTCGGACTCAGTGTGTTTTGGAGTAATTCTTCTACTGTGATAGTCTCTCTTTTTAACTGTTTTGCAGTAAATGTTTTGTTGTACCTATATTATGTAACTGCTCTGATGGTACTGCATTCCTGTATATAATGCTTTTTTCCCTTAGGAATGTCTTTTCACATGGACAGTCCACCTATTATTCTTGTAATGCAACTGTTATTAAAGTTTTAGCCTGCATTCTAGGTATCCTCCTGCTGCTACCCTTCCCTTTCTTCCCTTATCCTTGCCCCGCACTTTAGCGCTTGTGGCATGACCAAGCCTCAAGTACTACTGTGTTCCCCTCTCTCTCTGGTGCTACTCTGACTGATCCCCAGTGTAGTCCAGATACGCTCCTCCCCCTCCCTGCAGTGGAGTGAAATGTAATACCTTGAAATGCATAAACCTGTTTTTTTGCCTTAAAACTTACTTAAAAATATTTCTTACTTAGCAACTGTTACAGTTTTATTGCTTGTTCGAGTGGTGCTCACATTGACGGTTCCGACAGTGATGTGAAGCACACATTAAAGGGAAACACTGGAAAAGGCACAGCTTTACCCAGGCACTACATAAATGCCTGATTAGTGCTTTCAGACAGTAAAATGTTTTTTAAAAATTACCTCTAATTGCTTTTTTAGTGATTTAAACAGTGGTCTTCAACTTCACTTTCTATTACTGGCAGCCACCATCTCAAGAGCAACAGAGAGCTTCCTGAGCTCACTTTATGCTAATATGTCCTGTCCAACCAATAGTAGAGGTCAGATAGACATATTAGCATACAGTGAGCTCAGAAATCTCACTGCTGTTCATGAGATGGTGGCCTCAAGTAACAGAAAGTGGAAGTTGTTGGAATCTGTTTTAAATCATTAAAGAAAGTTGTTACTGTTTAAACGCAATAATGAAGAGTTTATGTAGAGTCTGAGGAAAGCTGTGTTTTTCCAGTGCTTACCTTTAAGCATGGTGCTTAATGTTAAGCTGCTGCCCCTTTAAGAACACTTAGAACCTGCATGTAGCTAATTGTTGCAGTGACATGTATGCCTATCAGTCAGAGAAAATTGTCAGTCTGGGGTTTGTTTCCATGAAGAGAACATCTACTGCACAGAATAAACCTATATTCTTTACTTCATGCATCCTTCCAGTTATTCACACGGTCCAGATGGGGTCTACACCAGCAGCAACCGAAGGGTCTGATAGACCACAGAGAAGGTAAGGGGTCTTTTAGTGGCAGACCGCATACCAAAACTGCCACATAATGTATATTGTAAAAAAAATAATATTTCTGGTGGTAAACATACATTTGAGTGCGTATGGTGTGCCTCTAGCATCGTAGCTTGAGAAAATGGGGGAGGGGACAATGGGGGGAGGTGGAAGGGAAACCTTGCACTAGGGAACAAAATCAGAGCAGTGATCCAGCTGAAGCAATATCCAACACCTCCATCTCTCCTCAGATACCTGGTGTTTGTGTTCTAAAGTATAGGTCACCTTTTCTATATTATTAATGGCTTTTGATGTATTTCTCCAGTGCGTTACTGTGGGAATTTTTTTGTATGCCATAAGCAAGTTATCACCTTTTTAGCCACTAGAATTAACACTAACTTAAGTTTGAGTGTTTGCCTTCATAGTTACCCCTTATGAGGAGAAATAGGCAATAATATTAATTATAGAGTCACCTCCCCTGGACAACTAAATATAGTCTCCAGTTCTATAATTATACCCTACCAATAAGGCTGGAGCAGTGGATAAAGCCAGAAGACATAGGCCTGATTAATGAGCCATTGTCCACAGCCCCTCCAGCAAACCCCCATGTTAGGACCTGCATACTCTGCAACTATCTTAGGGGAGCGGAAGAATCTATATCGACATTTCCAGACAAACTCATGCCAGCTTGTTGCTTGCTGTTAATTTCACTTTACTACTATTGTCTGTAGCATTTCTGCTGTTTATTTTGACTTGGTTGTTCATATTTGCCTGTGTATTGTTTTATTAACATTGATTGCAATTTACCATTGTTTTTATTTATTTATTTATTAAAAATTGGTAACCAGGAAAGGCACAGTGAGCCAAGGCTGATTTCCAGGTGTGACTGACAGGAGGATACCAGGAGACAAAAAACATACATAGTGGTAAAGTGAAGACAGAATCAAAAGAACAGTGTATAAGCAGTAATGAGCTGACTTTGCATAGTGAGTCTTAGGGGGTCAGGCAAATTTCAATAAGAACTAATAACAGGGAATAAGCATACCATGGTAAGATAGACTCTGAATAATGTTCTGAAAAAAACAACAATAATTGAACAATAAAGAAGAGTCAGTTTGGGGGGATTCACCAATCTAGGACTGGCAAAACAGGCATCAGGTGGAAAAGGAGGAAAGGGGGTAGAGACCACAGGTTTACCGAGGCCATTTCAACTGCAGAATGCAGCAAGGAGACATTGGAGCTGATGTTTAAGAGAAAGACGGAAGGGAGAAAGGTGAAGAGCAGGAGCGAGACTGTTCCAGGTGGCAGGAAGATGAGAGAAGAATGCGGATTGCTCAGCGGCAGTGCTGGAATAAGGAACAGAAAAAGTGTGCCTATCTCTAGATCGAAGCACGTATGAGGCAGAGGGAATGGGAGAGCGGAGAGGTAAATAGAAAGGGTTGCAAACCAGTAGTAGGACATTTTGTCTCCCTGTACCCTTCCCACTGGGACTCACCTGGAAATGAGCCTCAGTTTGGTGTGCCTTTCCCGGTTACCAATTTGCAATAAATAAACAAACAGTATTTCATATTGCGTAAGGCTGCAATTCTTATAATTTTGCTGTTCCTCCAGGGCACCTAGTGTATCAAAGTTTTTAAGGTACACAGGGTAAAGATTAGTTTCTTACCACATAGATCCACACCTTTGAAACTGTAAGCCATCAGCATCAGGATCACTGAGAAAGGTTTGCCTAGCTGGGGCCTCCCATGTTGATGCACATAATGTGGGCAGCCCCATACCTCCTCAGCTTCCTGTGGGCGACAAGCTCAGGGTTGTGCCATACTGAGAAGACTCGGAGACCAGAATTCTGACCAGGCTGACAGGGGAAGAGGTGATTTTTGGGAAATAAATCATATTTGGAAGGGCACAGAAAGAGGATGACCAAGTGTGCAGTAATGGGTACATCTTCCAGAGTATGCTACCTAAACTACAGAAGCGGGTAGATGGGTGGGGGTGAGCTGTGCCTCTATGGAGGAGATTCTTTGAAAGGTCTGTCGTTACAGGCTAATAACCTATCTTCTTCCAGGACATCTCCCTCCATAGATCCACACCTTTGGAACGGTCCCCAAGCAGTACAAAACTGCAGAGTGGTAGGAAGCCCAGACAGGTGGGCATAAAAGAACCTTAAGATAGTAGATCTTGGAGGATGTCAAGGTTAAAGCCAACCCTTCTATGGGACACTAGACCCAGACTATAGCATTTAGTGAAGGTATAGACAGAAGTCTATGTGGTAGCAGAGCACATGTCAGCTGCCAAGACCGAAAGAAAACAAGTCACAGAAGTGGTCATGTGTATTTATTTATTTTATTTATTTAGCTTTTGTTGACCAGTTAAGTACACTAGACAAGACATTTGCCTATTTTCAGGTACGACCCGGGAGAGTACAATGAAATACAAGTTCATACAGAGAACAACATGATACAAGTTAGGCATTACATAGAATCAGGTGGAACCAGATGAACATAACACAAGCAGTCAGTAAACACAGTTAGAATAGGAACATAATATATAGAGTCTCCAAGGCTATGAACAGTGCATTATACAATTCTATATAGCTCAGAGCCCCAAAAGCAGAGTCACAGTCAAATCATTGCCTGAAACAGAGAGTAAATACATTATATACAGAGTAGAACCCAAGCAGGCAGGATGCATCAGCAGGACCTGCGCAAGGATACCAAAAGAAGGACATGTAAGTACAGTGCAGGGGACCAAGGTTAGTTATGGTGGTTTAGGACAACCACATGCAGAGGAGAGCTTCAGGTAATTCCACAGGGAGCTCCGAAGGCATGAGTGGGAGGGAGAGAAGCAGACCTGGGTGGGAAAGGAGTTCCATACTCTGGGGGCACATGAAGCAAAATCCCTGTCTCCCATTTGCGTTCAAGTGGCAGGAACTTTGAGAACAGCAGGGCCCAATGACCTAAGGGAGTAAGAAGAAGAAGAGGCAACCAGTTTGAGGAGCTCAGCCAGTCCTGGGGGGTGCCAGTTCTGAGAACCTTGCCCGTGAAGCTGCCCAAGACAAAATTCATGAGGTTAGGTGGGGAGAGCCAGTCAAGTTTGTTATATAGGTCACAGTGGTGGGTGAGGCGAGGGGCAGCAAGTGCAAAATGGCAAATGTTATTATAGGCTATGTTCCACCTAGAGAGGTGAACTTTGGAGGTGTGTGCAAACAGGATGAGTCCATAGCAGAGAGGAGGGAGAAACACACCTCTGGCCAGTGCAAGGCAAGCAGCAGAAGTAAGATTGTTCTTCACTCTGTAGGCCAGACCCAGTTTTGCAGTTGACAGCTCTGCATACATTTTGGATATGATGCCCAAGGTCAACCTGGGGTCAAGTGTCACCCCAAGGTATTTGATGGAGTCAGTGATTAGGACAGGAGTACCAGTAATACTCAGTGGGGCAGGGGAGGCCTTTATCTTGGCCAGGGACCCAAAAAGCATGGCCTGAATTTTTTTAAGGTTGAGGACCTGCTTGTGGGTCATTATCCAGGACTGGATATTCCTGAAATCCTCACTCAGTTGGTGGTTGATGATCCCAATGTCACGGGAAATGGTGAGGATAACCAGGTCATCTGCATATAGGATAGAGCTACAGTTGGAAGAAGTAGAGGGGAGATTATTGACAAAGATAAAGAAGAGAAGGGGCCCTAGGACTGAACCCTGGGATACACCAGAGGTCACAGGAGTGGTGGCCGAGAGGATCTTACTGAATTTAGTAAGTTGCTGTCTGCCCTGGAAGTAATTAGTGAACCATCTTAGGACAGGTGAGGACAGACCAAGCTACCGAAGTTGAGAGCAAAGTAAGACATGGTCAACTAGGTCGAAGGTCTTAAATAGGTCAATGAAGATGGTGCTTGAGAGCTTACCCTGGTCCGTAGGTGCCCTGATCCCAGAGGAGACAGTGACAAGGGTGGAGGACATACTGTGCCCTTTGCGAAAGCCATGCTGCATGAGAGACAGTAGCTCATGGGCCTGAATATACTGTGTGAGTTGCCCAGCCACAACTTTCTCCAGAAGTTTACTGATAGCCGACAAGATGGCTATTGGTCAGTAATTGTCAAGGATCTTTGGGTTGCCCTGTTTGAGAACAGGGACAATACTCACCACCTTCCAGAGGTCAGGGATGACTCCAGAGGCTTGGGACATGTTGAAGATATGGGCTACTGGGGAGGCAATATAAGAGGCACCAAGATGGAGGAGCATAGGTTCCCTGCTATCGTGGCCAGCACTAGAGTGAGGGGAGAGACCAGAGAGAAGTCTCTGCATCTCCTGTGCCATCACAGACCTGAAGTAGAGTAATGGATGGGAAATAGGGGCCGACTGTGGGGCAGAGGCCAGGACATGACTATCATTCCCACCAGTGGAGAATAGGGAGGTGAAGGCAGACAGATACGAGAAGTAGGAGTTGAATGCATTGGCGAGGGTTAGTGGATTGTTACAATTAGATCCAGCTATGAGCATGTCAGAGATCCCACAGTTGGAGAAACCACTTACTATATTTTTAATGTTCCTCCAGAAATTCCTAGGGTCCTTAGCTGAGTTTAGTAAGGCAGTTTTGCAGTATTCACTTTTGGCAGCCCTGATTGCTTTTTTGCATTCTTTCCTGAGCCTCCTATATTACTGAAATATGGCCTGGTCCATCATGACCTTGAAGTTGGCCCAGCACTTGTCTCTAGCCCTCATGAGGGCTAGGAGGCTTCCATGCAGCCACTTAGTGGCAGACCCCCTTACCCTTCACCTGATAAGAGGGGCATGCTTGTCCTGCAGTGCCCCGAAGGTGCTGAGAAAATGACTAACAGCAATGGAAGAGTCCTGAGCATTTAGCACTGCAGACCAGTCCATAAGCCTCAGATCCTCATGAAAGGACCCCAGGTCAAACCTGGAGGAATCCCTTTCTCGGATGATTTTGTGAGGACTTTTGTGAGGAATTTTCTGGGAGGAGATCCTCCATATACAGTACACAGGGGTGTGGTTGGAGATAGAGTCAGGAAGGGTAGCAGAGGAGCTGATCCTCTCAGGTCTATTGGACAGGACCCAGTCCAGGAGGGAGCTAATACCACCAGTGGTAGACCACCAAGTGGGCTCCTGAATAAGTTGAGACAAGGAGAGGCCAGCAAACAGAGGTTCATACAGCTTGGTATTTCCTCCAAGTCAGTTAAATTAAGATCTCCCAAGATCATTAGCTCATTATCTCCAGTCTTAGCACCAACAGTATCAAGGAGGTAGGATAACCCCAACAGACCACCCTTGGGGAGATTGTATGTACAGATGATGTTCAGCTTCTTAGTGTTCCCGAGTAATACGACTGTGTGAAGCAGCTCACAAAAAGACAGTAAGGGCTGTTGGTGGGATACAACAGACAGGTTTAGGTGACTTGTAGTAGACCAAGATACCACCCCTGTGCTTTTCCCCAGGCTGATCTTGCCTAATGAGATCAAAGCCAGGAAGCGTGCAGGCTGAGTCAGGGGTGGAAGGTTTCAGCCAAGTCTCGGTAATACCAAGGATGTCAGGCTTGTAGTGAGTGACCCAGGCAGAGTTCAGCCAGATTGGGCAGGAGGCTGCGGATGTTGAGGTGAGCTATTTTCATCCATGGACATAGGTTACATGTCCATTGACAGGACCAGGAAGTTCTGTGCCATGCTTCTGTTAACAAAAAAAATGCAATATGCCAACCACTTGGAAAGGTGCTGCTTGGAAATGGACATTCGCAATCCTGGGGGGGGGGGGTATCAAACAAACAGTTGGGAGGACTTTCTGCAGTCCTTCATGCAGTCTAAGTAGAACAGCAAGACTCAGCGTACAACAAGAAAATGCAGGATAACTTCTGCATTCTAAGGGGAAGGTACAAATACAGGAAGGGGGATAGTCTGATTCAGAAACTCCTTGAGAAAGGAACCTAGGATGGGTACATAGTGAAACCTGAGGCTGGTGAAAAACAAAGTATGGAGGATCTGTAACTAAGGTATGCAGCTTGGAAACCATTGCCATCAGAAAAAATCTTCCAAGAAAAAGGAAACAAATATCACAAGTGTCAGCAAGTTTGAAAAGAGCTGTGGAAGAGACTCCAAAAGCAGGTAAGGCCCAGACTTGCCCCTGAGAGGGCATGAAAGACCAAAATGGCTAAGAGGTGTACCTTCACAGAAGAGACTGGAGCTAGTTTATTGATGGCTCTGACTTTATTTCAACACCCCTCGCTAGTCCACTCATCCCATTCTCTCATCATCTCATCCAGTAGTGTAAGCACAACCTAATGGGAAGGCTTTAAGCCTGAGGTTTGATTGGGTGGAGCAACTACGTCACTCCCCCACCAAGCTTTATTAGGTAGCTCCCTCCAGGTCTTCCCTGGATTCAATTCTTTTTGCCCCACCAGCCACCCCTCCTCCTCCAGTAGCACATCTCTCTTACCCGTGGGCTTCTTCCTAAGCTACCTTTAGCCGCCGGAATCATCGCCGTGGCACCTATGGGGGGGCCGTCCTCTGAGGTTCCTCATGTCCTACCCTAATAGGGTAGTATATCCCACGGATAGAGAGGTGGAAAGCCACAACATAAATCATATTCACAAAGTAAGTCAAGTCACACAAGCATCAACTCATCCAGTTGCGTAAGTACAATCGAATGATCTATTTAGTTAGTTATCTATTTATTTATTTCACTTTTATTTACCAGATGGTTACACTAGACAAAAAAATGTGCCTATTTTCAGGCATGCCCTGGGAGATTACAACCTTGAAATATAGTAATGTACATAAGTTACATAGGGTCAATACAATTTCATAGAGTTAACACAAACAACAAAATTCCAGGAACAAATGAATTACAAACACCTAGAAGTAATAACAGAGCAAGACAAACTGCAAGTACAGTAATGTGGTAACCATAAAACAAACAATATACAGGAGAAGACTCAACAATGGGAGAACAATTAATAGTATATTTATTTGTTTTTGATAACAGATAAAATACACTAGACATACATACAGTATGCATATTTTCAGGTACAATCTGGGAAAGTTACTGTAGCAAAGACAAAATTACAAATTACAGCACCACTAACAAAATTATAGCTTCCAGAAACAACATTGGGATCCACAAATAAGTAAAAAAATATATAACAAGTGCACAAAAATATAGCAGCAAAAACATCATTAATGGTAAGATAAAACAATACATGTGACAAGCATAATACCAGTACCATAGAGAAAAGTTATGACTGTTGAGCACATTAGAGAATAACACAGGGTACTAGGCTATAAGAAGTTAACATTTAATTAACTTATTCAACCTATGGAAGTAGGTGACCAGAATAAATAGCAGTAACTTTAGCAAACAATTATTGATGGGAAAATAATATATACAGTATAATAATATTTTTTCAACTGAACTGGCCTTTGTTTGCCTAGAGGAGAGAAAATAGTTAGAGGAAGTGGTTTACCAAGCCATAAATAGTCCCTCAATACCCTTGTCCTCTTTATTAACCCCATTACAACACGTATGCCTTTCCTGATGTTAACAACAGATTTTTTCATATACCAAAAATATGAGCAAACCTTGGGAGGTTCAGCCTTTCCTTTACAAGGCTGCACCTGGAGGGATGCAGGCCTATACAGGCACGATGGTCTGCATCTATCCAGGAGGGGAACCAGGATCCTAGGTGATAGGTTTAAATGCTTCACTGGCAAGCATTTAAACTAGCCAAGGGGGGAGGCACTGAAAAGGAGAAGGGAAATCCTAGCCCCCCCCAAAAAAAGTCAGGATAGTTAGTGAGGTAAACACCAAGATAGAACAGTTGATAGGGAGACGGACAGAGGAAAATGGAGAAAAAGACAAAGACAGTAAGGACAGGGATGGGGAAAAAAGAAATAAAGCCATAAAAAATGGAGGGGAATAATGAGTACCAATGCCTGTTGTCTAGGTAAAAAGCTCCCCAAAATGGTGGCCTTGATGGAAGAGGGATGCCTGGATAACGGGGCAGTCACAGAAACATGGTACACAGAGAACCATGACTGGGATGTCAACATACCAGGGTACACAATCTACAGGAGGGACAGGGAGGGGAGAGGAGGAGAAGTAGCTCTCTATGTAAGGAAGGGATCAAAGCAACAGCACTAAAGGGTAAACAGGGAGGAGAGGAGGCACTGTGGGTCACCCTGGAGACTGGAAATTGCACCACAATCTGCACAGGGGTTGTATACAAACTCCCATCTCGGGGAGGAAATGGACAAGGAAATGATAGAAGGCATCCTTGGGATGGCAGAGAAAGGGGAGATATTGCTGATGGGGGACCTGAATATGCCAGATGTTAACTGGAGCACCTTTGCTGCAGCCACATCCAAGAGCAGGGCCATTCTCGATGCCCTAGAGGAGGCATACCTCAGACAGCTAGTTTTGGAACCCACTCAGGAGGGAGCAATCTTAGACCTGGTACTCTCAAATGAGGACGGAGAGAGGATCTCCGATCTTGAAGTGGGTAGCCATCTGGGAACAAGCGACCACCAAACAGTGTTGTTCACAATAAACTTAGCTGTAGAGTCAAGCCACACAAAAGTGAAGGTACTGGACTTCAGGAGGGCTGATTTTGTTAAAATGGGAGAGTGCCTCAGAAAAGCACTAGCAAACAGGTAAGAAGGTGGGGTGGAGCAACAATGGAGAAACATCAAAACCGCCATCACAGAGCCAACAAGTCTTTGTGTAAACAAATAAATCAAAACGAAAGAAAAAAACACTATGGTTCTCAAAAGAAGTGGTGGGGAAGGTAAGGGAAAAAATACAGCATTCAGGAAGTATAAGAAAACACAGAAGGAGCAGGACAGACAACTGCACCAGTTAAAGCAGAAGGAAGTGGGGAAGGCAGTCAGAATAGCAAAGGCTCAAACTGAGGAAAAGACAGCCAACTTGGTTAAGAAGGGTGATAAAACCTTTTATAGGTACATTAGGGAGCAAAGAAAGACTAAGGCAGGGATACTGAGGCTGAATAAAGAGGAAGGTGGTTTTAAACTGAAGGTGGATAAAGCAATGGGGCCTGATGGATTCACCCCAGAATTCTAAAAGAACTAAGGGAAGAACTAGTAACACCACTGACTACCCTTTTTAATAAATCATGGGAGGATGGTGTGGTACCTGAGGACTGGAGGAGGGCAGATGTGATTCCCCTTCACAAAAGTGGGAGCAAGACAGAGGCAGGAAACTACAGATCTGTCAGTTTGACCTCAGTGGTAGGGAAAATGATGGAATCACTTCTGAAGGAAAGAATTGTTGAGTACCTAGAGGCCAGTGGGGCACAGGACCCAAGGCAGCATGGTTTCACAGCAGGAAGGTCATGTCAGACAAATCTAATTTATTTCTTTGACTGGGTGACCAAAGTAGTAGACCAGGGAGGTATTGTGGACATGGCCTACCTAGACTTTAGCAAGGCATGTGACACAGTCCCACGCAAATGATTAATAAACAAATTAGCCAGCCTGGGAGTGGGTCCCAGGGTGGTAGCCTGGGTAAAACACTGGCTGAACAACAGAACATAGCAGGTAATAGTAAATGGAGTCCACAGTGAAGAAAGGGGTTACTAGTGGGGTACCGCAGGGTTCAGTACTGGGGCCGGTCCTTTTTAATGTCTTTTTAAGTGACATTGCAAAGGGACTGAAAGGGAAAGTATGTCTCTTTGCAGATGACACAAAGATCTGCAACAGGGTTGATACAAGGTGGGGTGGAAAGGATGAAAAGGGACTTGGCAAGGTTGGAGGAATGGTCAAATTTATGGCAGCTTAGATTCAATGCAAAGAAGTGCAAAGTAATGCACATGGGAAACAAAAAACCCAGGGGAAGAGTACACAATGGGGGGTGAGATAGTGACTACAACAAAAATGGAAAGGGACCTGGGGTAGTCATATCAGATGACCTAAAGGTGGGCCAGCAATGTGAGAAGGCAGTAAGAAAGGCTGGGTGTATACTGGGATGCATAGAGAGAGGCATCACCAGTAGAAAACAGGAAGTTGTTGGCCCTCTGTACAGACAGTTGGTAAGACCACATTTGGAGTACTGTGTACAGTTCTGGAGAACCCATCTCCGCAAAGACATAGACAGGGTGGAGGCTGTCCAGAGGAGGGCAACCAAAATGGTGCAGAATCTGTACCAGAAGACATATGAAGAAAGACTAAAGGAGCATAAGATGTATAGCCTCGAGGAAAGGAGGGGGGGGACATGATAGAAAGTTTCAAATACCTCAAGGGAATCAACAAGGTAGCATCTTTCAGAAAAAGAGATGTGCAAGAACAAGGGGTCACAATTTGAAGTGTAACCCCCTTGTTACCCGGGGTTACTAGAATCCCAGTAAGACCTAGTGGTAGGCAGGAAAGGCAGCTTATGAAACTCCAGTTAAATGGATTTCACACTGTCTCACTCTGTTCTCAGTCTCAGCTGAGACTGAGGGATGACATCACCATAGAACTGTCGCAGCTGCATGAGCCACAATGGAATCTGCAGCAGGGAGTTGGAATAGAATGTTGGGAGGTTTGAACAGTAGTCTGTTGGTCAGTTGGTGTTTGGAGCTTGCTGAGAGAGCAGCACAGTAGCTCTGTGTAGGCTCGTGGAGCCTCAGCCCTAATATAGTGCTACCATTCAGAAAAAAGGTGTGTGTTTCCACCAAAAGAGAGACACAGAAGATAGTTTGAAGTGGTGGAGACTGCTGATTCGGGTCTCAGTGCCCCATCCCTTAGGGGATGGGGCAGGAAAGGGTTTCCTGCTTATTCCAGGGGCAACCCCCTGGTTGTTCTACTAGTGGAGAAGCTGCCTTATTTGTTCCAGAGTTTTTGGGAAACAAGAAGATTTGTGAATCGCCTGTGGGGCACCTGCAACCAGAGGGTGAGTTTCTGCTCTTTCTAAAGGGCCTATGTTTTGCACCCTGGGACTTGTGTGACAGTGGGGACTGGACTACTAAAGTAGTGGGAGGCCTAGAGTAATAGGCTTAGCCAAAAGTAAAAGTATGTTCAAGTCCAGCACTTATGGGAAGTCAAGACATGTAGAGGAGATGTGACATACGTCTACCCAGTAATCTACAATGCCAAGCTTTCAGAAAAGAGTTGTTTAGTTTCCAGAGAAATGGCCGGGTATGGATTGTGGGAGCTGGAGGTGGGAGACCCCCCATCTTTAGTGACCAGGTCCACCTCTACGGATTTGCTCTGAGGATTTCTACTTTGCCTCATGCACTTGGCCAGTGATGAGGGAAGTACCCAGACATGGGATTGGAAGGAAAATTCCCTCTAGGAGTCGAAGGCTCTAAGGTGGTTTGGGGAGCCACAACAGGAAAACTGGTTCATTTCCCAACATGGGCTGTGGATCAAGTGGCCGGTGGGGGAGCCAGGCCATGGGGAAAATGCAAGTAGTGTACAAGTCGGGCTGTGTACCCAAAGCTGCGTGCAAGTCCGGGCTGTGTGCTTGGTGGGTGTAGAGCCTGAGGGCTGGAAATGTGAAGAAGTGTTCTGTAGTCTCTAATCTGCATTACCAGGAATGTAGCCCCATGGGGGTCCGTCTATGCTTTGCTTGTTCAGCTTGGATGTGAATAAAAGCCACACTGTAGAATCCCATTTCTAGTTCTGGACATTACAGTTATTGCTTCCTGTGTTCGGATTTACTTGGGTGCCCCTGTGCAGAGTAGACAAACCTAGGCCCCCTGTGCCGAGTAACCTTATCCTCCCCAAACCCAGTCCCCACCAGGTACTGCTTTCAGCTTCAACAGCATGCCACCTGTCGTTTTGCAAAAAGGCAGGGGTGAGGGGTTACAGAAGATGGGGGGGGGGACATCTCAGAGGTAATGTGAGGAAGTATTTCTTCACAGAGAGGGTTGTAGGTGCATAGAGGAGGAGGCTGCAGAGTCAAAAACAGTGGGGGAATTCAAGAATGCATGGGACAGACATAAGGCAATTCTCGTGGGGGGGTAGGAGGAAGTAGGCTGTTGGTTAACTAGGATCTGCAGCTTATGTGTTAGGTAGGGAAATGGACAGACTACGTGGGCCAAGTGATCCTTATCTGCCATCAAATTCTATGTTTCTATGTTTCAGAGAGGCAGTAGACACTCACCATGCCCCCCACCAAGTGCAGGTGCTGAGCCTCGCACAAACACTTGTGATCTCTATGTGCAAACAGGCTGGCTCAATCTACAAGGTAGAATCAAGTACTATTCATGTATACTCACAAAAAAGGTGTTACAAGGAACCCTGCCAACTGGCTTCTCCAGTCTTCTACTCAGATCCCTAAAGGCTTGCCATACTCGGACCTCTGACTCGGACCTCTTAGTCGTACCAAAGTTCAGAACCACCCAGTGCCAACGATCCTTCCTGTACAAAGCCCCTATGTGGCTGAATTGTCTGGGCCTTGGTCTTATTGATGTTCCTCATCCTACTCAATTCAAATGTCTCCTTCATTAGCATATTATGAATGAAAACACTTGTGATTGCCCCATATAATCACACTGCCAGCACCCTGTGCCCAGAGAATGACTGGTTCTATGACAAGGCCTCTGGCTGCCTATTCTCCCACCCCCTTGCCTGTGCCTCCCCTTCCTGATACTACTGCTCTCTCCTGTAGCCTCCACTTATACTGCATTCATTGGTACTGACTCCCCACTACCCCACTGTCCTCTACTCACCCTTTCTCTAGTTCCACTACCCCATCCCTCCATCCATTCCTTCCCTGTACTCCCTCCCTCTGCTCCTTCCTCACTTTTCCATCATTCCTCTCCCTCCCTGTACTCCCTCGCTCCTTTCCTTCCACATGTCTTTCCTTGTCTCTCACATGACAATTGCACCCTGGCGGCTACTTTCTCCCTCCCATTAACTACCTGTCTTCCTCCCTAAACTCTGACTATTAGCAACTTGTACTAATGACTTTTAATGTACATTGTAAATAATTTGTTTTTCCCTGTGTCATTGTACTACTCGTCCCTAATTGACGTGGAACCTTTGTAAGTGAGCTGTTTCTGTGCTCAAAGGCATTGTAATCCGAGAATGAATAAATAAATAAATATACAAGTGCATATGCCACAAGTGCACGTTGGATGATTGTTTCTTTACTGCAGTCACATGGCTACTGGTTCCTCTGCCTGTTCTATCCCTCCTCTTCTGAGCTGTTGCCACACGGCTGCTGCTCTGGACATCCCTACTCTTCTTCACACCCTATTACTCCTGGCTCCCAGTTTGTTTACTTTTTTTATACTTTGTTTATTAAAGATTCCAACATGTAATTCCATCAGTACAGTTATCTTGAACAATTTCCATAACTACTTTCAAAAGCTTGTTAAAAAGAACTAAGCAGTTATGGACTGATATAAGTAAAAAGTAGCAAAATACATCCAATGGGAGGGCTTTAAGCCCGAGGTTCAATGGGCGGAGCAAGAATGTCACTCTTCCATTGAGTTTAAAAGGTCACAACATCTTGGGCTTTGCCAGGATTCTTTTTCATTGCGGCCAGAGGCACCGCCTGTCCACCTTCTTTTCCCAGGTCTACTCCTTCAGGCTTTTGCCTTTGCGTTTGCGGTCACTGGCTCACTCTTTTCCCCGGTTCTGTTCCCTCCCTATGTGCTGCTCGTTTGCAGCTCTCTTTTTGTCCCTCTCATCTTATTTCTCTGCCGCTCTTGCAGTGGCTTTTCTCTGTGGGGCCTCTCCCTGCCTGCCGCCCATTTCCTTCTCCCCTTCGACCCTTCTATCCCGCTTCTGTGGTTTGCTCTTCCTTGCATACCTGACCTTCCGGGGCAGCCTCCAGTGCTGTCCTGTTGGGGGGCCCCTTCCTGCTTCTGCATCACTTCAGTGGTCTGCTTCCCGTCTCCGTGGCTTGCTTGCATCAAACTGTGGAACGGATGCCTAGCTGGAACTGGCAACTCATCATAGCTATGCCTTCTTCAGAACACATATCCGTTGACTGCCAATGTTTTCGTTGTTGCAGAATCATTGCACCTCCTTTACAATTCATTCCTTCAAGTTTTCAATTGACAACGATCGCTTGAAACTAGTGCAGCATTTGCAATTGATGACAATCGGTAGAAAATAGTGACACATGTTCAGATTCCCAATTACTGAAATCAGTGTGTCAATACAAATGTCACTGCAGTTAACCAGAGGTAACTGATGGCTGATAGGGTGTTTATAGGCTGTATGGAGGACATGGATCCACAATTTCTACAGTACCTTATTTCAGCTGAGCTACTGCCACAGGAGGAGAGTGTATTCAAGTGTGCATGGGACAGACATGAGGCACGGATAGTGGAGGGTAGGAGGATGTAGACTGTTGGTGGACTAGGATCTGCCTCTCTGTTACTCGGAGTATACTCCTCAGGTTCTCTGTAGTGCAGCTTTTTGCTGCGGTCTCCCGGTTCTGCTTCAGTAGTGCTGTGCCCCGACCGCATTCTTTTATCCTGGTCGCCGCTCACAGACATCCTCCTCTGCTCCTCATTTCCATACTCGGATTCAGTGTTCGCTTCCCCATCCTGCTCACTGTATGCCTTGTGCAGCTGTCGCCTGCTGTACCTGCCTTAGCAATCATGGAATCCCATCTTGTTTTATTCATACTGCCACGTTGGTGCACACCCTGTCTATACCTGTAAATTTTCTTCTTGCCGGCTTGTGTTTGGCCATTGGACATCTTCATATTACATTTATCATTGCTCAGCTGGTGATGGGTGTCTGCCTCATATACATTACTGACCATGACCACAACTCAACATTGCCTCCCCCCCCGGGTTAGCCAGTTTCATTGTGGTTTTTACTTCAATCCTCCTGGGCTTCAGAGTCTGCCTTTGCCATATTGACAAACTCTGATCTTAGACCCTGCTTACCACATGCTTTCAGGTCTTGTCCACGGGCTTCTGCATGATTGACATGATGGGGTTGGTAGGTGGCGTGCACTGGAACCTCTCAGGCTGTGCTGCATATTCTAGCCCCTTGCTCTGTTTTGTGGGCTTGTGCTTTAAATTGAATGCTGCGAGGTTGGGGGATGCTGTTTGTTTCGCAATGTGGTCTGCTGTCCTCCTCAGCCCAGCAGCTTCTCTTTTCGATGGCCGCTCATCATCTCCAGGGCATTGCTTTGCTCATCTTTGTCTGCACTCCTGGGACATCGGGGTGCTCACCTTCCCTCATTGCCCTGCTCCACCAGGCCCTACCTCATTCATCGTCATGCCTCCAATATGGCCTTCTGCAGTTCTTCTTGCCATCGTTCCTCTTTAGCTGCTCTCGACTTTTGGGTCTTATCCATATCATGCCGTCAGCCTCGGCTGATTTAGTCTGGCTTGCATTCGATATTTCTTTTTGGGCATAACTATCATTACTCTTATGCCCGCCTCATCAATCCACGGCTCTCACACCGCATATATCAGGTTCCTGATTCCATCCATCATCAGCCATCAAGGATTCACTCCAGTCATGGCTGAGGGAGGAAGCAAACACCTAAACAGGAAACAAAACTATTCCATTGGGTTGGAGCATTCTGATGTGAAAAATTGATCATTAGCTATTCAGTGGCCCACCCCCTCCCCTCTGTAAACTCACATTTGGTACAGATCCCATCATGTCCATCAATTTAAAAAAGAGCTAATTTATGTTGGAGACCAAAAGAAATGCGTTCAAAGTTTTTTATATGAAAAACTAATGTCCTCCGCTCAGCTACAGTCGGGGGATCACTTTGAAGCCACCTCTTCATGATAGATTTACTGTATATGCTACCCCCAACATGCTATCCCAAAGATTCCGCGTTTCCATCTCTCAAGTACTGCCAGGGTCTCTGGTGGTAATAAAGAGGAAAACCTCTTAAAGGTTGTTGAATTAAATATGGCCAGGGGAGTGGGCAAAGTCCCGGATAGATCTATCATTTTCCAGTGGGTTGAGTAGCCCATGTTTCTCCAGAGAAGGGTTCATTTCATTTGTGCAGCTGCCCAGTAAGTAGGGAGATGTGGGAAAGCTATACCCCCCCATGGCCTTAGGGATAATCAAGAATTGGTGTATCAGACGAGGGTGTCTGTATTGCCAGACAATGTTAGTAAAGGCTTTTTGCCATGTTAATAATTCTTTCACTGGAACCAGACATGGGATACATTGAAAACAACAAAGCAATCGAGTGAGAACATTCATTTTTAGGGTCTGTGCCCTATTATAGAGGGTCATAGAGAGAAGGTGCCCTCTTCTTAGGTCCTGCTCCAGCTGGGAGACTAATGGGGTGTAATTTAATGAGAAGAGTTGTTTGAGGCCAGTAGGGAGATGAACACCCAAATACTTTAGGGTAGGCAAATCCCACTTCATCTTAAAATTCTCTTGGATCTGAGGAGAAACTGTAAAATTAAGGGCTAATACCTCCATCTTCTGGGTGTTTAACGTGTATCCACATAACTCTAAAAAAGTCTGTAATGTCTGAGAAAGGGCAGGAAGGGAAGAGTCAGGGTCTGCCAGATACACCAGAACATCATTGGTGTATAAAGCCATTTCGTGTTCGGTGCCCACTAACGTTACACTATGAATGGAGGGGCTCCATCTAATGTATTCTGCAAGGGGCTCAATATATAATGCAAAAAGTAATGGGGAGAGAGGGCAACCCTAACGGGTGCCCGTCTGTAGGGAGAAACTTTCTGATATATGAACATTGGATCAAATATAACCTTTGGGTGTGTCATAGAATCTAAAAAGTATATCTATAAATTGGGGAGGGAACCCGAAGCTGGCAAGGACCCCTTTCGGATAAGGCCAAGATACTTTATCAAAGGCCTTCTCGGCATCTAGGCTTAACAGCAAAGCTTGTAGGCCTTGCCTCTGGATATATTCCATGATGTAAATACTATGCCTGATGTTATCCTTAGCTTGACATCCCATCATAAAACCACATTGATCCTGGTGTATTAATTGGGGAAGGAGATGTTTTAGACGTCCCACCAAGATGGATGCTAGGACTTTATAGTCCATATTTAACACTGAGATAGGCCTATAAGAAGCACATAAAGTGGGGTCCTTACCCGGCTTCGGAATAACAGAAATTATGGTGTAGTTCCATGAAGGGGTATGGTTCCCAGTAACGCCACAGACATATGAAAAAGTTTTTGCAATGGGGAAGAGCGTCTTTTAAGTGATTTGTAAAATTCTCTGGGGAGGCCATCTGACCCCGGCACTTACCAGTTTTTAACCTACCGATTTCGTATTCTATTTCCTGGGTTGTGTTATGGGCCAGTAGGGACTCCATCTGTGTATCGGATAAAGAGTACAATTTGAATACAAAAGTAAAATGTAGTTATAAATTGACAGAATAAGTACAATTTGAATACAAAAGTAAAGTGCAGTTATAAGTTGACAGAATAAATACAATTTGAATACAAAAGTAAAGTGCAGTTATAAGTTGACAGAATAAGTACAATTTAAATACAAAAGTAAAGTGCAGTTATAAGTTGACTCAATAAATGCAATTTGAATACAAAAGTAAAGTGCAGTTATAAGAAGACAGAATAAGTCTTGAAGGTACATCTTACAACAAATTAAAAAGTGCAAAATATGCATACCCATAACATGCCAAGTGCACTTGCAGGAATGACAAAAATAACTGCCACTGAGATGCTATCCAAGAATGAGCAGGCAATGCACTAGGCAATAAGTTTAGACAGGGAGAAAACCAGGACCCATTGCTGCCAGTGTAAGACTGGGAGGACCTCTTAGGGGAAACAGTAGCAGGTCGGGGGTGGAAGGAGTTTCAGCTAGTGCCTGAAAGAGCCTGAGGTGGTGGCATGGCAGAAGGATGAGGGGAGATGGTTCCAGAGAGCTGGAAGGCAATTAGAGAAGGTGGATTGCCTAGCAGTGGAACAGGGATGAGGAATGTAGAAAGGTTCACTGATCCCAGGAGTGGAGAGAGCATGGAGTGGGCATAGCTGAGGAAACTAAATATGAAAGGTAGGAGAGAAGGGAACCAAACTAGGATTTGGAGATGAATGAGGAACAGTGTGACTAGAAACAAAATGATAGAGGGATGATGGAGATGGAGGAGTAGAGGGAGAAATGATGAGTAAGAGGAGGGGAGTTTGTCACGAAGTAACAAAAGGCATTACAGAAGGTGTCCAGTCAGGGTAGGGAAGTGGAAGGCACAGTACCATAGACCACATCAGCATAGCTGAAAACCAGGAGCACCATTTTGATGAGCAGCTCATGGCAAACCAGCAGGGGGAGACAGTCTGGGCCATGGTTTCATGTGGATAGCATCAATGTGGGCTGAGAAGTCAGGCTTAGTGTCTAGCCACACACCAAGGTACTTGAAGGATTGCACAGCTACAAGTGGGGAGTCAATCAGCCTAAAGAAGACCAGAAGTCTCGAGAGCTTCGTCAATTTTTGGTTGGTACCAAAGGTCATGGACACCGTTTTTTGGTGTGGACTCAGAGGTGGTTGGAATGGAACTAATGCAGGACATTGTAAAAATCCTGCTGAAGCAGGTTTTCCATAGGGGTGGTGGGGGACCAGAGGCAAAGACGACTTTCATCTGCATATATGTGTACATGTGAGTTGACACAGGTGGAAGGAAGGTCATTCAGAAAAATGGGAAACAGGATAGGGCCCAATATGGAACCCTGTGGGACTGCAGCCTTGATGTGGAGGGGGGATGCTAAGGAGTCTCCAACCTGTACCGACTGTTGACAGTTTGTTAGATAGGAATGGTCAACAGCAGAAGCTGAGAGGCCAGCAGAGCTCAACTTGTCCAGGAGAACGTGATGGGATACTGAGTTGAAGGCTTTGGCCAGATTGATGAAAATAGCAGCTGTAATGTGCCCCTGATCCACCCCTGAAAAAATTAAATCGGTGACCCGTAGCAGTGAGGATACAGTGGAACTGTGTTTCCAAAAGCCAGACTGGAATGGGGAGAGAAAACTGGAAGAGGTAAGGTACTTTAGGAGTTCTGAGTAATAATAATAATAGCTTTTTTATAAAGTGGCATTCTCAAATCAAGGCACTGTACAGTTTAAAATAGATAAAATCAAGACAATAAAAGCATAAAATTCATCAACAACAAACAATATATATGATCCAGATTATAACAATTTAAACCCTGTAGGAATGCTGCCATAAGTGGGTCTTAAGGGCTCTCTTGAAGCTCTCCATGGTCAGGCACTCCTGAATCTGATGCGGTAGAGAATTCCACAGGGACGGGGTTGTGTACATAAAAGAATGGGCCCCTGATGTTTTAAGTCGTACCCTAACGTCTCTTGTAGCTTGGCGAATGAGAGGAAGAGGGAGTAGAGACAGAAGTTTCCAGGGGAGGAGGAGTCACCCCCTTTGTGACTTGGAAGGACTCTAGCAATCTTCTGGAACTGAGGAACAGAGCGAAGGGAGAATGAAAGGTTGAGCAGTTGGCTAAGTGGAGCTGCAATTGCAGGAGCTAAGAGGTGGAGGAGTTTGGGATCAAGCCCATCAGGGTTGGACTTTGACAGGTTGAGGAATGACCGGGCAAGCAGGGTTTCCTGTGTAGTGACAGGAGGAAAATAGAAACCTCAGGAGAAATGGGGCAGAAGAGAGGGGGAGAACAGGAGGGGAAGGAGGGAAGTAAGTAGCGGTTGGGGGGAGCACACATGTGGTGAAAAACTCATTGCAATGAGAAGTAACACAGGCAGGGCCAGACATAGGTGAACCATTAACTTAAAGGACTGATGGAGCAGACTGGCCGGGGGGTCAAAAAGGGAATGGATTACCTTCCAGAATTTAGCAGGATAGTTAAGATTATTCTGGAGGCTCACTTTGAAATAGCAGGATTCTGCAGCCTGGATGGCCTTTGTGCATCTGTTTCACAGGGTGATATATAAGAGAAGAACAGGAAGGGAATGGGATAATTTATGATGTGCATAGGCTAGATGGCAGGATTTGCATAGGTCAGTGACTTCAGTGGAGATCCAGGGAAGATGGGAAGTTCTGACCCTGGATTTCCTGGGGGGTGCATGCAAGTCTCACACTGTGGAAAATTTGGATTGAAAAAGAGGGAGGGCAACATCAGTGTTGGAGAACAGTAGGATGGCTGACCAGTCTGTAGGCTGCTCAAAAGAGCGTTTATGTTCAGCGACCAGAGGCACTTGGACCAGATATATTTTGGGGTGGGGTGGGAAGGGCAGCAGATTTTTCTGACATAGTAAGTCTTGCAGTAGTCACTGAAGGAATCTGGCAAAATACCTGCTGCCACAATGCAGTGGGGGTGGCAGGCTAGAACCCAGTTCAGCACAGAAATGGAAGATACTTGCACTCCAGAAAATAAGTCCAGTCCAACAGGGAGTGGTTGGAGGAATGAGGCTTGAATCGTGTGGGTTTAGAGGTAACTTGGGACAGGTTTAAGGACTCAGTCTTCTGTGTGGATGATCTTTCTAGAGGAAGGGGAGAGTCAATTTATGTTGAAGTCCCCAAGGAGAATGAGTTCACCAGTGGAAGAATGAGAGGTAATATTTAAGAGAAAGTCAAAGAGAGGAGGGTGATATCTTGGGTGAAGCATAGGAAGTCCCAATGAAGATGAGGAGAATGATACTCCGATGAGGAGATATTTGGTACAAGATGGAAAACTAGTTACTGATACAAAGGTTATAGCGAATATTTTTAATACGAATTTTTTGGAACTACCAGATTTAAAGTTGCCAGATTTGAATGTGAATGGAATGGATTTCTCTACTGTATCAGACACGCTGGTAGCCCATACAGGAATATTTAAGTTTGAAATTTTAAAAGAGAGGGATATACTGAAAGAGCTAAAAAATTTAAATAAAAGTAAATAAGGAGGTATTGATGGGATTGAGGCCCAATATTTAAAATTGGGAGCACATGTAATAGCCCCTATTGTGACCTATTTGTTCAATTGGAGTTTGAGTACTTGTATTGTTCCTGAAATTTGGAAGATGGGAAAAATTATTCTCATTTACTGTATAAGTCTGGGGATCGAACTATTCCTTTAAATTATAGGCCAATAGCCCTTTTGCCAATTTTATCTAAAATCTTGGAACGTAAAGTCTATGAACAGGTAAATAATTATTTAGATACAAATACTGTAATAGTAGATGAACAACATGGTTTTATAAAGGGGAGATCCACAAACACTGCCCTGTTGGAATTTAATGACCTGGTTGCTACATCTATGAACCAAGGATTGTACACTGGGGCGGTGTTTGTGGATCTCAGTAAGGCTTTTGATTTAGTTCAATATGATTTGCTTTTGACTAGGTTAAGGGCCATAGGGATTAAGGGCCAAATATTAAAATGGCTTGAGTCATATTTGACAAATAGATATCAATGTGTTCAATGTGGTACAATGATGTCGGCCCCTGGGAAACTAGAGAGAGGTGTTCCCTGGGCTCTATTTTGGGCCCATTATTATTTAATATTTATGTTAATAATTTGTTCATGAAATTAAATGATAGGAGGTGAGATCAGCAGATCGATACTGTTTTAGTGACATCTGCTGACAGTCTCACAGGTATGATGGATTCGCTTCAAAGTGATTTGTTACAAATGCAAAATGGTTCAGTAATCTGGTCTTCTTTTGAATGCTAAAAAAACACAAACTATGTTGTTTTCGATTGGTTCATATAGAGGAAAAAAGCCCAAACCACAATTACATTTACAAGATGGTACAAAGATTGAAAATGTATTAACATACAGATACTTAGGGTTTCAAGTAGATGTTAGAATGACATATGTAAATCATATATCAGTTCAGGTAAAGAAAGTGAATAAAAGATTAGGGGCCCTTAGAAGAGTTGTGGGAGCTTTACCTTTGTTGGCAAAGGAGCGATTGGCAAAACAGATGCTGTTACCCATATTGGAGTATGGTTCTATAATTTACATGAATTCAACTAAAACTGTTTTAAATTTGGTTAATCAAATATATTATAGGATAGGTAAATTTGCTTCCGGAAGTATTAAAAATGAGCATCATTGTATAATTTATAATAAGTTAAATTGGCTTCAACCTGAAGCAAAAAGAAACTATTTCTGGCTTACTATATGTCATAAGATAATTCACAAAAGTATAACCATCCTTTGTATAAGCAATTAAAAGAAAGATAACAAATCATATATAAAGACTAGGAATCCATTAAGCAATATCCCAATGTATAGAAGCTTTAATAGACTAGGGACAGTATGCTCCAGAATAGAGTAGCATTAAGTTGGAATGGTTTGACTGAATCACAGAAAACAAATTTAGATTTTTTTAAATTTAAAAATGAATTGTTTAATAGTTTGTATTTTTTATGTATGTGTTTTAAATAATGTATGTATGTAGAGTGCGATTATGTTTGTTTGTATTAGTTTTGTTTGTATTAGTTATGTTAAATGTCAATTGTTAATTGATAATTGTTTTAGAATCTACATGCAGGACTTTGTTGTAAACAGGACTTTGTCCTAACAAATGAATTTCCTGTGAATAATAAACTTTTAATCAATCAATCAATCAATCATATTCATGGGAGGAGGGTACATCCTCCCTGAAGTTCAAGGACTACCTCCCTCATGTCTTCATGCCCAGTGCTGCATTCTGTATCGTGACCATGCTATTGAAGTTCAGTACCAGATAAAGCTGTGGACCAGATGGTCTTGAGCCCAGAACTAAAATATGGCACACCATCCCATTTACTTACTTACTTATTAAACCACTCCCTCAGATGGCCCGGTGGCGCTGAAGTTTGAGGCACTGGACGCCACACCTCGTGCCACGCTGGAGACCTGGGTTTGGAAACGAGCCCGGGGCATCAGGGGTCAGCAGTGGAGGGTTAGGATTGAGCATCTGTGGACTGCTCTCTGATCTCTGGGGAGGGTTGAGGGACTCCACTGCTCTGTGACAATCAGGGGCACTTCCTAGGGCTGGTGCACTTAAGGGTGGAGTGCGACAGATGGCACATAGTGCCTCAAAGTCATTACATGTCCGCACTCCAAATGGCCAAAAATAATGGAGGAAAAGGCTGAGTGTGAGCAAGCAGCTTGATAGCCGCGCTCGTACCACCTGGAGGTTCTGTTCTGGAATCACACTGGAGGGGTTCAGTCTCGGCCCGGCATGGGAAAGGCATAGGGGGGCCTCCCAGTGGGTCTGGGGAATGGCCACACTGACCCCTCATCATGTGAGTGAGCCTGCTAGCCTTCGGGTGGGTTGAGCCAGCAGTTGGATGCCCCCGCTGATCGCACCGCAGCAGGGCGGATAAACGATGACATGATAAAAAAAAAAAAAAACACTCCCTTACTTTATGCTTCTCCTAAATGCATGGTAACAGAAACATAGACTTTGACAGTGGAATGAGACTGAAGGTCCATCTACTGTGTCCCTACTATATTACCTCACCCCACCCACATACTGCTTTGGTGGGCTGTATCCTTCCCCCTCTCTACCCAACCCCTCAAACCCTTGCTGCCCCCAACTGGGAGTATGTGTTCCCTTGCCCTGTTCCAACTGTGTTTGACCTTATTAAGGGTAGCTGCCCCCACCACTCCCACTGGAAGTCTGTTCCAAGGTCCTCCCACCCTCTCAGCAAAGTAGAATGTCTTCAAGTTTCTCCTGAATTTTCTCCCCACTAGCCTCCAGTTACACTGCAGTCTTACAAATAGGTCCTCACTGTTTACTCTTTTTATACCCCTGAGAAACATATACTGTATATATTTTTTTCCTGTACTTTTTTCTCCTCTTCCCTGGTTACCCCCTTCCAACTGACCCCCCCAACCCTGTCACCTGGCTCCTCTGGGACTTTCTTTACTCTGGCATCCTCTACCACAGGACTTGTGGAGTGTGACCAGCCGCCGGGGGGTCAGTCTTCATCCTGCCTCCTGGGGGTTTGTCTGCTGATGTCAACATGGTCATGCATGTGTGCCAGCTCTGACAACAGCCCCGATTCACCCACTAGGTCTTGCTCCAGCCCCCCACCTCCAGTGCCCGATGAAGCCATTGAGCCTCCACTCGGTGGCAGTCAAGAGCCGGGGAGGACTACCTCCCCAGTCCACTCCCAGCTCTCCCCAACCCCCGGCAGACCTCAGCAACTTGTGCTGGTTCCCAAAGGATCTATGACAGTTGAGCGACAATTTCATTGTCAACAGACGTTACGGTGTCTCCTTTATGTCACAATTTAGTATGACGTGTATGTTGTGACTCCTTGGCCAACGCTGGCTGCCCATGTGGATACTGAGCTGGTGAGGGCTGAGTATCACTAGCTCTAAGAGCACTGCAGTTTCTTGTTTCAATGTATCTAGTCTGGAGCTGGCCAGCCCACTACAGCACCTCTGCCCCCTGCACCCCTGCTACTAAATTAATCAACTCCGAGTCAGAGTTGCTTTGGGCAGGGGGTGCAATACCCCCAGAAAGCAGTGCTGGGGTCCCACGCTGACACTATAGCAATCTGGCACTGTTGTCACTGTTGTTGCTGTAGTATCAATCATGGTAAAGTTGTAGCCGTAGTGACGGTATACCATTACTGAACATTGGTCGCTGGCATGGTGAGAGGTAAAGCATCCAGTGCTTCAGCCCTCTACCCCACTGGACCGGAGACACTTATGTATGTTAATCATGTTCCCCACCACCACCTGGCCTCCAGTGAACACATGTTTAGGGCCACGAGCCATTCCCCATAGGATCCACCCTACTAGCCCTGGATCATCTTGGTGACCTTTTGCTGTACTGACTATAGTCTGTCATTGTCCATCCTCAGGTGAGGGCTCCAGAACTGGACACTACTCCAGATGGTGTCTCACCAAGGATCTGTATGGTGGTAAAATCACTTTGCTTCTCCTACTGTCAACCCCCTCCCTATACAAAGCAGCATCCTTGATGCCTTGCTGTGTGCCTTGTTGCATTGACTTGTTTGCTTCAAGGAGCCATTGATTATGGCCCCAAGATCTCTCTCTCCTCTGCTGAAGTGACCAGTCTAACTCCTTCCATCTAATATTCTATACGTGGATTCCATATACCTAAGTACATTACTTTGCACTTCTTGGCATTGACTCTCAACTGCCAGACCTTAGACCATGTCTGTAGTTTCATTAGGTCCTTCTGGAGCTCTTGCACCCCTTCCTTGTGATCCACCCTGCAGCACAGTTTTGTGTTGATAGCAAAGATAAACAACTCTTCCTGGGTAACCTTCCCAATGTCATTTATGAACATATTAAATAGGACAGGTCCCAGGACTGATCCCTGCACTGCAGAATTCTGTTTGTGACCTCTCTGTCCCCTGATTTAGCCCCATTAACCACTACTCTCTGTTGCCTCCCCTTAACCAATTTCCTACCTGCCTAACTAAACCCAGCCCTACCCCCAAGTACTCCAACTTCTTCAGCAGCCTCCTATGAAGTAATGAATCAAAGGCTTTGCTGAAGTTGAAGTAGAGCAGGCCTACTGCCTGTTCCCTGTATATTGCCTTGTTGACCCAATCAAAAAACATTATCAGGCTGGTCTGCAAGACCGCCTTGACACAAATCTTTTCATCTTTAGTCCTTTGTCCTCTAGGTAGGCCACCAGTCTCCTTTACTGTGGTCTCCTAAGCTTACCTACGATGGAGGTAAGGCTGGCAGACCTGTGTTGCCTGGATCCTCCCTGTCCCCCCTCTTGTGGAGTGGTACCCTTTTGTCACTGCCTGGCCATCTGGGCCTGGTGGCTTATCTACCCTGAAAGTCTCTAGTCCCTTTTGTACCCTGTACTCTACCCATTTCCCAGATGCCCTCCCCCTTGTGGTGGCCTTGCTACCACTCTGTGGCAGAGGACCACTGTCCTCTACTGTGAATACCAAGCAAAAGTTATTTTTTAATACATTTGACTTCTGCTTGTCATCCTTCATTACCCTTTCCCCACCATGGCTAGTCTAACAATTCCACTTTTTGTTTTCCTTTTTTCCCTTATTTACCTGAAAAATGATTTCCCCCCACTTTTTATTCCCTCGGCAATCCAGAGCTCTGTGTCTGCCTTTGACCTCCTGACCTCCACTCTTGATGACTCTTTTGAGTATAGCCTGATACTCCTGCCTGGCTTCCTCCCCTTCTTCCTCTTGTACTCTGAGAAGGCCTATCTTTTGACCCTCACTGTTTTTGCCAAAGTTGCTGTCGCCAGAGTTGTTCTCATCAATAAAAGACAGAGAGTTGGATCACGTTGGTAATTTTCTACCAATCTCCCAGCTTCCTGTAGTTTTAAGCTCTTTGAGTGGTTGAGCTATAATCAATTGTACAGGTTTGTAATCCAGACAGAGCAGCTGGACAAAGATCAATCTGTATTTCACTCAGATTATAGAACTGTGTACCCCATGCCAAGGGCCCTAGATAAAATTAACCTGGCAACTGATGGCGGCCATTATATGGGGACTGTTTTTGTGGACTTATCTCAGGCCTTGGACACAGTGGACCAAAGAATACTCTTGAATAGATACACAGAACTAAATGTTGACATGAGCATACTGTCCTAGTTTCAGTGCTGTTTTCATCAAAGAGGGTAGAGGGTCGTAGTGAATGTCACTGGTTATTTGCCTGCTGAAAATGACTTGCTACAGGAATAAGTGCTGGGCCCTTATTATGTTCCCTGTACCTAAAGGACTTGAGGTGGGGCACATTCGAGGTGTTGAGTATCAGTTTTATGCCCACGACACTATAAATCATACCTCTGATGTCTCTCTCTCCCCAGGGTTTAGCAAATCATTCAGGAGGGCTTTGCTTGTGTAAGGGGTTTTTCTCAGGACCAGGCCCCACCTTACACAGCCATTATGATGGCTTCTGGGTTTGGCTTCACTACCTGTGAAGGGGGTTAGTTCTCACAGTGCACTATATGTGCGGTGCCTCCACCCAGAGATACTTGACAGTGGGTTAACTGACAAGTTAGCTCAACCCTCTGAGAAGCTACACCTACCCACTTTGCTTCTAGAGTAACTGCTTCCTTCCAATACTGTACACTGTGGCTGTTGAGACAATAAGAACATGAAACACAGGTTTATTATGACACAAGCACCTGCAATGGGAAAGCAGGTTAGCACAAACATTCTCAGACAGTTCACCCCCCCGTTAGACGCCCATGTAAGAAGGGTGCAAGCTAGTCCTAAGCCACTTTTGAGTCCAGCCCTACTAGGCAAGTGGACGGAAACACACTTACGGCTGCCTCTAACAAGGCCCAGCTGGGCTGGACCACTGGCACAGTGGTAGTGCTACTGCTTGCAGTGCTAACAACCTGGGTTTGGGAGTGAACCTGATGTGTCAGAGGATCAGCTGGGGAGAGGAGGCTAGAGAGTGTTCGATGGACAGGTCACCTCCTCTGGGGTGGGTGGGCTCAGGACTCCTGCAATAGTGTGCCTCCTGGTGGTGGCCTGGAGATATTGAGCCAGGAAACCTGGAGACACTGGAGAGTGATCGGATGTGGCGGATGTCAGGACGGTACGCACGGCAGCGTGTGCACCACCCCATGACGTCATTGCATGTCTGATCCCATTGGGGGAAACTGGATAAATGGAAAACCCTACTAACTGGGATAGCCGACATCACTCCACACAGCCACCATACCCACTTCCAGATTCTGCCTTCCTGGGTCCCGACATCCCCTCCGATCTTCACCTCCACCTGCAGGGGTCATTGCATTTAGGTACAGGAGCACCGAGGAGCTGAAGGCGACACCTCCTCGGGGGCGCAAGCCGAGGGGTTGCTCCTAGCGGGTGAGTTGCTGGTGAGCCAAGGAGGACCAAGGCTACGGGCAGGGAGGATCTCAATAGGGCAGGATAAGACTAGGAGATGCCTGAAAGAGGTCCCGGTCAGGGGTTCTGGGGGATAAAAAGAGTTGGGAAAAAAAACCCACAAGGCCCAGCAAGGTGCAGCTCCAATGTGTTACTAGACATGTATGTCACAAAAAGCCCTCAACCAACCAAGATTGCCTTTACTAGAGGTCGCTGTCACTTTCCTTTTGTACCAAACTCTTTTTGTAAAGTAAGGAGCTCCCTCACGGAAGTCCCAGTGCTGAAATTTTGAAGATCTGAAGATATTGCTGCAGGTTGTTCGTTGGTGCACATTAAATGTTGAAACAATAGAGCAAACAAACGACATCACCCCCCACAGGCCATGCAATTGCTAAAATTACCTCCTCACCTCTACAAATGAGGTATTTGTAATCCAGCCCAATGGACAACATGGAAAAAACTGGAAACACATGCAGTTTGTAGAAGACAAAAGTACTTCCCACAGTTTGTCATGGTTACCAGAAATGGCTCTGTTAGGCTGCAACCTTGCTTGCTTGTTTAAGTTTCGCGACCTCAGTGCCTCTCTGATACCAGGCCCAAGATCACACAGTTCTGTTCACTGCCATGGGTTGCAGGCCTTCCCACAGAATCGTCTGTCAGGTGATGAAAAGGTTCAAGTCTGTACTTCTCTACTGAGGGATATGCATAGATCTTCAGATGACATCTCTTACACAGGTCAGCACACATATGGCACTCAAACTACTGCTTCTTCTAGGCTATGGGTCCTTGAATGATGCACTTATTCCATGATCCCAAAACACCATCTGCTGACTTTGGGATCCCACACAAATCTGATTACCCCGAGCCATCCCCTCTTTCTACAGGGTCCTGACCCTGGGTTCCAGTTGGTCATGTCTCTTGACACTTAGTCTCATTAACACCTGATAGGGATACATATGGCACCAACACAACATCCTGACTTTTACAGAGTTCCTGCAACAGTTCTTATGCCCAGGAAAGTTTTTGACTGGCTGTCCCTGAGTTCAAGAGGTTACAAAATGGCAGCCTCCATAGAGGCTTTCAGTTTGTTCCTGTAACTGCTGATCCAACAAATGTCTTTCCCCACTGACACTCTGCTTCACACCAGGAGTCTTGGGGTGTCAGATTTAGTCAGGCAACAATCCCACCTCTGAAAGGAAGAGCTACATGTTTCAGGAAATACCTTCATGTTACTCAGCTGGTATTAAATACTGGTAAAATTAAAACTATGCTTTTGGGCATAGCTCCAGAGCTGAAAAAATCCTCAAACTCTAATTCTTTAAAGATCTTTTCTTCTTTTGGGCAAAATATAGAAAGTGTTGATTCATATAAGTATTTGGGATTTTGGATGGACCCATTATGCTCTGGTAACATAAATGCTGCAAAAATTAAAAAGGCTGTGGCCAGCTCGTCAGTGCAGTGGTAGCGCTACTGCTACCACTTTGGCATGATGACCCGGGTTCGGGGAATGAGCCTGGGGAGCTGAAGGCTGGCCGGGGAGGAGGCTTGAGCATCCCAGGGAAAGCTCACCTTCTCCGGGGGAAGGGGGACCAGGGCTCGGTGCTCGACTGACCCCGGGTGGAGGCTTGAGGTACAGCAAGCCCAGCCACTTGTAGGGGGAGCTGTGTGACAGACATTGGCATGCAGTGCCTTGATGTCAGGGTGTACGTCATGCACAGAAAATGGGAAAAACAACTCACGGTACTCCAGGTAGATGGAGCACCAGGCCCCGATCCCCAATGCCCCTACCTGTCCCGGTGCTATGGCATCCCGACAAAACTCAGGAATTCAGGGTGTAAGGGCCCCACCTTGTCCCCACCTTGGGGGCAAGCCACAGCTATATGGGAGATGGACCACTCCAGGTTCCAGGTAAGAGGGCGGGGACTAGAAGGCCGTAGGTGACTCCTGAAGGGAGTAGAGTGTCATGGGCAGGGGGAGCAAAAACAAGAAGTTAAAAAAGGCACATAGAAACATAGGCGTTGATGGCAGATGAGGACCGCAAGGCCCATCCAGTCTGCCCATTTTTTTCTACCTTTTGAATGTGATATAGGCCTTTACTCTGTCAATGGCCTATCTATTCATACTTATCTGTATTGCTCCCTTATGCCTATCCCATGTCTGTTTGAAGCCCTGTACTGTATTCATATCCACCACTTCCTGAGGTAGGCCGTTCCATGCATCTACCACTCTTTTTGTCAAAAAGAACTTTCTCACATTACCTCTTAATCAGCCTCCCTCTAATCTCATGCTGTGTCCTCCTGTCCTGCTATTTTTCTTATGCTGAAACATGTTAGACTCTTTCACCTTGTTAATGCCCTTAAGATGTTTGAATGTTTTGATGATATCACCTCTCTCCCTCCTTTGCTCTAGGTCTAGGGTATGCATATTGAGCTCTGTTAATCTGTCCTCATATGTTTTCTGATGCAGTCCCTGCACCATTTTGGTTGCCCTTCTCTGGACTGCCTCCATTTTGTTAATGTCCTTGTGCAGGTGCAGCCTCCAGTACTGCACGCAGTACTCCAGATGGGGCCTAACCAGTGTCTTGTAAAGAGGGATTATTACCTCCCTCTTATGACTTGTGATACCCCTACTAATACACCCTACCATCCCTCTAGCCTTACCTACTGCTTTAGTGGTCTGTTTGGATGATTTCAGGTCATTTGTGATGATGATGCCCAAGTCTCATTCTTCCCTTGTGATTGCCAGCAACTCCCCTCCCAACCTATACGTAGCTTCAGGGTTTCTCTTCCTTATGTGCATGATCTTGCACTTCTTTGTGTTAAACCCCAGTTGCTACTCTTCCTACTATTTTGCCAGTTTTTCCAGATCTCTTCTCATTCTGCCCACCCCATCTGGATCATCTACTCTGCTGCAGATCTTGGTGTCATCTGAAAACAGGCTAACCTTACCCTCCAGTCCATCTGCAATGTCACTGATGAAGATATCGAAGAGGACTGGCTCCAGGACTGATCCCTGAGGTACCCCACTTATGACTTGCATCTTTTCTGACTGTATACCATTTACCACCACTCTCTGTTTTCTGCCTGCCAACCAGTTTGCCACCCAGCTGACCAACCTCCGACCCACCCCGAGCCTACCCAGCTTATTAATCAATCTTCTATGTGGAACAGTATCAAAAGCTTTGCTGAAGTCAAGGTAGGCGACATCAACTGCACCCCCTTGGTCCACCACTCCGGTTACCCAGTCAAAGAAATCTATGAGATTAGTTTGACAGGACCTTCCTGTTGTAAACCCATGCTGTCTTGGATCCTGTGCTCCTATGGATTCCAGGTGTTGCATTATCCTTTCCTTAAGGTGTGCCTCCATAATCTTGCCCACTACTGAGGTAAGACTGGCTGGTCTGTAGATCCCTGCCTCCTCCCTGCTGCCACTCTTGTGGAGCGGGATCACATAAGCCCTTCTCCAGTCTTCTGGGACCTCTCCTGTGCTCAGAGACTCACTAAACAGTTCTGCTAATGACTCTGCTAGTTCCACCCTTAGCTCCTTTCGTACCCTGGGATGTATGCCATCAGGTCCTATTGCCTTGTTCACCCTGAGCTTAGCGAGCTCTTATAGGACCCTTTCTTTTGTGAAGGGACTTGTGCACACCTCCCTCTGCCCTGTGTCCATGGTGTTGAGCTGTGGGCTCTGCCCTACCTTCTCTTCAGTAAATACTGAGCAGAAGTAACTATTTAGGATAGATGCTTTTCCTTTATCCTCCTCCACACACTCCCCCTTATCCCCTTTGATCTTAGCAATACCCCCTCTGGACTTTCTCTTTTCACTAATGTATCTATAGAAAGTCTTGTCCCCTTCTTTCACTGTTTGTGCTAGTCTTTCCTCAGTTTGGGCCTTTGCCTGCCTTACTGCCTTCCCTGCTTCCCTTAGGGAAGTTTGGTATGCCTCCCTACCTTCGTCCCGCTGTGTTCCCTTATATTTCCTGAAGGCCAACCTTTTGGCTCTGATCTTTTCTGCTACTGTTTTTGAGACCCAAAGTGGTTTCCTCCTTTTGCTCTTGCTTTTCTCCCTAACACAATGGGATCTTGCTTCAAGTATTGCATTCTTAATGCTTGCCCACTTTGCCTGTAACCCCTCACCTGTATTTCATCTTGCCAGGGCTAGCTTAACTCTGTTAGCCATCTTATCAAAGTCAGTTCCTCTGAAGTCCCATATTTTCCCCTTGGAATGGGATGATTTAGTTCTAGTGGCTAAATTGAACCATACCATGTGATAGTCACTTGCCCCCAGGTGACCTTGTACCTGGAGATCTGTGATACTTTCCCCATTAGTCAGTACTAGATGTAGGATAGCCCTGTCTCTTGTGGGTTGTTGTACCAGTTGTTTGAGGCCCTTCCCCCTGAAGGGACTCCACTATGTGTCTAGTCCTGGCGGATGTTCCTGCTGGTATTGACCAGTCTGTATCTGGCATGTTGAAGTCTTCCATTATCAGAACCTCCCCTTTAGCTGTTGTATTTTGTATATCTTCTAACAGTAATGTGTCTATGTCCTCCTCCTGGTCTAGAGGCCTGTAGACAACCCCAGTTCATATAGCTGTCCCATTTCCTGTTTCCAGGGTGACCCACAGTTCTTCTGGCTCCTTAAGTGTATTCTGAATTTCTGTAGCTTTGACATTTTCATTGACACAAAGGGCCACTCCCCAACCCCCTCTTTTTGCACCTCAGTCTCTTCTGAACAGTACATAGCCGGGTACCGAAGTCTCCCAAGTGTGGTTACTGGTGAACTATGTCTCGCTAATGGCTACTATGTCCAGTTTAGCCTCTGTCATTGTTGCCTCCATGTCTGGCATTTGTCTGCATGATTTTCCATTGGCCAGATTTCGTTGTGTTAGTTGTTAGGCAAGGTCCGGCGTGTCCCTGCTCGTCATATGGGGAACTGGACCCTTTTCCTTACCTGCTGATGCAAACAAACTACAAACATGCTGAATTCCTGTTTGATCACTAACTGAGAGGGAAGGGGTGTTTTTCCTGTTCGATATATCCGGTGCTGCACCCCTCTCCCCATTTGCTAGTTTAAATATAGTGCAAAGACATCAAACTTTGGCCACAATGCACTGACTCCCTCCTTAGTCAGATGCAGTCCATCGAATTTAAAGAACTTTTGCTCCCAAAACTGTTGTCAGTTACCTACAAATTTGTGTTCTTTTTCCTGGCACCAGCTCTTGAGCCACATGTTTAACATACTAACATAGTAACATACTAAGAAACCAGAAGATTAGGCCCTATGGTCTATCAAGTCTGCTCGATAATCAGTGCCTTCCCAAGGCACCATTATTAGCCCCTCCCTCCCTCCCTACCAGATCCCTCACCCCAACCCCCTAGCAGGGCTCTGGGATGCACCCTCCCCCTATACCTATCCTATCCTTTCTTGAACCCCTCCACAGTTGTAGCAGCCACCAACTCCCTGGGCAGCGCATTCCAGGGCTCCCCCACCCTCTCAGTGAGGTAGCATCTCCTTGTTTCCCCCACTCAGTCTCCCCCTGTCCAGCTTCATTGAGTGACCCCAGGTGGCCCCCAACGCCTTCAGCTGAAGCACCCCTCAAGACTTATCCTATTTATTCTTTTGAGATGTTTGAAGACCTCTATCATATCCCCCCTGTTCTTTCTCTCCTCCAGCGAGTACAGGTTGAACTCCTCCAATCTCTTCTCATAAGGCCTTTCCCCTAGTCCCAGTATCATCCTAGTCGTTCTCCTCTGGACACTCTCCAGAACAGCAATGTCCTTCTTTAAATAGGGACACCAAAACTGCATGCAGTATTCAGGGTGTGGTCTAACCAGGCAATTGTACAGTGGAAAGAGCACCTCTAGACTCCTTGAGGTTATCCCGCCGCTATGCACCCCAGCATTTTATTTGCTTGGGCCGCAGCCCTTCTACACTGCTCTGAGTTATTCATTTTGGCATCCACCGCCACCCTGAGGTCCTTCTCCCCCCCCCCCCAGAAACCTGCAGTGCCTCCCCACCAAGGAGTACACATGAGCCAGGTTTTTGGTCCCCAGGTGCAGAACCCTGCATTTCCCAGCATTAAACTTTAGCTTCCATGCCCTTGACCACCTCCCCAAAGTCTCCAGGTCCTCCTGGAGAGCCAGCTTCCCCTCCTCCCCTTCCACCACTGCCCACAGCTTTGAGTCATCGGCAAAGAGGCTCATCCCGCTCCTGGTACTGCTTCTGATGCCTGAGATACAGGCGTTAAACAGGAGTGGGCCCAGTACCGACCTCTGTGGGACCCCACTAATGTCTCTCCTAGAGGATAAGACCACCCCCACCCTCACCTTCCGTGCACGCCCCGCTAGTCAGTTTCCTATCCATTTGACCATCTGCCCCCCCCATATCCTTCAGCTTCCCCAGTAGCACGGGATGTGGCACCAAGTCAAAAGCTCTGCTGAAGTCCAGAAAGAGGACATCCACTGGCCTGCCCTGATCCAGTGCACTCCTCACCCCTTCATAGAACTCCACCAGGTTGGTCTGACATGATCTGCCCTTAACAAAGCCATGTTAGTGATCATCTAGGTGACCCCGTATATTCAGAACCCCCTCCAGCCTCTCCATCAAGATGACCTCCATCACTCTGCCCACTACCAACGTTAGGCTAACCGGCCTATAGTTTAAAGGCTCCTCTCGCAAGCTGCCCTTGTGTATAGGCATGATATGGGCCATCCTCCAGTCATGAGGCACCCACCCCAACTGCAGGGAGGAGTTAAATAGGTCTGCCAGGGGTACGGCCAGGGTATAGCTCCCCTATCTCCCCTTCTCTGACCTTCCGTTTGTCTGCCCCTCCTTTCCCAGACTGGCAGGATCTCAAAGAAGGAGATGCCAGATGAAATGGATGACAGGTTGTCTCCCAGCCTGGTCAGGTGTTCCTTAGTCTCCACAGCTGACTGGCTGGTGAGATTGCTAGTCCCTATGTGTACCAGGACGTCAATAATTTCTCCTGCTTCCTGCATGATTTTAGCAATGCGGTCAGTGTCTCTCCATGCTGATGTACCTGGGAGACATCTGACTATTACCCCAAGCTGGGGGTAGGTATCAACTCCCTGAATCATGGAGTCTCCTATGATCAGAAGTGTTTTGGATTTCCTTTTTTGCTTTTTTGTTTTGGTCCCTGCTTTGGGCAAGTTTTGTAGCACGAGCTCCTGTGCTGCAGTGTCCTGCTCTGCAGTGTCCTCTGCCCCTTTGTTTGATTTTGGAGATAGAGGCAGATACCTGTTTGTAATTTTTATATGGTTTATGGAGATGATACGTTGGTGAGCACTGAGTGATGGGACACCCAATTTTCCCCTCCTAACCACCTGCCAACCTCCTGGACCAACTACCCTCTGCGGTCCAGGTGCTTCAGTTGGATAATGGGGAAATGGTGGGCAGTTGTTATAATATATTTGCTCCTGAATATGCGATTTGAAGTTCGCAATCTCTGCCCATGCTGCCCGGAGCTGAGCCCTTAGATCTCCGATGTTCCAGCATGTAGGACAGCGTCCTAAATCCTGTATCACTGCCTTTTTGAAAATTGTCCATCAGTACCTGCAGTTAATAATATCCATTCCAGTTGAGTTGCCGAGTTTATAACCTAGTTCAAGTAATTAGAAGGAAAATGAAAGCAAAATATATATTTTTTTTGCTTGTTTGTTTGTGCTGATGCCCCTCTACAGGTCCATGGTGCGACCCCACCTAGAGTATGGGGTCCAGTTCTGCAGCCCTCACCTATGTAAGGATATAGATAGGGTGGAAAGAGTCTAGAGGAAGGTGACCAAAATGGTGGATGGAATGCATTGGAAGCCCTATGAGGAGAAGATGGAAGAGCTGGACCTGTATCCACTGGAAAATAGGAGGAGGGGGGGGGACATGAATGAGACATTTAAATACTTGAATAGGATAAACAAGGTGAGGGATGGGAGCTTACTTCAGAGGATGCTTAGTCCAAAAATTAGGGGGCATAGTTTGAGGTTGGAAACAGGAAAGTTCAGAGGTAAAGTGAAAGAGCAATACTTCACAGAGAGGGTGATGGACACCCTGGAACAGACTACCAGAAGAGGTGGTGGGGCCCAAAATGGTAAGGGAATTTAAGAGGTCATGGAATAAATACAAGGGAATAACCAGTAGAGGGAAGGGGGATGAACCTGAAAAAAGAGAGGGGACTGGAGTTTCCATTGGGGGGGGGTGAGAGTCGGGTCTAGGGTTAACTATAGGGGATGGGATTATGGCAGACTTGATGGGCCAAGGGATCATATGCTGTCAGATTTCTATGTTTCTAATAAGACATGATGGGATGTGCACTGTGCACATCTATCTGCATGCCCAGGGACGTAGTAAGGCATGAGGCCACAGACTGAGGGCTTTCAGCCTCTGGAAGTGTGGTTAGAGCTGCACAATGCACATCTGGAGTGTCTTATTGCACTTATAAAATGGGTCTCTGTAATTTACATGCATGGAAAAATTAAAATTAAGCTTTATTAAAAAAAATAAAATATTTGACTTAATTTGAATTGTGACCTAAAACAGCCCTTAGCCTGATGGTTTTTTTTTTTACTTTAGGACCTTTGTCCTAATATGGCTTCTGTAGTTGTAGTTTTTTTTCTTGTCATTTATGAAGTTTTGAGTGAATGCTGCCCCTTTGGCAGAGGAATAGTAGTGTAGATACAAAAATAAAACCCACAAGCCAGAACCTTTTGGTGCCAATCTCCCCTGATTGTAGACACATCCATATTTGTTTTCCAGACCTCTTGTAGATCCCATATTACTTAGGTTTCTGCATTTAGCATTATTTTTAAACAGAGCACAACAGCCATATTTGTTCTAATATCATTAACTGCACAACTCTTTGCTGTTCCTTATGAATTGAGTGGTGTACCTCTGTGCTTGTTGTTGTACATACTGTATTTGTTCATGATAACCTACCTTTGGCTGTTCCTTAGTTGATGCGCTGCTTAGTTTGCTTAGTCCAATACTGTGCATTGTTGATTCCTTCATTGGGCATCTTGCACTGTTCAGAGTTTTATATTGTTGATTATCTGTCTTATACCCTGCTGAATTGGACCCGAAAATAGACACTTAACTGTCTAGTGCACTTACCTGCTCACCTAAAACCAAATGAACACCAGTAGGCGCGGATATCAGACGGAAGGAGTAACCAAAATCAATGGTCAGGGCCCTGGATGCTGGCCCCTCTCCAATAAACTTAAAAACCATGGTTTACTTGGAGTATGCGTTTCTAAACCCATGCAGAAGAAGAATAGAGAGACAGATGGTGCTAGCCACAAGTGTGCAGCAAAAGAAAGAGAGAGAGAGAGAGAGAGAGAGAGAGAGAAAGAGAGAGAGAGACAGTTGGATGTTTTGTTTGTTGAGGTTCATTTCTTTTTTCTCTAACTGCTATTTTGTGTTGGAAGATGATGAGAGGGCAGAGCTTCAAGACTGCATTGCAGGCAGGAACCGGCAGTGAGAGCACAAACGCTAAGAGTCAGGACAGCAAGACAGAATTCAAGCCTGTTAAGTTAAAACTTTCTAACTTTGTTTTTGAATTTTTTTGTGTTTATTTGCTCTAATAGGAGGATGTTTGAGAACTGAGGAGATGAATGAACCAGAAACACAGGTGGAAACATTGCTGTATATGGCAGCAAGCAATTGGCACAGATGCTGTGATGTGTTTGTGCATGTGTGCACATGTGTGTGTGTATGAGTGGAGATCATAAAGTTGGCACACTAAACACAAGTATTGACAAATTTAAATACTTACGTGGAAGTCAAACTTTACAGGGTGATTGCATTTAGTGTGCTCAGCAGTTGGGACCAGTTGAAACACTGGAGATGTTCTGAATTTAAAAAAGAAATAGGGGCTGTTGGTATTTGGGGAATTTTGACAGTTCTTTAAAGTGCACATTGATTTCTTTTGGAAACTACCTTCAGCCTGATCTAATACACAGGTAGCAGGCAATGAGGATACAGGATTTTTGCTACCCATTAAACATTTTTTCTTCTGTGTACAGTTTTGGCCCGTGACACTCATCTCCCTCGGGAGTTCCCTAGGCACACCCAACCCTCTAACACCTCACTCACCTGCCAGTTCCATTCTCCACAGAGCTTTGGTTTCCTCCTGGCAGGGTCGGAGTAGGGGATTCACCCTTTTGTATCAGGAGCTACTGCAGCAGAGGTACAGTGCTGGGATATACCAGGTTCCATAGTTGCGGATGCCATATCTCCCCTTTTTTTTTTGTTTCCATTGCTGTTTTTGCACCCCTAGCCCCACAAATGGGCAAGCCCTGGGCTCCATGACCCATACCCTCACCCAGGGCCCCCCCCCCCAAGTGGAGCTGCTGAGGTGGAACTGAAGGAGGTTGGAGGGTCAGGCCACCGGAGCCCCAGCTCATACACAAGGGCCGATGGATTTTTGTAGGATTGCCCCTGGAGCTGGGTATGTGTAATGATGCTAACGCCGAAGCAAGCATCCATCCCAGCTCCACCCACGATGCCGCATGATGCTGTGCCTCCCAGCCTCCGCTGGGGGGAGCGACGCCAGACTCAACTCCCCTACCCTCCCCAGAGAAGAGAGCAGTCCTCTGGATACTCAATCCTTCCCATCCCTTGCTGACCTACGGTGGCCAGTGCCCATTCCCGAACATGGGTCGCCGGCATGGCGCGAGGTGTGGCATCCAGCGCCTCAACCCTCAGTGCCACCGGGCCGGCGCCTCTTCTTTTTTTTTTTACTTTGTCTTTATGTGCCCCTCTCCTCCAGCCAGCTACCTTCATCCCTGCCTCCAACCCCAGCCCAGACATCCACCTTCTCTGGGACTTACTTGCCCCATTTCTTACACCTCCGTTGCTTACTCCCTTGGTGGGCCTCTGTCATCAGGGTATGAGGGGCCTTCAGATCCTTCAAGGCAACTCAAGCCAGTTCTTGTCTCAAGCAGTGTCTCAGTCAACAGTGTGGGGAATGCAGACAAAGTGATGGAGTCATCCTGATTGGCTGGAGCCATTATCTTGGTTTTCTCCCCAGAGACACATACAAGCTAGGAGAGACTAGGGGCATGTGCACACAGAGCGTGGGTGTTGCTCTGGCTTCTCACCTGTGTCTTTCCTTCCCCAGCACCCTCAGCTGCACTGCCACCTGTGGTCACCCAGGTAGTAGGACTGCAGCGAGGGTGGCAACCCTCCCTACCCAGAGGAGGTGAGCGTCCATTGGGATGTTCAATCCTCCTCCCTATGGCCAGCCTCACCCAGGTTCATTCCCAAACCTGGTAGCGCTACCGCTCTGGTGAAGGGCTGCCCATGGCTCTCCCTTGACACAACAGTGAGGAGGAAGCCATGTGTGAGCACACGTGCAGAGTGTGCTACCACATGGCATCAGCCAGCTTATCCCCTGCCCAAGGTGCGCTGACCAAGAGTTTCACCTGTGGTCACCCAGATGTTGCTTCTACAGCAGCATTGCCCTCACTCCCTCCCCGGAGAGCTTTCCCTATGATGCTTGATCATCCTTCTCCCCCTGGCGGTCCCTGATGACCCTTGCTCATTCCCAATCCAGGGTCGCCAGAATCATGAGCGATAGCCCTAATGTGGTGCCAACAGGCCAGCAGTCAAAAACGTTTAACTAAATTGGATGTCTTAAATAACAGATAGGCAGGTCTAATCATTGAGTTTCCTTTCAATACACATAACTATATTATGTACAGAGAATTGAATTAGCTGTCTCTTGAGGATAGGAAAGAACTGTCTTTATTTTCCTTAAACTGTATCAAGCATCTTGCACCCAATTATCTCTCCTCACCTATTAAAAGAAGGCCTCACTGTAGGAGTCTTCATTCTGAGGAACAAACTAACATCATGTTTCCAAAAGTAAACATCTCTAGAGGTAGCAATCCTTTAGTTGTACTTCCCTTGTATTTGGGTGATGGTGCACACACCGGTATTCACTAGGAGAAAGGATTTTATTTAAAAGCCTCCACTTTCTCCTTCTTTGACGTGTACAGTCCAACTTTTACACTCCTAATGCCAGTACCTCAGTTGGGTTGAGTGTGTGGCTTACCCCGAGAGACTGTGAATATTTGGGAGTGCTTTGCCTGCTTCCTTTCATAAAATTAACTTGCCCTGTCCCTGCAACAATGCTGCTATTATTTAACTGGTTCATTGATCTTACTTTAAACCTATGACCTAGAGCTGGCCCAGTGGCGCAGAGTGTTTTTTTTTTAGTCTTTGATAACCGGTTAAGGCTCTCTAGGCACAAGTGCCTGTTTTCAGGGGCGACCTGGGAGCACTGGGCAGTTAAGTGACTTGCTCAGAGTCACACAGTATGCAAGTAGAGGTTGTGAGAATCAAACCCAGGTCCGGTCTGCTGGATGTACCAAGCTCATTCACAGCTCGTTATTCTAACCTCTAGGTTATACTGCCAGTGTTGAGGTGTTGGACACCACACCTCACACCATGCGTTCGGGAATGAGCTTGGGTCATCGGGGGTTGGCGGGGCGGAGGGAAAGGATGTTGAGCAGGTTGCCGACAGGCAGCTGTCCTCCTTCAGAGGGAGTAAGTGGGCCTCTCGGTGCTTGGCTGCCACCCAGTGGAGGCTGGGTGGCAGTGTCACCTCTGAGAAACTTAGTGTTAGACCACGGGAGGGTAGATGGGGTCAGAGTGAGCTGTGGCTATTATGCGTGCTTTCTCTCACGCATGCAACACTAATTCCAGGGCCCCGGTAGAACCAAAGGGAGGGAGAAATGCAGGTGGAAAACTGGGGTCCGCCGGATGATGAAGCTCCGGCCTGCCTGGAGTTCCGCCGATGCGCATAGCACATGGAAGCTCCCCGAAGACCCCGAGACAAGTAAGGGTACCAGAGGATAGCAGCAACCCACCATGGAGGATAAAGACAGTTAAAAAAAAAAACAAAAAAAAAAACTATGACCTGCTGTATGTGAGGGATTTGTTACTCTGTTCAGCTTAGAGTTACATTCTATGCAACAACTGGATGTTTAAATATATATATATATATATATATATATATATATATATATATATATATATATATAGTTTGATAACCAAGTAAGGCCCACTAGGCCAAGGCCTGTTTTCAGTGGTGACCCGGGAAGTTATGTGACTTGCTCAGGGTCACACAATATGCAAGTGGGGGTTGTGGGAATGAAACCCAGGTCTGCTTGATGTACCAAAATCATTCACACCTTGTTACTCTATCCTCTAGGCTATACTGCCAGTGTAATGTGTATGTCTTGTTATCAGACGTTTACCAGAGCACCTCTGTAAATGAGCAATTTTGCTCAATCATTATTTATCCTGAATAAAATGTGAAATGAAATATGACCTATTTTCCTTTCCATGTTACCTCTCCTCTTTCCCCACTCCTTCCCTTCTCTCTTCCTATTCCCTCTGTGTATCAAAGACCTGATCCTTTTCTATTCCCCACTGCAAAACCTCTAAGTGGCACTCTGTCTTCTCCTCCCACCTCTACTGCATCTGAAACAGCACCCCCATCCATTCTTCTGGAACAGCCTCCCCCTACTTTTCCATTCCTCTGGAACAGTCTCCCCTTCTCTATCCATTCCTCTGGAACAGCCTCCCCTTCCTATCTGTTTCTCTGGAGCAGCCTCCATCTGCCTATCCATTTCTCTGGAACAACATCTCCTTCTTATCCATTCCTCTGAAACAGATTCTAGCTGCTCCCTAGTCATTCTTCTAGAACAGCCTCTCCCTCCCTCCCTGTATCTAAGCCTCTCAAACAACCTTTCTTTCCCTATCCACTCTTCTGGAACAGCTTCCATCTCTCTATCCATTCCTCAGGAATAGCCTCCCTTTCCTATCCCTTCCTCTGGAACAGCCTCCCCTCCCTATCCATTACTCTGGAACAACTCCACCTCCCTATCCATTACTCTGGAACAGCTCCCCATCCATATCTATTCCTGTGGAACAGCTCCACCTCCCTATCCATTACTCTGGAACAGCTCCCCATCCATATCTATTCCTGTGGAACAGCTCCACCTCCCTATCCATTACTCTGGAACAACTCCACCTCCCTATCCATTTCTATGGAACAACTCCACCTCCCTATCCATTGCTATGGAACAGCTCCCCATCCATATCTATTCCTGTGGAACAGCTCCCTCTCATTATCCATTCATCTGGAACAGCCTCCTCCTCTCTATCCATTACTCCTCCATTCTCTCTCTCTCTCTCTCTCTCTCTGGGATCATTTCACTCCCTCCTGAACCTGCACCTAACCAGTCCCCTCCTCTATCATTTCATTCTCTCTCTTTCACTCTCCAGTACACTCAGTGGCAGGCTCCTACCCGTGAAGTGTCTGCTAGGTGAGACCAGCAGTATAACTAATGCTAATGCTCATTACTCATCCACAGCCCCTTGCACTTTCTCCACTCATCTAGCTTCTCTTATTCTAGACCCTTGTCTGCAGATTTATTTTCAATAACCATTATACTAACATACTAAGATGCCAGCACAGTAGGCCTAAAGCTCTACTGAGTCTGCTCGAAAATCAGCACCCGGTCAGGACACTGTTGCTGTCCTCCCCTCCTCCTCCGTAAATTGCCCCCAACCCCACCCCCCAATAGAGTTTCACCTTCCGATCCGGCAATTCTCAGTTTTACCCTCCCTTTATATCTGTCCCAGCCCCTCTTGAATCCCTCCACTGTATCAACAGCCACCAGCTTCACTGGCAGTGCATTCCATGGGTCCACCACCCTCACTCTAAACACAACAGAGACAGCACTCTCAGATATTTTTGGGTGGGGTGCAAGTCAGCTATTACCTGAGTGCCTCTTATAGTGGGGTTGGGAGCAGCAACTGGGTGATATGCTGCTCACCCCAGACTGCATCATTCTCTGGCTTCCGGACATAATCAGGGAGGAGCATGGGACACATCATGAAAGGGGCAACACAACTACTGACTCTCACTTGATGATTGCTTCTAATGGATGCCCACATTGCTAGAACTATGACTCCCCCGGTTCCTTACCCCTCTGCATGAACAGGTATACATGTTTGTGTGCTGCAGCCTCCCTAACCTCCCACTAGACCCTGTGGCTGGGAGGTTTGCCTGTGGGTTGCTCAGCATGGCCATGAGGTCACAAACAGAGCTGAGGGAATCTGTTCTGAGGAAGATGTTCCATGGCCTGCCTGAGGGGTAAAAAAGGTAAGGTGGTATCACAGAATGGGGGGGGGGGGGGTAAATGAAAAAAAAAAAAACAGAAATCTAATTTATGTGCTGGCAGATCAAGGCTCTAGCATGATTTGTATCATTCAAGATACTGTAGATTCAAGTAGTTTCTTTATTGTAGCCAGGGTAGTTTTTGTTTCAGTAAATGTTTCCATTTTTAAGAAGCACTCATTTATTGGATGTCTTTGACAACAGCTGCCTCCTAAAAAAACTGTAAATACAGTATTTAGTGAAAAAAACAAAATTCAAACAGTACCAATGTTTGATTTCTGTATATTTCTCCAAAACACACTTTAAAGCTTCAAACCTTGTGCAAAGCATAATTGTAATTCAAGACTGTGCTCTCACATTAAAATGGGACACAGAAACCCACTCTAAATGTGACAGTGCATCTTAAATGGCAAGAGGTCTAATGTAAACGTGTCATTGACTACTATTGCAGCTTCACAAAAGGCCCCTCTGCAGCTGGGAATGTATGCATGTATTATTGAAAATGTTGACTTCCTGGATCATGGTTTGAGAGTAGTTTAGAGGATTTACCAGGATTAGGTAATACACACCGAGCCACGGGACTCTGGTTTGCAGAGATAGCCCTACAGGAACAGAAGGCTAATAATCAAATCCCCAGTGCCCAATTCTCTGATAAGAGCTTGTATATGCAAGGTATCACCAGAAGACTTGTAGTAAATGTACTGGCAGTAGAGCTGTCCAGCTGATGGATGGGAAGGAGTGGTAAAGTCTGACTCATCAATAAATGTCGCTCAGAATTAACAAAGCTGATATGAACACAAGGTGGCTTAATTTATCTGTGAGCCAGCACCCTTCCCCCTCCCCCCTTCTGTTCTTGGCACATTCCCAGATCAGATTAGGCCCTAAGTCTTTTTCTGTGATAGATGCCTGAAATGAGAATTGGTCACAACTTGCAGGCAATCATGACAATGACTATGATAATGACCCAATCTATAACCTGGGGCTGAAGGTGCTGTGTGAAACAAGCACTCTGGCTGTATCACACACTTTCGGGACATCCTGCTGCTAGGTTGTCTCCACACTCCTTTACCTGCTGTGAGGGTCAAGCTTTCTTGACCTGGGCTTTTATAAAACAGAATAATCACTATCAAGTGAAGGCATTACAAAGCTATTCTTCTGCATGAAATTGCTGTGACTGAAAGAAGATAGACTACCAGAAGGCTCACACTTACAACTACTAGTACTAAAAGCATAAGCAGTAACCCACAACAGGGCATGAGTTTTTAGATAATTAAAGTACTGTATGCCCTGTGTGAACTGGACTGCTTATTCCTTTTAATACACCCAGGAAGTACATTAATTCTCAAGACACCAATACCCTGGTGCGGGTTATTGCACTTACAAAATGAAAAAGGTTTTGGGTTAATGGAAACCTTTATATTTGGTGGTATTTTCCTGTAGAGAAAAAAGGGCACTCTTGAAAATGGGCTGATGAGGCCCAAGAGCTCTTCCAGTTTTCAATAACTAGTTAGGCTTTGCTAGGTAAAATATGCGAATTTGGTAACAAACGCCTAATGCCTTTAACTGATTCAAAGATGTGCAATTATTTGAAAGAAACCTATGCCCTTCTGTGGGTTATTGCAGTTAAAAAGTGGAAAAAGTTATTCTTTTAATGGAAAAGTGGTGTTTTTGTTTAGTTAAGCTGTTGCTAGGAAGATTAGGATAGACTAGTTATGAACTTTGCAGTTTCTAGGAAATTAATTCTATCTATAATTGACTACAGCTTAGTTGTTTACAGAGCGGCCATGGACACCATGCTCAAAAGGATGTGCACAGCCCTCAACAAGGCGTGCAGGTTGATTACTGGAGTGCACAGTCTAATGCATACTCATGATCAGTATGCACAGACCAACTGGTTAAACCTGAAGGGTAGAATCACCTATGAGACCTGCCTTCTGGCAAAAAAAAAAAAATCAGTCTTGGCCAGTGTACCCCTGTTGCTCAGAAATACCTAATCCCTGCATCTAACCCTCACCAAACTCGGGCATGTCTGAAATGGCGTATCAAATTTATTTTTGTCACACCTCCCAGGCTTTGCATTGCTTTTCATACAGGGCACCCTGCTGGCTAAATAACCTCCCCACTGGTATTCGGGAAGAGGCCAGAATTGGCCATTTTAAGTGTAATCTTATGAAACATCTCTCTGCACTTAGCAGCTGTGACTGCTGACTATAAGTCGCTCCTCTCCCTGCATGGCACTTTCCTGTCGCTCCCACCCCTAACACCCCCACCCTCCTGTTTCACTCACTTCCCACCTCTTCACCTCGCACCTCATACCTTAACCCCACTCTTCTCACTAACTCCCTTCCCTTCCACCCACCTACTCTGATATTACTCCCACCACCACTACCCTGCCCTCTCAACCCCCACCCCACCTCTATATGGTATTCAATATGGTTTCACCCTACCTACCCCATCCCCTTTCCATCATGTCTAGACTCTCCCTTTACTTCCCACCCCTTATAAGTGTCTGTCATTTCCTCTCCCATCATACAGTAAACCTCACCCCTGCTCTCTAACAACACCTACCTCCGGCAGCATCGTTTTCTTACTATTACATAGAAACATAGAATTTGACAGCAGATAAGGACCGCTTGGCCCACCCAGTCTGCCCATTTCCCTACCTACTGGATAAGCTGCAGATCCTAGTTAACCAGCAGCCTACTTCTTCCTACCCCTACCCCCTAGAATTGCCTTATGACTGTCCCATGCATGCTTGAATTCCACCACTGATTTTGACTCCACAACCTCCTCCGGAAGGCCGTTCCATGCATCCACAACCCTCTCTGTGAAAAAATACTTCCTTAAATTACCTCTGAGCCACCCCTCCTCTATCTTCAAATTGTGCCCTTCTTCTTGCACACCTGTTTTTTGAAAGATGCTACCTCTTGGACTTTGTTGATTCCTTGAGGTACTTGAACGTTTCTATCATGTCCCCCTCTCCCTCCTTTCCTCGAGGCTATATATTAAGCTCCTTCGCCTCTCTTCATATGTCTTCTGGTGCAGACCCTGCACCATTTTAGTTGCCCTCCTCTGGACAGCTTCCATCCTGTCTATGTCTTTGTGGAGACTGGGTCTCCAGAACTGTACACAGTACTCCAGATGGGGTCTCACCAGCTGTCTGTACAGAGGATTATAACTTCCTGTTTTTCTGGTGATGCCTCTCCTATGCATCCCAGTATCCCCCAGCCCTCCTTGCTGCCCTCTCACATTGCTTGCCCACCTTTAGGTCATCTGATATGACTACCCCAGGTCCCTTTCCATTTTGTTGTTGTTAGTCTCTCACCCCCATTGTGTACTCTTCCCTGGGTTTTGTTTCCCAGGTGCATTACCTTGCACTTCTTAGCATTGAATCTAAGCTGCCATACATTTGACCATTCCTCTAACCTTGCCAAGTCCCTTCTCATCCTTTCCACTCCACCCTGTGCATCAACTCTGTTGCAGATCTTTGTGTCATCTGGAAAGAGCCATACTTTTCCTTCCAGTCCTTCTGCAATGTCACTTATAAAGACATTGAAAAGGACCGGTCCTAATACTGAACCCTGCGGTACCCCACTAGTAACCCTTCTTTCTTCTGAGTGGACTCCATTTACTATTACTCTCTGTGTCCTATTCTCCAGCCAATTCTTTACCCAGGCTGTCATCTTGGGACCCACTCCCAGGCTGGCTAACTTGTATATTAATCTTTTGTGTGGGACTCGTCCAAATGCCTTGCTAAAGTCTAGGTAGGCCATGTCCAAAGCCCCTCCCTGATCTACTACTTTGGTCACCCAGTCAAAGAAATCAATCAGCTTCGTCTGGCATGACCTTCCCGCTGTGAATCCATGCTGCCTGGGTCCTGTGCCCCTCTGGCCTCTAGATACTCGACAATTCTTTCCTTCAGAAGTGATTCCATCATTTTCCTATCACTGAGGTTAAACTAACAGGTCTGTAGTTTCCTGCTTCTGCCTTGCTCCCACTTTTGTGAAGGGAATCACATCTGCCCTCCTCCAGTCCTCGGTACCACCCCTCCTCCCATGATTTGTTAAAAGGGTAGTCAGTGGTGTCACTAGTTCTACCCTTAGTTCTTTTAGAATTCTGGGATGAATCCCATTAGCCCCATTGCTTTGTCCACCTTCAGTTTTAAGAGTTCTTTCAGAACTCTTTCTTCTGTAAATGGGCTGGTATCAACTTCTGTATCCAGAGTGTTTCTACTGTTTGTTTTATGTACCTCCCTCTTCATTTGTAAATACTGAGCAAAATATTTGTTTAGTATCTCTGCCTTTTCACAGTCTCCCTCTGCCCACCCTCCCTCCCCTTTATTAAGCCTCACTATCCTCCCTTGGTCTTCCTTCGCCTCCTGATGTACCTATAAAGGTTTTATCCCTTCTTAACTGAGTTGGCTATCTTTCCTCAGTTTGGGCCTTTGCTGTTCTGACTGCCTTCCCAGCCTCCTTTTGCTTTAACTGATACAGTTCTCTGTCCTGCTCCTTCTGTGATTCCTTGTACTTCCTGAATGCCTTTTTCTCTTGAACCTTCACTGCCACTTCCTTGAGAACCATAGTGGTTTCTTACATCGTTTGTTTTGTTTATTTGCTTCACACAAAGGCTCGCTACCTCTGTGATGGCAGTTTTATTATTCCCCATTGTTCTTCCACCCTCCTTCCTGCCCATTTGCTAGTGCATTCCTTAGGCACTCACCCATTTTGGCAAAGTCAGCCCTCCTAAAGTCCAGTACTTTTGTCTTTGTATGGCTTTGACTCTATTGCTGTGTTTATTGTGAACTATACTGTTCGATGGTCGCTAGTTCCAGATGGCTACCCACTTACATCTGTGATCCTCTCTCCATCTCCATTTGAGAGAAACAAGTCTAATATTGCTCCCTCTCGAGTGGGCTCCAGTACTAGTTGTCTAAGGCATGCCCCCTGTAGGGCATCTAGATTAACTCCACTCTTCGAAGTGGCAGCTGCAACTGCACTCCAGTTAACATCTGGCATATTCAGATCACCCATCAGCAATATCTCCCCTTTTTCTGCCATTCTAAGTATACTTTCTATCATTTCCTTGTCCATTTCCTCCCCCTGAGAAGGGGGTCTGTATACAACCCCTCTGCGGATTGTGGTGCCATTGCCTGTCTCCAAATTTACCCACAGTGCTTCTTCTCCTCCCTGTTTACCCTTTTGTTCTGTTGCTTTTATTCCTTCCCTTATGTAAAGAGCTACTCCTCCTCCTTTTTTACCCTCCCTGTCCCTCCTGTAGATAGTGTATCCTGGTATGTTTACGTCCCAGTCATGGTTTTGTGTGTACCATGTTTCTGTGACTGCCACGATATCCAGATGTTCCTTATTATTGTCTTGATTTCTTTATTGCCTATATGTTTTGTAGAATGTATGAATTTGTTTCCACACCTCCATGTTTTGTTTTATGCCCTGGTCTATCTTGTTTTACCACATGTTGATACACTTAGGCTATTCCTCTGAATGTACCAACACAACGGTGCTCTACCCTGCCTCAGTTGTACTTATCTTGTTGTTATCGAATTGTATGTCAGAATTACTGTTTTTATATGCCATTGTATTCATATGTTTTTCTAACTTGGAACCTTTGTAAAAGAGCCTCTGGTTCAAAGGTATTGTAATCTGAGATATAAATAAATAAATAAAATAAAATAAATAATCAATGACTCGGTCATCATGTGTTTCAATCAATGATGTTTTCAGATCTGGCAAATTTCTTAAACCCCATTTTATAAATTAATCTGTGTTTACAACATAGAGGGAGTCAGAGACAATAGTCCAAATTTGTATTTTTTAATCCATTAGCATTTTTTCAACCTCTATTAAAATGATAGGTTGCAGGTCAGTAACTTATCAATCTAAGGCCAGAAGAGACACATCATGTTCACCCCCCCTCCCCACTTCTTAAGAAGGGATGAAAAAAAGGAACACTCTTGATAATGGGCCGATAAGGATCATAAGCTGTTAGTTTTCAATAAACAAAATATAAAAAGATTTAATTAGAAACTATAAGATATAACCATAACCTTTCTAATGTTTCATATTCCATTATGGCTGCAGCTGTATCTTATGAATTATGAACAGACACGCGTTGGGGGTCTGGTTGCTGGTAGATAATTACTGTAATGTCTATAACTCTCCCAGGTCATGCCTGGAAATAGGCAATGCTTGTCCAGTGCACCTACCCAGTCAACAACAACTAAATAACTAAATAAATAACTAAATAATGCCATCATTTAACTTCCATTCACACATCTCAGAGTCACAGGAGATTTGCAGGCATGCCAAATCTCCATCTTCTGGATGAAGACTCCCTCATTTTCTGACAATCTCCTTCTTTCCCTCAAGTGGGACCCCATACATTTAAATACATTTTTTTCTCACAAGAGCTGCTCATTAACTCATTAGAGTCTGATTTTTTTTTATACTTTATTTTTCTCTCCTGGTCAGTCGGTCCTTCCTCCACTGGTTCCCCCAGCCCTGCCACCCCAGCGTTCACTGTTACTCACCTCTATTACTGTTTCTCAAGGTGCCCAGCTGGCCGGGTGTGGCACCTGTGAGGGACTGGTTTCATTCTGCTGGTCACCATGTTTTTCCTTGTCCCCCCCGTGCAGCGCGGAGCATGCAATGGCGCCAATGATCAGGCTGTGCACGCTTCCACATGCAGCACACCGGGCGTCTGCTCTGCAACCACCCCCTCTGTCTACAGGTCCATTTGTGCTAGCCCCCCAGCTGCCGCTAGGGGCCAGGCAAGCAGCGGACTCTGTCCCCACCCCTCTCTGGGAGAGGAGAGCTGTCTCTGGATGCTTAATACTCTCCCTCCCCAGCTGACCCCCAGTGGCCCGCTCACACCGCAAACATGGGTTGCTGGTGTGGTAGGAGGTAAGGCAGTGATGCCTCAGCCCTCCATGCCACTGGGCCAGTCTAGAGTATGATATTTTACTTCCCGGTACCAAATTCTCCCTCACGGCAGTCCTTAGTTGATTTTCATGTCATCTCAACCTAGTCTGAGTGAGGTACTGGGATTATGTTAGGGGGAGGCCGGATTATAATTACGACTGGCAGAAATGCAGTCCAAGCATGGGCCACCAAACTGTGGAGCAGTCAATTAAAGCCTGACAGGTAATGCAGCAGCCAATCACAATTGGGGACAGTCACCTTTTAGAAACGATAGCATTTTCAAATAGGTGGCCATTTTGTATCAGGGGCAACGGAATACTCTGATCTCTAAAAGTGCTATTAGAAGTAATGAGTTTTAAAAGAACAGATGGTTGTGTTTGCATTTTAATTATAATTCAAAATATGGGCTTATGTGAAATTGGTTTAATACCCTCAGTGTATGTTCGGTTTGAAACAGTCCCATCACTTATGGTTCCTTGTTGTTTGATGCTGCCATTTTCCTGCCCAAAATTCACTGTTGAATTACTTATATTCCATAACCCAGTGGCATCAGTTTGGCGGAAGCCTAAACTGATGCTTTTCATGTGGGGCTTCTACGCAACATATATTATTGAGTTCTAGAACTGATCAGTGATTAAAAATTGAACACTGGGCCTCAAAAAAGCAGGATTAACCAAAATCCCTAAAAGCAGAAAAAATAAGACGATTTAAAAGAAAAGCTCACAGCACAGTACACTGAAAGTATTAAACAGACTTCCCCCATTAAAATTTTCAGTTATACAATATTGCCAAATGTAAAAAAAAAAACAGACAGAAACAAAGGTTATATTTTCTTTATGGAGCACCATGTTAATTAAGGAACAAAATATCTCCCAACCTGCAGAAAGAAGGTCTTTTCATAGATTCATAGAAGTGTGACAGCAGAAAAAGACCCTTGCTTGGACCTGTGTCTCCCCCCTTTAACACTCCCATGTGGTTGTCCCATGCCCTTTTGAATCCCTCCACTGTTTCCTCTCCAGCGACTGCTTCTGGGAGTCTGTTCCACTTTTCTATGACTCTCTCTGAGCAATAGTATTTTCTAATGTTACCCCTGAACTGTCCCTCTCCATCTGCAGGCCATGCCCCCTCATCCTCTGACTTTCTTTCATCTTGAAGATGCTCCCATCTGGCACCCTGTTTATACCCTTAAGGTACTTGAAGGTCTTGATCATGTCCCCTCTCTCCCTCCTCTGCTCCAGGGAGTACATATTCAACTCTCTCAGCCTGTCATCATAGGATAGGTAGCTTAACCCTTTTACCATTTTTATTGCTGTCCTCTGAACCCTCTCTATCCTCCCCGCATCCTTTCTGAGGTATGGCCTCAAGACCTAGACTCCATACTCCAAGTGTGATCTAACCAAATGGGTGTACAAGGGTACTATGACCTCCCTATACCTACTGGTGAGCCCCCTTCCGATGCATCCCAGCATTCCACTCCCCCTGGTTGCTGCCCTCCCATACTGCCCTTCCACCTTCAGGTCCCTGGATATAATGATGCCCAGGTCCCTTTCTTGCTCCATCTCCTCCAGCTCTCTGCCCCCCATACAGTATCCTGCCTTCTGATTTCTGTAGCCTAGATGGATGATTTTACATTTTACATTTTTCTGCATTTTCTGCATTGAATTCAAGCTGCCACCTTTTTGACCATGCCTTAAGTCTCCCCAAATCTCTCTGAATTTGTTCCACCCCTTCCTCCGTGCCACCCTATTGTAGATTTTGATATCATCCACAGACATACTCACACCCCCCTCAAGGCCCTCCACGATGTCTCCTACGAATATATTGAACAGTAGGGGCCCTAGCACTGATCCCTGGGGGACCCTGCTCGTGACCTTGCCTTCCCGGATGCCACCCCATTTATTATGAACCTCTGCCTCCTTTTCTCCAGCCAGTTTCCCACCCATTTGACTGCCCCCTACCTTTTACCATTAAAAGGGGAACAGTCAGCACTAGGAGCCCCTCGCTGAAGTGTGGAGCTGGTCTCGTTTTGCACTTTGTGTACAAAAACTTTTTTTTACTTACTGTTTACTGCTGCAGTTTAGTAGCTTGTATCAGAGTGATTGTGCTGACTTGCATGCTGAGATTTTCTGTGACTACAAATGCCAGAATCCCCACAGTTGTCATCAGAGGAACATTGCAGCAGCCAGAGATTCATTGAACTATTGCAATGTTAAATCGTTAAAATATTGCAACATTTACTTATAACGTGTTCATTTTACTATACTTGTACACCAGCTTTTCAACATAGCTTTCTTATGACCCCACCTCATGGACCTGGTAGGTGAAAATTCTCTAACTCTTACCAAAGTGTCAGTTGGAGCCACAGGTGCAAAAACACGTTTTGGCCTGGATTTGGAAAATGACAGCTGTTACATTCATGACGTGATGTTTAAAATTTGGGGTCAAGATATTGAAAATTACCAAAGTTGAGAGCATGCGTTGAAAATTTTCAATGTACACTGTTTTTATTTTTATATTTTTACTCCAAATTCTCAACACAATTTCTTAATACCTCATTTCATGAACAAGGGCAGAGAAAATGTTCAAATCTTGCCTGAAATATAATTTTGAAAAGAACTGCAAAATCACCTTTCAGGACTTTCTTGAATAATTCCACTGCCCTTGTCATGAGGCGGTGCCCCAGAAAGGTCATGTTGATAATTTGGTGTAAAAATATTAAGAAATGACAAAATTATGAATAAAAGTCCAAACCCCATTGACATACATTAAGCCACACTTACCTTATTTTCTTATATTGCAGTCGCTGGTTCCAGCAGCAAGATGTGTCTTTGATCGAGAGGGCATGGTCTTAGATTGGAGGGGGTAAGATACAGGAGAGAGAGATGAGGAGACATTTTTTCATGCAGAGGGTGGTAGTTAAGTAGAACACTCTACCTGAGGAGGTGGTATCCTGTAAGATGGTGGGCAATTTTAAGAGGAGATGGGACAGGGTGAGGGGGTGACTGTGAGGAGGGGAGGGAGGATGGGCAACTGCAATGTGTGGGGGCTAGCCACACAATTGGGCAGACTTGATAGACTATGAGGCCTGTTTCTGCTGGCAGATTCATATGTTCGTATGATCGGAGTGTAGATCTATGTTGTGTGACGTGTGGGGTAGAGGTGATGTGTGCTGAGTGAGGAGTCAGGGTGAAGTGGTTAGATTGCTGTTGGACTATTTTATTTTTTTCATTATAGGGAAAGACCAAAGATGTACAGTTTTGTTTATTGTAGGGGGACACATGTGAACACTGGGGACTGGGCATCCCAGTGTTGGGATGGTCTTTGACGGCACTGTGGGTGGGCACTCTGATGCCGCCACATATATTAAAGGAAGGGGAGGGGACAGGGGAGCAAAAGAAACAGTACTGGGGTGGGCATCCCCAGTCTGCTTACTACTTAAAACAAAAATTGGAAAGGTGTGTGCGTGACCTGGAGGGAAGGGGAGAAAGAAGCAGAACCAGGGATAGGCACCCCATCCACTTAAGAATAATAGCAAAGAAAAAATAGAGCTGGCCCGCCGGCGCAGCGGTTGGATTTCCACTTGTGACACCAGCGAACTGGGTTCGGGAACGAGCCCGGGTTGTCAGAGGGCCAGCCAGGGGGAGAAGGATTGATCATCCTCAGGACTGCTCTCCTTCTTCAGGGGGTTTCTGCAGTCAGTGCAAGAGCAGCATCTAGTGACAGCTAGGTATATCACCTGATGCACCGACACATGGTCAAGGGGCACTGGGGTGGGACAGACGCTGGCATCATTGTACATCTCCACCCCAGCCTATAGGGATAAAATCCCTCTCTGCAAAGAATGTCTCTATGACGCCCTGCCCCCGGACTCAATCAGCCACCTGGCTGAGTGCTCCCACAACCAGATATGGATCCATGGCACTAGTGCCCTCAGCGGTGCCGTGCTCCGCCTCCCAGGGGGTAAGCCGGGAGTGACCGGGGGAGCAAGGGGCTCATAAGGTGATGGAGTCTCGGGGGCACCATGACCAGGGCAGAGACATGACGTTCTGCAAAAAAAGGGGCAAAAAGTAAGATAAATATATAAAAAAAAATAATAACTTAGACAGATAGGTGGGCAGATAGATAAGACTGACAGACAGGCAGTCAGACAAATAGAGAGAGAGAGAGAGAGAGAGAGAACAAGCAGGAGATCGCTGGTTCCCTGCTGTAACCGAAGCTGGCAGCACAACTCCAGCTGCAACTTTACATTTCAAGAAAGTCCTGCTGTCCTCATACTGAGAATGCAAGTGAATGGCTCCTCTCACTAAGCTGGACACCTGGGATTTTCAGGTGCTCTGAAAGGTTATTTCAAGGGCATTTTCTTAAAACAAACACCAGAATCTAGCTTAATGGGTCCTGTTTACCTAGCTACAGGTGTTTGTTTTTGGAAAATATATAATTTGTATGTATTTTCAATGTTTTTGAGTTAATAAAAAAGATGGCAGCAGCTGCAATAGTTTTTTTTTTCTCATGACAAGTAAATAATTTCTTGCAGCTAGTAAATTGTGAAAATAAGCACTCATGATCTGTGTGTTTTTTACTGGTCAAGCTTGATGGTCATTCAAAAAATCCTTACAACTGTGGGACCATACTATATTTTTTCACAAAACCTTCAAAAGAGAATAACTTGGTACAAGCCACTTCTTCCCTGAAAGTTTTATGAAAAAAGTCTGCACCATCTGGACTGTGTGAGAACACCAAACACCATTTTATTTTTCATTTCTTGGTGTTCTATATCTCAAAAACCAAACAGATGCTGTCACAAAACTCTTAACTTTTTGAGACTCTACCAGCCAGACCTGCATGCCAAATTTTGGGCTATTTCATCGAACCCCGCCAAAGTTATTAAAGTGCAAAACTGGAGTTTAACATTAAACAGCCTACTCAACCCTAAGGGGATCTACTGTGCTCCTATAATATAAGCAACAGAAAGCATTGCAAGCAAACTGTAATGTAAAAAAGGAGGCAATCCCCCATTACTGAATTTTTCAACCTTACACTCTAAAAATTAAAGGTTCACTTAAGAACTTTAAAAGGTTCCTCACAATGATACTGTGAAGGAACCCTCCAAAGGTGCTCAGAAGAACCATTTTAGCTGGGTTCAGTGCAGAACCCTACACAAATGGTTCATTGTAGAACGAAGCAGGTTCTTATTGGAACCTTTTTTAGTAGTAAATGGGTATGGAAAAGTCAAGCACCTGATTGGTTGACAAATTCAGACATGGTTCTTTAAATAACCCATTTCAGGTTTGTTTTGGAACCTTTTCATTCTTAATCAAACCAATGATAGTTATGGTGAGTTCTGTGTGGTTCAATAATTGCCTCAACTGTGTTTTATCATCTTAATAATAACTGGGTATCGTTTTTTCCCATAGAGAAAGGCGTTTATAATTTGCCGTTATAAAGGAGTGTTTATAACGGCAAACACGCGCCACTTCTCTATTGGAAAAAAGGCATAAGCCACCAGTGTCTCTCGTGACCATTCACACTGTCTCTCGCCGTCACATTATAAGCACTCTCGCACACTCATCTCAAAAATGGCAGCCGCCGAGCAGAACCACAAAATCACTAAATCTTTTTTCAAAATATTGCCTAAAATCACCTGAAATAGTGGACTTCACACACAATCCCTAAGAGCTTCTCCTCTCCATTTCTTTTTCTCCCACTTCCGCCGCCGGTCACATGCTACAGTTGCTCCGGTAACCAGGACCTCCTGGCAACTCTTACTGTAAGCTAGCAACGGACATTGGGACGAATTCTTTTTTTTTTTTTTTAGCAAAAGCTTTACTTGTTCTCGTTCAAAATGTTCAAGGTTATATTTTAGCAGTTCAGGCTACAGTTCTCCATTGATATTTATTCTGAATAACATGTCCAGCAACGATACTGAGGTAAGACTGTTCCTTCTATTCATCCCCATTGAAACAATTTTTATATAATTGCCGTGGCAAAAGAACGATACCCAGCAATTATATAAAATAAAAAATGGGTCGGGGTGTGTGTAAAACTTGATTTTACACAGACCCTCGTTAAGGATGTTACACATATCCTCGGCTTTGCCTCGGGGTTTATGTAGCATCCCACAACTCGGGTGTGTGTAAAATCTCATTACACACCCCGACCCATACTTTATTCTCTATTTTATATAGTATGGGGACATTTTATCCCTGTCAGCTATCGAGGCTCAGTGGTGGCATGCTGATCATCCACCCCCACAATGGGTTAGCTGGGCATGTCATGGGGTGTTTTTGTTTCCTTATTGATAGAAGAAGCAACAGAAGGTCTAACCTAACCCCCCCCTCAACAAGAGTGTGCTGGCATGATGGACCAAGGTCCTAGCAGGAATCTGTATGGAGACACATCTTATGCCGAGCACCTAACAGTTCCCTCCCCAACACCATCCACTGGTCGGATCAATGCCCAACCTTCCCCTGAGATAAGAGCTGCCTGACAGTGGCTCAGTCCAGCTTCCCCATCCCTTCCCCAATGACCCAAGCACAATCTCAAATCCAGGTCAGGTTGCCAGTGCAGCACGAGGTATGTCACCATCCCCTCAACCCTTAGTGTCACTTAGTCGGCACCCTTCACTGTGGTTTAAAGCATGATGTTTTGTGCCAAGTGACTTTAACAAGGCCTGAGGGTACTGATTTTTCTTAATGCCCACTTTGTTCTACCCTACCTATTGGCATTTCTAATGTGGCCTCTGCAGAACTGGGTACAGTACTCCAGCTGAGGTCTCTCCATTGAGTTATACAGTGGTATATAACCTCACTCTTCTTGATGGCGAAACCCCTGTCTATGCATCCAATACTCCTGTTTGCCTATCTCACAACCATGTCACACTGCCTAGCCACCTTCAGGTCTTCAGACATGATCATCTCCAATTCTCTTGCCTGTTTTGTTACTGTAAGTTCTTTCCCGCCGAGTGTGTAAGCTGTTTTTGTGTTCGTGTGATTCAGGTGTATGGTTGTGCACTCTTTTTGCAGTGAAACTATTTGTGTTTATGCATGAGACATAATCCACCATGGCTTGAACTCAGCTCTGATGCCACATCACCCCACCCACTGCTCCACAGATTTAAGCTAATATTGACCAATTCCACCCCCCTCAACTCTCCCAGTGCAGAGTCCTGGGTTGAGTCACCACTCCCAAGTCCATCAAACAGTATCATGGAGGTAGTCTGGGAGACAGGAATAATATACGTGCATTTCATTAATACAGTAACTGGCTAGGTGACATAACCAATTATATAACATGTAGAGGTTCCCCAAAGAACTTGTTGGTATTGTTTTAAATGCAGGGAACCTTTAGGTTCTGCAATGGACATTAACATGCTGCTGTTAGAATTGATGAAACCTACGGTTCATTTCAACTCTCCTATTGAACCCTTATTTCTTAGAGTGTAGGGGTTAAAATAAAGAAAAGTGGAGTGGTCCAGTAAGCCTGGTATTATGAGAAGGTACTCAAAATGCACTATTATAAATATTATGCAAATGTATTGCTTGCTATGAATTTTGTGATGACAGAACATGTTTAAAGGAGCCCCTTTTGAAATGTGTTGGTTATCCCACTTAAAGCCAACAAGCACATAAACAAGAAGGCACAATGTTTGACAAATAAAATGAACACTAATAGCTTATCATTCAATAAAAGAGGTTATAATATATATTGAAAGCAAACTAAAAAGACAAAGAACATCAGCACAAAGGTATTGAGGCAAGGGTTACCCCCAAAAGGGCATTGGCAACAAAGCAAGGTTTCGGAAAAATACAAACTCACATACAATCCAGTAATGAAAGACATCATAGGATATGCAGACAAATCACCATGAACATTTGGACTGGTTCTGCTTTAAGCAGGAATGGATGGTGCCAAAGGGCCTGTCATACAATTTGCAAAAGGGTGAAAACAGAAGACACAGACATGTTTTGTCCTACATAGGACTCATCAGTGTGCCTTTTTTATATCACTAAAATTTCACTAAAAATACCACAAACAGCTTAATCTGTTTCAAGGTCAGTTGGCATTCATCTGTATCTCCTTCCCCCCAGGTCGTGCCTGGAAATAGACAGGATTTGTCTAGTGCACTTACTCGGTCAACAAAAACTAAATAAATAAATAAATAAATAAATAAAATATCTCAGCCCAGTGGGAAATGAGCCAGCCCTAATTTGGTCTTATAGCTTTTTGGTCATGGTAGACCCAAAATAAGAAAGAAAGCTACAGCAAAAAGACAAAGAACCTCAGAACAAAGACATTGAGGCAAGTGTTACCCAAAAAGGACATAGGCAACAAAGACAGGTTTCCAAGAAATACAAAACCACACATGCCCCCATGGTGCAGAGCATCACCATGAAAATTTAGGTTGGGTTTGCTTTAAGCAAGAATGTATGGTGCCAAAGGGTCTCTCATACAATCTGCAGAGGGTAGGAACATATATAGAAGCTACGTAAGTACTCAAAGTCATCTACCTGGAAGTGAATATGATGAAATATATAAATCCAAATATATTAAAGGGATGCAGTGATTAATACAGAAAATAAAAATAATAACTATGTTGATGTTACACCAAGCAAAGCTATGTCACAAGAAGGACACATGTGGTGGGGCCTCTTTTATTGCAAATACTTATAGGTACGCTGATAATTAAGTAATGTTTATTAAACAAGTGCACATAGCCTCTAAGAAATATGTATCAATTTTGAGCAATTGTTGAACATGATCTAATTCAGATTTTGTCACTCCATAGTCACTACCCATATTTTGAAAAAGTGGCTATGTGCCACACAATATTAGCATCCTTATAACAGGTGGAGGGGGTGCAGCACAGGGCAGCAAAGATGATCCAGGGGCTAAGGGATATACCCTACAAGAGCAGGCTGAGGGAGTTAGACATGTACTCCCTGGAGGACAGGAGAGGAGAGGAGAGACAGGGGAGATATGATTGAAACTTTCAACTATATGAAAGGAATAAACAAGACAGGCATAGGGAGGCTTTTCAAGTTAAAGGGTTGGGGGACACTCGAGGCCATGATCTGAGATTGGAAGGGGGAAGGTCCAGGAGGGAAATGAGAAGACACGTTTTTACTTAGAGGGTGGTGTCTGTGTGGAACACATTGCCTGGGGAGGTAAGTGGTATCCTGTAGAACAGTGGGCTGCTTCAAAAGGGAATGGGACAGGGTAAGGGGAAGGGTCACGGAATGGGGGAAGGGAGGGACAGGCAGCTGCAGTATAAGGGCTGCTAGATGCGCAGTCCAGCAGACTTGATTGACCACAAGGCTTTTATCTGTTGACAATTTCATGTGTTCGTATGGATGTTACAAATAAAGAACATTTGAATACAAAGGAGTCAGTCTAACTCTTTTCATAGCTAGAAATCAAGTCCAACATTTTTAAAAAGCATAACTTAAAGAGCCAGTATACAGCTTTAGATACAGTATTTAGGCTGAAAGGTAGCTATAGTGTTTGTATCAGCCTAAGAGGACTGACACAGTTTTATCCCAAAATGAATCTCCTTGCATATTTAATTGTGTAACTGTAACAAAAAACACTCGCACAGACTCCTGCCCCAACCCCTGACTCAGCATGTTAAAAATGGAGGTAGAGATGCTAGCTCTGCCCATTTCATGATGTGTCATAGGAACCTGGATGAGATCTTATTAATATGAAGACATGGGGACTCGTTACAATGTGACCTATAGGTTTATTTTAAGTATGTAACGAGGATGAAAAAACATATGTGCTGTGTAGCAGGACTTTCCTTGTTTAATTTTTTTTTTTTTACTGCTTGGATGTTTACTGGATTGCCATATCATGGGGGGGGGGTCAACAGTTATTTTTACTCCAATACCCCCCCCACAACAAAAGATATAAGCTGTTTTTTTGTCATTGTAACTGAGGATTTTTTTTATTCTCTCGCTATTCCATTACAATACCAGAAAACGCCAAGGATTAACATTCATCCTTTTTCTGGCCTTATGGCAACAGTTCATATGGTGTCAGAGAAAATCTAACAATAAAATTCCTTTTATTTACTGTAAAAAAGACCCAACATCCACCTTTTCATATCCTGTCCAAAAAAGTGCTATTTCTTCTAAAGACAATGAAATGCCTCATTTGAATGCAAAACATACTGTATATGTTTTTATAAATATTTCAAAATATAAATGCATAGAAAACTGTCGAAGTACATCTTGAAAAAAATTATCATGATCTGAAGCACAGTATATAAATATCTTTAGGGCTTTCAACAAACATCTGAACACCTTTTGATAAGTACATCAAGCATATGATTAATAAATTGCTCTAGATAAAAAGACTATTGACTAGTGTGTTGTAATTATGTAAACCTTCATGATACCCAGCCAGACTTTAACCTGAAGTACAAGTGGCTTGCTCCATTTGTGTTTAAACATTTATGACCTATTATGGTGCTCATTTCCCTACTAATGTGCACTAACTGCTACCCTCTCTACTGCAAGGACTAATGCACCACAATGAGAATCTAACTTATTATCTCCCTTCCCCATAAACACTCTAACGGTACTATGTCAGCTCAAAACAATATTTCCAGGATTTGTGAAAAACCGCAAGCCATTATGGCATAATAGCATACGTAGTGTGAAGCATCATTTTGGTATTCTTAAAACTAAAAAGCTGCATCAAATTATTAAAGCACAGGTAACCACTAAAATAAAAGGCATAACACTATTATAGTTACAAAAATTGGGTTTAACTAGTGTTTTCCAATTTCTTTCTACTCTTTCCCATTATTGGTCTACTAAATATTTTGGACAATTTTTTTTTCTTTTTTTTAAATTGGTGACCGGGAAATGCACACTGAGGCAAGGCTTGTTTCCAGGTATGTTCCATGGAAGGAGAAGACTTTCAAGAGGTATTTCAATCTGTAGATGTATTTATTTGTTTTACCAGGATAAGCTCCATCGAGCAGTGTTCATTTGCAAGGAGGTCCTGGTTAGGACAGGCAGCAGTAGATAGAAACAAAGGTATTGCATAACAGGTTTCAGAATTCAGGAGCAACAATTACATGTAACATACAATGGATGACATACATGAGCAAAAACAACATGGTGTTAGGTACACAATAACAAGTGAAAATACCACAAAGTACTTAAGAGCTCAGAACAAATGGTATAGTATATCATTAGCCTTTGTTCTGTATAAAAATCAGGCTGCTCAGAATCCTTGTTGTGCATATTCTAAACCATAATACACTGTAAGCCTGTTTTTTTCTGGTTATTTTCAAACCTTATTCTTCACACTTTGCAATTTAGAACTCATTGTTCTTAACGTTACCAAACGTAAAGAACATGGTTTGAGTTCCCTGTCAATAAAAAAAAAGGGTTTCCCTCATCACAAGAACACAATGCAAGCTTACGTTTTTGGACATCCCCTAAACAATTTAGTATAGGACTAAATGTAATGTTTCAAGTGGTGTGTAATTGTTAAATCATAATTTGGATTAGTATCTACCTTCTAGTAATAGATTAAGTTATATATTTGCCTGTATATTTGTATAAAGTGTTGATGGTGTGCTTGAGGTGTCTTAAATTCATTATTGTATGTCCTGTCTATGTAAGTATTTGATTGCACAATATTTATTTTTATGTATTAAGATTTGACTTGTGCAATTTAAAATTTTATATGTAGTAACATCTTACAGGACTGTCTTGTGAACAGGGATTTTATCCCTAATGACATGCTTTTGTTATCCTGTATAAAAATAAAAAGGTAATCTACCTTATCTACAGCATCACATATCAGTTCAAAACTGTTTAAAATGCAAGCAGGAACTTGAATAGTGACAAAGGCATACATATAGGAAATGTACATTTTGACACGGGGAGCTCCACTGTTTAATAGAATAAAAAGAGCACTAACCTTACAAAAATGGATTTGTTTGAGATTTTCTGTTGAAAAACAGTCTTACTTTGTATTATAAATAATAACAACCCCCTGCATTGAAAGCGTTTAGATTCTCAACACCTCATTAGCTTGGTGACATCAGGAAGGCACTTGAAGTTCGTTGTTATGCCCCTGCTATCACCAAACTAACTCGAGAATCTGCTCGTTCTCAAAGAAGGCGGGGATGATTATTCTGTATGTTCTGCACTCTCCAGAGTGTTGTTGAGCACATTCCAAACAATTGTTCAGCACTGCTCAGGTCATAACATTTTACATTTCTCATTCACCCCACATCCAGCTGCTCACTAACAACTCAGTACTCATAACTGTAACTTTTAACTTGTAAAAGTCTATACATTTAATTTCAGTCATGGAACAGAACAAAGAAAGGGCAATTTTTTGTTGTTGCTTTTACTTTGGGGAATGGGTGCTTTTGTGACTCCTGTGTAGAAAACAAAATTACTATCTAAAATAAAATATGGGCAACCATACACAACTCGGCATGTGTTTCCATCTTTGGGTTGAGATGACAGCATGGACCTCTCAAGCTTTGCTCTCAGGGTTCCTATGCTGTCAACACAACCCATCGAGGGAAACACAGCCTTGTTGTGTATGGTTGCCCATACCTTGTTCTCCATGAATACAAATGGTATATTACACTGATTACAAACTATACATTTAGTAATAAATCGAAGGATAAAGTACTATATATATGTGTATATATACATATACATATACACACACACACACACACACACACAAATTCATATAAGGTGTGGTCATTTAAAGGACAAGAAACCACAATTATACTAGCTGAGGGGTCCTGAGTACTGATTTCTGAGGAGCAGATACAGTTAGCTCTTGCAACCACCAGTATAGAGAAGAGGCTATGGGCATGGACAAGAGGGAGTGAAGAGGTTGGTCAGGAGAGATTTGAGTGATAGGTGGGTGTAGAAGAGGTGAATCTGAACTGGAGGCTTGTTCCAGAAGGCAGTAAGCTAGATAGAGAAAGCAGTTTGTCCTGTAGCAGTACAGCAGGCAGGAATAGAAAAGTTATGAGAGTCAGAGGAGTGAGGGGAACACTTGAAAGGTGGGATAGGTTATAGGAGGGAACTGAGGTAGAAGGAAAAGGTTAAGAAGCAGAATTTGTAGAGGAAGACGGAAGATAGTGCAGTACTTACTGCAACGTGACTTTTAAAAAATATCTCAATTGCCAGGGGCACTGGAAAATTGAACCCACAATTTTACCACAGTATTCACAATTTTCACAATTCTCTGCACCAAATCTACAATTTCTTGCACTTTATTGAATTTTTGACTGAAAATGTATTCTCAAGGAAAGATACTCAAACATGCTAACAATTTGATACATAGACTTGGATTTGGACAAAACAATACAGTGTGAGGTGAGGAAGGGTCCTATGTGACTGTTTTCATCTGGTTCATTTCCCTGGTTTGGTTTCAAATCTCTGGCCATGCATATGTACACTTAAGTGTTTAAAATCTGGGTTGAAGCAGACTATCAAAAAACTTTCTGGTGCCACAGAGAGCGAAAAAATAGGTGTGGGAAAAGGTGCAAATTGCCCCATTCACCTGAATGGAGCCTTAACTACAGTGCTTGTTTTTGAGTAGTAGGGTAGGATTTCCTTGTATACATACTGAGGAGCTTGAATGACCCTGATAATTATAAACTTGAATGTGCGTCTGCATGAGTTGTTGACAGTGATCCCTTACTTGATGATCTATGTCTTCTGTTAGCACCCTTTGCAAACTGTGTGAGAGGCCTTCCGGCACCATGCAATTCTGCTTAAAGTTGGACCAGCATAACATTCTGTGGTGATTTGCATATGCAGCCCATGATGCTTTGCATTGTGGGGGCATGTGTGATTTTGTATTTCCTTAATTGATGATCTACCTCATCTACATGCTTACATATAAAGCCTACAAAAAACTGACTAACATTTCAGAAAACACACTGATAAAACAAGTGAAGTATATTTAAACAGTTACCTTCAAACAGACAAAAATCACTGTAATGTGAACGAACAAAAGTGCAACGTACATTACTACAAACTATTGTATAATGTAGTGAGAAGCTATGATGTAATGCTTTCCACATGTGATTTTAAAATGTTTGCACTTAAAGTGCAGATTAAAAACAGCAATTATTTTAGCAGAATAAACAGTTTTTTTTACTAGAACTTGATTAGGCATCCAGTTATCTGCTTAGTTTTTCTTGTACCAACCTAAGTAGTTGTTAAACAAGCTTCATTATTCTATGTATAGAAACTGGCAAAATAAGTTGTTCCAGGATTTATTCAATATTAACTGACCATGAATTACTAACTGCAATCTAGTTAGCACTGTATGAGATAGATATTGTTATATTTTAGAAGCTATACTACATGATTAACTTGCAAATCATTTCAAAAAACCAAACCTACATATTGAAAGCATATAAGTGGCCATATATTTACTGTATCTAACAATTTATATTATCAATACGTGTGGCAGCAACGAATGGGATTTTTTTTTGTCAACATAGTTTTTTTTGAGACATGGAGAATGCAGTACACAGCATATGTGGAGTACAAAATTAAATACATAGTTATCAGTGGTTCAAACCACCACTAAACTTCATTTCAATGTGGCAGAATCATGGTACTTGAAATATGTTTACAACTTCATACACTTTCAGAAGAAAAGAAAACCCTGGCTTGGGTTTTCCTATGTGCATCAGTAGAACATCCGTAGCAACAAAACCATGAGGGAAGTTGGTCCTCCATTAGTACATCCTCTGACCTGCTCACAGGAGACCACCGACCTCCATATCGGCTAGGGTTGTTCCTGTGGCCGCACCAAGGGGCTATACCGAGGTAAACTTAAATATCATTGAATACCATTGAATAACTTTAAATAGCATTGCTGTCCCCGAAATTCCCCTCCCCACTGGGCTCCAAGCCATCAGAGAGGTAAAGAGGCAGCTTCAATGGCTGCCACAAGTGGGCCCCAGAGCTCTAGCTCTAAGAAGCTCTTATACTTCCCCATGGCTGACAACTGAGCCTTCTCTATCGTCATACATTGTCGTAGATTATTAACCCACTGCTGCACACTCGGGGGAGAGGCCAACATCCAACATTGAGCTATTGTCTTCCTAGCGTTAACTAGTGCCAGTGACCATAAGGCCCCGTTTGCAGTCCCACCAGGGTGGTCAATGTCCGCCCCCAACTTTAGTTCCTCTGGTGTAAAGGGAGGGCCAAAACCCAGTACATGTGTCATAATTTCGTGGATTTCACCCCAGAAGAGATTTACTCCAGGACATGCTAGTGCCAAGTGTATAAAGTTTGCCTGGGTAGCTGGGCATCTGGGGCATACTTCTGATCTGACGGGGTCCATTTTATGTAATCCAACAGGGGTAATGTATGATGGATGCATAAAATTAAATTGGACTTGCCATAGTCTATTACTCCTGGAGCATATCCTAAAATGACTGCATGCACGTGTCTAAACAGAGTCATTTACTGGGCCTCTGATATCAACTCTCCACCTGTCAACAATTTTATTAGTGGCCGACCACTCCCCTCCCCAGAGAATACGATAGCATGAGGACATTAACTTAGTGCCTGGTTGGGGAAAAAACAAGCCCTCTTCCAATGGTGACAATGGGGTCCAGCCATCACATGGGTCCAAGGTTTGGCCCAGTACATTCCGAAGTTTTAGAAATATGAAAAAACCCCGGTATGTTCCAGATTTTGATGAGGTAGGAGAAGCTTACTATCAGTTCCCCTTCATAAAGTTGATACACCCACTTAAGTCCTCTACGTTCCCATTCCTTCAATCTCTGAAGCATGGCTACAGTACAAGATGCCTTAAATTTTATCGCATCAATTATAAGCGTCATTTTTGTTGGGGCAGCCTTTCTCCCCATCAACCGGTGTACCTCAAACCATGAATCAATGGTAGCAGACAAAAAGGGATTCGAGTGCAACATTGGTTCATCGAACCATAAGACTTCAGCAAGCAGTCCACTCTTAGTATGCCGCTCACTACATGACTCCTCAATCTCTAACCATCCCCCACTGTCAGCACCCATGCCTGTGGGTAGAGTAGAGATCTGAGCTGCCAGGAAGTAGAACTTGAAGTTGGGAGGCTAAGCCCCCCTCTTGTGGGAGGCAACTGGAGAACCAATCTACGTATCCTAGCTGCTCTACTTCGCCATAGGAATCTATGCACAATTGCATCAATCTTTTTAAAATGAGATTTAGGAGGTTTAAGTGGGAGAGATTGATACATATGCAGCAATCTTGGCAACGCCATCATATTTATTACCCCCACCCTCCCCAGCAAAGATAATGGGAGAGCAGTCCATCTTTTACAGTCCGCTGCAATAACCTCCATCGGGGTCTATAATTCAGTCCATATATAGCATGTGTCCTTCTGGACAAACAGATCCCCAGATATTTAATTTTTTTAACTAATTACAAGCTATTCAGATGGGTGATTAGGGACTGTCAGTCCTTCAGACCAGTTGGTAGGACCTCACTTTTTACCCAATTAATTTTATGACCCGATATGGACCCATACTCCTGCATAATGGTATGAACTCTAGGCAGGTCCTCAGCGGGTTTCTGGTGATATAGAAAAAGATTGTCAGCATACATAGCTAATTTATGCTCACCACCATTGATTTGAAAGCCCCTTAAATCTGGACACTCCCAAATTACACCCGCCAGAGGCTCTAAAGATAGAATATAAAGTAGGTGCGAGAGGGGACAACCCTGCCTCGTCCCTCTACCCAACTCAAACTCGGGGGACATATGACCATTTACTAGTACCTGTACTGCAGGTTTTGTGTACATGGTTCTAATCCAGGAAATAAAGCACTGACCGAATCCCATGTCCTCCAATGTGGTGAACAGGTGCCCCCACTCCACCCGATTGAACACCTTCTCTGTATCCAATGCAAGAATGGCCACCCCATGCTTATTTTTCATTTTCTCCCACCGGTAGGCAATATTCAGCATTCTCCAAATACTAAATTTCCCCTGCCTACCCTTAACAAAGCCAGTCTGATCCGGATGCACCAATCTGGGTAGCAAAGGGTCCAATCTAGAGGTCAAGGCCCTAGCCAACACCTTATAGTCAGCTGTTAGTAAAGAGATAGACCGATAGGAGGCACAATAGGATGGATCCTTGCCAGGCTTTGGAAGGACTGTGACAGTTGCTAATCAGGTGGAGGGGGGCAACCGACCCAAAGTCAGACTTTCAAGTAGCATATCAGTTAAGGGCTCTAATACTAAGTCGTGACAGCATTTAAAAAAATCAATCGGTAGACCGTCAGGTCCGGGAGCCTTCCCTCCCTTGAGGCATTTAATTGCTGAGCTGATCTCCGACTGGGATAATGGGGACTCCAAATTTTGTGCATGTTGCTCAGTGAGAGATCCTAAAGATGCCCTACTCAGAAATGTTCAAATTTGCTCAGGGGTTGGTGCAACTTTCGAAGTATATAACTACTTATAAAAATTTCCAAAGGCCCGTCCCACCTCTTCAGGACTATCTACCGGCATCCCTGAAGCATTGTGCATTTGGGTGACTGTTCTTTCCCCATCCTTCCTGCGAAGTTGCCAAGCTAGGACCTTACCCGCACGATCTCCATCGAAGTATTGATTGGCCTGGGAGAGTAGTATCGCTCTTTCTAAGCGAGCACCGCTCACTGCATTGTATTGCCACTTCAGTTTCTGAAGCATGTTATACAATGTTTGGGTTGGGTTTTTCCTGTGTGCTTGTTTGGCTAACTCAACTTGTAACCTCAGTTTCTCTACCTCCCTTGCAGAGGTATGGGCCTGATACACTGCATAGGATATTGTTTGTCCCCTTACATAAGCCTTCAGGGCTTCCCACCTTGTCGCGTGCGAAGTATCTCCCCTCCCGTTAAACCCAAGAAATTCTTTAATACCATTCTTGATGTACTGCACATACTGTATGTCTGGTCCTTCAGCAGAAAGGGGTCCAACCTCCACAGTCTACTACCTGCATTCAAGCCGCCCAAGTTAAGTCCATTGTTATGGAGGCATGATCGTAGATCAAGATGGGAGAGTAACTAGTCCCTTGTAGGAGTGGCAGAAAGGTGTTACTGATCAGTATCCGATCAATCCGTGCATATGATCCATGGGCACAAGAATAAAAACTATAGTCCCTACCTGTGGGGTGCACATGTCGCCAGGTGTCTATTAACTCCACCTCTTGTTCCAACACCCTCAATGCCCTAGCATTCCTAGAAATCACCCTTGGGGTAGTGCTGGATCTGTCCAAAATTACATCTTGTACACAGTTAAAATCCCCCCCCCAATACCCATGGGCCCACCCAAGCTACTAGATCCAAAGTGAGCCTCTGAAAAAATTGAGGATAGTCCACATTGGGAGCATATACCGAGCCCACATTAAAGACACCAAGACCCGGAATCTGCATCTTGGCCAGGGCATACCTCCCATGTGTGTCCACCCGACTTTCCATCACCATGGCCTGAGATCCCCTCGGAAGCCATATTGCCACACCCCAGGCCTTAGTAGAGAAGTTAGCAGATATCCATCTCTCTCCCATAAATGCTTCTGTGTTGGATGACTCTGCCCTATCCATACGTGTCTCCTGCAACAGCACTACATGCCATTTAGCTCTTTTTACTTTGGTTAATATTTTCTTCTGTTTCATAACAGATTTCATCCCATTGATGTTCCACGCTGCAATTTTCATAGTATTAGCCATGATCATTTACCCAAAGCCAGCATCTCCCTTACACTTACATATACTCATATAATCTAATTTCATGGCTTGCTCCCCTTTTCCTCACTTACCAACCTTTTCCTTAATGACACCCCCTGCTCTCAATTGTTATTTCTTCCTGTTGTATTACCTGTTTTTGTGTACCTTGTTCTGTTTATATGATATGTCACCTGATAATTTATTGTCGAAGGTCCTCTCTATTCATTGCATAGATAGGCACCTATGAACTTACGAATGGTCTACTCTGTATGTCTCTGATATATTGTATCTACTTTAACTCATTGTATGTAAAGCGCTTTACTTTGTATGTTCCAATATATTGTATCCTCTTTAACTCATTGTATGTAAAGCACTTATAAATTGTTATCCTGTTAAGTTTCTGCATGTCTGTACTCTCCCGGGTCGTGCCTGAAAATAGTCATTTTATGGCTAGTGCACTTACCTGGTTAACAAAAGCTAAATAAAATAAAATAAATAAAATAGTTCATCCACCTTATTAAACTGTTCAGTGTACATTCCACACAGCTTCCTCTGTCTCTTTTTTGTATAATAAACCAAACAATAGAACTCCCACAGAGAGAGAGACCACGAGGTTCCCAACTGACACCAAGCCAGAAAAGCAAAAATAGCTGGCCCCTTTTTAGGAACATCCCTGCCTCTCAATCCCTGCATCCACCCCTTCCCAAGAATAATTACCAGTATCAACAACCCCCTTATTAACCCTCCCCTCAACGGACCAAAACTAATCCTACCCCACACCCCCTGCAAACTAGAGGCGAACATTTAAAAGTTTATCTAAAAGTTTTGAACTGCACTCCATTTAACATGTCTTTAAATTTAGCGTAGGAGTCCTTCATTGACCCTGTTAGGACGAAACACGTAACAATGCATACAGAAAAACCCATAACAGTTTTAAATTTTACACCCTGGATCCCCCCACCCCGCCCCACCTTCGATGCCAATAGTCCTCGCTTTGTGGGCTGTGCTAGTTTTCGATGCTATGGTTCCGCTGGTTCAGGCGAGACTCTTCATAGATTGCTCCTCATTGTTACCCTGAGCCCCAGCCCAGGTCGAGAGCTAGTAAAGTCCTTCAATCAGTGTTTAGTCAGCCAGATCTTACCACGGCCCATAAGCTAACAGCCAGATTTTCCTGGACCCTGCACAGCGCCAATCGCACTCGATTCAGCTCGGCGCAGCATAATGCCAGGCCCATTCTCTTGGCAAGGATTCAGAGCGGGGTGTAAAGAGAGAACAGACTCACATATATTGAGGATCCTCAGGACCAGAAAGAATGCCCCATTCAACCAACCATCCACAGAGTGGGGCAGAAGCACCAAAACCTATCAGCTGTAGTATCAACGCTCCTCCAGCTCCTGTCGCTGTGGCGATCTCTCCCCACCACCATTTCTGGAAACACTTCTAATACACTTCATCGCTGCTCTAAGACAAGAAAAAAATTGAGGTGTGCCACCAGGCCTATCAATTTTGAGCTTGGCTGGGTATATGAGCACGAACGACCATCCCATTTTAAATAGACAACTTTTAATGGCATTGAACTGCTGCCTCCTCATTTGAAGTTGCTTACTACAGTCTTGAAAGACAAAGACCTTTTGATTTCCCAAAACTATTGGACCTTTCTCTTTGGCCTTGCGAAGTATTGCTTCCTTGTCCACAAATCGAAGGTACTTTATAAGGCAATGCCTCGGCCGCATACCTGATGCTTTAGGGCCGACTCTGTGCGCCCTCTCTACTCAACACTGATGCAGTGCGGGGGCAGGTCCAAATGTTCAATCAGCCAGGCATGGAGCAGTTTCTCCAGGTTGTTCCCCTCAGTTCCCTTGGGAGGACCAATGATCCGGAGATTGGAACGCCTTGATCTGTTTTCTTGGTCATCCAACTTCTCGGTGAGTTCCTCCACCATTTTTTGTAAAGTTTGCTTGCCACTTGTTGCCACCGTTAGTGAGTCCTCCAACCTACTGACTCCAGTCTCCAGTTCAGATATTTGCGAAGTGTGGGAGGCAGAGGTTTCAGACAGGTCAGTTACAACTGACTGTAGATGGGAGATTTGTGATGTAATATTGTCGAACCCTGCCTTCATGTCATGCTGCATTAAGGGTAATGTAGCAGGGACTGCTGCTAGAGATCTTTCCAACTCCGACATCCCTTCCTGCGCCATCGGTGAAATTGCGGGCTTCTGCTGATCTGTTAGGCCACAGCGTTGCTGCTTCGGCTGCTCCGACGACACAAATGAGAGTTTTGTTTGCTTGTTTTTACTCCTGCTGGTGGCCATCGACTTTCCCATAGGGTCTCCACTACACCAAATACCTGCTGTCACACCAGTACACCTATTTTTAAAGATTTAGCTGAGTGCAGTCAGGAGCTCAGCTAAGCTGCGTCCACCATAGTCAGCTTCAAGTCACGCCCCTCGAATAAGAGATTTATTAAGGAGCACTGAGGATGTATAGTGGACCCCCCCAATTTCCCTGCAATTTCTGGCCAACGTTTTTGCATTTTTGGGTAACATTTTCCGCAGTTTTCCAATGACCCTGCTCATTGGCCACAACCTGGTTTAATATCCATCGGTAGTTCCTGTGAGGCTGAAAACATGAAATATTTCCAAGCCTTCATTTCCCAATCAACAAAACAAATAATAAATTAACCTCACACTTGCTGTTTGTGGCATCACTGGCTGTTGCTATGGTTTGGTAAGCACAATGATAACATAAACAAAGGCATTATGAAGTCAAAGAGTCAAGTGATTTTTATTCAGACTTTTTGGAAAGGCTACCAAGATGTTGTGTAAACCTTGGGAGGGAAGATGGAAAATCAAAAAAGCTGTGCTCTTTAAGTGCTTATACTGTCTGTTTTGTATGGTAGTGATGCTGTATCTTGAAAAGGTCTTTCTGTTTATGACATCACTTAGTCTCTGTTTCAGAGCAGCATTCAAGGCAGCAATTTAGAAACAATGAGCACACAAAAAAACAGTGCACACTCAGACCGGCGAAAAAGCAGAGGTGTTGTGTGCCCCTGGCCCCAGCTGAAGCAGCAGAGTGCCTCGGAATGTTGGGGTTCCTGTCTTGAGCTGTGGCTGCTGTAGAGTTTTTCCAGAACAAAATACCTTTAAATAGACATTTTTGATTACATGGCAACTCTGATTTTTATTGGTCCAAATGTATTTAAGGTAGAAGATAACAATCAATCAACTAACAGAGGGATTATATACAGGCCAAGGGTTGGAGGAGAACCATGTAGGAAAGAGTTGGCAGAACAAATGATGCTTGTCAGGTGACACGTGGCAAGTTACAAATGAACTGAGAGACACACATACTAAAACCTTTGGGTACAAATTTGTGTTGATAAGATTGGGTGAAATTTTACTCACTCGAGAAAGCGGACCGAAGGCAGAAGTTGGGGGATTCCATAAGTGGGAGCCTAAGGACAGACAGGAGTGAGGAGGCTATGGCAAGAAAGGGATTGAGGAATCAGGAAGGGGGGGGTGACAGGAACAAGGTGGGGAGGAGAGAGCCTTGGTAGGTGTTTCAGAGAGTAGAGAGTGAAGGGTGGAGTGGAGTGTTCCTCGGTGTTTGAATGATTCTTTGATGTAGTTTGGCAAGTCAGGGTAATTTAATTTCTATAGTGTCCTATCCAAAGGCTCTGGGCACTTTATAGACAGAATAAATAAATACAACTAGATAAATAAATAAATCATATTAATTTTAAATACGGTACAACAATAGAGATCTCAATAATAAGAAAGTAGAAACTAAACTAAAACAATAAACATGAAGGATGTTACACTAAATAAAACAACAGAATAAACTTCCCCAAAACAGACTCTTCAGGTTAAATTGTCACTATGAGGTTTGAGCAAACAGATGAGATTTCAACCCCCCTTTTAAATGCCTCTGCTGAAAGGGAACCCCTAAGATGACTTGGTAAGGAGGTCCTAATTATGGGGGCTGCCACCATAAAAGCTCAGTCACATTGGCATTAACCTAACTTTGCCTGTCAGCAGAAGTAGTAGGGGCAAATCAATCAATCAATCAATCAACGTTATTTAACCAGGCATATAACACCATTGAGCAAGCTCATTTTCAAGGCGGTCCTGGACATAAATGAGATACAATACAGAGAATACAGTAAGCGGAAGGTAACAAACAAAAACATGACATAGTACAGATATGGTAGACATTAATGTGGTGATAGTGAACAGATGTAGGCCATGGGAGGCACATACATAAGGTCCAATACAGTTTACATACACCGTTTCCAACATGATTTACAAGAAAACAAAGTATACCATCCTAGCTGTTACCACTAATTTAGAGACTAGTATCTTTATACTAGAAGCAAGGAAGAGGGGAAAGAGCAGATAGTGGAGGAGAAGGGGAGTGAGAGTACGCCAGGAAGGGAAAAAAAGGAAGTTAGCCTAAGTTTAGGGGAGAAGGGAATAAGTGCTGGGGATCCCTTGCTAGGAGAGAAGGGGCGACCGTCGGAGTGTAAGGTTTGCAGAAGGGACCAGTAATTGAGGTAAAAGAGTCATCTATAGCAACTGGAAAAACAGTGACAGTGGTGGGTTTCAAACATGCATGGGTTAGGCATAAGGAAATGCTGGTAAATAAAAAAGTGGGAGGTCGCCAGAGATCAGTTAGGGTCTGCTTAGACAGAATAGGCAGCATATCTGTCAGAACACTGAAATTTACTTGTACACCAATGTTTTGAGAGAGGTTGCCAAAGTTAGGGTAGTGCCAAACCTTCTTAAAGCAATCCTTCAAATGCCAAGGAATAGCATACTGTGTATTCACCATGATTTAAGGGAATATTTACCCTGATGTTTCATTTCCATACTTTTGAGACTTTGTGCTTCAACCCTTACTGATGCCAAACATAGTTGCTTGCAATGAATTTCCAGCTTTTTAAAAAAGATATTTAATGTATTGACAAGGCCGGCATTTTTTGGATTAGGCTATGGTGAGGGAGGAAGTATCACTGGGTGCCAGGCACTACATGTTTTGGGCTTGGGTGATGGAGGGGGTGCCACTAGGTGCATTGAACTACTGAGCAAGGGGACAGGGTAAAGGAGGGGGAGCACTGGTCAGTAGGGACTGGTTGGCACGGGGCTAGGTAATGGAGGGGGTGCGGGTAGACACCAGGGTCTTGAAGAAGAAGAAGAAGAAGAAGAGGAAGAAGAACATGAAAAAGAAGGACAGGAAGAAGAAGAAGAAGAAGAGGAAGAGGAAGAGGAAGAAGTAGGAAGAGATGGAAGAGTCCAGAAGAAGGAGGAAGAAGAAAAAGGAGGAAGAAGAAGAAGAAGAATTATTGGAATAGCATTTGTCATACACATTTTATCCTAAAGTACTTTACAAGCAATGCGAGAGTTGTAGTGAAGCGACTGAATGTGTAGTGGCAGCTGTTTTGCACATCAACACCCACACACAGCATTGGACAATTGCATGAAACAGTTTTATGGGAATGTTGGTCAGGACCCCAGGGAACATCCCCAACTCTTGCTGCAGGTGGTGCTGCTAGCTTCCTGTGGGAGAGATCGATGGAAGCTCAGAACAACAAGGACGCCGACGGTGGAGGGCATGGAATGGGTGTTTACTCACCTGGTAGAGGTGATTGTGTTGGTTGGCATCCATGGCGCTCCAGACGTTACCTCATGGGTTACAGCCCACCTGATAGGCTAATGATGCACATGACCCAGATCAGATTTCCAGTATATCCAGGTCCCAGGAACCCCTGCTCTCCAGTTTGAATTTTCCATAGCTGAAAGGAAGGATGTTAGATGAGAAACAATACACACAATAGAGACTAGAAGGATGAGGTCTGCTACGACATGGTGACAATAACAATGGCCAGAGGCCTAAGTTTATTCCCATTATGTACACACTACCTCGAACCGTGGTTCGACTGATTGTTAGCATAGGAATTGAACCCTGACGGGCTGGTGTAAGGACCTCCTGATCTTACTGGTTGGACGCTCCGATCATTCCCGAGGGCGGGCCTTGGAGTGCCATGGATGCCAACCAACACAATCACCTTTACCAGGTGAGTAAACACCCATTGTGATTGGTTGGCATCCCATGGCACTCCAGACATTACCTCATGGGAGATAAGAAGCAGTTTAGACCTCCGGGAGGGATTTGGAAGGATCGGGGGTTCGGAGATGGGGCCGCTGCCAGGACATGGGCTGCGAAGGCTGGTCTGAAGTCCTGGAGTTGTTCCAGTCTGTAGTGCCTGTCGAAGGTATGTAAGGAGCTCCAGGTAGCCGCCCTGCAGATGTCCTTGGATGACACTGATGCTCTCTCCGCCCAGGAGGTGGATACCGCTCTGGTGGAGTGAGCCCTAATTCCCTGGGGTGGTGTCAATCGCCGCCGTAAGCGTGGCGTAACGACTCCTTCTGATCCACCCGCGATGGTTGTTTTGGACACTGCGAGCCCCTGTCTTTGGCCTCACGACGATGAAGAGTCTCTCCATCTTACGGATGGCCTGAGTTCTGGTCAGGTAGATAGAAAGGGCGAACCACGCCTAGTGGGTCAGGAGCACCGTGGCTTCCGGAGGGGCTGCGCGAGGCAGGGTGGGAAGATCTATGGGTTGTTCTCTGTGGAACTTCATTGGAACCTTCGGCTGGAAAGCCGGTACCGTCCGGAGCCTTACCCCTTCGGGGGTGAAGATGGTGTAGGGTGGAGCGCAAGACAGGGCGCCGAGCTCGCCTATCCGTCTGGCCGAACAGATGGCCACCAGGAAGGCAGTCTTCAGTCCTGCCCAGAACAGATCTGAGTCTGCGAGTGGTTCGTATGGTGCCGTTCTTAGGGAGTCCAAGACTAGTGGTAGGTCCCATGGTGCAACGTTAGGTCTGGTCCTGGGCCGCATGAGGTCTACCGCCCGCAAGAAGCGGATGGCATCTGGATGGGCCCCGGGCGGGTGCCCTTCGACTAGGCCTCTGGCGCTCCGATGGCCGCTAGTTGCACCCTTAGGGAGGAAGGTGTCAGTCCCTTTATCCACCCCTGCTGCAGGAACAGCAAGATAGTGGGAGGTTTGCCTGTTCGGTACTGAGCCTCGTTGACGGCACCACTGTGTGAAAGACGGCCCATTGTCTCGTAGGTGGAAGTAGTGGAGGCTCGTCGAGATCGTAGGAGCGTGCCTATGACCGACTCGTGATACCCGGTAGCGGTTAGTCGTTCCCTCTCAGGAGCCAGGCTGTGAGCTTTAGGGTTCGAGGGGACGGGTGCAATATGGGGCCCTGCGTCAGCATGTCCGGACGGGATGGGATCCGGAGGCTGGCTCGGGACATTTCTGTGATTGCCGCGAACCAAGCTCTGCGGGGCCAGTACGGGGCCACCAAGATGATGGAGGTCCTGGATGTTCGGATTTTTTTCAGAACCTGTGGGATGAGAGGAATCGGGGGGAAAACATATGCGTAGTCCCGGACCATACCTGGGAGAGGGCGTCCGTGCCTTGGGAGAGCGCGTCTCTGAACCGGGAGAAATAGTGGTCCACCTGAGCGTTGTCTCTTGATGCCATTAGGTCCATTGACACTGGGCCCCATGCCTCCTGGATCACCTGGAACAGATCCGGGTGCAGGCGCCATTCTCTGGGGTGGATCTGCTGTCGGCTGAGCCAATCCGCCCTTACGTTCAGTTTTCCCGCTAGGTGTACTGCCCCCAGGTGTGATAGGTGCGTTTGTGCCCAGTTCATCACCTTTGCGGTCTCTCGTGACATGGTCCTGCTCCTGGTACCCCCCTGCTTTGCGATGTAAGCCACTGTCACGCGGTTGTCGGACTTGATTAGGACCGACTTTCCTTGATGATGTGTTGGAATGCCCTCAGGGCGTGGAACACCGCTCTCATTCCAGGACATTGATTGAAAGCTGTGACTCCGCTGGGGACTAGGGGTCCTGTGCTGATTCGTCCCCCAGACAGGCTCCCCAGCTGGATAGACTCACATCCATCTCGATGGGGATCGGGTGCGGTGCCTCCAGGGGAACCCCCCTTGTCAGATTCCCTGGGGTGACCCACCAGTCCAGAGATGATCTTACTTCTTCGGGTAACCGGACCGTGCAGCGCAGGTTGAACTCGTTGGGTGCTCCGCGTGCCAGAATGTAGTTTTGGAGTGGACGCATGTGCCACCTGGCCCAGGGGATGAGGTCGATGCAGGAGGACATGCATCCCAGGAGTCTCGCCACCTTCTCCACTGTGGTGTGTGGATGTGACCTTAACTGTGCGGCCAGGCTGCGGAGGCTGTGGATCCGTGCCGGTGCCGGCTTCGCCCAACCCTCTGCTGAGTTGATGATAGCTCCGAGGTGTTCGATCTGTTGGGTCAGGCGGAGATGGATCTTCTCTCTATTCACCACCCAGCCGTGGTCCTCGAGTGCTCGCAAAGCGAGCTCTGTGTGAGCACGGCCTGACCCTCGGATCGAGCCAGATGAGCCAGCGTCGCAGACACGGACTATGTCTAGCTCCTGCTCCCGAGTCTGGCTACCAGGGTGATGGATACCTTGGTGAAGACTCTGGGGGCTGATGATAGGCCGAACGGGAGCACCTGTATTGAAAGTGGTGTCCCAGGATGTGAAAACGGAGGAATCTTCTGTGACTCTTGATGATGGGGATGTAGGCGGCCCTGAGATCGATGGATGTCAGGAAGTCGCCACCCTGATGCCCTGGAGGGTGGATCGAACAGTCTCCATTTTGAACAGATGTGTGATCATGTAACGGTTCAGGCGCTTGAGGTCCAGGATGGGCCTTAGCTCCCCCGACTTCTTGGGAACCAGGAAGAAGATGGAGTACATGCCTTCCCCATGCTCCTGGACCGGAACGGGTTGAATGGCCATGTTCTGGATGAGATCTGCCAGAATACCCTGTACCTGGTGAGGTGAGGCTCTTCGTCTGGAGACCAGGGATGAGACGAAGCGAGGGGGGACCGAAGGATGGTACAACTCTATGGTGTACCCCTTCGAGACCACGTCCCGGACCCACCTGTCTGACGTGGTAGACGCCCAGCGGTGAGCGAATAGGGTTAGCCGTTGTCCGACAGGGGGGTACGGGATTCGGTGGGGGGGGCTCGGTGAGTCGGAGTCACTGTTTTCCTCTGAATCCCCTTCCTCGACCTCCGGACTTTTGTCCCCGGGGTCGGAAAGGGGAAGACTTGTAGCTGCTGAAGGCGTGCGTGCGTGGGTAGGATGGTGATGCTCTACCCCAAAAGGAGTGGTTCTGGGGGTAGGAATCCCTACGAGTTTGGGTCTTGGGCCCAGGACGAAACCTCCGTCTAACGGAAGGTAGGTGTGAGGTCTTGACCGATTTCTTAGGAGGTCCCTACCTCTTCTTTCTGTTTTAAGTAATTCTGGAGACCCTCCCTGAAACATGAGTCCCCTTAAGGGTAAGTTCTGCAAAAGAGTCTTGGATTCTGAATCAGGCCCCAGAGCTTGAGCCATAGAGCTCTGTGGGCCGATTGTAGATTAAGGGCCGCCTGGCCTGGAGGCATAGGGAGTCCACTGCCATGTCTGCCAGGTATTTGGCTGCATCGAGGGTGCAGTCTAAAAGTTCAGCCTCCCTGGACTTTGGACTTGCCTGTTCCTGAAGTTCCTCCAGCCAGCGTATCTGGGCGCGAGAGGTATAGATGGCTGCCGTCATTGCCTTGGCCATGGTGCCCTCAATTTCAAAGGTCCTCTTTAACATGTCCTCGATTCTTTTGTCTGTGGGGTCCTTGAGGGCAATGGTGCCAGATGGTAGCACCGTCTTCTTACCCAAGGCCGCCACCTGTGGATCGATAGAGGGCGCCTTGCACCAGGCATCTGATTTGTCGCCTTGGACCGAATACATTTTGTGTAAGTTCCTTCGGGTTGGCATTCTGCCCGGGTCTGTGGATTGCCATTCCGTGTGGATCAGTTCCTCAATGGCCGGGCAGACTGGAAAGGTCTCTGGTGTGGTGGTCCTTAGCTGGATCATTGGGTCCAGCTTCGATTCCGTCTTCTCCACTTCTTGTTCGTCTGTGGATAAGCCCATGGTGGCCTTGATGGCCTTCATAAGGCTGGGGATTGTGTCGAACGTGCACAGTTTTGATGTCAGTGAGGGAGCTGCCTGCTGGTCGGTGTCCTCCATGTCGGACTCCATGCCATGCTCCTCCTCCTCGTCCTCAAATTCCTCCTCTTTGTCCCTATCTTCCAGATTGCCATCAATGGGAATGCTGGGAAGAGGGTCCTCTGGGGCTGGTGGGTCCTCTGGAAGGTCTCTCGGGTGGATGAGCTCTGTGCTGGGCGGCCGAGGTCTGTTTTGGGTAAGCGCCTCCAGCTTCTCCATGATCTTCAGCATGAAGTTCTGCTGACTCTCCATCATGGCGACCACCGCTTGTTGGTTCTGTATCAATAGGGAGCCCGGATCCACCCAGGTTGAAGTGCTGAGGTCTGGGAGGGAAGGAGTCATGGTTCTATCCATCGAAGACAGGTCATCGTCCAAGAGGCAGGCTGCGCAGAGAGGGCCTGGGGTTTGAGGGAGGAGGGAGGCGTTGCACGTGGTACATTTCTTCGCTTTGACCGTCTGAAAGATAAAGAGAAGGTCTGAGCGAGGAAAGAGACTTTGGAAGCTGTCCCCTAGGCCCCCGTGAAAGAGGGGGAGACTCCCTGTTCTGGTATCCTTACCTGACTATCCCCTCTCAGATGGTTGTTAGCCCGTGTAGACCTGGGTCCACTGTGGGAGGGGACCGTGGCCACTGAGGGAGGGGATAGTTCCGCTAGAGCCTGCCAGGGTCGCTATGTGAGGTACCCTAGCATGGACTCTGCGGTGTCCTCCTGGGGTTGCTATGTGAGGGACCCGAGTGGACTGGGTTTTTTTTTTTTCTTAGTGCCCCTAATGCCTACAGAAGTGGGCGCTGTGGAACAGCCCCAGCTCCTGTGGTGTGGGCCCCTGTCCTGGAGCCCGCCTGTACCAGCGGCACACTGGTCAGTCTCCGTGGAGACTATCAAAATTGCCATGCTGACCCAAAGGCTGACATAACGAGGTATTGGGTCAAGTTTTCAATTAACAAAGCACACCTCAGATAAACTTCATTGGCTACAATACTGACACTGCGCAAGCTGGAGAGATGGGGAGCTCCCTTATGGGGCAGGGCGTCGCCCTGCGATGTGGTCCCAGGCTGCGTGGTTGGGCTCCGAGAGGGCATGGAAGGAAGTGGGAAGGCCAACGCCGCTGCTCCTCTGAGCGGCTCCGGGGAAGGGAAGCTGTGCCCTAAGCTGTTCCCTAAGCCCCCGTGGCAAGACGTAGGGTCGCTAGGCCTCCGAGGTCCCTGGAGGCCGAGTCTGGCAGGCCGTAGGCCGAAAGGAGGAGGAGGAGGGTGTGGTGCGAGTCCGTGTGCTCCTCCTAGTCGAGGAGTGGACGCGCCCGCAGAGAGGAGGCCCGACGGTGCTCGGGATGGAACTGCGCCCCGATTGGGCATGCAGGGATTCCAGGTCCCACGACCGAGCAGCCACAGAGGCACGACCCAGAGTCGCGACTGCTTGGTGCTGGGAGTCTCGCCACCTTGGGAAGGCCTCTAGAGGGAGGGGGTGGTGGTTGGGATAACCGCTGGAATTGCGGGGAGAAGAGGCGACTCCTGCGTGTTTACAGGGAGGTTGGGAGTAACCAAGGAGTCGCGGGGAAGAGGCAACTCATGGTTTTGTGGGCTACGCGAGCGTGGGCTTGGTTTTAGCTGGAGTCGCGGGGAGAAGAGGCGACTCGTGGTTTGGGTTGAAATCACCGTGGAGTCGATGGGAGAGAGGCGACTCACGGTTTGTAGGCCACAGCCCTAGAGAGGCGCGGGGAGGCTCGAGAACCGCGGAGTTGCGGGTGAAGAGGCGACTCGCGGGTTAGGCCAGGCGTGCCTGGGGTTGTTTAACCGCGGAGTCGTGGGGGAAAAGGCGACTCGCGGGTCTGGTGGGCCAGGCGTGGGCCTGGGCTGAATATTGACCCGGGGACGCGCCACAGCAGTGCTGCAGAGCTGCGGAGTCGCGGGGGGCACGAGGTGACTCGCGGTGGGGATTAAGGGTTCGGGCCTGCAGGATGAGCCTACAGGACCGCGTGGATTCTGCACAGAAGGCACGCTGCCTGAGAGGCCAGTAATAGGCCATGGAGACAACAAAAACAGTACTGCAATTTTTGAACTGATTTAAAGCATAAACATGGAAGGCTCTTGGTAAGAGAAATAACAAATACAGTTCCTACCTTAGAATTTTAAGGAGCAGACAGGGGTTCTCTGGATGCTTCTTGCCTAATCAGATGCACAAATTACAACTGGAGAGCAGGGGTTCCTGGGACCTGGATATACTGGAAATCTGATCTGGGTCATGTGCATCATTAGCCTATCAGGTGGGCTGTAACCCATGAGGTAATGTCTGGAGTGCCATGGGATGCCAACCAATCACAATGAGTAAATCCACTGTTCCCTCTATACCTGTTGTATCTACAGTTATGGTCCCTGGATATGAAGATATTCCTGATGTGGAGCTCCTGGCTGTTGAACAACAGCTGCATAATGACTTGAGAGAAAAAAAGAGGCAGATAATGTCTTTAATGGAGGAAGAAGAGCAGAAATGTTTTGAGGGAAAGAAATTAATTAGAGGACAAAAGAAAGTGCAAACGACAATCATGCAGTCCACACTGTGTACCTGAGAAAAGTTTCAGCAGGGGAACGGCTTACCAGATTCCTTCTCTATGAATGAATATTCTTCACAAAAACCCATGGAGGATTTCTGCTTTACCACCATGCCTGGTTTGTGTACAAGCAGCCCACCTATTTCAGACATCAGTGACAACCCAGCTGTGCTGCTGGATCATCAAAAAGATACCGCTGCCAGTTGTTGCAGCTGCACGAAGCCCTGTGCAGGATGAAGGAATCTTCAATGAACCAGGTATGGATGTTTCTGATTTTTCTCTGAACTCTGTGGATGGGCCTGTAATTGGGCTAGAACACACTGCACAGTCTGTTTCCCTTGTTCACAACGCAGCAGATAGCTTGCCTGTTTGCACATAGACCAGCTCGATAGGCCAGTTTTGCCAGTTGACAACCTCCCCAATACGGAATTTTCATTACCAGCTGGCAGACAAAAACCCTACCATTATGCCAGTCTTTTCCATCACCCTGTTGAACCAGCAAAAAGAAGGAACATGGTCTGCCTGTGATATAAAGGTGGTTCAGAGACACCTCTGGACAGAGCTTATGTTGGGAAAGCCCTTATAAAACAATCCTGAAGGTTTCTCCCTCAGAGGTATATGCATTTATTCACACCTCAAGAGGCAACAGTTTTGACATTATCTTTTAAACGGTATCCTCTTTAGAATGTTTTTGGACTGTGTATCATTTCCTGAAGGACACTCCCCTCAACACCATTTATTGCCATCCCCCTTACAAAACTGTCATTTAAATATGTGACCATTCTATTTTGAAATTAAGGGGTTAATGTGGCAGATATCATTTATTGGTTGGAGAAACTGTGAAGTTCAAAATACCCCTGAACCTATCATGGATCCTGAAGGCTTTTGGACTGGCGGCTGGAAATTCTGGGTAAAACTTTGCTTTACCAACTCTGGTGTTCAACATCTATCTAGCTGTTTTTTTTTGAGTAGGGATGGGGGATACATTTTTACCCCGGCCAGCCGAAATCCTGCTACAAATGTGGTTCCCTAGAACACCTAAGCAATACATGTGAGTTCCTAAAATGCACTCTTTGCGGAGACTTTAGAAACTCTGGTTTACATTGTGGGTGGGATATTCAGACTGCGCCAGGCAGGGGCGCAAGCCTGGGAGCAGCGCAACTGGGATGAGACAGGGCATGAACCAGGCAATATTCAACAGTGCTGTGCCATGGCTCAGCACCGTTGAATATGGCACTGAGGGCGCAAGCACTGCGCACAGCACAGTGGCACTGCACCAGTGCAAGTGGCAGCAGGGGAGCAGGGGACTGCGCCAGCACAAGTGCAGTTGCGCTAGGTGCAGCAACAGCGATATTCAGCCATGGTCATGCAAATGAGGCCATAATGCATGCAAGGTGCAAATGGGGCCATTTGCATGCATTAAGGCCCCATTTACTTGCGGTGCGCCAATCTCCAGTGACTTGCACCTGGTGCCCTGCCAGGCTGCAGCCATCGGGGACCGATGCCCTGCTGCCCCTTGGCGGGCGCTGTTCCCGTTCGTCTGATCGTGGCCATGTGTTGAAAAAATCCCTGTTGGTCCAGTTGACCGCTATCCCTTGCCCGATTGCGGGCATGTGTTGAAATAATTCCTGGTGGTCCAGTGGACCGCTATCCCTTGTCCGATCACAGGCATATGCACATAAGATCCCTGGTGGTCTAGTGGACTGATCCCCTTCACCTGCTTGCGGACATATGTCAAACACCCTGGTGGTCCATTGGTACCCCCTCTCCCCACCCACCCACTGAGTCCCCTGCCACCCTGCACTCCCCCCATCAGTGGCTGGTGGCAGCTCCTGCCCACAGGCCTCCTGGCCACCGCCACCGGACAGTGTTCGGTGGTCTGCACACCTATTGGTCGCACATGGGCCAATGGGCGGCAGACCATACAGTACTGCCACAGTCCCTATTTCCCAGAATGAGCCGCTCACCTATAGGTTGGGAGGAGTTGCTGGCAATCACAAGGGAAGAAAAGGACTTGGGCATTGCCATCACAGATGACCTGAAATCATCCAAGCAGACTACTAAAGCAGTAGGTAAGGCTAGGGGGATGTTGGGGTGTATTAGTAGGGGTATCATGAGTCGTAAGAGGGAGGTAATAATCCCTCTTTACAAGACACTGGAGTACTGCGTGCAGTACTGGAGGCCACATCTGCAGAAGGACATCAACAAAATGGAGGCAGTACAGAGAAGGGCAACCAAAATGGAGCAGGGACTGCATCAGAAAACATATGAGGACAGATTAACAGAGCTCAATATGTATACCCTAGAGCAAAGGAGGGAGAGAGGTGATATGATCGAAACATTCAAACATCTTAAGGGCATTAACAAGGTGAAAGAGTCTAACAGGTTTCAATATAAAAAAATAGCAGGACAAGAGGACACAGCATGACATTAGAGGGAGGCCGATTAAGGGGTAAAGTGAGGAAGTTCTTTTTCACAGAAAGGGTGGTGGATGCATGGAATGGCCTACCTCAGGAAGTGGTGGATATGAATATAGTGTAGGGCTTCAAATAGGCATGGGATAGGCATAAGGGAGCAATACAGATGAGTATGAATAGATAGGCCATTGACAGAGTAAAGGCCTATGGTGCATTCATAAGGTAGAAAAAAATGAGCAGACTGGATGGGCCTTTCGGTCCTTATCTGTCGTCAACTTCTATGTTTCTATGAAATTAGGCAACCCATAACAATAACTCTGACTATATGGAACAGGATTTTTATATACATAAAATTACAAAACCTGCATTCTCTACTACGTCAGAACCTTTATGATGACAGCCCCATCGACTGGTGTTTACAGGGATTCGGCTTTTGCCACCTTAGGCACTGAACAACTACAGGGACAGCACTTTCTGTCAACCACAATCCCACAGATTCCCTTGAACAGACTACAGACAGTTACGCAATACATATGGACTTTGCAGAGTTCAGTGACTCCTGCTGCCAGTACTGACATGCCAATGGACATTAAAGCAGATATGCCTCCCCTATCCACTCCTGTTACAGAGGATTTTCAGATTGTAAGCAAAAAGAAGGGGAAAAAGAAACAGGCATGAATTGACAGTCCTGAACCAGTGCTTCTGGAGAACAAATTTATGAATATAAGAAATTGCCAGCAGAAAAAGGCCCACAGGTCTATCAAGTCTGCCCAATTGTGCAGCTCTTAGTTTCATATCACTACAGCTGCTCCACCCCCACCCAAACCCTTCCCTTCCTCCTCTTTCCCGGTCCTTTCCCCCCTTTGTGTTCTTGCTGTATTAACCCTGCCCTTGACTCTATCTCAACCCCACTTAAAGCTATCCACTGTTCTTTGAGCGATTAACTCCTCCGGAAGTGAGTTCCAACCTGCCACAACTCTCTCTGTGAAGTACTGCCTCCTCATCTCCCTTCTAAACTTTCCCCTTCCAACTTCAGACTGTGTCCCCTAGTGACTCTTCCCCCTTTTAAGTGGAACAATCCTCCCTCCCTGACTTTGTTTATGCCTTTCAAGTACTTAAAGGTCTCTATTATGTCCCCTCTTACCCTTCTGTCTTCCAGCGAGTACATTTTGAGCTCCTTCAACCTTTCCTTGTACAGCAACTCCCCTAGTCCCATGATCATTTTTGTAGCCCTACGCTGCACCCTCTCCAGTAATCTCACGTCCTTTTTGAGGTATGGGCACCAGTACTGTACACAGTATTCCAAGTGTGGCCTCATCAGTGATCTATACAATGGTAGGATGACCTCCACCTTTCGAGAGGTGATCCCTCTGGCAATGCACCCCAGCATCCTATTTGCCCTTGCTGCAGTTCTCCTACATTGTGCAGATTCCTTCATGTACCCAGTGACTATTACCCTGACGTTCCTTTCCTCCTCTGAAGCCATTACCTGCACTCCCCCAAAACTAGCTGTTCCTGGGATTTCTGGCTCCAAGGTGCATGACCTTGCACTTCTTAGCATTAAACCCCAACTGCCACTCCCTAGACCAGTGTTCGAGTCTAGCTAGATCCTCTCTGAGTGCCTGTCTCTCTTCCTCATTGCCCACTTTTGCACAAATCTTAGTGTCGTCTGCCAACAGGCTAATCTTACTCTTGACCCCCTCTGCAATGTCTCCAATGAAGACATTGAACAAAACAGGGCCCAGCACTGAACCCTGAGGTACCCCACTCATTACTGGCCTTGGCTTGGATGTCTCCCCCCTTACAACTACCCTCTGTTTCCTGCCCTGCAGTCAGCTCTCAACCCACTCCACCAGTTTTTTCCTGCCCCCATGTCCCTCAGCTTGCTCATTAACCTCCTGTGCAGCACTGAGTAGAAAGCCTTGCTGAAGTCCAGATACAGCACATCCACAGCGTGGCCTTCATTAACCGCACAAGTGACTCTGTTGAAGAAATCAATTAGGTTTGTTTGGCAAGATCTTCCTGTGACAAACCCATGCTGTCTCTCATCCTGCAGACCATTGCTATAGAGAAAGGTTATCAGCCTCACCTTCAGAATGGTCTCCATCAACTTCCCCACTATGGAAGTCAAGCTCACTGGTCTGTAGTTACCCGGTTGGTTCTTGTCTCCACTCTTGTGAAGGGGCACCACGTGAGCCATCCTCCAGTCCCTGGGTACATTCCCTGTCTTCAAGGAGGTGTTGAATAGGTCCATCAGAGGACCTGCCAGCACCTCTGCCAGTTCCTTCCGGACCGCTGTGTGTACACTGTCTGGTTCTGGTGCCTTGTCCACCCACAAGACTTTAAGGCCCTTCAGAACTCTATCCTCTTGGATGACCCTGTCTGCTATCTCTGCCCCACCTCCACCCTTGCCCCCTTTCCCCTGCGGTATTGGGCCATCCCTTTCTTTTGTGAACACCGAGCAGAAATACTCATTTAGCGCCTCTGCCTGATCTTCCCCTTGTTCTGCCCATCCTCCTTCTCTCTTGATCCTAACAATGTCATCCCTACAACTCCTCTTCTCCCTAATGTATTTAAAGAACCCCTTTTCCCCCTCTCTGATCCCCTGGGCCAACTTCAGCACCTTTGCTGCCTTGGCTGCCCTGGTCACCTCCCTAGATGCCTTTGTGAATTTAGCACTTTGCAACAATGGGGTGATTTTGTGGAGGAAAATGACTCTGATACTTCATCCCTGGCCTCGTCTATACAGAAAGAAGCCTCTTCACACACTGAAGGTCCAGGTCCTCTGCATCCTCAGCCTAGGAGAAAGAAATGGGGAACAAGATCGGAGATGAGAGCCTCTACAGGGACATCAATTTCCTCCTTAAATAATTATGGCTAGTATTGCACACTTATCTCTGGCCTCCCTGACTGTTATTAGCATACAGTCAAAAGGATTGTCACTTTTGCGACTCTTGCACACTTACATTATGATGTCATGTTTTTGACACGAGACTTAGGACTCCTTTGAATATTTGGTTGGCTCTGACAGCTTGGTGATGGGGGACATTGACGATGTATGTAGTGGAGTAAGTATCTGTTTTATGACTACACCAGGTTTCTTTTTTGATTTATGGTTTTCTTCTTCATGTCTTCCATTGTCTTGTATTGACTATATTGTGGTTTTGATGTACCAGTATTTCATTTGATTGATTGCTTGACTGACAAATAAAAAATTCCCCATCTCTTTTGAAAGGTGCCTTGGGTTCTTTTATTTCCACCTGGTCCCTCCAGGGCAGCACCAGAGCTGGGTAGAAGGGACCTTGGTTTAATGCCTAATCTGAAGGACGGCATACCCTCAGGTGCTAGTTTTTATGGTATCAACCAAATCCTGGAGTGGGAGGAGAACTAAAGTCAAAGAGAAACACTAAAAAGTGTCCCTTACGTCCTCCTGGGGTTCAGGCAGAAAATTTTAGAATAACCTTAAGGAGCCTAGCAGAAAGACCATAACACCCCCCTCCCAAATTAATCTAAATGGCAACTGCACCACTGACCCCAAACTTAATGCAGATGCCCTGAACTCCTCCTTCTCGGACCTCAGCAACATACTCCCTCCCCACATTTTGATCCTCCCTCTGCCCCCCCACCCCTCTCCTCGCCCCCTCTTTGTTTAAAGACCCTTGCCCCACAGGAAGCCAAGCCCTATCTTCAAAAAGCCCTCAGTGGTTCCTGGTTCAGCAGCGACTCTCTGGACCTAAAACTCCTCTGCCTGATCCTGCAGGAGGTCCTCGCCACCCTAACCTGCATACTCAATCACTTCATTTGTCTAGGCAAATTTCCATTGTGCTGGAAAATGGCCACCATTACCCCCATTCATAAAAGCGGTGACTGTACGCCACTGGCAACTATCATCCTATCTCTATCCCCCCCTCTCCAAAGCCCTGGAAGGCATTGTCTCAGATCAACTCACTGATTACCTCACAAAATACGATCCCCTCTGTAAGGAACAACATGGTTTCTGCAAAGGCCACAGCACCACCTCCACACTTCTGGAATTCTCCTCCTCTGTTCACTCAACCCTGGATAGAGGTCATCTAACTGGTGCTGTCTTTGTGGATTTGTCGAAAACATTTGACACCGTTAACCATGCACTCCTCCTATCTACCCTTCTCCAGTTAGGTCTTTCCTCAGGATACCACAAATTGGTTTTCTTTTTTTTTGCATTATGTGTTTATGCCCACCTCCGTGCTTCACTGCACCCACTCCTTCAGGCTCTGCAAGTTTCCTTCATCCCCTACTACTGACCTTAGCCAGCCCTCCTCAGGTCCTCAGATCGCAGCCGATCCCCGGGATATCCCGGTGTATCCCTATCACCGGGCGGGTCCCCCTCCTCCAAGGGTGAAGGGCACTGGGGAGTGGGGAAGACCCCAGCACACACTTCCTTAGTGCCCGGGGATGCTGCTGAGGAACAGGAGGCCCTGGCCAGGTACTGGGGGTGCTCCGGGAACGGGGAGCCATCATCTTGGTGGGCAACGAGCAGATTTTCCCGTTTTTCTGCGGGGAGCAGCATGGTGACGTCAAGGCTAACGCCGACGTCTGCTCCTCTCCTAACCCACATTGGGCCATGCATCCTGCATTACTCCCAGCCTCTGCTAGCAGCCAGCAGGGGCCAGACTCATCTCCTACCCTCCCCCTGGAGAAGGAGAGCTGTCGCCGGACGCTCGATCCTTTTCCCCCCGGCCGGCCCTCCAGTGACCCAGGCTTGTTTCCGAACCCGGAACGCTGGCGTCGCAAGCAGAAATCCAACCACTGCACCGATGGGCCGGCACAAATTGGGTTTCAGACTATCTTGTGAGTAGAACCCAGCAGATCAAGATAGGAAACACCCTCTCCACCTGCCTCCCAGTTAGACCGGGGTGCCTCAGGGTTCTATTCTGGTCCCCCTGCTTTTCAGCTTATATCTAAACACCCTCCCTGCTGCGTGCTCTGGTAACCTGTTACTATATGCAGATGATGCTGTCCTCTTTTCCTCCCACCCTGATCCCTGCATGCTCCAGCAGTCGCTCCAAACCTCCTTCAGTGAGGCTGAACAATGGTTCACCAACCAGCATCTAGTATTAAACTACAGAAAGACTAAGGTCATTACTTTTGCACACCACCAGAGCACTCACAAAAACTCCCACCCTCAAATCCTTAACTCCCAATTGACCCCCTTGAACATGTAGATACCTTCAAGTACCTAGGCATCATGCTAGACTCCTCCCTCAACTTCCACCAACATATCCATCTCTGTAAAGCTGTCAACTCCAGAATCACACTTCTGCACCGTTACAAACACTGTCTCACCCCAGATGCCCTCTGACTAGCTGTCTCCTCCTCAGTCCTCTCTCTTATTGACTATGGGATCCTTGTCTATGGGGCAACTGACACCTCCTCCCTCAGCAGACTCAGCTGTATCTCAACAAAGCCTGCCGCCTAATCCTTGGGTATGACCGTACCACACACACGTGCACCCTCTATAGCTCAACAAACTGGTTTAACCTCAAAGATGGACTCAGGTTCCAAACCTGTCTCCTGGCCAAAAAGATTTCCCTTGGCCTCCACCCCCCCCCCAGGTCTCTCAGCCCTCCTAAAGCCAGCTCTTGTTATTAGAAACACTCATAGCTCCACCAAATCACTGCTCTGTGTCCCCAGATGCCAGACCTCCCTATGCCAGAGAACTTTTAGCTATAGGGCCCCTACTTTGTAAATGCTGTCCCTAGCTCCATTGCAACAGAAAGTAAGATTGGCCATTTCAAATCCCTCCTTAGGGTCCACCTTCACTCTGCCAGTACTCATGATTGTTACTGAACCTGCTCAGCATACCTCGCTCTCCCAGTTCCCCTAACCTCTCCCCTTGTTGTCCTCCTCCTCCCTCTTTTGCACCCTCTCCGGCCCCTTACCCCCTTGACAATGGACTCCATTCGGCCTCTCCTGCCCTGTCTTCCTTCCTGCCTTGCCTTGCTCCTCAACTATCTACTGCTCATAGAAGGGTTATACCAGTATGTCTGCTTGGTAATTACAATATGCTCGCTATGTAGAATCATGTCCAAAAATATTGTTATCCCATGCATCTTGATGTACTAAACTCTTCTCAAAGGCTTCCAAGCATGTATATTGTACCCGTTATTTTACCTCCTCTGTATATTGTACTTGTTATTGTTCCTTTCTCTTTCTCTCTATATAATGCTGTTGTATTTTGCCTGTCAATATTTTGTTCCTATGACGTGGAGCCTTTGTAAATGAGTCTGACTCAAAGGTTGTTTCTGAAACTTCAATAAATAAATAAAATGGATGGGGGCTGTGCTATCTACATAAAGGACAACCTCTCCTGTCAGCGCGGCAGCTTCACCCCCACAAATACGCAGATGCAACTCCTCCCTATCAAACTGCTTCTTGGTGCACAAAACAAAGTTCTCACAGTGGCCGCAGTCTATATCCCTCAAAAAGACCACCGTGCCAGTATTAAGTCTGTACTTGATTTTGTTAGTCTGCAGCCCTCTGAAAATGAGCTCCTCCTCCTCGGGGATTTCAACATAAACTGGCTCGCCTCTGACACTGGCTCTTACAAAGATGACATCCTAGCAGCAAACCTGACTCAGATGGTAACCTCCCCCACCCTGAAAATTACAAAACTGGTATAAGCACCACTTATTGACTGGGTTCTCACAAATCACCGTGACGGATAAAACATTAAAGTCCTCCCTGACTCCTCAGTGACCACCCCCAGTGTCCTGTACCTGGTCTAATAAATTTCTCAAGCCACCCCAAAGTTATAACAAGCAGAGTATTGCCTTATGGGAATCTTATCAAGTTGAAAACCCATCTCCTACAACAGGACTGGGCGCTAATCCTTGAATCAACTGATATTAATACCGCACTAGAATACTTCATTAAATCTTTAAACTCTGCATCGACTTATACGACCCAGTAAAAAGCGTAAAATCAAAGTGCTATCAAATCCATGGATTGCTGCCAAACTTCCGAGCTCAAGGTTCGGGACCACCTCTGGGCAGTTGCCAGAGACACAGGCTCACCTCATGATACCCTAAAATACAAGCAGGCACGAAATAGATGTACCTCACAAATTAGGCAAATGAAGGCGCCTATTTCAAAAATGCCCTTGAATCCACCTGGGGTGATGGAAGAGCTTTTGGGACAACATCCAAAACATAATGGGTAAACAATCAAAATCAGTCACCTACCATTATGAAAGTTGATGGATCCACCACTCTTGACCCAAAGTCTATTGCAGATGGCTTAATAAGACATTCACAGACCTTAGTGGGTCCTCCCCCCAGATTTCTTCTCGGACTTACCTGTGCCTAGTCTAGTATCACAAAACACCCCTCGTGACAAACCACAATTTTACTTCAAGAAAATCAAAGTGCACGAAGCACACAAGTACATAAGAAAGGCCTGCTCCAAATCCAGAAAAAGTAGTGACACGCTAGATCTAAAAATCCTGTCTCTCACCCTGGATGAAGTAATTCACCCCCTTGCAAAATTTTTAATCTGTCACTTTGCCAAAGTCAATTTCCCAACAAATGGAAATCTGCCATAGTTATGCCAGTGCACAAAGGGGGGGACAAAACCTCAACAGGAAACTATCGACCAATATCAATACTCCCTCCCTCTCCAAAGCACTTGAGCGAATAGTGGCAGACCAACTCTCTGATTACCTGGACAAATACAATCTACTCTGTAATCAACAGCATGGCTTTAGGAAAGGACATAGTACAACAACAGCCTTACTTGATTTCTCTGGAGAAGTCCACTCAGCCCTGGACAAAGGGTGCCAAACAGGTGCAGTTTTTTATCGATCTTACAAAGCTTTCGACACAGTCCATCATGGCCTCTTACCTCCTACTTTCTAGCCTAGGCCTGGCGAAGGTCCTTGTGTTGGATAAAAGTTACCTGTCCAATCGGTCACAGGCTGTAAAATCTCTAATGAACTCTTGACTTCAAACCAGTTCTCTCGGGTGTACCACAGGGATCAATTCTTGGACCGCTCCTCTTTAGCCTGTTCATAACTCCCTCCCAGATATCTGCCAGGAGAAAATAATCTTATAAGCTGATGATGCTGTAATTCTCTCTTCCCAAGGATCCAAACTCCCTACAAAAAGCCTGCAACTGGCTTTCTCTAGTGTTGAAAGGTGGTTCCTGGATAGTAAACTTGTGCTAAACCACAATAAAACAAAAGCCATGCTCTTCTCCAATCACAAAACAAAAACAGGCATACTCCACTCACCATACAAACCTCTACTGGAAATACACTGGACCAAGTAAATACTTTCAAATACCTTGGCATCACTTTTGACCAGGGCTCACCTTGCAACCCACATTGACAACACTCAGAAACAGTGAACCACGCCTTGGAATACTATTCTGTAACCGTCAATTTCTAAATCAAGCGGCATTGAGAATAGCTATACAGAGTTCCATAATCTCAATCATTGACTATGGCCTTATTATTTATGGCTCAGCTACCTCCACTGCTCTAAGAGTATCTCAATCACTCTAAATAAGGCCTGCCAGCTCCTCACGGGGCTCAAGACTGACTCACACGTGTGATCTGTACTATGAATCAGGCTGGTTGAACCTATCAAATCGTCTTATTTATCTCACCTGCAATGGCAAAAAATCTATCTTGGGACTGACTCCATTATGTATTCAAAACCTACTCCAACTGAATCCTGGCTCACTACCCTCCACCAGATCTGAGCCAACTTTCCTGGTTCCGAGATGCTGGACTGTACAGGGACAAAGATCTTTCACATACAGGGCCCCGACATGGTTCAATGCGCTTAATCCACCTACTCTATCCTCACCTCGAAGCTTTCAAATCCATGCTCTATGCCCACCTCACCACCACTAGCAACTGTGATTGCGTAGATAAAGACTACTACTCCTCATGTCCATCCTCACATCTGAGGCCTCTCCCTCCTGACTAATGAACCCTCTGGTACCTCTACTACTTCCTGTCTCCCACCCAAACTCACTCCCCTTTTTCCTGTTCCTCTCCACTCTCTCCCTCACCAACTTTCCCTCGTCTCTAGCCTCCTTTTGGCGCAAATGATCACCCTCTCCCTGGAAGTTTCCTTAACCTCGAAATTGTCTACTCGCTTGAACCTGTTATAGCTTGTTTTTCTATGAAACTTAAAAACGTTACTGCCTTAAACTGTTAATAGCAAATTTATGATGTAACTTTCCTGTCTGGTTTTACCTGTAATGTGTATCGTGCTTTGTTAAATGTTCTTTGTGACGTGGAACCTTTGTAAAAGAGCCCTGGCTCAAAGGTATTAATTCCTAGACTAATAAACTAAACTAAACTAAAATACATAAATAAACCTTCTGGGCCAGAGGCACATGTGCTACCAACTGAACCAGTTAAGTTAACTAAGACCTTGGTATTAAGCATTGACTTTACTTTTGCTATTATGACATGAATGGCTTGTGGTTTTCTATGAATCCTGGAAATATTGTTTTGAGCTGACATGTAGAGGATACTAAGTGGGCAGCTATGCACATCCAGTGAGTTCTGCCTCAGAGGGGTCCTGATTCCCTGTGACCTAGAGAGCAAAGCTTGAGAGGTCCATGGGAATCAGAACCCTAAGGTGGCAGAGCACACTGGTTGTGCATCATGTTGCTCATCCTGTACTTTTTATAGTGTATTGCGTTATGAGAATTGTGCACGTGGTGGTTCTTTTGCTTTCAGAACGAAACTGACTTATGCATTCTCTAGAGGTTTCAGAATGTTGTTGTACCACAGAAAAGTACAATCATGTTCCATGACTTTTGGACTGTGGTATAACAGCATTTTGAAAGGGGTGGACTTCTATACAGAACAATGCTCTACTATACACTACAGTACTGTCTGAGTGTTTGTATTGACAAATCTGGCATCATCAATGCTTAACGCCAAGCAGCCCCTAGTGTTGAATGTTGAGTGTGCTACTCAACACTCCCTCCCTCACCTGGCACCCATGCCAAGCAGTCCCTAGTATCCAGTGCCCCCTCCTTCACCCTCCCCCCACAGTCAGCAGTCCATGGCATCCAGTCAAACCCCCTCCCTCACCCTGCCCCAGTCCAAGTAGCCCCTGGTCTCCAGTAGCACCCCTTCTCCTCACCCTTTGCCAATTCAGGTAGTCTCTGGTCTCCAGTGGCACAGTCTTTCTCACCCTACCCCAATCCCCAAACTCCCTGGTGTCCAGAAGACCCCATTTCCCTCTCCCTGCCTCACACCAAGTAATACCTGAATTCCAGTGGCACCCTTCACCTTCACACTTCCCCAATTCGTGCAGTTCCTAGCATTTAGTAGAACCCTTCCCTTAACCTGTCCAAGTAGTTGAACTGGAAATGTCTAGGCAGGGGAACTCTTTCCTCTAGATTTGTAGGAGGGGGAATTGTCATTTCTAGGTGGTATAATCCTTTTATTGTATTCAGTGGAGAAAGTTGAAAGAAGTGAAGGAATGCACAATCATTTTGGTAAGAGGTTGGAGAACTGCGTTCCTCTGGGTTCCTGTCCAATTTATTTATTTATTAGAAAATTCGGATTTACAACCTTTGAGTCATGGACTCATTTACAAAGGCACCTCATTGCGAGGGGGGGGTAGACAGAGTTACATAATGCGGTTACAACAGTGAGAACAGTACAGGTGCAGAACATTAAACATAGAGTACACATAGGTTACATAATAATGTTACTTATAATAGGTTACAGTCATATACAAGGTACCCAAGGGTTACATTGGGGGTACAGCCCTGGACATACCTAGATAATACCTGGAGAGGGTGGAGGCAGGGATGGGGAGTGGGGTGGGAGGGAGGATAGGCTGTCCCTGCACCTATATGGTCCCTGGCATCAAGTGTCACTCTCTCCCTCACACTACCCCAATCTAGAAACACCCTTCATGTACAATAGCATGTACACTGACACACCACCACCCTGTACAAGTCAAGTATCCCCTGGTGACCGGATACCCCCTCACACTACCCCAGTCCAGAAACACCCCTCATGTATAATGACACACCACCACTCTGCCTAAGTCAAGTATACAACAGTTCCCTGGCAGCCAGTAGTGCCTCCCAAGATGGCAGCCAGCACAAACCCCCTCCTCAGCCAGATGCCATTTGAGTTTTAATGCCATAACATAGAAACATAGAAAGGAAAGGGGAAATTGTTTAACCAGGAAAGGCACACTAAGCCAGAGCTTGTTTCCAGGTGCGACCTGGGAGTACAAGGAAGTCAAGTGACTTGCTCAGGATCACACAGTATGCAAGTGGAGACTGATGGGATTCAAACCCAGGTCAAACATAGACCACGATAGCAGAAAAAGACAGAGGTCCATCCAGTTTACACAGGTTCCCTATAATCCCTGTAACTTTCCCTGGAACCTACTGTTCCTCCAGGGTACTAACCCTTTTCATCCTCTTCTTCTCATTCCCCTCTCTTGTCCTGTCACCCCTGGGCAATCACTTTTCTCTTCATTCTATCCCAGACCTGCTTGAATCCTCTGACTCACACTCACCACCTTGTCTGACAGACTGTTCTAAGGTTTCACCACCCTTTCTGTAAAGTAGTACTTCCTCACGCCCCTCCTGAACCTCCCTCCTGTTAGTTTCCACTTGTGACCAAGCAACCACAAATTGGTATTCAGGATAAATAATCCCCACAGTTCACTTTGTTACATATGAACATATGAAACTGCCAGCAGAAAAAGGCCATTTGGTCTGATGAGTCTGCTCAATATTGCAGCTAGCACCCCTACTCTGCAGCTTCCCCTCCCACCCTACCCATCCTCCCATGATCCTCCCTTTTGCCCTATCCCAGCCCCTCTTGAAGCATCCCACTGTTTTACAGGCCACCCCGTCTGCCGGTAGTGCATTCTACTCTGCTACCACCCTTTCTGTAAAGAAATGCCTCCTCATCTCCCTCCTAAACCTTCCACCCTCCAGTCTCATGTTATGACCCCGAGTGTCTCTCCCTCCCTTCCCCTTGAACAGTCCCTCTATGCCTGTCCTGTTTATTCCTGTCATGTACTTAATGGTCTCAGTCATATCTCCCCATCCCTCCTGTCCTCCAGAGAGTACATGTTCAACTCCCTCAGTCTAACCTCATATGGTAACTCCCCCAGACCCATGATAATCTTTGTTATTGTGCATTGCACCTCTTCAAGTAATCTAATGTCCCTCTTTAGGTAAGCGCACCAAAACTGAATGCAGTACTCCAGGTGGGGTCTGACCAACGATCTGTATAATGGCAGAATCACCTCCCTGCTCCTAGAGGTTATACCCTTTGCAATACAACCCAGCATCTTGTTGGCCACTGCTGCTGCTTTCCTACACTGTGCTGAGTTGCTCATTGCTCCGTGAATGAGGCACCATAATCTTTCTTCTCCTCAGTCACAGTTAGCTGCAACCTCCGAGGATGGTAGCTCCTCTTGGATTCTTTGTCCTGAAATGCAGCACCTTGTATTTTTGGCATTGAAACCAAGTTGCAAGGTGTCGGACCATGTCTCCAGCCTTGTTAGATCTTCCTGCAATCCCTGCCACCCCCCTTGGTCATCCACCACTGCTCCCATCTTGGTGTCATCCGCAAATAGACTGATTTTACTATTTATGCCTACTGAGATGTCTGGAATAAATAACGAATCAGAAAAAAATTCAGCTATTTCCTTATCATGTTTAACAATAATGAAATAAACACACTTTAGTCTATTTTATTATTGCAGTTGCAGTAATGAAACTGGAAGGCCATGCATGTGAATGCTAGGAGTCTAGGAAATAAGATCCTGGACCAAGAGGTCATAATGCAGAGGAATAGTGGACAAAGTTAAAACAGAGCGCGGTAAAGGCAACAAATGTCTGTGTCAAACAAGTGAGCAAAAGCAAGAGGCAAAAGCGATCGCTGTGGTTCTCAAAAGAAGTGGCTGAAAAGATAAAGTAAATAAGTAAGTAAATTTTATTTCTAAAGTGCCGATCCCTGGAGGCTCTAGGCACTAAACAATAAAATGAATAACAATGTAAAAATAAATAACAGGTAATAAAACACAACAAATTTAAATTTATAAAGCTAAAAAATTTAAAAGATATAAACAAAACATTGCCAGTAAAGTTAATATAAGGAAAATGTCTCCTTAAATAGATGGGACTTCAGACCCCTCTTAAAGGCTTCCAATGAGGGGGGGCCGCCCTCAAAGACCTTGAGAGCAAGTTCCACAAGGTCAGGCCAGCTACTGAAAAAGTCTGCTCACCAGATGACTTCACCTGAACCCTGAGAACTGCTAGGAGGCCATCCTCAGAGGAACAGCAAGGATGGAGGGGTTGATAAGGAGACAGTAGGTCATGCAGGTAGCTAGGCCCCAAACCATGTAGGGCTTTATAGATCAGTGATACAACCTTGATGGCAGCCAGTGCAGATCGCGTAAGACCGGTGTTATGTGGCAGGACTTAGGTAGACCTCTCAGCAGTCTGGCCGCAGCACTCTGCACTAGCTGCAGGTGACACAGGTCATCTCAATTTAGCCCCAGGTACAGGGCGTTAAAGTAATCAAGGCTGGACATCAGAAAGGCATATATCAGTGAGGGCAGGTTGTCAGAGGGGATGAAAGATTTGATCTGGGTGATATTTCTCAAGTGGTAAAATCCACTTTGGACAATGGCCGACACCTGAGCCTCCAGTGTCAGATTGCTGTCAAGGATCACACCCAGATTTTTGACCTTCACAGAAGCAGTCAACTGGGAGTCACCAAGTACACAACTGGAGACCTCCCTTGCCCGCTCAGTATCTCACCGACATCCAGGCTCAATCACCCATGCCTCCATCTGGGTTGAGCTTTAGCCAGTTGGAGGACATCCAGTTCTGGGCTCAGGCCAGGCAGGAGTTAAACACAGAAACAGCACCCTGCAGTCCTGGTGCAAAAGACATATACAGCTGAGTGTCATCTGCACAGCAGTGAAAGCCCATACTGTAACATCTAATAATATCTCTTAGGGGCAGCATATGAACAAGATGGGTGACAGGATCGAGCCCTGTGGAACTCCACAGGACAGGGGCATCAGTCAGGAGGAATAAATTCTCATAACCATTCCTTGCATCCAGACTTTGAGAAAGGACTTAAATCAGCTGATGACTGTGCCAGTGAGACCACAACATTCTCTAAGGTTATCCATATCACCCCATGATCCAAAGTATTAAATGCCGTGGAAAGACTGAGAACAAGAATAGACTGTTCACCATTGTCTCTTATCCTACGGAGATTGTTTTGCACCTTGACAAGTGCAGTCTCCCTACTATGCCTAGACCTGAATTCAGACTGGAGTGGCTCAAAGATGTCAAAGGCATCAAGACACACCACTAGCTGTACTGCCACCACTTTCTCAATAACCTTCCCCAAAAGGGAAGGTTAGCGATGGGTCTCTAATTTGCCCAACAATCGGGGTCCAATGAAGGTTTTTTTCAAGAGAGGTTTCATGAGAGCTTCTTTCAAGTGCCCAGGGAAAAAACCCTCAACAGGGAACACTTGACTATCTTGGTGAATACTGGCCCAATGGACTCAACACAGACCACTAGAAACCAGGTTGGGCCTGGGTTCAGATCACAGTATGTTGGCTGCAGCTTCAAGATTATTCTGTTGACCTCTTCCACCCCCACTGGATCAAACTCACTCCAGATTTGAGGAGAGCCCCTGTTAGTTCCAGACCTGACACCACACGCTGACTATGAGACCCCAGGGAAGATAAATTATCTGATACAGCACACTTTGTCAGTGAAGACTAAAGCAAACTTTTTACATCTAGTGGGTTACAAAGCTCTAACTGGCTGAAGACAGGTTGGATGAAGTAGATTGTCCACAGTTCGGAAGAGCTGAGCTGGTCTGTTCTTTGCTGCAGCAGTCTCCCTGGACAGGAGCTCTGCCTTCTTATGGGAGATTGACAGGCAATCACAAGAGAAGAAAGAGACTTGGGCATCATCACCACAGATGACCTGAAATCATCCACGCAGACCACTAAAGCAGTAGGTAAGGCTAGAGGGATGTTGGGGGTGTATTAGTAGAGGTTTTGCAAAGTCATAAGAGGGAGGTAATAATCCCTCTTTACAAGACACTGGTTAGGCCCCATTTGGAGTATTGCATGTAGTACTGGAGCCGCACCTGCTCAAGGACATTAACAATATGGAGACAATCCAGAGAAGGGCAACCAAAATGGTGCAAGGACTACATCAGAAAACACATGAGGACAGATTAACGTAGCTCAATTTGTATACCCTAGCGCAAAGGAGGGAGAGAGGTGATATGATCGAAACATTCAAACATCTTAAGGGCATTAACAAGGTGAAAGAGTCTAACATGTTTCAATATAAGAAAAATAGCAGGGCACGAGGATGCAGCATGAGATACACATAAATCACGGGATTTAAGAATGCATGGGATAGACATAAAGGAATTCTGGAGGTCGGGGTAAAGGGCAACAGAGTTCTAGGAAAACATAAACTGAAGTTACAAACTCAAATGGGCAGACTAGGTGGGCCATAGGCCCTTATCTGCCGACACTGTCTATGTATCTATGTATTTATGAGATTAGAGGCAGGCCGATTAAGGGGTAATGTGAGGAAGTTATTTTTAACAGAAAGGTGGTGGATGCATGGAACAGCCTACCTCAGGAAGTGGTGGATATGAATACAGTGTATGGATTCAAACAGGCACGGAATAGGCATAAGGGAGCAACATAGATGAGTATGGATAGATGGGCCATTGACAGAGTACAGGCCTATGGCACATTCATAAGGTAGAAAAAATGGGTGGACTGGATGGGCCTTGCAATCTGTTGTCAACTTCTATGGTTCTATGTTTCTATATTTCTTATAATGGGAATTCATTCAAAACCAATTTGTCCTCATCAATTCGGGATCTCTGCCAGCAGTTCTCCAACCTTCAACCCTTTGTCTTCAGCTCCCTAAAGGCTAAAATGGTAACATTCAGAAGGTATAAGGAGATACAGAGGGAGTAGAATAGGGATGTGTATCAGGGGAAACAGACAGAAGCAGGAAAAGCAGTAAGGAGTGCAAAGGCACAAACTGAAGAGGGAATATCCCAGAAGGTAATGAAAGGGGACGAGTAATTTTTTAGGTATATAAGTGAAAAAAGGAAGACCTGCTGTGGGATTGTAAGGTTAAAAAAAGAAAGGGGGGGGGCTGTGTAGAAGGGGATCAGGAAAAGGCAGACATCTTGAACAAATACTTTTGTTCTATGTTCACAGAGGAAGGAGAAGAGTAACAGAAGCTTTGGAGTGAGGGAGGTGGACACTAATCCTTTTTCAGAGGGGAGAGAAGGGACTCGCTAATCTGAAGGTGGACAAAGCAATGGGGCCAGATGGGGTGCATCCAAGGGTATTGCAGGAGCTCAGGGAGCTACTGGCTGTACCTCTGACAGTGCTATTTAACAGTTCACTAGTTACATGGGTGGTTCCAGAGGACTGGAGGTGGGCAGACATAGTCTCACTTCACAATAGACTGGTCCATCCCAGCAGGGGCCTCAACCAGGGCACGGGACTTCATTGACTCTCTTGAGGGGGCTGGCTTTAGGCAACTGATGCAGGATCCTACCAGAGACCGGGCAGTCCTGGATCTGGTACTGACCAATAGGGATAGGATGGAGCCAGGGGGCAGATAGTGGAGGGAGACAGAGAGAAAGCAGCTATCCTTAACGAATATTTCAGTTCAGCCTTCACTGTGGAAGCACATGGGCAGGGCCCACAGCTAGAATTTAAAGGAACAGAGGAAAAGGAGGTAGACATCAGTCCGTTCACAGAGGAGAGGGTCCTAGAAGAGCTTGCAAAGCTGAAGGTGGACAAAGCCATGTGTCCAGATGGCATACATCCCAGGGCCTTAAGGGAACTGAGAATTGAACTGGCAGGCCCTCTGGCAGCCCTGTTCAGTGAGTCCCTATACACTGAAGTGGTCCCGGAGGACTGAAGAAGGGCAAATTTTGTCCCTCTTCACAGGAGCGGTAGTAAAGAAGATGCAAGGAATTACAAACAAGTTAATCTAACCTCTGTAGTGGGAAAGATAATGGAGACACTCCTCAAGGAAAGAATAGTGGAGCACCTGGAAGTCGTGGGGATGCTGGATCCCAGGCAACAATGGGTTCACCTCAGGACGGTCTTGTTAAACTAATCTAACAGATTTCTTTGACTGGGTGACAAAGGCAGTAGACCAAAGTGGGGGGAGGGGCTGTAGACATTGCCTACCTAGATTTCAGCAAAGCCATTGATAATGTCCCACATTAGAGACTGGTCAATAAGCTAGGAAGCCTGGAGATGGGACACAAGGTGGTAAACTGGACTGAAAATTGGTTGAAGGACCGACAACAGAGGGTAGTGGTAAATGGAACCCAATCAGAGGAAAGGGAGGTGACCAGTGGGGTACCTCAAGGGTCATTTCTGGAGCCAGTCCTCTTGAATGCCTTCATCAGTGACATTGCAGATGGGCTGGAGGGAAAGGTTTGCCTGTTTGCTGATGACACCAAGATCTGCAACGGGGTGGATATCCCGAAGGGGGCGGAAGGGATGAGACAGGACGTGGAACAGTTGGAGAGATGGTCAGATAAGTGGCAACTAAGGTTTAATGCAAAGAAACGCAAAATCATGCACATGGAATGCAGGAACCCTGGAGCAAGCTACAGGTTGGGGGGAAAGCTGTTGGCAGTTACTAGGGAAGAGAGGGACCTGGGAGTCATAATCACAGACATCCTGAAGGCCACAAGGCCACAATCTGATAGATTTCTTTGACTGTGTGACAAGCAAGTTTGATCAAGGAGTAGTAGACATGGCCTATGTAGATTTCTGAAAGGTTTATGACGCTGTTCCACACAGGAGACTGATAAGCAAGCTGGGTAGCTTAGGAGTGGGTCCAAAGGTGGTAAACTGGATAAGAAATTGGTTATGGGATAGGTGACAGAAGGTGGTGGTAAACAAAGTTCTCTCAAAGGAAGGGGAGGGTGACCAGTGGTGTGCCTAAGGGATAAATGCAGGGACTGGCCCTCTTTAATGTCTTTATAAGTGACATTGCAGAGTGGAATGGCAGGTCTGCCTCTTTGTAGATGACACCAAAATCTACAATAGGGTGGGCACTCTTGGGGGGGGGGAGGCGAAAGGATGAGCAGAGATCTCAGAAAAACTAGAAGACTAGTCAAGGGTGTGGCAGCTGGGTTCCAATGTGAAAAAGTGTAAAATAATGCACTTAAGGCACAGAAACCCAGTTGTGGAGTACAAAATGGGGTGCAGTGTTACCAACAACTACCAAACAGGAAAGAGACCAGGCAGGGTAATTGCATCTGATGACCTATGGGTGGCTAGGCAGTATGACAAGGCAGTCAGGAGGGCTAGTGGGATGCTGTTGTTGGGGTATCACTAGCAGAAAGACAGATCACTGGTGAGACACCATCTAGAGTACTGTGTCCAATTCTGGAGACCACATCTCTGGAAGAACATAGAGTGGAGGCGATCCAGAGGAGGGCAACTAAAATGGTACAGGGTCTGCATCAAAAACCTTATGAGGAGAAGGAAGTAGTTTTCAGAAGAAAAGGTGCTGAAGAGCAAGGGAACATGCTATGACGCTGAAGGGGACAGATTCAGGAGAGATGTGTGAAAGTACTTTTTCACAGAAAGAGTGCTGGATTCCTGGAACAGCCTTCTAGCGGAGGTGAAGGGGCCAAAAACAGTGACTGGGTTCAAGAATGCATGGGATAGGTACAAGGGTATTGTACTGGAAAAGAAGGAAGTGGGAGGGAGAAAGCTGTAGATCAAGTAGGCTGTGTGGTGATAATGTAGTTAAGGAAAAATGGGCAGACAGGGAGGGCCAAGCGGTCCTTATCTGCCATGAAATTCATTGTTTCTATGATTCAGATGGGAACCAGCCAAGTAGGTGAATGGATGGTTTTGGGGGTCTTCAGTGGCACTGGGGACAGCATCCTTGCATCTCCTCAAGAAGTTGGGGGGGGAGGGGGAAGGAACTGAGGAATGGGGTTAAACCATATTGTATATCACCTCCTGACACTTAGGTTGGGCTCCCAGTGTTAGAATGGACAGGGTCGGGGCACTAGAAAGCCATCTGGTATGGGATCCTGGTGGTAAAACAATGTTTTCGAGGGAGGTGATGACAGTGTATGGGTCACCAGTGTGCCACTGGGGATGGGCTTCTGCTGAACACATAATGTTGGGGGGGGGCACATACCACAGGGAAGCATAAGCAGAAGTCAGGGGAGGTGATGGTGAGGGTAAGCCACCATCCGAGCATTTTTCCTGCATTCAGAGAGACTCTGCTACACCACAGCATTAATCCTGTGACAAGAGAGCAACTCTGTGTCTGGGGAGCTGCCCAACCAGCACCACTGCCAGGTAATGGCTGTTGCAGTACAAGTAGGGATGGGATGCCAGGATGTGGTATACTGGTTGGACATTGTTGGGCTCCATGGACTGAAGCTGCACCTGTGAGTTCAGAGAAGGTGGCTGTTTGCTATACGAAGAGATGGGGAGAGGCCTGACTGAACCTTGGAGAGACATTTTGCATGTCACCACACAGGTCTGGTCCTAGAGGTGGTTGCTGTGAATCAGCGGTGCAGGGTTGGTGCTAAGAGGGCAGTCAGTCCCAAACAGAGTTTAAGATTACCAGCACTGACAGGCCCAAGAGCACAAAGCCATTCCACAGACAAAATAAAGTGCGAATACAGTTTTAATGGCAAATGTGCAACAAACTCGAGCTGTTTTGACATACAGTAGTTGGGCTCCATGGACTGAAGTTACACCAGTGAGTTCAGAGAAAGAGGCTGTTTGAAACATGCAAGGAGGAGGGGAGGCCTGACTGAACCTGTGGAACCATTTTGCATGTCACCACACAGGTTTGCAAATCAGAGAAAAGCCAGACCAGCCACGTGAGAAACTTGCTGCCCCTGCTACACCCTGCACACCGGTGGAGATCCCACTGGACTGGAGAACTATGAGCAACTCATGACCTTGTTCCTGCAGCACACCTTTTCTCAGCTAGTTTCATATTTTGGGAAACCATTTAATAGGCTATCTGCCCAAGAGTGCAAATTAATTTTTTATTTGTTTATTACAAAAGTTGTACTAGGAAAGATATACTGAACTGGTATCAACTCACTTCCAGATGCATCCCAGGGAAGGGAGAGGAGGGAGTAGAGGAACAAAACAAAAAATACAATAAGGTGCATAAGTAGCTGGAGTTTAAATATGGGGTTACTGCAAACAGTGTGGTTTAATTTTTTAAGTGCAGCACTGCTAGCCAACCGAGTGCAACATCTATAGGCCTACACTGTCTAAACTGCTGATTACTGACTAAACTAGGGTGTAATTACTGGTACCAGTGGGAGGGGTAGTAACCAACCGTACAGCTGGGCAGAGATACTGTGTATGTGATTTAAGGGTTGGTTATTCTTTATAGATATGTATTTAGAGTGATAAGAATTGCATTTGCAGTGCAATGTTGTTGCATGACATCGGTCCATGGGTAGGGAGGTACTGAACCTCGGGGGGTGGTACTATACTTACACCAGACCCGCTTTAATTTTATTCTGTGTGGAGACTCCATGTAATTTACTTAAATCTCAGATACACCCCCACTCCCCAACCAGGAATTTAACAACCTAGGTCCCTCAATCTTGTTTGAGCCCACAGGGCATTGGTAACAACCATCAGCGTCCACAGCGATCTGGTTACACAAGTACTGTATGTGCAACATCCCATCCGTGTCCAAACAAAGTGCAGGTGCAGATAATACAGCAGGTCACATTCAGAATATAAATATATATATAAAAAAAACATAATTCTAAGAGATTTAATCAGATGGGAAGACTTGGTAGAAAAAAAATATTTCAAATGAACTTTTGAGCTTAAGTCTGCACCTGACGCCAATAATACAAAAAAGAGACATATGGTCCACAGTAGACATTTTTTTTAACACACCCTTGATGTTGGATGCCAGTACAAACCATGTGAGTGTCGCTGTCATGGTTTTTGTGGCAGCACACACCTCGGATGTATAAAAACACAAACCTTGTAACACACAGCTGCCCATATGTGATTCTATACATAACAAGAACACAACTCTACTGTAGTTTCCTCTTCACCATTGTACTATTCAGAGTAGAAACACATTGCCCAGCTTGCTTTTTCTGCAGTTGCAACACTGAGGTTTTAGCTCCTGTTGCATTCTAGAAGACAGATTTTGTTCAGAAAATTCAATAAAAAACATTTCACATCAATCTAAAAAAAAATAAGGCAGTCGACATCAGCATGTTATATACAGCACATTATTTTCCCTGCATCACTAGAGAGCAAACACACAAAAACAAACTGGAATGGATGGGAAACATTTTTACTGTCTGAGGGTGAAGGTTTCTTACAAGAAATTGATTTCTTGATTTTTTAATGTCTTTTAGAATAACTATCCCTACTGAATCTCAAAATGCAGAATCTACCAGCATATATTATTGATGTTTCCAAACACACACCTTGCCTCTCTGTGTCAGTCAGTAGGTCTATCGAATGACTGGTATGATTTTAAGGAGGCTGTGTGACCTCGACTTGTCATTGTGCTTTAAAAAACTCAGGTCTGGTAGGAAGCTTCCATTACTGTCCTCGAATGAATGTTAAAGCATATCCCCCAGGGTGTAAAGCAATGAGTGAGTTTTACTATTCCTTGGACATTGAGATCCATTTGGTTAAAACTACATATGCTAAAACTGATGGATCGAAGGATGCAAATTTTTGAATCCCCACCACCACCCGCCTGCTGCTAACCCATTAAAACACAGGGAAGTGGCTCACTTTAAACATTATAGTTAAAATCAGTCATTGCAGGCAACAAAGAACAGCACACATAGCACACAGTAACGTTAATCTCCAACCAGCAACTGTGCTGTCAAAGTGCAGGGACATGAAACAAAAGTTAAAAAAATATTTTCAAGGCACTGTTCTGAACAGTTTTGTTGTCACATCAGTTGAAACTTATTTACAGAATATAGGCCCTTTAAAACAACATTGTCTTGTGGCTCACCTCTGGCTGGATGGGGAATAGCATACTCTCTAATTTTCATAACATTTTCTGCTGGAATATCCTGTCATACACATACAAAATTGCAAATGATCATGGTGTAACACCTAACTATTTTCACCTCTGAGTGACTTGTGTCTATGCAATGCACCAGTATACAATGTTTGCAACATTATTGTGAACCTCGTCAAGAGTCAGTTATGTAATTTATGTCCCATCCAAAGAAGGAGTTGAGCACTCCAAATCATAGGGGTGTTTGTTGGTGACCTACTTCGGCCTAGCGTTACTGCATTTTATATGCATGATCTGCACTTGTTGCGCAAGGTGCTTATTAATATAAAGCAAAATTATATTATGACATCCAAAAATTGTGACTTCTGATTGGCTAACTAGGCTTTTTCAGCATGAGTAAATTCCAGCATACTCACGCAAAAAGACCCAGTTAGCCACATCACAAATCAAAAGTAAAACAAAATCACTACTACTTCACAGTGCTCCAAATCAAAACATTTTGCCCACCATCTTGTTTCCTGCTAATGCTCTCCCTGCTTACCAAAAACTACACTGGCCCACAGAACAAGTTGCAAATCAAAAAAAAAAATTGAAAAACAACTCCAGAATCCACAATACCTCAACCCCGCTCATGACTTCCCCCTGATGGTCACTCCCTCCTGCCTCTGTTGTGGTGACAGCTGGCTCCTCTGACGCTCACTCGCTCTGAACTCTGTTGCAGTGACCACTGGCTCCCCTGATGCTTGCTCCCACATGCCTCCATTGGGTTGACCACTGGCTACCCAGTTCATCACAGCATAGGGCTCCCATGCAGCATGTTCGGAAAACTGGAAAAAAACAAAACTCAGCTCCCGTCGGAACTGCATAATCAGTAGAGCAATGCTCACTCGCTCTCCCACGCCTCACACTCCCTTTCTCCCAGCCACTCATCTCTCCCACCATACCTGTCATCTGCTGCTCTCTCTCTCTCTCAAGCTTGAAAAAAAACCAAAAAAAAAACACATTCTTGCAAGCATATGTGTGTATCTGGTGGGGTTGCTGTCTCTTTCAACAATATTCTCACTAGAAACATGGAACTATAACACAGAGAGGAAGGATATTACGTGCACAAAAAGTTATTTTTTTTATAAATAAAACTATTTTAATCTTCTTTTTTAAATCTTTTAATTCTTACCAATTCTATAATGGCAATAATCCATGACAGGGTGCAGGTTACACTGTGAGTTACCCACTTCAAGAATGCATGGGATAGACACAAGGGAGCTCAGACTACAAAGGGCAACTAGAGTGTCAAAATAGGTCTAAATTAACAAATGGGCAGACTAGATGGACCTAGCGGTATCTTTCTGTCACCTTCTATGTTTCTGTTTCTATGTTTCTGATGTGGTTAAGTCACCCAGCCTGTGGTGTCATGACCAAACGACACCAGGCATGAATAAAACCCAGCATAACCCATACCCTATCATGGATTATTGCTTAATTAAATTAGGGACTTGGTATGCACTATCCTCGTTGTTTTTTTTACTTGTTTGGAGTACTGGTGTAGCATAGATAGCAGCACCCACCTTATGTTGGTGTTCCAGTTTTCTTTGATTTTTGTTATGTCATTTGTAGTTTGTTAAACACATCAAGTAAATATTTATATAAAAAGTCTGATTTACAATTTAAGGTAGGTTTAGCAGATATTTAAATTTCTCTGGAAACAGAATTTCATGAAACCCATTTACTTCTATGGCCCCAAGTGACACACAGTGGGAGACACCTCACCAAATCCTCCTTAGGTGTGTTCCCAGCTCCCTGGCCGGAGTGGAGCCTCTGGATTGTCGAGGCCAGGTTGGGCCAGTGACACAGGAATGAATGGGTGGGTGGACAGGCGGCTTGCTAGGCACGGCCCATGGAGACACAACATAGTAAAGTTACGGACATAATAGAACCGAAATCAAGTTTCTGCTTTCTGTCACACATCCACATACACACATGCTAGCAATGTATACATCTCAGCATCCTGCCTTACAAATCAGGGCAAGCGCTTAAAAAAAAAGGGACAAATAGCCAAAAACAGGGACAGATCATAAAAAAAAAGAAAAACAGCTCAAGAAGCCTCCTACAATGTGTAACTTAATATGCACTGCAGTTTCTGATGTAACGAATCAGTATAGTCAGGAAGATTATAGCACCAACCTATAAATCTGGATCCCAGAAAATCTGGGTTTGAAACCCACAACTGCCATTTACATACTGTGTGGCTCTGAACATGTCACTATGGGCTTGATCTGCAATTGGCATACAGCCGCTCATCACCAGTGGAGGGCATTAGAAGGGTCATGGGCCCCCTACATGTATAATGCATACCTTTTGGGCATCCTGCACCATCCACAGCCTGAATACAAGCCCTCTTCATGCCCAATTTCCAGCCATGTGGACAGCTCTGCACTGTACCAGGTTGGGGCAGGCTAGGGGTTGGGGGTGGAGAGCTGCCCCATCCACAGCACTGCAAAGGCAATGCCTACAGCTGGCAGAGAAGGTGAATGATATGTGGCCCTAGGGTTTCCATGGCACTTAACCAGGGCCCAAGCACCCATACCACCACCAGCCCGGTCAGCCCCCAGAGCATTGGTATGGGGTTGGAAGTGTCACCAGTACTGACTGGTAATTTACAAACTACCCATTGGGGCTATAGCAGCCTGTGGAGGACTGACACATGCTGCCATATTCTGTGGAACCCCATGCTGCACAGAGTTGGGAATTCACTGAACAGCCAACTTGAGCATCCAGTTTGATGCCAGATGATCCTGGCCACATTGCCCTTATGCCACACACAGCTCCAGCACAAGGGATCTGTGACCACAGGGGGTGGGGACAGGGCTGAGGATAGCACCCATCCCCACATAGCAGCAGTGCACAGCAGCACATCAGGGATAAATTTGTTTCAAGTGCATCCTCGTCCCTTTTGTGGATCGAGTCCTTAATCTCTGTGTGCTCCCAGGATGCACCAGGAAACAAGCTTTGGCTGCTCAGTGTGCTGTTCCTTGCCACAAATTCTAGAACTAGGCAGTGCAGGGTTTGTATCAGAAGCCATACGAGAAGATATTAAAGGAGCTAAATATGTACACCCTGGAAGAGAAGACAGATGGGGGGCATATGATACAGACCGTTAAATACCTCACAGGGGTAAACAACATACAACAGGGAAGTATTGTTCAGAGAAAAGGTGCTCAAGTACAGAGGGGCACAATAAGAAGTTGGAGGGGGTAGATTCAGGAGAGATGTGAAGAAGTACTTCTTCATAGAGAGTGGTTGATTCCTGGAACAGTCTTCCAGCAGAGGTGGTGGGGTTCAAGAATGCATGGGATGGGCATAAGGGAATCTTAGGGAAAGGGGAGTGAATGGGCCACAGATCAAGTAGGATCTGCAGCTTATCCAATAGGTAGGGAAATGGGCAGACTAGGTGGGCCAAGTGGTCTTTATCTGCTATCAAAGTCTATGTTTCTATGTTTCAATTATTTGATGCTTCCAGTCCCTACTCTTCGGTATCAGAAGCATCGATTTGAGTGGGGACAGAGGAAATGTTTCAGGCAAATTCTGGCCCAGACCTGAAAATCAGGTACAGTTGAAAGGTTTGAAGGAATACAGTACCATGGGCAACTGGACAGGTGCAAAAATATACCATATAAGGGAAAATATATTTTCAGTGAATAATGCTACTTTCAGCAATGCTAAAGTTCTGCTTCTAATTACAATAGTTAGTTTGTTCTTTCCTGTGCCAGTTTTAAAAGAGCTCTGCTCCTTAGTTTGTCCTTGCTGTGTTCAGCATCAGTGCTTTATTGATCAGAATTAGGAAGTTAATAAGGTTTGGGCTAATTAATCAGAGGGGTAGGGACTGGAACTGCACTGCAAGGCTTAATCAAGTCATCAAAGCTCTCAAGCCATGAAGAAGGTAATTAAAGGAAAAAGCTGCTGCACGTACGTTAGATAGTAACAGCAGTCTAGGAGAGGACAAGACGAAGATAGAGAACCTCCATTTTCTTCAGCACACATTACTGGTATAAATCAAGTCAAATGACCAAGGTACAAACTTTAGCTTACTGTTGACAAATTAAGCTGGACGAATTTATAAATTACTTTAATAAGTAATTTCCTCCATGTGTCTAATTGTCAATGGAAGGTTTTAATTAGATTTGCCAAGCTCATTACATACAGTACTGTACGTCTGGGCCCAATGAGCTTTCAACAGACCAAATCCTGAATGTCTAAAGGTATAACAGGGCATGATTAGTTGTGAATATCATCACTCCTCAGGTACTTGCTGAGGTGTGAGGCTTAGCCAAGTGCTTCCAGCCACGAGGAGTGATACTATTCCAAAGAATCATGTCCCTGGAGTGTCTTATTGCCATTATATGGGAGAAAACCAGAACCAATCCAGGATTAGACTATGCCCAGAACTAGAATGGGTGAATTGTGATTTGCCTACTGCTGCAACCCCCCCTTCAGATTGGTTAGGGGCACTGGGTCATGTCCCAGTTTGGTAAGTTGCTACCGACAATCACACTTTATACTGTAGAACTATTAATGATTGCTGTAAAAGAAATGTCGCTATAATCGCTCTTTCCCTTTAAGCGCGATAGTAGTTTTACAGCAGTCATTCCTTGCATTTTTCAGCCGATCACGTGGTGCTGTTTCTAGGGAACGGCTTTCGCTTCATTCCGCGTTCACAACACAGAATGTGAAAGTGTTTTTGTCGTCTATTTTGCCAAATAGGGAAACTCTGAAACATCCTTGGTTGTTTCTGGTGCAATTTTTTATTTGTTTTGTTTTACATGACACAGTTAAGGATTATTTAAACAAAATAATGAGTCGATGGGTTTTCTTTTTCTCGTCGACGTGGTCGAGACAGCAACTCTCTGGCTCTCACGCTTGCCTTGTCTTCGCTTTCACTTGAGTGTGGGTGAGTCAGCTTCCCTTTGCTCTAAAAAATAAAGGAGGGAGAATCAGTTTGTGACAGATGACTCGGATAGTGGAATACAATAACGTTGTACAGTACTAACTGTGTTGTGCCTTTAACTTCACCAGATCTGTTCCTTTTCATGTTCTTGCTCTTGCTCTGTTGTGGACACAGGACAGGGGGGTAAGTTACCTATGTTTAATCAACAAAACACAACAATCTTAGTGCTGTAAGTAGAATTACCATCTAAACAGTGATTGTGTGCTTCCAGTATCCCTGCCTGGCAAAAACCCTGTACACTGTCGTCCTTGCGGGTAGAAAGCTTTGCTATGCTTGTCACAAGCCATTGTGCATGGCGTGCTTTAAGTAAAGCAGATTTCAGATCCACTTTAACAGAGCTGCTGTCCCCCACCTTTAGCTGCTCGAAAATCTGCTCAGCATACCACTCTGTAAATTCCATCTTAAGTAGATCCTTAAAGATTTTGTTAATGGAAACCTCCAGCGGCTACAGCATGTCTGTGCAGGATGCTGGTACAAAGATGGGGATGATGTGATGTTTCTCAAAGTTCTCCATAACTTCAGGTGTCAAATGGCCTATGAATAAATCCAGTATAAGGATAGCTCACCGCTCGTCTGGCAGATCCATTTGGACTTTAGTGTTGTTAATGTATGGAACAAGTACAGTGTTGGTGTACTCAATGGTGGTCTGTGAGTTAGCCCAGTGGTTTTCACTGTGGGAAATCACCCAGTCAGTAGGGAATTTAAACTTGGGATGGCACTGAGAGGTTTTACCTTGGTAGATGACTTGTGGGAGGAGGGACTGCCCTGATAAGTAACAGCATAACACGGTCACCTGCCTTTTGTCACCGAGACCAGCCACCTCAATTTGTTTTTTTCCTATGCTGTCCATTGTCCACTGTGAGCATGGAAGTAAAATTACCCCGGTTTCATCCAAGTTAAGGACCAATTCCTGTGGCACCAGCTCCTGCTTAGCGGCTATAGCAATACGGTGCAAAAACTGTGCTTTCAGCTCAGAAAGATCAGTAGAAGTGTTTCTAGTAGCTTTAGTACCCTTTCTTTTACTGAATTCCATACGATTCAGGAATAGCCACGACCACTGATGAGAGAAGGAGAGGGCTCCACCGTTTTCAGCCAGCATTTGAGAGTGGGTTGTTTTAACTATGCCTGTGGCAACAGCTGCTAGAACAGGGCCATTGACAACTGCACCCTCAGCTCGTAAAGCTTTTATGACAGCACACAATTTGGTCTGAATATCTTCTATAAGGAGAGGTGGCCTGCACCTTGGTTTAATAGGAAGACTTTTTTCTAATGCTTGAGGGTCTGGATTAAGTTTTAACTTGTCCATGTAATCTCTTTTGAAAGTGCGGACTGTACTTTCATTTATTTTGGAGTGGTACTTGGAATCATAAAATTGGGTTGCATTCATAATGCCGTGTTGAATGGCATACTGTCCGATCTCAAACCTGACATCCGGTGAACAGACTGCCTGAAAAAGCTTCCTTTTTTCAGTAGGAGGAGATGTGGAAGCAAACTCCTGTGCAACATTTTCTGCCATCAATATTTTGTTTTGACATCTTTGTAGATTAAAATCAACCTACCCCATCCAGCCAGTTGAGAACAAACTACCCTTGAAAACCTAGTTTTTCATTTGGTGTTTACCTCATTTGTTGTAAAAGAAATCTCCATTCATAGGTGCCAGAACCCGGGGGGGGGGGGGCTGTAGCCACTCCACTTTTTATTTCTGTATGGCAAAAACTAGTATAGGAAAAGTGCCCTTTGTACCCTCATAAGTGCCCTTTTGATTCTCAGCCCCCTCAGCTTTTACCATCTTCTGGCACCCTTGTCTCCATTTCAGCTCTACAGATTGTTAGACACCAAGTGGCATCTTTGTTTAAAACGTTTGAACCACACAATTAGTATGTTGTGGTTCGAAGGTTTTTAACAAAATATGCTATTCAATGTCTAACTACACAGAGAACTTGAACAGAGACTATTGTTACCACAAATGAGACAGAAATAAAATGGCAGTCTGGGCTGTTCATGGTGGTATATGCTCAGCTGGGAGGAAGGGATGAGGACATTTTAATTCATAAACTTGGCAAAAGAAGTGTGTGTGGGGATGCATACTGGCAAAAAAATAATACTTTAAAAGAAATGACAACTATAAAATACAACAAATAGGTTATGTATGTTAATATGGTGGGTGTACAGGCCGCCATCCCAGGCAGAGGAGCTGGACAGGGAGTTAGCAGAACAAACCAGGAGGGGAGGGTATGTAGGAAGAGGAACATGGTCATTGTGGGAGACTTCGATCTGCCGGTGGGTGACTGGAGCACTCCAGTCACCTCCAGTGCCAGGGAGCAGGTGCTGCTGGATGCGATCCAGGAGGGACTCCTGACACAGCTGGTCACTGGACCTACCAGGCTAAGTAACACGTTAGATCTGGTACTGTTGAATGGTGAGGTAGTGAGGGAAATAAGGGTGGAGGACCCACTAGCTGACAGCAGTCACCAAATGGTGTGGTTTACTATCATGATGAGCAGGGAGCCAGGGGGCTCACTAACAAAGGTGGCGGACTTCAGGAGGGCAGAATTTGGGAGGATGCGGGAGATACTGAAAGGGAAACTTGAGGGCATAGGGCCAGGGATGGAAGCGGAGCAGAAATGGGACATTATTAAATGGGGGATTACAGAGGCGACGGAAGCTTGCACCAAGTTACAGAGTAAGAGGAACAGAGCATGGAAACCATGCTGGTTAAACAGCGAGGTGATGGAGGGTGTGAAGGCAAAGAGAGCTGTGTACCAGAGATTCAGAAGGACAGGGAAGGAGGAGGACAGAGAAGAGTATGCAAGATGGTCCAAGGAAGTGACCAAAAGAGTGAGGGAAGCTAAGGCCTCAAGGAAGCTAAGGTTAGTACAGTGAATTAGGTGGGGGGAAGACTTTTCAGATATGTCAGTAAGAAGAGGAAGTGCAGGGATAAATATAGTGAGGATAAGAGGGTGGGGAGGGCAGAAAAGGGAGAGGAAAGTGGAAGCACTAAATGAATACTTTTGCTCAGTGTTCACGCAGGAGAAGGGGGGGACCACTACCACCTTAACTGGGAGGGTGGGGGGAGGAGGTGATGGATGGAATGTTTGAAGGAAGTAGAGTATTAGAGGGACTGAGTGCACTAAAAGTGGACAAGGCACCAAGGCTGGATGGTATCCTCCCCAGGATGCTGAGAGAGATGGCGGAGGTGCTGGCAGAACCACTGGTGGATCTGTTCAGCACCTCCCTGGAAATGGGATGTGTGCCTCAGGACCAGAAGTTGGCCCATGTGGTGCTGATGCACAAAAGTGGCCCATGGGACGAACTGGGCAATTATCAGCTGGTCAGTCTCACTTCCATAATGGGCAAGCCTATGGAGATGATACTGAAGGAGAGGCTGGTGTCATTTCTAGAGGACAATTGCCTCCATAATGTGAGGCAGCATGAGTTCATATCAGGGAAGTCCTGTCAGACTAACCTAATACAATATTATGACTGCGTAACAAGAGAGCTGGATGGGGCCATGCAGTGGATGTCCTCAACTTGGATGTCAGCAAGGCCTTCAATTTAGTACCTAATGGGTGGCTTGGGGGGAAGCTAACTGGAGTGGGAGTTGGGGCTAAGATGGCAAACTGGATTACAAACTGGCTGTTTGGGAGACTACAATGAGTGGTGGTGGTGGTGGTGGGGGAATTCTCAACACCTAGACCAGTGATGAGCGGGGTGCCACAGGGCTCGGTGCTGGACCCAGTGCTATTTGGGCTCTTCATCTCGGACATTGTGCACGGAGTGGTGAGCAGGGTAAGTTTGTTCACAGATAATACCAAAATGGGTGCAGAAGTGGATGGGGAGGAGGGGTGGAAGCAACTGCAGAGGGACCTAACCAAACTGGAGGAGTGGTTGGAGAGGTGGCAGCTGGGGTTCAATGCAAGGAAGTGTAAAGTTATGCATTTGGGGCAAAGAACCCAAGGAGAGAATACTGGTTGGGGGGGGGGTTAAGCTGGGGATCACTGAGGAGGAGAAGGACCTAGGGGTAATGGTAACAGGGAGCATGAACAATTCTTCCCAATGCAGGAAAGCGGCAGTGAAGGTGAACAAGATTCTGGGGTGTATAATGAGGGGGATTCTCATCCAGACGGAGGGAGGTGATCTTGCCCCTCTACAGGTCACTGGTCAGGCCACACTTGGAGTACTGTGTGCAGTTCTGAAGGCCATATCTGAGGTGGGATATCAAGCTACTGGAAGGAGTGTAGCAGAGGGCAATGAGGGTAATACAGGGAATGGAGGGGAGAGAGACTACAAGAACAGGCTGGAGGCATTGAATATGTACACCCTGGAGGAGAGGAGGGATAGGGTGGCACATGACTGAAACTTTCAAGTATCTGAGGAAAATCAACAAGGATGGGGCCGACGGGGTTTTTAAACTGAGGAAGGGAAGGGACACTAGAGGGCATGGGTGTAGCCAGGCATACTCCAAGTACTCCATGGTGTACAATTTAATTTAGGGGGTAGCAAATAGAATCTGAACTGCTTCCTTTTGCATGAAAACTAACCAAGAAAATGCTGAACCTTTCTGAAATTTTATTAATAGGAGTCAAAACTAGAAGGACTGGTCACTGTCATTGCATCCCACGGACAATACAACTTTACAGGCTGTGGGCTGGTATGTGGCTGTCTTAGGGAGCAATGCATGGCATTTGCATTTACCCATGCATGGGGGGGTAGCACACCAGCACACCCTAATGGGGGGGTAGCAGTGCGTCCACTTGGTGTGCAGATCTGAAATCCCTGGCTACACCCCTGCTAGAGGGGGAAGATTTAGAAGGGAGATGAGGAGGTATTACTTCACAGAGAGAGTGGTGTTAAAGTGGAACACCCTAGCAGAGAGGGTGATATAATGCAAAACTGTGGGTAGCTTTAAAAGGGCATGGGACAGAGAACAGGGGAGAGTACAGGTGGGTGAGGCTGAGAACAACTGGGGGCAGACAAAAGGGGAGGGGGTGGGGCAGCTGCAACTTAGGGGTGCTAGCTGCACCCTCAAGCAGCTGTTGATAGACCAGGAGATCCGTTTCTGCTAGCACATTTGTATGTTCGTACTGTATGTTTGTAATATGTAATACGAACTGTGATAAAAAAAATTTCTAATTTTAGTTGTTTTGGAAAGATCATGAAGTGTACTGCTTTAGTTTATTTATGAGGTCACAGGCTAAGGACAAATGTAGTTGTACCCAAACCATGGATTAATATGAAATTAATGCATGGTCATGTGATGGCTTTCATCCAGTTACATTTCTGGGATTTTTCTATCCATTTTGTGATTACTTGTCAAAAAATTGAAAATGGCCACATTTTATTTTTTTCATTTAATATTATGTGTGGTTCATAGCTCAGTGCTTATGTAACACATAGCTGAATGATGAATATGTTTGTTGGATACAGAGGCCAGCATTAAGAGGACAATGTTTACTAGGTAGTAGTATAGAATGATTTGTGCTTATGTACTTGGATGCTTGAATTGAGTAGATTGATAATATTTGATGGTTTTGACCTTTCTCTGTATCCCACCTGTAGGAAGGAAGCTTGGTTTAGAATTATGAAAGCCCCAAAAATAATAAATAATATCAACGATTGTTCTGTAACTAAATGCTGAAGAAGTCGTGCATGACTGCACCTAATGATAGAAATAGATGATCACCTCCTTCAACTCTGGAGAGTGTGACCAGTAGCACTCAGGAGAGGAAAAACTCCCTTGGGGGGAAACCTCTGAGGACCCATGGCTACTGACTTGCCCGTCCTTCTGGGCATACTAAAGGAGAGAGATCCTAATTAAACTAAATTAATCAGCTAAATCTGAATTATAATAGTAGAATTTAATCCAGATAATTGGAGCTTAAGCAAGAACTGAACTGTAAATGTCCAGTGAAGTAATTTCCTCCTAATAAACTCCGAGTCAGAGAATCCATGTTCAATTCGGAATGATGGAGAGTGGATACATTGAAGGACCGTCTTCCATACTTCAGTTGATAGAGGGCATAATCCATGGAATTGTATGGTGGTGGAGATGAAGTTGAAGACTGATAAACTTAATACAGGAGACCTGAAGCAGATAGTTGAATCCAAGCTTTGACGTCAATGAGGCAGGATGAATAGAAGTAATACGTCTTCCAGTTTTCTAATAATAGAATGAGGAATGAGGAATGAGAAAAGGTTTGAAGCTAGGTTATCGAGTGACGAATCCAGTTCTGATAAGTAAGTATAGTCTTTAGGAATTGATATGAAAGCAACGGCTGTAGAGCTGAGCTGGAATAATGGCAGGCTGTATAGTAATTGGAGACACTTGTGCAAGGCTATGAGCATCCAAGCAGTATAATATGGCGAGCCCAAAAAGTAAGTAAGTCAGGTGAGCTGCTAATCCGAAGTGAGAGGTAGTAGGAGCAGGACTGCACCAATGTAGGCAGAGAGAAGGAACAGGACGTGGCAACCAGCCCCTGAAGAAAGTGTAGCTGAATCGATAGCTGGTGAGATAGGAGAGAGTCGGCTGATTCCAGTAGGGGAAGCGCAGCCAGACCCAGGAATGTCTGCTGGCAGAAATCGAGCGTGGTAGATAGTCCCTCGATGATGCGCAGGAATCCATCAGCAGGAGAGGTACAAATCTCATGGAAGATACTGAGGCTGTGATATGGCAACTGGACGAGAGGAATAACATCGAGAACTGAAGGTATGCAAAAGTCGAGGCATGAAAACCAGACGAGACTCGAAGAGTCCTAGATGGAGATAACTGAAGAGGCTGAATCCAATGAAGTAGCGTTGTCACAGGCTTGAATTCGGTAGAGCATAAGCATGATAACGAAAGTCTGCAGGAAATGCCAACCAAGTCCTGGAAAGGGAAGCAGCAGGAATTCCACAGCTGAGGCAGCAGGCAAAACATCCAAGAACACATGAGGAAGAATAAACAACAGATGAAATTCAGGAAAGAAGCTTCTGGTCAACCGACACGGCAGCAAGTAGGCACAAATAAAAGTGAAACTCTCCAGGCCTTGAGCAGAACGCTGCAGAAGAGCAGAAACAAGAAACCTTCCAGCCCGAATGGTGAAGACAGGTCATAAAAGCTGTGAATCTCCAGACCCGAGCAGAGCGAGCAGGCAAGAGTAGAAGTAGATAAACCTCCCAGCCCGAAGGGCAAAGGCAGGTCGTAAAGCTGTGAATCACCAGGCTTGAGCTGAGCGAGCAGGCAGGAGTAAAAGTAGGTAAACCCTTCAGCCCGATGGGCAAAGGCAGGTCGTAGAAGCAGGCGAGTATGGTGTAGTAGTATATAGGAACGAAGGACCTCCATCGCTCATAGGGGCACAGGACTGAGAGAGGCAGCAAGCATCCAGAAACTGAAGTTATGCGATGTAGGAGGAATTGCTTCAATCAGGGGAACAATAAGAAAACTTCAGCAGAGAATACTGGCCGAGGCAGCAGTATTAACTCTGGAAAATTGAATTAACATGGGAAGGAGCATCCACTGCAGCAAAGGTAGGCCATAATCAACGAGCATCTCGATAGGAAGTATCCAGGGATATGGAGGCGAGTCCAAATGAGGTGAGGATGTGCAGCTGAACCATGTCAATTAGCTGATGAGAGGTAGAAGGTAGGAGTGAGGATGACGTGCAAGACAATCAATAAGCGAATAGAAAACAGTAGCTAAGTCCCACGAGGCTAGCATGCAGCTGGACTCCCCATAAGTCGGCCGGTAAAGTAATAGAGTGGCAGCTAGCCCCACGCAAGCTAGCAAGCACAGCTGCATCACACGAAGATCAGCTGGTAAAGAAGTAAACACTGGCAGCTAAGCCCCATAAGGGTAGCTAAGTACGGCTGGCCGACGCGTAAATCGCCTGATAAATGAGGAGAAAGAAACAAACGCAGAGCAGTAACATGGTAAGCATCCAGGGACATGAAGTAAATCTTGAGACATAATGCAGAGTAAATCAACAGAGAGCACCAGTGGAGGTGAGAGCTGCAGCATCCCGGTCCCAAGCAGCATGGCTGAATACAAGACATCCTGTAGTGTACAATTCTGATGTAAAGGATGGATGAAGGGCAGCAGGAAGGATCCGGAACAGGGCGCGGAATGAATGGTGAGGCACATGGCTAAGGTGCATGGCATAAGTCCAGTGGTCGAGGCATTGATGCAACCAGGCTGGTATAGGAGCAATAACACGAGTCGTTGTTCCAATGGCAGAGGCAGGAAGCGTCGGCAACTGCACAGCTCACCAAGCAAAGCCCAAAGTCCGTGGGATAACCTGACCCTGCGTAGGCTAGACTAAAATAAATAAGGTAGAAATAGAGTAAGGTAGTGGGAGCTTGATAGGAAGCATAGACGAGGAGGAAGACCTTGCCTGTAAAGTCCCAATGAGTTGTAAATATGGACAAAATAATACAAGTCAAGTACATTGTTGCACAGGACCAATATATCCTAGGAGCCTGCCATATAGAATACAAATGGGAAATGACATGTAGCTGATCCTGAAGTAGAATCTTATAGAAGGGAGGAATAGCACTGCAGAGGCATAGACGATATTTAGCTCCAAGTTAGCCCCCATCCACTGCGCCATAATTAACATCAGATATGTGGGCTTCACTAAATAACTGCCATGTGGCTGAGGCATACAATGAAGTACATAGAAATCCTTATAGACCATGGTAGCGTACACAAAGGCAGAGCAAGGAAATCACTAACTGTAATAGTACAAGGAAAACTACATGCAAACTGCCCCATGAAGCCCAGGAAGGCCCGTCTCCTATATATGTAGAAGAAGGCACAGAGCGAGTAGCTAGAGTCGGCTTCAAGCGCCGTAAGGTCGGATTCCAAAATTGACCGGCCAGGAATGCCTGAGCGAGGAGCCGTAGCAAGGAAGGGAGGTGGTAGCAGAGCGCTGACTGCACTGGGAAGCTCCAGGGTGAATAGGGCTGTGGATGGAAGCGGGCAAGTCCCAAATAAAGTGAGTGAGTTCGTGCAATACACCGAGCAGGAGGAATCCATTTGTAGCCAGGGAACCGGTAAGCAGAAGGGAGCGTACAGCTAGAGGCGATGCGAGAATAGCATGAGGTGAGTCCACGACAGGAAGGCCAAGTGGAGCACAGGAGAGCAAGGTAGGCAGGTCGCGAGGTCCAAAAGCACAGGACGGGAGGCAGAAGATCAACGAAGGAGCAGAAGCGGTGAACTAAAATGATCGGACTATGGTGCTGCAGGAAGAGGCGGAAACCCCCAAAGAAAAAACAACCGAGGGAAGGTGGGGAGCAAAAAACGAGGGAAAACAGCAGGAGAGATTCCAGAAGTGGGGAGGTGAGCCAGCCCCTGCAAGCAGCACTGAGCGAGTGCGACTCACTCTAAGCAGAGCGGAAGTCAACTGTTAGGTTTAAATAGGCTGTGGGGGAGGAGCTCTTCCCCCACATAATACCAGGCTACCCTTCAATTATTTTACCAGGAAGGCAGGCTGTATCAAATTAGTTATTTTCTGCCAGGCCTGGGGAAAAAGAATTACAGCAGGAGAACATCACATCTTACAACACACATCACATAAAAGTAAAAATGAGATAATAAAGCAACCTGAAAATATATTTACATATACAGTAAAACTCCAGGGGCTCGATCTTGAAAAATTGTGCCCTCGCGCAAAGTGATTGTGCCTGCATTGCGTGGGACTTGCTCAGAATCCCATATTCGAAGCGCAGTGCATGCTAAAGCTAACATGCACTCTGAAAGAAAATGTATGCAGTGCACAAAGTGTGGAGGGACCATGCGTGCATTGGTGCATTGTAATTTTCAGCATGATAGTGCTGTGCAACAGGGTTAGCTCAGGACACTTAGCACCACACTACTACTGCCGATAAAAGGTCCGACTAAATCCAGGCAAACCTCAGAGGCAGGCAGAGACACTGCAGCCAACAAGCCAAGATTGCTTTTGGGGGAGCACACCTACTGCACATGCTGCAGGAGGCTGTGCAGCAGGAGGACAGGGAAGGCCCATGTCTCAATGACCTGCAATGATCAATACGGCTGTATCTGTTTTGTTTATAGAAATATTGCTGTAACTGTTGTTTTTCTGTACAAGTTGTATGTTCTCCCATTTCCCCTCCCCCTGGGTCGCACCTGGAATCGAGCCTCGGCTCAGTGTTCCCTTTTTGGTCATCAAACATTGAAATAAAAATAAAATAAATACGTAGGCCAAAGAGGCACTATGCTGCACACAGACACTGCCATTTACGAGTCGCTTTTGATGTCCTAAGTGACAGTCAGCTTCAGGGCCAGTACAGGTCAACAGGCTCATGCTTGTGCAGCTCCACAAGAGGCTGGCACATACACATACATGTAACCCCTAGGTGGCGCTATCCCAAGGGCTACTACTCCTGCCTGCCTGCCTGGCTAGTAGCAGGTCAAGGGGTCCGAGTTCTGAAACGGGAGCCTCCACCCGGAGGTCAGGGTTGGTAGTGGTCAAGCTAACCTGAGCACAGCCCTCCGGGACACTGTAACCCCCCTCTTTCCTTGCTAGTGGCCAGAACAATACACAATAATCACTTTCACAATACCTCTGATACACCACACACGTACCCACACTGTTTGCACTTACCACCAGGGCTTTCCTCTGGCCCGGCCCTGGGGACCCCTGTAAAACAAGGTTATACACAGCAAATAACAGCAGTACAGTACTCTTGCACAAACTGGAACCACAGTCAGGGTAACTGCAAAAAGAGTTAGATCTGATTTATTTAAGGGACTTGAACAAGGGAGGGGCGTAATCAGGTTAATTTGCTTAAAGGCTGTATCAATCAAACAGTTATGCATGCACTTCAGGGTCCATAAACAGTCACACACCCTGGGTACCCAGATGGAGAATAGTGGGCTAGCCAGGAACGTTGCAGCTGGTTGGGACCCTGTGATGGAAGAAAACAACATATACAACACACACTATTTGTAATGCAGAGCCGGAGGGCTCAGCTTGTGAAAAGAAAACAAGACAATCAGATGATACACTTTTAGATTAGGCTGTTGTTGCAGGGAGCTACCCTGCTGATTACTCACGATACCCAAGACTGGACACAAGCTGGACGAAAATCGAGACAGCACAAGGGTTCCGGAAGATGGTAAAAGCTGAGGGGGCTGAGAATCAAAAGGGCACTTATGAGGGTACAAAGGGCACTTTTTCTATACTAGTTTTTGCCATACAGAAATAAAAAGTGGAGTGGCTACGGCCCCTTTCGCCCCCCCCCCGGTTCCGGCACCTATGAGAGAGCAGGTGGTTAACCTGGAGTGCCAGGAGAAGCAGGGCCCACACGATTCGCCGAGGTGGTCATTCCTGTTCAAGCATGGAGCAGAGTGCTTATCCCCAGACAGGTCTCTCATCGGTGGCTTTCTCTGTGCAGTGGAGTAGTCTGGCAGGGCCAGCATGGCATGGCTCAGGACGAATGGAGATAATCGCAGAGTCAGTCCGATTAGGCTGGATAAAGCTCCCAGCAAGCAGAACACAGTTCACACAGTGGAGAACCAAATCACGACCCACTTTCATACACAGCACATTTACTTGTAAGGAAATTTCACTGTGCCAGGCAATCCACTCTCTGATCACGATCCCAAAGTCTCTGCACGAACCGGGGATTCAAAAGCAGCTGGAAATCCTAACAGGCCGATCACATTCAGCAAAATCTTCGGTCTTCTTTAGGTATGAGCCTAGTAAAAAATCAGTGGCTTGCTTCATTCTCACAAACTTGGATTTAGTCCGAAATAATTCTCTTCTCTCCCTCTCAGGGGCAGCAAGCAGACATGCAGGCCACAACTCAGGCCTTTCCACAGTTCTCCCATGTGAAACTACTCAGATAGCTGCTTGGCTGTCTCAAGCATGTTGCTTCTTTAGCTCCCAATTTAGATCTGACTCAACTGCCAGCAAGCCCGGGACTTTCCCCAGAATCTAAAAGGTTCGGTTGACTGATCTGTCTGTCAGTCACTACAAAGGCTCCCCCTTCAGGTACAAAAAGGTGCCAAAATCCCAAAACTACAATTCCTACAGATTTTGACTCCAGGCAGCTCCTGTAGTCCGGCTCCATTTTAGGCCCCACCAGAACTGATTGGTCCATTTCACAGTCCAGGACCAAGATAGTGGAGATAAACTAAACAGTCCTTGCTGCAAAGAAGGCAGGTTAGACAAACTACATTATCATTCACTCTAAATAATTTTCAGCAAAAAGTTACATCTTTCAATAGAACTTCCTCCCAGATTACTTATGATTGCAATCCAGGCAGCTCTTAAAGAGACAGTACACAGAGGCTATACAGGCAGTCTCTGGCAATCACATTTAAACTGCTAAAATGCAGGACACCAGCCTGGCAGTGAGCATTTAGGCAAGCTCGAGGAAGACCTTTTGGGCACCTCCATCTGTAGGGGGGTTACATACATATTTGGGCGGGCCTGACTTGGGATTCATAACTGCCACCCAGTACCCCTGCCACCTCCATGGGAGTCGCAGTGCGGACGCTATGGCCTCCATAAAATCCAGGGAGTGGGAGGTCCCTGCTAGTCATGGGCCCCCACCTGTGGCATGCAGCTCTAGGTGCTCCGTCACCATGGCCTCCTTTGTGTGCCTCCTTAGGTCCTGGAACTGCTTTCTCACTGCCTCCTCAGGCCTACCCAGGCTGCCTACAGCATTCACCTCCTCCACAATCTCCACCCAGGCCTGCCAGACATGGGCATCAGTGCTCTTGCAGTGGGACATTAACTCCTCTCTGGCCTTGTAGGCCTGTGCCTGCTCATGTAGCTCTTCTGTGCTGAAGTGGTGGGCTCACAATATGTCTCCATTGGCACTGTTATCTGCCAAAGAAATGGGTGAAGCACAAGTGACTGGGGGAACAGACAGTGCCACACAGTTGACTGCCCACAACCTGGGTGTCACACACGGTGTACACCCTAGGTGCATCCCGGGCATGCTTGCCCTGCCACAGCAGGGGTACAACAGAAACTGACCCATCCATGTGTATGGCCAGCATCATTGCTGGTGACCGACGATCTGTGGTGGGCAGTGCCAGGTGTCCACATATGCCTGGACCTCCTACAGGGGTGTTTGTTTGTGAGGCTGTGACCCGCCTGTGGTGTGCGGTGTCACCGCAGAGGGGGGCCACTGACATGTCCAAAGCATGCTGCTGGGGATGTGTGGCACCACACTGTGTCCATGACCGGCCATGGTTCACCTGCAGCCATTGGACAGACAGTGTACACTGCATGGGTGTCTCAAGGCGCCCACCCACACATTAGACTGGCAGCTGGCCATCATGGCCATTGCCACTGGCATGCAGCCCAGTGTACACCAAAACTGAATGGAGGACACCCCAACTTGACAGGTACTCATAGACAATGAGGGTTGGAGTGCACCCCCAGAGCTATGTCATTGTGGCAGTGCCCACATGCCTGCACAGTACAGCCTGCACTGTACAGGGTCTGGGGCAATGGCTCATTGTCACAGGTGCCATGATGGTATAGTGCATACATGGGGACATTGGCCACACAGGCCAGCAGTACAGAACATAGAAGGTTCCAGAACACTGCAGACCAAGGCCCTCTGATGTGGACATACTGCACAAATGTAGCTGTGTCATGCACAGCGGTGACTAGTAGCACATGTGCAGAAGCCATCTGGGATGGACAAACAGGCATGGGCAGCTGCCAGTCCTGTCACCCTATCCATCCCTGGGCTGTGGGGCCTGGTGCCCACCCCCTGTGGCATGGGCCAGTGCAGTCATGGCAGACGGCAACCCCTGCCCTCTAAACACAGACAGAATCCATTGCTGATGGTTGCCTGAATGTTACAGGTCTGCTGCAGTGTCCACAGGGCTGACTGGACCCTATAGTTGCCCTAGCAACCCAGATCAGTTTGGCTGTCTGAAGGGGAAGGCCTGCCTGTCCACACCATGCACAGCTGCATATCGCCCCTGAGCACAGGGACAGTTCTGGAACATTCTGTGCGGTCTGGATCTGCCCATACTTCCCCACTGTCCCTGTGTGTGAGGCTGTCCCTGCTATTGCCTCCCTTGGCCCCATAGGCTATGGACTGACAGTGTGTGCCAGATGACACCATGAAGTATTTACCTATAGCCAACCATCCTCCATGGCAACAACGGGCACAGAGCACTATAGCCCACACCTGTCCCACAGGATGGGGGACACTGACACATGTGTGGGCACCACTCATCCCTGGCCCAATGTGCTGGAATATGTACCCCACACAATGGTACCATGTACAGTACGTGTACTGATGCATAGGGTGTCAGGTGACACCAGAACACATTCATAGCTGTGACCATAGTGACACAGGGGGTCACTGTGGGCCCAGCACCCAAGCACTCTTGTGCTGCAGTGTCCCACTGTGTGGTCCTGTGGTCCACAGGGTGACATCCTGTGTGTCCCAGTTGGGGGGTGGACTATTGGTGGGTATGCCATCGACCCCATACAGTCTGTAGCCTGCCAAGGGACCAGAACTCTCAAATGTCACTGATTACCAGTGATGTCTGTTATTTGGCCTCAAATCTGTCTTCTGTCCCGCGTAAACCTGTAGTATCTGTCACAAACAGGTGGGCTGGGCTTTCAAGCATAAACTGATGCCAAACATTATTATTTTAGTCTGGAATTCCATCGGACAATGCTTTGTATATTAGGTCACCCTGTTTAGTGGGTGTTCTGAGTGGTTATGTTCATTGGTTAAGATGTGTCTCTGATTGTGCTCATTTGTCCCTGACTTCTTATCACACTGTCTTTGATCTGTAAGGCAGGTGGTTGAGAGGTATGCACAGGACTATGGCCCGGTGTCTGCAACGGCCCTGCATGGGGGTCATGGTCCTTGTCCCTGCTGTGTGTGAGAATCATTGGGGTGCTTTGGCTCTAGACATGTATCTGGGGAACATGCCCTGCAAATACACAGGTGACTGCACACACTACAAATCCCCATGCACTCATCTGTACACTTACTGTACCTCCGTTGTCCTACAGTTCCATTGTGCTGTCTAGGTGGTGCTGCAGGCTCCTTTGAGTAACCCATGCCATCAGGCATGCTAATGTATGCAAACCTGCCTGTAGTGACAGGCTGAAATGGCCTTTTGCCCATGAACTGCCCAATGATGATGATGGAGGCAGTATAGCGCAGTGGTCTAAGGCTCTGAGCTGCAAATCTGCTGACATCCAGCAGACCAGACCTGGGTTTGAATCCCACAGCTTCCACTTGCATACTGTGTGACCCTGAGCAAGTCACTTAACCTCCTTGTGCTCCCAGGTCGCTCCTGTAAAAAAACTTTCAGCTTAGTGTGCTATACCTGGTTAAACAACTAAATAAAAAAAAAAAAAGATCTTGTTTGCATACCCTGTCTGAATATTGCATGTTTGCATGCAGTGCTAACCTGCGTAGTGTCAGTACATGTTGTTGCGTGCCTGTTGACGACGCACAGGCATGATGTCATGTCCTGCCTATGATGTCACCAGGCCATGCAGAGTTGAGCATGTCAGTGATGTGCATAAGTGCTGCAGTGCACAGCATGGTGGATGATCAAGGTGTGCATTCGCAGCCCATGGATGCGGATACCTGTGCCAGCCGTGTGCCACAGGCCCACCTCTGGATGTGTGTGTAGCGCTGCACAACATGGTGTAGTGCAGTGCAACAATCAAAAAGTGCTGCACAACTGCGACATGGACCTAGGACAGGAAGCAGGGTGCCAGCAGCCTGAAGCCCATTTTGGAGACAACACACATGTCCGCAGCTTGGCACAGGGCACCCATTCAGCAGAACCAACACTGGTCCCAAGTTGAACTGGCCAACCTGGTGGACCTGGTAGTTGACAGGGAGGACCAACTCCTGGGGAAGGCGGCCGTGGCAGACAGGACCTGCTGTGAGTCTGGGCCTCTGTGGGCTGCTGCTTGACCCAATGCATGAAGGTGGCACAAACAGGTGACCAGTGTCACTACAGGTTTAATGACCTGCAATGCTGGGACCCACACCGCCTGTGTGACCTGCAGGTCATGGTGGCCAAGGGCAACATCCCAGACCAGGTGGGTACTGCGTGAAGTGTGGCAAGAGTGTGTACAGCCATATGTGCAGGCATGCAACATGACATATAATGTACAGGATTGCCTCTCTTGGCACTGTGACCCCCCATTTGTGGGACCCCCAGCATGCTCCTGTGTGCAAAGGGTCCATCCCCCCCACAAGTTGGGCCTGTCATTTGCAACATGCTGGGCACCCTAGGTCCTGGGACCACCCTTGTGCCCATGCATGCCCAGACCCACCCAATATGCCTTGCCGTGCACCAGCCGCACCCCACATGGTGAGGGCCACCCCTGGGATATGGTGGCACTGGTACAGGCTTGACAGGCCCATGTATGGTGGCATGGCATGGCCACTAGAACCAATGTGGAAAGCTGTGGTGCACCTGACGTGTACATGTCTTACACCACAGAGGTGTAGGACAACTGCCACATGTGTCAGGTATGTTGCCATCCTGGTGGCTGTATACTGCGAGACGTGGTACTGTCCCATGGCTATGTCACATGTGGGGACCCACTGTGCTACATGACCACATGCCTGAATGTGCTTGATGCTGCATGCTGTGTGTGCTCTATGTGCAGGGTACGGCCATGTACAGGACACTTTGCTGGCACACACCTACAGTATGCTGCAGCCTGGGATGTCACAGTGGTGTGCAAGGCTACCACTCTAGTGTGGTACCTGTGGTGCTCTACAAACCCATGCATGTGATGCCCACAGAGGGGCTGCAGCTAGTATATATGGGCAGTGACACAGTGGTTGGTGGGGTGAGGCCCCTGCACAGGGCAGCACACACTCTAGTTATACCCACCCCATGGGGCAACCCATATCTGATGTGCACATCAGGGTTGTGCAAATACCTTTTTCTGAATATTCAGCCAACTATTCATTATTCGAGCATCAGGTATTCATTATTCAGTTGAATATTCAGTATTCAGCTTAAAAAAGGGTCAAAAAACAGTCCCTCCATGCTCTCTAGCCCACACCATTTCAATATAGAAGTCTCCAATCCCCCCACTCTCAGCACTCAAATACTCCCATCTCCCCTCCAGCAGCACCCACCAAGTCAGCAGGCATCCAACACAACCTGCTCACCCCCACGGCCAGCTCTGACTTTCATTACTTCTTCAGTTATGTAGCACCACCATTTGTAGAAGAAGGCAAGCATAAGACCCTCACAGCAGCACACACACCCTGCCGCACCAGCAGCCGCACAGAAGAATGAAAGAAGGCAACTGACACAGCCCGCCCTCCTCAGTCCACTGCTGGCTGCCTTCTTCTGAATGAAAATACTACCGCGCTTGGTTACATAGTATCTTCATTCAGAAGGAGGAAGCTGGCCGTGGACTGAGGAGGGCGGGCTGTGTTAGTTGCCTTCTTCCATTCCTCCATGCAGTTGCTGGTGTGACAGGGTGTGTGTGCTGCTATGAGGATCCTGTATTTGCCTTCTTCTACAAATGGTGGTGCTACATAACTGAAGCAGTAATCAAAGTTGGCAGCCGGCCATGGGGGTGGGCAGGTTGTGCTGGCCACTCGTCGACTTGCATGTTATCAGAATATGGGTGCTACTGGGGGGAGGGGTGATTTGGATGCTAACTGAGGGTGGGGGATGGGGGCTTCATATTGAAACAATCTTGGGTAGGGAGGAGGGTGGGGACAGTTTCTTTCTTTTTATTTTGACAGTGTTTCCTGAATAGGGACAAATAGTGCTACTATTCATTATTTGGGATTCGAATAATGGATAGTGCCTTATTCATAGTATTCAGGAAATAACAGTCATTGAGTGCACAGCCCTAGTGCACATGCCACGGCCCACCATGTATGTTACCAGTGGTGGTGTCATGGGTGCTTTGCAAGGCCACCCAGCCTGGCCACCCGCGACTGCCATAGGTTGCAGATGGCCCATGGTATGGGCAGCTGTGCACTAGCGCTGGGTGGTGTATACTTCATGGTGCACTGTGTACCACTGTGGGGGACTGATCACACCTCTCATTTCCTCCCCTACGGACCTCCCAACACAAAGAACAGAGGACCCATCCAACATGGGACCGGCAGCAGCATCGGGTATCCCAGCAGGGGTCACCAGGCCATAAGAGGGTCCATGCCAGTAGCACAGGGAAATGGTGGACAGGTGAGTACCCTGCGCTGTTTGCGGCATGGGGGCTACATGTGTACAGGTATAGATGTTAGTACCGGTGGCACTGTGGTGGTCATGGCCCTACTGCTGTCATGGGTGTGGACCTGGTCCACATGGTTGTATACATGTCAGTATCTGACACTTGTGGGGTATGCCTTGCCAACACATCACATGCTGTCCAGGGGGCTATGGACACTACACCATCTGTGTGACCCAACAGGTGGCAGCAGCATATGGGATGGTGATGCCCCCAGAGGTGCAGGTAGGAGCAGCAGTGGTCCTGTCCTGCTGGGACATAGCACAGTGGGCAACCATTCAGGGTGTCAATAGCATACCAGGTCTTGGGGGATTACAAGGCACTGAGTATCACCAGAGGATGTGTACAGTAATGCAGCACCCCTCGTCACCCACTCGAGCTGATCCTATGGGTGTTGGCCACACTGGGCAGGGGAGGGGCATATGCCCCTTACAGCCCCTACCCAACAGTTTGCCAACCTGTCTGCCACACATCTCCACTCTGCCACCTCTGTAAGTGTCCGGTGATGGGTGTGTCTGTGTGGGCCACCATGCTAGATGCCCTCCGGGAGCATTGCCTTAAAGATTCTGCTGAAGGACACTCACCCTGCAAATGGGACAGTGAGACAACAGTGCCATGGGCCATGTTACATTGTGTGCAGGGCACCATGGTGCATGTACGTGCTGCTGGCATGCTGCTCTGTGCCTGTCTACCATGCCATGCCATGACCCACACAACGTGAATGTGAGCAATGTATACTGCTAGACATCTGTCACGGGGGATGGTGACAGTACACACAGCTCTGCGTGTGCCCACCTCACAGTTGGTTGGGCCCATCCCCTTATGTGGGTGGGACTGTGTATGCTGACTATGCGCAGGTATTAGGCATCTGTCAGTGTGTTCTTGTATGCCACTGTGACAAACTGTGTGCCTCAGTCAGCCACCGTAGGTGTCCCTTGCACTGCTGGCATATCCAGTACCACATGCACTGTGTGGCATGCCTCAGCATCTCACTGCTGGCCCACAGTTCAGACATGGCACAGCAGACAGTGGTGCTGTCGGTGGGTGGTGCATATGGGTGACTGTGTGAGAGTGCTTGGGGCCACATCTGAGGTGGTGGTTCCTTGTCATTGTGCTGGCTAGGAGAAGGGGACTGCACTATATATGGGCAAGCTGCCCATACAGACAGACACCATGGGGCCATGCAACCAGTGCTCTGCACAGGCCTTGTTGTGGTCTTACTGGGGAACAGGGGGCACACCAGTATAGTTGCTACAGGGGCCCACCGGGGCAAGCAATGGGGGAGGGCCTAGGGTGCCACAATCATATGGATGGGCAGTGTCACTGTGCAACCATTGCTCTGTGGTAGCAGCAAGAGAATGCTGCTAAATAGGGATTTATCTTTTATACCCATGACAACTTTAAATCATTTTGAAACAATGGTTGATTTACATGCTTTTGCATGCAAACTGAACTTAAAGGCTCTTTTGCTAGAGATGACAGGAATTTACAGGACACCCGTATGAGTGACAGTGACATGGAAGCAACTGAAAGTGGACAGAGAAACAGCAGGAAGGAACAAGGTGAAATGAAATGGAAGAAGAAATCATATTTTATTCCACCAGTGAACAATGTAGTAGGATTTTTCCTACGTACTTGTGAAAAAGACATTGAAAGATTAATGGAAAATCCTCCCAGACAAGAGTTCCGAAACTGCACATATGAAGAAAGGGAGGCTGTAAAACAGCTCCATAACAACACAGCCATCACCATTAAAGATCATGTACAAAGGTTTTTGCATATTGTAAATAAAGCTTGAATTCAAGTCCATGTCATGATTAATGTTTTCTGAAAATTTCGTGCTGTTTGGTTTTGTGGTTTTCTTTAAATCAGCATTTGTTAACTTGCTCTACAGTGGCTGAAAACAGTGGAGTTATTTCTGTCACTTTCCGTCAGGCTTGGAGAGTGATGACATCATCTTGGAGTATTGTAGCTTACTGCCTCAAATTCCCAATCAGAACAGACTGTAGAGTTAATGGTTTGCTCACCAGGTTTCTTACAAACTCGGTCTGTGGTTTGTATTTAGATAGATTAGCTTAAAATCTATCATTCTCTTCTTATAAAAATTGATCATTTGAGTTTCAATGCTTAATTGAAGTAATGGAAATCTTTCTCTGTGAGAGATCAGCTTGTCTGAATCACAGCTCTTAGTTCTTTCTCATCAAAACTCTGATTTTTTTTCTAACTATATAACACAGGGTTGTTTTTTTTATATGTAACCCCTAGATGGCGCTATCCCAGGGGCTACTACCCCTGCCTGATTTGCCACTAACAGGTTGAGGGGCCTGGATCCAATGGCGGGTGCCTCCACCCAGAGGTCAGGGTTTGCAATAGTTAAACTTACTTGGTCACAGCCCTCTGGGACACTGCAACCCCCCTTTCTTCCCACTAGTGGCCCACACAATATATCAGAATTACCTTCACAGTATACACTTACCCCAGGGCTGGTTCAGGCACCGGACCTCCTGTAAAATAAGATACAGTGCAACAATCACAGTACAATACTTTAACGTGACAAATACCTCAGGCAGTATAACTTTGCTGAAACAAGAAGCTCTGATTTATTTAGGGGAATATAACAAGGACAGGGGAATCAGGTTAATTAGCTTATCACTTTACTATCTATCTATGGCTCTGTGCACGGCCTATCCCTACCAGTTACTGTCCCTAGGTACCCAAGCCCTAGTGGCTAGTCCAAACCGTGGCAGCTGGTAGGGCCCTTTCCACAGAGAAAAGAAAAATTAGTTTAAACAGTCAGCAGTACAGTGATTCCATTTGATTTATTGTGGCAATTCAACAGGGAGCGACCCTGAATTAGTACTCACGACCTCCAAACAAGATAGGGTCCTTCAATGTCAGCAGGGCTACTCTTGAGCTCCACGAGTCTCCTCACACATTTATATGGCAAAAAGAAAGTACTATACCAGGCAGGCTGCTTCTCTATCCCGATCGCAATTACTGCACAATACCCGGGAGAACACACAGCAGATTCAGTTCCTGACAGACCAGTGCAATTCGGCAATTTCTCCAGTCTTCTACAGGGTGAGCCTGGTTTCTACTCTTCAGATATCCTTTGATTCTCTTCACAGAACGGATTCAGTCCTAACAAGCAGTTACAAGCTGCGGCGCGGAACTCTGGGCCTTACACCCGTTTCCGACTAAAACTGCACACTGAAAAAGCACAGGGCTCCTTCCTTCTTCACTGCCAAAGCTCAGCTGAAACTCCAACAGACAAAACCGGCACTTCCTTTGAGTTCCTCCCAGTTCTTGACTGGATTGGCTGTCACTCACAATAGACTGCTCCTGTTGGTCCAAAAGGCGCGAAGTCTAAACTACATCTCCAAGTCACTGCCCATACAATCCTCTTGTGGCTGGCTCAGATTATGAGTCCAAGTTCTGATTCGTCCAAGGCACCATTTTAGAGCTAGCTTACCCCACACTGATTGGTCCAGTTCAGCAGTTCAAAACCAGAATGGGGAACTAGGCAGACACAGTTCTGACTGCAAAGAAAGCAGGTTAGACTAACTGTAATTTCATTATTACTGTAAATGATTTCTGGCAAACAGTTACATCTTTCAGATAGGTTCCCTTGCACTCCTAGTGACTGCAAAATGGAGTGAATTGGCAGCAGCTCAGTGGTACTCAAACAGAGAAGCACACAGTCCCCCCATACAAACTAATTATGTCTGCAAGCAGACAGCTCTTAAAGAGACAGTACCAGAGGCTCTAAAAACACTCACTGATAAATGGCTTAAACACCAAACACCATTCAGGCTTGGAGCATTCAAGCAAGCTCCTGAAGTCTTTTAGGAACACCCATTTGCAGGGGTTACACCCTTCCTGGCCTGGGAAAGCTTGGCGTCCCGCGTCAAGCAAGTACCATAAGTTTCAACTGCAACCATATACATTTGCATTAGGCTCGCACATGTAATCATCAGTCAATATATCATTTTACCAAGAACACATTTCTGAAACATTGCAGTACGTCACTCTTTACACAGTATTACATACACATTGTACCATAACTCAAGTTATTACCTCTTGTACATGAAACCTGAAGAGAGGCCCTTCCTATCAGTTACCTTGGGGCTGGACAGGGCAAGGGCACTATACTTCGAGGGCACACAAGTAACTTGAGTTAGCACTGATGCTCAGTTTGGGCAATGAGCTCGGGACACATACACTCCTTTATGGACAACATTGAGAGGCAAGTCCACAGGCCTCCCAAGTGAATCATAACTGAGGTGCACCACAGGCTTTACAGCTCGACCAGTCTTTCTAGGGGAACTGTTACAGTCTCTGCACTCTGAGCCTCATTTTCAGCATTGTCCTCACTTGTCAGGAGTCTCCATGGGGGTAGAGAGGCTAGAACTTGGGGCACTTTCAGCTCCAGGAGTTACAGTTTCTGAGTCCACAACATTTGGCCCTCATGGAGAGCTTCGGACACTGGCAGTGGACTGTCAGGGCACCTAAAAATACTTTTCATTCGGTGTATCACCAGTCTGCCCTAATCTATCATTTTCCTCCTGAAAGCTCAAACAGTTCAACCATGCACAATGATTCCATTTCATCTGATCTGATGCTTTGCACTTCACTTTCTGGGAGCATTGGCTCCAGGGATGAAGCTGGGGGCTTAGAACAGTCCAGAAGGCCCAGCTTTGTCTCCAGTATTGACTAGGTATTGCCCCAAACAATTGACTCAGTTCGTAAGAAGGATAGTATTCAAAGTCACTCTCACTTTCTTCTGATATGGACTGACAGTCATGCTCAACTGGGACTTGTGCAGGGGAACACTTTAACTCTGCTTCTGTAGGTGCAGACTTCTTGATCTTTTCTTAGCAGCGGCTCTAGTCACTGGTCCAGAGGGGCATCTTCTGGGGCTCAGACTCAATCAGGATTTGTCCAATGGGCAGTAAATGATTTCTATGCATTGTTTTTACATCTTTTGAATTGTTCTCAGGCCTTACTTTGTACACTGGCAGATCATCTAGTTTGCCCACTACAATGTGAGGAGATGGTGCCATCTGTCAGCAATCTTGTGTTTGCCATGCAGTCCCAGATTTCTTAGCAATACCCGATCTCCTCCTGGAGTTCCTGTGCTTTCACCTTTTATCATACCGTTCTTTGTTGGCCAGATTTCTTTTGGCAGCCATGGTTTGAGCCAGTTGGTACGCATGAGTTAGCTGGGCCTTTAACTTTTGCACATACTGTAAATAGTTGTCAGCTTGAACCCCATCAGGAGAGACCCCAAAACACACATCTACTGGTAGTCGAGCTTCTCTTCCAAACATCAGGCGGTAGGGGAGACCAGTGGCATCACTTTTGGTGCAGTTATAAGCATGTACCAGGGTGCTAATTTGTTGGCTCCATCTAGGCTTGCCCTTTGGGTGCAGGGTGCCTAACATATCTAGCAAAGTGCGGTTGAAACGTTCAGGCTGTGGGTCCCCTGGTGGTGGTAAGGGAGTGGTTCTGGACTTCACTCCCCACAGAGAAAGCATCTCTTTGATCAGACGACTCTCAAAGTCTCCCTTGATCAGAATGGATTCTTTGTGGAGCCCCATAGTGAACAAAAAGTTTTCTACAAGTACTTTGGCTACAGTGGATGCTTTCTGGTCTTTGGTGGGAAAGCTTGGGCATATCTCGTGAAATGGTCAGTGACCACCAGCACATTACTGATATTTCTTTGATCTGACTCCAAACTCAGAAAATCAATACAGACCAACTCCATGGGTGCACTGGTGGTTATGTTAACAAGGGGCAGCCCTCTGGGAAAGCTTTCCTCTGTAAGCAGCTACTACAGTTCAAATGTGTTGCTCCACATCAGCCCCCATCTTAGGCCAATAGAATCTGGATCTCACCAAGTCAAGTGTTCTGTCTATACCAAGGTGCCCCATGTGGTTGTGCAAGGACATCAGTACTGAGTCTCGAAGGCAGTGGGCAGCACTAGTTGTTGTTTGTCTACTTGTCCCCTTTGTCTACTGTTTCTCTGTACAACAGTTTATTGATCAGTTTCAACTTAGGACCTTCTTTGTATAATAGTGCAGTTCTCAAATCCGTGGAGCGTAATTTGGACATCTTTTCCTGCATAGAGGGCTTCTAAAGCTGCTTTGATCATGGGATCGCGGATTGAGCCCGCCGAATACTGTCATTGTCCAGCTGGCAGTGCACCAATGTCTATTGCAGAAAGTGGCAAAGCAGCAGGCATTCTCAGAGGGTCCCAAGCAATCCACCATGCAGTCCACTGCGCCCGTGGACATTTGTTCCTCCCCTGTCAAACTTCCGCAGAGTGCCCAATGTCAGGTTCTGCCAATCGGACAAATCATTCTGGGGAACAGGCCTCCGGAGAGAGCATCAGCATCTATGTGGTTCAGACCTGCTCGGTATTCAGAGCATAGTCATATGTAGATAATGCAGAAAGCCACCTGTGGCCAGTGGCATCCAACTAGCTGAGGTCTGCACATAGGTCAAAGGATTATTGTCAGTTTTACTAGTATTTTAGCCCCATACAAGTACTCATGGAATTGGTCAACAATAGCCCACTTCAAAGCTAGGAACTCTAACTTATGTACAGGATAGTTCTTTTCGGATGGGGTCAGGCTTCTACTGGCAAAGGCCACTGGTCTCGAGCCATTCTCGTGCTCTTGGTACAACACAGCCCCAACCCTTGCAAGCTAGCATCAGTGTGCAGGACATCAGGTTTTTTTGATCGGCATAGGCCAGCACTGGAGCATGGGTAAGTTGATATATGATCTCATGAAAAGCAGTCTCACAATCAGGAGTCCAGCGGGCCCCAAATACTTCACTCGATGAAAATAATCTTTCAGTCTTGAGGGACGCTGACTTTTGCATTTTTGTGGGTTGGGGATACCCTTGAGTAAGGTTAAGTAAAGGCGGATCACTCTTGAATAGTCCTTGATGAAACGCCAATAATAACCACAGAATCCCAGGAATCTTGCAGTTCTTTAGATTTTTGGGCTGTGGCCAGGTGGTCAAGGCCTCAACTTTACTTGGGTCGGTCTCTATTCCCTCGGTGGATACTATGTGTCCCACATACTTTACTGATGTTTGAAAGAATTGACACTTATCAATGGACAGTTTAAGGCCAAAGTCCTCCAGTCGGTCCAATACCTTAAATAATCTGCTCTCATGTTCCTCCAGTGAGCTGCCAAACACAATAACATCATCTAGGTATACCGGCACTCTAGTAAGTTCATGTCCCCACTGCACGCTCCATCAATCGTTGAAAAGTGGCTGGGGCACCTGAAATCCTTGAGGCATCCTCATGAATTCATAGAAGCCAAGCGGACAGATAAAGGCTGTCTTCTCACGGTCCTCTGGGGCCATCGGGATCTGGTAGTACCCACTGCGGAGATCCAGCACAGAGAACCACTTGCTCCCGTTTAGGCAGTCCAAAGCATCCTGAATGTGGGGCATTGTGTACTGATCAGGGATAGTCCGACGGTTTAAAGTGCGATAATCCACGCACATCCTTACTGTCCCATTCTTTTTCCTCACTACCACAATGGAAAGCATAAGGGCTTCTGGATTCTTGTATTACACCAGCAGCTAACATCTCTTGCAGATGCCGTCTCACATCATCTATATCAGCAGGTGCCAGGCGTCGAGACCTCTCACGAAATGGTCTTTTGTCATGCAGCGGATATTGTGCTCAGCTCTTGCACGCATCCTACGTCCCATTTCTTTAAAGAAAACACCTGGTCTCTCTGGGCAAGCTTCTCACTGATCCTCACTTTCCATTCAGCTGGCAACGGGGAGTCGCCGAAATCAAACAAGTCAGGCGTTACTCTGTCATTCTTCCTCGAACTCTTGCTGCTGGGTAGTACTGCAGTGTCTGCACAATGCACATTAGCCAGGATGCAACCTCTATTTACTCGAATGTCTCTTTCAGACACATTATGAACTTGGACCATTACCCTTCTGGCATAAGCATGGGCTCTAGCGGGCAAAATACTAGGCTTGACCAGCAGTCCCTCTGGCAATATTCCATCTCCTGGCATCCAACATTAATATTTTATTCTTAACATCCTTTCTGATACGGACCTCTCCCTGTAAGGTACACTGGGCATTTGGCGCCAGGATCAGAGACTCAGGATCCTTCTTCCATACAATTTCCACTGGTTCCTCTGGTTCTATTTTTCAGCATCTCTCTGTGCCTCATAGGCCTTCTTAATTAAAGCTGGAACTCTTAAAGCTCTACTAGTCTTTGACCCTGTTTTCATAAGACAACTGTGCCAGTCTTCTGAACATATGAGCATTTGTTCCAATCAACAAAGGGACACCATCATACAGTCCAGTGGGGACACACTAAGGCTAGGGTCTCTACTTGTTCGCCACTCCAGCCACGGAGGTGGGAAAGACAGCCAAATTCGGATATACCCGAATAGGGTAGGCCTTCTCACTTAATCCCCATACATGCAGTCCTTCTAATGGTTGTAAGGTACATCTGACAAATGCTTCTGATACCAATCCTGGAACATAATTGTCACTTGGGAGCCACTGTCTAATACAGCTCTTGTAGACACTCCATTCACCTTTACAGTGGTCTCCACGGAGGGACCCACTATTCTGGACCAGTCTGGAGAGGCAGTAGTGGGGGCCTGGGCAACTGACCTTGCCACAAAAAGACGTGAGTTAGCATTTTTGGTGCCCTCACTGGGATCATTTTGTGCACCTCTTAACCACTGATTTGTTCTCCGAAGCTCTCCTTGTAGCCTATATGCAACTTTGTCAGTGTCTTTTGGGGACCGGCATTCCCTTTTCATGTGCCCATCCTTCCCACAATTATAGCAAAACATACTTTCTGGAGTTTGAGCTGGCGAGGCGCCACACTGGGAGCCAGGGCGGGGTATTACTAACTGGAAACCTTGGTGCCATCTCTGTCTCTGGCGTGATAGGCATTTGGAGACATCTCGTCAGTTTCTCCACTTCCATGGTCAAGGAATTGAGTTTGGAGCTGTTATCAGCAGGAGATACATGGGTGGGTACCCCCACCCCCATAGCAGATGCAGTCGGACATAGGTCAGGGCCCGTACTTGCAGGCGTGGCCTTCATAAAGGGACTGTTTTTGAATTCCCGGATCTCTCTCAACAGTTCGCCCCATTGTGGCATATCTTTTTCCTTGTCAGAGCACTCATTGACTGTCAACCTCTGCCCTGAACTTCACTTGATGGGTCACCCTCAGTCACTCGGGTCATAGCCGCAGCTATTGGTGCAGGTCTCCTCAGGTGCCTTTCTCAACTCCTCGAATTTCTCTCATTAACTCATCCATGGAGGGTGGGGATTCAGTCGATTTGCCAGGCGTAACTGGAAGCAACAGCAGTTCTAAGAAGGGGCAGACTTAAGGATCCTGTCCAGTCTGGTTCGGTCCAGTTCAATCGCTGGCAAACTACCCTTTCTGAGGCATTCTTGCAACAATTTTCCAGCCGAGATACATACACAGACAACAACTCCCCTTGGTACTGTTGTGCATTTCTTACTCTCCACCATAGATCCTCATCAGAATCTGGGCTCCCATACACATTCTCCAAGGCCTCAAGATAGGCCTGTGCAGTCACTTCAGGGTTACTGGCCTGTTTAGCATGGATGGTAGCCAGGGCAGGACCCTCGGAGCTCTCACTAACCCTCTTTTAGCTTTTCGACTTCGAGCATTGCCATTCTAGCACTTGGGGGCAACATAGTCTATCCAGGTCTCCCAGTCATCCTCCCTTGGGGGGTGGGGAGGTGCAGAGAAGATCCTAAACCTTGGTAGAGTGCGTGACTAATGGCAGGTGCAGAAATAGGAGTCTGCATTGGTTCAGCCACCATTACGGTACTGAGGCGGGAGGGTGTTGGGGAGGAACACCCCAGGTGGCAAGAATAGTTTCTTCAAGTCCTCCACAGTTTTCCCTTCCCCAGCAACCATTTAGCAAATTTCTCCTCAAAAGTTTCAGACAGTGGTGGGGGCTCATTCCCCGGGTCTTTACTGTACTTAGTTATCACTCTCCAGGCAGTGAGGGCTCCCTCTGGGGTAATGGTCTGTGGCACTTTGGAGCTATCTATGGGATCCTTAAACTCTACTAGGGCCAGGAAAGTGTGGGTGAGCAGATTAGCATGCCGACCCACCACCACAGGGTTTTGTAAACCTTCCACCTTGGAAAGTACTCCCTGTACAGTGTCCGTATTGATACCCAGGGGGATGTCCAGGATAAGCATTGCATTTTGGGGGTCAATCTCCTCCCCAGTACACCACTCCACCAGCCGGTGCACATCCACTTCTGTTGGGGTACCCATTTTTTTTTTTTAACAGTGGTTCATAAATATGGCCACTAGAGGACACACAATCCCAGCGGTGAGCCTCCAAGATGTAACCCCTAGATGGCGCTATCCCAGGGGCTACTACCCCTGCCTGATTTGCCACTAACAGGTTGAGGGGCCTGGATCCAATGGCGGGTGCCTCCACCCAGAGGTCAGGGTTTGCAATAGTTAAACTTACTTGGTCACAGCCCTCTGGGACACTGCAACCCCCCTTTCTTCCCACTAGTGGCCCACACATATATCAGAATTACCTTCACAGTATACACTTACCCCCAGGGCTGGTTCAGGCACCGGACCTCCTGTAAAATAAGATACAGTGCAACAATCACAGTACAATACTTTAACATAGACAAATACCTCAGGCAGTATAACTTTGCTGAAACAAGCAGCTCTGATTTATTTGGGGGAATATAAAAGCAAGGGGAAATCAGGTTAATTAGCTTATCACTTTACTATCTATCTATGGCTCTGTGCACAGGCTATCCCTACCAGTTACTGTCCTGGGTGCCCAAGCCCTAGTGGCTGGTCAAACCGTGGCAGCTGGTAGGGGCCCTTTCCCACAGAGAAAAGAAAATTAGTTTAAACAGTCAGCAGTACAGTGATTCCATTTGGATTATTGTGCATTCAACAGGAGTGACCCTGAATTAGTACTCACGACCTCCAAACAAGATAGGGTCCTTCAATGTCAGCAGGGCTACTCTTGAGCTCCACGAGTCTCCCCACACATTTATATGGCAAAAGAAAGTACTATACCAGGCAGGCTGCTTCTCTATCCCGATGCAATTACTGCACAATACCCGGAGAACACACAGCAGATTCAGTTCCTGACAGACCGAGTGCAATTGGCAATTTCTCCAGTCTTCTACAGGGTGAGCCTGGTTTCTACTCTTCAGATATCCTTTGATTCTCTTCACAGAACAGTTCAGTCCTAACAAGCAGTTACACAAGCTGCAGACCGAACTCTGGGCCTTACACAGTTCCGACTAAAACTGCACACTGAAAAAGCACAGGGCTCCTTCCTTCTTCACTGCCAAAGCTCAGCTGAAACTCCAACAGACAAAACCGGGCACTTCCTTTGAGTTCCTCCCAGTTCTTGACTGGATTGGCTGTCACTCACAATAGACTGCTCCTGTTGGTCCAAAAAGGCCAAGTCTAAACTACATCTCCCAGAGTCACTGCCCATACAATCCTCTCTTGTGGCTGGCTCAGATTATGAGTCCAAGTTCTGATTGTCCAAGGCACCATTTTAGAGCTAGCTTACCCCACACTGATTGGTCCAGTTCAGCAGTTCAAAACCAGAATGGGGAACTAGGCAGACACAGTTCTGACTGCAAAGAAAGCAGGTTAGACTAACTGTAATTTCATTATTACTGTAAATGATTTCTGGCAAACAGTTACATCTTTCAGATAGGTTCCCTTGCACTCTAGTGACTGCAAAATGGAGTGAATTGGCAGCAGCTCGAGTGGTACTCAAACAGAGAAGCACACAGTCCCCCCATACAAACTAATTATGTCTGCAAGCAGACAGCTCTTAAAGAGACAGTACCAGAGGCTCTAAAAACACTCACTGATAAATGGCTTAAACACCAAACACCATTCAGGCTTGGAGCATTCAAGCAAGCTCCTGGAAGTCTTTTGGGAACCCCCATTTGCAGGGGGGTTACTTATAACTTTCATTACCCCTCCTACTCTGGCCACTTAGGTCTCTCTCCAGTGAGGTCACACGGACCTGCCTTATCCCTCCCTGTGCGACATCCTCTCTGGGCCTGGTCTGCTGCTTCCTTGGACTACCCTCCAGCTCCTCTGACTACCCCATTCCCTGGCTCTGGGCCCCCCTGGGTGGGACCGCCATACTCCTCCAGCACTCTATCTATAATCTAGAAGGGCAGCTGGGGAGTGGAGGAGGGAACAGTGACCAGCCAGGATGGATCTGGCAATGGGCGTGGGGGCAGTCAACTGAGCCCACCATCACCTGTCCGGGTGCCAGATGGTTTCCGCTTTTTCAGTTTCCCCTAAGGTGCAGATGTGCAATGACATCCTGCATGCAATGGGCACTCTCCCGCACCCACACATAAGATGTCCACTGACACCCTCATCCCCAGAAGAGCATGCCACAAGTTGTGCTGCCCTCAATCTCCACTGGGGGCCACTAGTACTGCAGCGAGCACACCAACCAACCCCCAGGAGAGGAGAGCAGTCCTCCGGATGCTCAGCCCTCTCCTGCTGCTGCTGACCCCTGATGACCCGAGCTCATTCCCAAACCCGTGTCGCTGGCATGGTGCGAGATGCGACATCCAGCACCTCAACCCTCATCACCACGGGGCTGGGTGGCACAGGGTTGTTTAATACATATAAATGAATCTAAATTTTGTTCATTCATAGAGGTAGTTTGTCTTTGATGTAGCCTTCATAAATACATTCATGTAAGACCTTTTTTCCCCCATCTCAGATTGACAGACAGGTGCCTGTCACACTCTACTATTTCAAGCACATGTACTGTCTGAACTCACAAATTTCAGTTCTTTGGCGGTTTCTGTATGAAAATACATCATGTATGTATATAAATAGAAACACAATATGGCATCCAGATGCACTTGTCTCTTCCCCACAGCTGAGGCAGCTGAAATCTGCTGCCACCTGTCCGCTGCCCCACAAGCCTCTAGCCGTCTGCTCCACATTCGAGGCTACTGCACCCTGCTGCCGCTGACTTCTTCAACACAGTTGAGGATTGTGCATCCTGCTGCCTATATCCCCTGCCTAAAGAATCAGGATTGCTGCACCCTGCTGCCCCCTGCCCAAACGGTTGAAGTTGATGCACCCTGCAGACCTGTCTCCCCAACCCCCACAGTCAGGGATGCTGCACCTGTTGCACCCTGTTCCTGTCTCCACAGTCAGGGCTACTGTGCTCTGCTAAGCCCTAGAGTCTCAGGTCCCCTGCCTCCACAGTTGGGGCTGCTGCACCATGCTACCCTAGGCCACCTGAGATGGAGCTCTTGCTGCACCCTGCTACCTGTGATGCTCTGTCCCCTGCTTATGGTTATCTGTATAATATTTGTATTATAAATAAATGGTATGTGATGGTCTGCCTAAGACACTCCAGTCAGCAAGTAAGCTTGACCTTTGACCTCAGGTGTCAGTGTGACTAGAACAGCAGGATGTGAGAAAAAGACTAGGAAAGCCACTAATTAAGACATCCTTCCAGGGGGACAGTTTATTACCCCTTACAATCTGCTTTTGAAGTTGGAAACTAAATATGCATTTTATGACATAGCACGAAGGGCATTCACCTTGGTTGATCCATTATGGTTTTCTCACTTAGAAGAGAACCAGTGAAAGATTGTGGGGTTAGGAAGTGTCAGAGGAAATGCTTTGATCAAAGAGACTTATATTTTGAGAAATTACTAGTTGCTGATTTTTTCACAGTAATAATATACATCCTTGTGGATATTTTTGTAGAAGTTAAAGTTACAGGTGGATCTAACTATGACCTCACCAAAAGGGGTGGGGAGATGGATGTTGAAATGACCAGGCATCTGGGGAAAACAGTACATTTTATTCTGGACTCGAGAGACACTTAGTTCTCTGGACTTAAGGACTCTCTGAAAATCAAAGATACCCTTATCCTGTGGACTGGTAACTAGGCACTTTTAGAAAAATAATTCAACTGGAACTTCAGCATTTTATTTGGTAGTAGTTTGTGTTCTGTAACTTCCCATTTATTTTATGTAACTGTAAGTTGTTGATATAATTGTGTGTTTGATTTTACCTGTTTTACAATTTTTAGTAAACAATATTTTCTTTGAAATACTGCCTTTGCTTTTTCTCCGTTTCTTTTGTATGTGAATGCTGAATCAGTGTTTAAGTCTGACAGCTGTTAAGGGCTTGAATGTGCCACTAATCTTGCAAAAAAGTAAGGATATACCTAGGTCTCATATTGAGTCTAAGGGTACATTCTGGGAACTTGGCTGGGTGCCACTGGTCGAAAGATTATAGTGCATCCCCCCGAAGAGAATATTATCTGAGCCTGTTGACTGGGTATGCTAGCATAAGGTTCACATTTGACTCCCAGGACTCGAGGCTAGTAGGTGAGTCAGACCCAAAACAGACAGGAGGGTTACCCTGTTTGTCACCTGTTCACACTATTGCACTTCGAGTTTGGCATTGTGGGAGCAGAGGGCCTGACCTGCGGAGCACATTTGTGACACTACCTTCTTCCATTGTCCCAAATGGGCAGGGCTAGTGCACAGTGCACACCCCATCTCACAGTCAGGGCTGCTGCACCCTGATGCCCCCTTGTATCTATCCTCACATTTGAGGCTTCTGCACCGTGCTGTTCTCTTTCCCCTCTCACCACAGCCAGAACTAATGCACCCTGCTTCTGTCTACACAGTTGGGCTTGTTGTGGCCTGCTGTGCTGTACAGACCCATGCCTCTGCAGTTAGGGCTGCTGCACCATGCTGCCACTTGCCACAAGAGTCAGGGCATTTGCTGTAGCTTGTTGTGTGCCTCCACATTTGAGGCAGTTGCACCCTATTGCCTCCCTTTTACCAGAGTCTTGATACACCCTGTCACCCATATCCCTTGTCCCAAACAGGCATGGCTGCTGTGCCCTGTCCCTCATTTTGGACTTCTGTACCCTGATGCCACCTCTATCTCCTACCCGAACAGTCAGGGCTGCTGCACCATGCTGACCTCTGTCCCCACCCCCACAGTCATGGCTATGGCACTCTGTTGCCCATTTACCTTGCCCTTTTATCTTGTGTTTTGTTATGGCCTGTTGTCTATTGTTACCATTACAGTTTATTTTTGATACTGAAGCAGGTATGTTGTGCCTGTCCTTGGTGCCTTCTACCCACAGCTACCCCAGTGTGCAACTCCATACTTGGAGCCCTGGACAGGGCTGCACCACTGCACACCCCTTTGTGGGCTGCACTATCAGTCAGTGCTGTGCCAATGCACTGTGCTGTCATTTGCACAGAGCACTATCAACCCGATATTCAGAGGGCTTAGTGCCAGTGTTTTGCCTGTGACTACAGCAGGCTGTGGGACAGGTGCAGGTGCAACTGGCGGCACAATTTGAACTTTGTGCATGGGCAAACTTTTGAATATCTGTCCACAGTTACCTCAATTAACCAAAAATCTGTGGTGTGTCTACCAGCTTAATAGACTATATTGCAATGTGCTCTCACTTATCCAAAACCCCATTTATCTAAACAATTTCACCGTCCCTGTGACAGGGCTGAATAAGGCCCTGTCCCATTTGTTATGAAGAAAGAGTTAAAAGCAAGGATCTGTTCTATCCTCTTCTTTTCTGTCTTATGTCTGTCTGTACAATCAAATTTTCTTGTGAGACATAGGAAATGATCACTCTGCAGTCTCACGATTCTCCCCTCCCCCGCTATCTCCCTGTCTTCACTTGCTGTTTCTTGCTGTTTCCATCTTTTCTTTACCCATGCTTATCTGTGGCTATAAAAATATATGTGAATCTTTATGTGAAACTGGAATCCCCTGGTTGGCAAATATGTGCAGTTATACTGTTGAAACGCTTACAGAAAGTTATTTGAAGCTCAGGGGGTTAACACTGAGATGTACTTTGAGCTCCACAAGCTAATCTGCAGATTTGTCAACAGATTAGTTCTAGGACACAATGTTCTATTTTGTTACATCTGCAAGAAAAGAAACTGACAACGTTCTGATAGATTCTGTGAGAAACAGAAGGTATCTTAATGAGCTCAGGATGCAGAAGTTAATTACCAGTGTAACCCTCCCCAACTAATTTGGTGTTTACCACAATGTCTTCTTGGGCTCCTTCCATGGCCACTGCCAGGCTGATGTCCTTTAGAGGTAATAGATCCAGGGGTATCTGTTTGCTTCTGTTCATTTACGTGCAAGTCCCATGCTGTGCCTCCACGCCTGTCCCTTTAAGAGCCTAGCTAATATGCGAATAGTGAATGGTCTGGGCTGTGTCCAAGTGCTTGAGGAGGTTCCTCACAGCACTCATACACCGCACCTCCAAGTACAAATACTTCCCACATGAAAGACAACAGAACAACTGCATGTGAAGCAGGCATTCTATGCCGTGGCACAGTTCCCCCATGTGCTACGGATTATTGACTGCACACATGTGGCCATTAGGGCACCAACATCTGAGGGCAATGTATACATCAACCGCAAGGGGTACCACTCCATGAACATACAGGTAGTATGTGACAGTGACTGTCGCATACTGGATGTGGTAGCCAAGTACCCTGGATCCTGCTATGACTCCCACATCTTCCACCACTGTGGCCTATATGAGGCCTTTGAGATAGGGAAGATCACTAGTGGATGGCTGATTGGGAGGTATCATTGTCAGCAATACCAGCTATTGTGGAAATGTGGTCATGTCTGTGGGACATGCAGACACAGTGTGGGCATGGGTGTATGCACAGTGCAGCACAACACGACCGCAAGACACATAGAGTTATGCGATGTAGTAAAGGGACAGCAGGATAGACAAGAGAAATAGCACAGAAGGGACAGAAACCGGTCTACAATGAAGGGCCAAAGACTGCAGCCTGTGCACCACCCATGGACATGTGCCACCCCCACATGGCCGCATAATTGCCATGCTGTGGAAGTACATGGGTCACAATGTGTGTGTGTGTGTGTGTGTCAACAGATGACACATGTCGCAGAGCACAACAGACTGGGCAAGTAAACTGTGATGTATATTACCCCCAACAGGTGACAATGGATACCTGCAACGGCCATGGCTGATGACACCTGTGTGACATCCACAGACTGCAACAGAGATGCGATACAATGAGGCCCTGTCCAGCACCAGATCTGTGATTGAGCGGACCTTTGGACTTCTAAAGTCCAGATTCAGATGTCTCGACTGCTCTGATGGGGCCTTGCAGTACACCCCCGAGATGGCCTGCAGGACCATGCTTGCATGCTGCATATTACATAACATTGCACTGTTGCGGCGTGTGCCACTGCCAGACACAGACCAGGAGGATGGCATTGCTCAGGAAGGGGACATGGAGCCAGAGAGCACAGCAACTGAAGCAATACATGGAAGAGTGTCTGGGACACCATGCAAGACGTGAACCAATCCAGCAACACTTCTGAGGTGGAACAACAACAACACCCCAAGGGTGGCACCAGCAGCAGTATTTTACAACAAGGTGGAAGGAAGAACACCAACACTGCCCACATGACACCACAGGATGGGATACTGTCTTCCAGGTGCTAAGCAACTCACGTGGCAACACTGCCGCAGGACCTGTGCCCACGTTCATTGTACAGTACCTGGCCAACATAGCAGCAGGCACTGAGATGCCCCTGACCCATGTACTGACCCCCACAGTACCCAGTGACAGCCGTGTGGCTACATGGTCCACATTGTGCTGTGGAACATTGGAAATACAGATAGTGTGTTTGTGCATGTATCCAATAGCCGCAAGGAGGTCAAGCTGCATGCTGGAATGCATTGGTAGAGGCATGTGTCGCAAAAGTGTAGTGATGGCGCTGCCATTGTATGATGCACATATGAAGCCTCAACAGTGTACTGTATGCAGTGCTGCAGGCCTCGCTTCTGTGTGGACAGGGCAGGCCAAATAGGTTGCTACAGTAAGTGATCAAACCACTACAGGTGTGGAGGTCTGACAGGGCAAGAGGATGTAGTTACTGGTGGGTGAGGGAATGGTGGGACATGTAAGAAACAGTCAAATACCTCCATTGCACAGGCAGGTATACAATGTGGTGCAGGTACATGCAATAAAATGGATGCACAGGAACAGGGGGCAGGACACGACAGTGGATGGTGGCAGACCGAGGGGCTATGTGGAGCTGTCCCTCCACACAGAGTGTGTAGTGGTGGCATTTATTTATTTATTTGCTTTTGGTAACCGGGTAAGCACACTAGACAGCCGGTGCCTATTTTCAGGTGCGACCCAGGAGAATCACAGGGTAATTACATAGGAGAAGATACACTGACAACAATTACAATCAGGAGCATTGACGACAATTACAATCAGGAGCAGGCATACTCCAACAATGAGACAGCGTAGTAGTTACAGAGATAACATTTTGTCAGGTGCATATGGTACAGAATAACTTATCGATAGATACATAGACAGCATTGCAATCAGGAGCAGAAACATTTTGTCAGGTGCGTACGGTTCAGAATAACCTAACCATAGGGAAGCAGCACGTACTCCAAAAAGGTGGGGTGAACAACAAGGGATTGTGAGAAGAAGCAATGGAATTGCATGTAGACAACCACAGGTTGGCCTACCTTGCCACAGGAGGTTATTAGGGCAGGCACAGTGAATGTGCTGTACACACCCACAGAACAGGCAAATGGGGTACAATTCTGTGGGGAATGAGAGTGGAAGTGGCTCATACAGGGTGGGATCAGGTGAGCAGACATTGTGCATGACACCTGCCATAGTGTATGGGTGTTGTGCTGCACATCTGCACACACCATCCCTGTGAACAACCCCCCATGCCCGTACAGCGGTCTGGCCAGACTTGCAACTGGATGATCCCATGGTAAAGGTGTGCGTGTTGTGATGCCCTTGGCTTATGTTGCCCATATGTCCCTATTCCCACCTGTGGCATGTTGTGTGCCACAGTACTGCATTTGCCCTCTGTGTGTGGCTGCACATTGTCCTGGATGAAACTGCAGGTGTTGCCAGCATCTGCACATTGGAACAGGACCTGGATGCAGAGTCATGTGTGGTTTGCCAGGGAGGAGTGCACATGATCTGTGAAACAGCACACTGGAGGTGGCAGAATGCCACCACTGTAGTGGATGTGACCAGGGTCATATGCTACAAAACAGTTATATATCTGTTAATGGTTACATGGTTATATGATGTTGGTAATGACCCCCAAGGACCATGTCGTCTGCACATCACACCACTCCATTCCCCCCAATTCTCCCCACACTCATCTGCAGATGCCCTTGTGATCGTCCAAGGCCCTCCTGATACCCTCCACTGTGCCGGCCCTTACCACCCCCTCCGACAGCCCTGTACAGGGCCAAACCACACCACTTGTGACATGCTACATTCCATTGAGTCCACTACAGCAACATTTGGCTGAACAGCGGCTGACAATGCATAGGGCATGTACGGTGACAGCCATTGTGGGTGCAACAACCCATCACATATGACATGTGGGCATGGCACCAAGGACAGTAGCAACACAACTTGCTGCTGTAGCCACCAGGCACCACGCACTGGCCATGGCCACCAGATCATGTGTACAGTGTCACCATGGCAGGTGTGCAGCACATCTCTGTTGTTGGACAGTAAGCAGACCCACCATACCCAAGTGCCACCGGTGCCACCTGGAGGGCCCTGTACACCCCCAGATGGAGTGCTGCCATACAGGCCCATGGACAGCCCAGTGATATGGCCACCCTAGTGATGTGGCATGTGTACATAGCACACCACCAATTCTTGCTGCCAAAGCAGTGCCCCATAATGTCATGTACCATGTGTTGTGACGTCAGCTGTGTAGTGTACAGCTGTCACATATGGCCATGGGTTTTTCCCCAACACACATACAATAGCACAATAGTGCCGCATGTATGTGACTGCATGTGCATGATGTCAGTCACACATGCATGATACACATGAACCACCATGCAGACAGCACTTGGGGACAAGGTCAATGTGTGAAACAACAAACATTTATTAACCAAACAGCAGGAACAAAAAACCCACTCCCCCAGTTAAGGCAACAATAACAATAAGCAAAACTATGTACAGATAATCCCCCCAAGCATAATAACAGACATAATACACAGTAGCCTAAAACTCGGCAAAGAAATGTCACTACAGCCCCCACAAGAACATGATAACAAGCGTTAAAACAGGTATTCCAGCCACCTCCCCCAGAAACATAGATTTTGATGGCAGATAAGGACCGCTTGGCCCACCCAGTCTGCCCATTTCCCTATCTAATGGATAAGCTGCAGATCTTAGTTAACCAGCAGCCTACTTCTTCCTACCCCCACCCCCTAGAATTGCCTTATGACTGTCCCATGCATGCTTGAACTCCACCACTGTTTTTGACTCCACAACCTCCTCTGGAAGGCCGTTCCATGCATCCACAACCCTCTCTGTGAAAAAATACTTCCTTAAATTACCTCTGAGCCGCCCCTTCTATCTTCAAATTGTGCCCCCTTGTTCTTGCACATCTCTTTTTTTGAAAGATGCTACCCTCTTGGACTTTGTTGACTCCCTTGAGATACTTGAAAGTTTCTATCATGTCCCCCCTCTCCCTCCTTTCTTCGAGGCTATACATGTTCAGCTCCTTAAGTCTCTCTTCATCTGTCTTCCAGTGCAGACCCTGCACCATTTTAGTTGCTCTCCTCTGGACAGTCTCCATCCTGTCTATGTCCTTGCGGAGATTGGGTCTCCAGAACTGCACGAGTACTCAGATGGGGTCTCACCAACTGTCTGTACAGAGGTATAATAACTTCATTGTTTTCTACTGGTGATGCCTCTCCCATGCATCCCAGTATCCCCCAGCCCTCCTTGCTGCCCTCTCACATTGCTTGCCCACCTTTGGGTCATCTGATATGACTACCCCCAGGTCCCTTTCCATTTTTGTTGTTGTTAGTATCTCACCCCCCATTGTGTACTCTTCCCCTGAGTTTTTGTTTCCCAGGTGCATTACCTTGCACTTCTTAGCATTGAATCTAAGCTGCCATACATTTGACCATTCCTTCAACCTTGCTAAGTCCCTTCTCATCCTTTCCACCCCACCTTGTGCATCAACTCTGTTGTAGATCTATGTGTCATCTGCAAAGAGACATACTTTTCCTTCCAGTCTCTCTGCAATGTCGCTTATAAAGACATTGAAGAGGACCGGTTCTAATACTGAACCCTGCGGTACCCCACTAGTAACCCCCCTTTCTTCAGAGTGGATTCCATTTACTATTACTCTCTGTGTCCTATTCTCCAGCCAATTCTTTACCCAGGCTGTCATCTTCAGACCCACTCCCAGGCTGGCTAACTTGTATATTAACCTTTTGTGTGGGACTGTGTCAAATGCCTTGCTAAAGTCTAGGTAGACCATGTCTACAGCCCCTCCCTAATCTACTACTTTGGTCACCCAGTCAAAGAAATCTATCAGATTTGTCTGGCATGACCTTCCCGCTGTGAATCCATGCTGCCTTGGGTTCTGAGCCCCTCTGGCCTCTAGATACTCAACAATTCTTTCCTTCAGAAGTGATTCCATACTTTCCCTACCACTGAGGTTAAACTAACAGGTCTGTAGTTTCCTGCTTCTGCCTTGCTCCCACTTTTGTGAAGGGGAATCACATCTGCCCTTCTCCAGTCCTCGGGTAACACCCAATCCTCCCATGATTTGTTAAAGAGGGTAGTCAGTGGTGTCACTAGTTCTACCCTTAGTTCTTTTAGAATTCTGGGATGAATCCCATCAGGCCCCATTGCTTTGTCCACCTTCAGTTTTAAGAGTTCTTTCAGAACCCTTTCTTCTGTAAATGGGCTGGTATCAACTTCTGTATCCAGAGTGTTTCTACTGTTTGTTTTAGGTACCTCCCACTTCCTTTGTAAATACTGAGCAAAAATATTTGTTTAGTATCTCTGCCTTTCACAGTCACCCTCTGCCCACCCTCCCTCCCTCCTCTTTATTGCCTCACTAGCCCTCCCTTGGTCTTCCTTCGCTCCCTGATGTACCTATAAAAGGTTTTATCCCCCTTCTTAACTGAGTTGGCTATCTTTTCCTCGGTTTGGGCCTTTGCTGTTCTGACTGCCTTCCCAGCTTCCTTTGCTTTAACTGATACAGTTCTCTGTCCTGCTCCTTCTGTGATTCCTTGTACTTCCTGAATGCTTTCTTTTTCTCTTGAACCTTCACTGCCACTTCCTTTGAGAACCATAGTGGTTTTTTACATTGTTTCGCTTGTTAATTTGCTTCACACAAAGGCTTGTTGCTCTGTGATGGAAGTTTTATTATTCCCCATTGTTCTTCCACCCCTCCTTCCTGCCCATTTGCTAGTGCATTCCTTAGGCACTCACGCATTTTGGCAAAGTCAGCCCTCCTAAAGTTCAGTACTTTTGCCTTTGTATGGCTTGACTCTATTGCTGTGTTTATTGTGAATCATACTGTTCGATGGTCGCTAGTTCCCAGATGGCTACCCACTTCTACATCTGTGATCCTCTCTTCATCTCCACTTGAGAGAACCAGGACTAAGATTGCTCCCTCTCGAGTGGGCTCCAATACTAGTTGTCTAAGGCATGCCCCTTGTAGGGCATCTAGAATAACCCCACTCTTTGAAGTGGCTGCTGCAACTGCACTCCAGTTAACATCTAGCATATTCAGATCACCCATCAGCAATATCTCCCCTTTTTCTGCCATTCTAAGTATTCTTTCTATCATTTCCTTGTCCATTTCCTCCCCTGAGATAGGGGTCTGTATACAACCCTGTGCAGATTGTGGTGCCATTGTGTCTCAAATTTACCCACAGTGCTTCTTCTCCTCCTGTTTTCCCTTTTGTTCTGTTGCTTTGATTCCTTCCCTTATGTAAAGAGCTACCCTCCTCCTCCTCTTTACCCTCCCTGTCCCTCCTGTAGATAGTGTATCCTGTATGTTTATGTCCCAGTCAGGTTTTGTGTGTACCATGTTTCTGTGACTGCCACGATATCCAGATGTTCCTCCTCCATCAAGGCCACTAATACAGGAAGCTTGTTACTCAGACTACGGGCATTGGTACTCATTGCTCTCCGTTTTTGATGGCTTTACCTTCTTTTGCAGCATCCCCACTGACCTGTCTACCTTGGTCTTTTCTCATTTTGTACCTGTTTTGTAGGGAGAGGCTGGATTTTCCTGCTGCTTATCAGTGCCTCTCCCTTGACTAGTTTAAAAGCTTGCCAATGAAGCATTTAAACCGATTGCTCAAAGACTTGTTCCTTCCTGGACAGATGCAGACCATCCTGCCAGTATAGGCTGGTGTCCCTCCAGGTGGAACCCCAGTCCCCAATGAAGCCAAACCCTGTGCTCCACACCATTTTTCAACCATTCATTAAACTGCATGGTGCAAAGTACCTCCTCACTCATTCCATTGACAGGCAGCACCTCAGAGAAGGATATTGTGTGTGCTACTTGTCTTAGGCCCTCCCAATTCTACAAAGTCCTTCTGCACTGCTCTAATCTCATGATTAGCAAGTCATTTGTCCTGAGGTGGACAATTACGTCCAGCTCAGACTCCCGTGCAGCTGTTCTCGTGATCCTGAGGATGCACTTTCTGTCTCTCCAAGCCATGGCACCAGGGAGGCACCTTACTTCAGTTTTCCTTCTCCCCCCAGTTCTATCCCCCTAGTAATTGAGTCCCCCACCAGGAGCTGCTTCCTTTCCTTGTGGTGTCCTCTGCCTCCTTCCTGTGGGCCTCCCTTGTGACAGTTGTCCTTAGCCTCCTTAGTCTCCTCTGCGGGTGCATCCATAGGGGAGCTATGCTCCCACAGAATGGTGTATGGATTGTTGTGTGGAACAACTGACTGGGTGGGCCTCTGTTCCACCATCCTCACCCTCCCTGAGCCCATTGTGGTCCAACTGCTGTGCTTTCTTCGCAACCTCTGAGGTAGTGGTGGTGGCTCTGGTGCTCCCTGGATGGGGGAGGTTCCCTTCCTACCATCTAGTGTGGCCTGGAGGAAGGTCCCCTTACTACTGTCCAGTGTGGCATGAAGATGGGCAACTTCCTCCCTCAGGGCAGAGAGTTGTCTGCAAATAGGGCAGCATCTCAGCCTCCAGAAAGACTCCCGGAAGACTGCTGCCCCACAGCCATTACATTGCACTACTCCCCACATTTTATTTTGTGTGTGTGTGTGTGTGTGTGATTGGTATGTAATATAGAAATATATATATATATTATACAATATGTATGCTTATATTGTCAGTGCAGTGTGCTAGAGAGGATATGACAGTGATATGCACCTTGCACTCTTGAGGAAATGATGTCAGAACCCCAGGTATAAAGGAACTATTTCCAGGGGTGGGTGGGGTGAGGGTGGGAAGGGTTGCGTCTAAACTGTGCCCTCACAAAACAATCAGCTAAAAGCTCTGACCCACCACTGCGATGAGTGCCTTCCTGTCAGCAAGATGCCCTACACAACAATTTGACACAGAAAATATCCTGCTAATCAAACAGAGAAAAATCCACACATCCAAGTCAGACACAGGTAAACCTCCCCAGCCCCAAAACAGGCCTGGTGGTTTGTGTTCTGAAAGCTGTCAGCCCCAAAATAAGTCAGCTGTGCTTTAAACTCTTCCTGCACTGAAAATGTTAAGAATTGTAACAAACAAACGTAAACCTAGATCCACCTCCCTCTGTTGCTTGTAAGACTGTCTTTTCCTGTTTCACACTGCAGGTTTTTCTATGACAACTCCTTAAGCACAGTAACTTATTTAAAAATAGTTTAACTATCACAAACTCCTATGCACCAGTAAATTATTTAAAAATAGTTTCTGTCCCAAAATCCTAGTAGTCAATCCAGCTACCCCAAAGGGACAACCAAAATGCAGTATTCAAACACTTGTGAAGTTACTTCCAAGATAAGCAGTTTGCAAGCTTATTTTTCAACTCCTCAGCTACCTGTAATTTATTTAAAAATAGTTTAACTGTCAGAAAATCCTAGCAGACAATCTAGCTGCCTCCAAGGATCTACCCAAATGCAGTATTTAAATCCTTCTGAAGTTACTAACAAGATAAACAGAGTTTGCAGGCCCCTTCTTGGTTAAACACTAAATAAATATGTGAATAAAAAGCAATTACCAAGGGTAGTTAGTTTCATCTCCCACAGAATTAAGCAAAAGTGCACGTTTGTTGCAGATATCAAGTGCAATATAGAATTTCTCACACAGCTCACAGCTGAATAAAGAAGTAGAGTCCTTCCAGGTCTAGAAAATGTGCTTTGTGTTTTTAAAAATTGCAGCCTCCAGTAACTTATAGTAATCTGATCTAGTCTGGATATCTCCACCCAGGGCAATTTGTTGACAATGGTTATGATGCAGCCCTTCCTGTTCCAATACAACACTTTTTGGTCTGAAAACAATCTCCTGCCCCTAAGGCTGTCTGTGTTTCAATTCACACTGCAGGTTTTGCTATGACAACTCCCTTAACCACAGTAACTTATTTAAAAATAGTTTAACTATCACAAACTCCTACGCACCAGTAAATTATTTAAAAATAGTTTCTATCCCAAAATCCTAGTAGTCAATCCAGCTACCCCCAAGGGACAACCAAAATGCAGTATTCAAACACTTATGAAGTTACTTCCAAGATAAGTAGAGTTTGCAAGCTTCTTTTTCAACTCCTCAGCTACCTGTAATTTATTTAAAAATAGTTTAACTGTCAGAAAATCCTAGTAGACAATCTAGCTACCTCCAAGGATCTACCCAAATGCAGTATTTAAATTCTTCTGAAGTTACTAACAAGATAAACAGAGTTTGCAAGCCCCTTCTTGGTTAAACACTAAATAAATATGTGAATACAAAGCAATTACCAAGGGTAGTTAGTTTCACCTCCCACAGAATTAAGCAAAAGTGCACGTTTGTTGCAGATATCAAGTGCAATATATAATTTCTCACACAGCTCACAGCTAAATAAAGAAGTATTGTCCTTCCAGGTCTAGAAAATGTGAAAACAGGAATTGAACATATGTACAGTCCACATCACACCACCCCCCAGCAATCAATGCAACAGAACTATGTACAGATTAGAGACACCAGTCCCTAATGGTGCCTCAGGGCAGACAGCAGGGCACTGAGGGGACTGTGGAGTTGGGCAACATCCACCATGATTGCCTCCACAAGGTCGGTGAGGATGTGGTCCCTGTCATCCTGCTGTGCTGGGTGGTTGTGGGCCTGCTGCACAGCATCCTCCATCGCATCCTGCTGTGCCTGACCCTGTTCAGCAGCTATCTGGGGCACCTCTATGGGTTCCTTCTGTGGCTCAGCCACCAAATCCACCATGGCAGCTTCTCCACCCTGTTCCTCCAGTACCTCCACCACTGGCCCCTCCTGCTCCTGTATTTGGCCTTGCACCTCCATCCCCTCTTGCTCGGCAGCCTCCACAGGCTTAGCAGCATGTGAGCCAAACTGCTGGTTGTCCTCATGTGCAGTGGCTATGTCTGAGGCCCCACCTGTGGTGTCCTGGATATCCTCCTGTGTGTTGCCTTGCTCCTGTAGCACCTCCAGTGCATCATCCTCCACAGGCTCCACAACATGCCCTTCCTCCCCATGTCCCACCTTGTTGCCCCCACCCTCCTTCTCATCCTCCATTACAGGTGGCAGTGGGTGGGCCCTCCTCCATGTGTGCCGGGAGCGTAGCACATATGCTCTTGCATCCTGCTCCTTCTGTTCTGCCATGGCCCTTAACAGTGCCATGTGTCATGGGGTAATATGGGGGTGTACACCTATGATAGGGGAATAACACATTGGTGTGCATTCTCAGCATTACCCATAGTACAGTACAAGTGTGTGACCGGGTGGTGCCCATGCTTCACACATAACACCCCACAGTTGCCATGAAGTACCACGGGCCCCCCCCACCATGGCTAGACACTCACATGCACCTTGCACTGCACACACTGTTGTGCTGCGCTGTCCCTATGCACACCTGGGACACATGTTGTCTCATCACCCTCATATGACTTGTTGACCCAGCAGTGGCCCATCTTGCCAACAGCTGGTCCGCAGGCAACCCTATGCCCTCGGGTCTATGTGTGCCATAGCTGGACCTTTCAATATGAATAAACCATTTGCCACATATGCACCTACCTTGCCTTTGATGTCCTGTCAACCACGCTGGTTCACCACTGCGTATTGTTCACTGGTGCCTGTGTTGTTGTTCTCTGACCTGTGGAGACAGGTAACACATATTTATATGCAATGTGCCCACAGACATGCTGTGAGTTGCTATGCTGTCTGTATATGGGCCTACTTGGTGACATACTCATCTTCCACAGGTCACTGCCCAGTCCAGCTCTCAGCATCCCTCCTTGCTGCCATGGACATCAGGCTGGATAAGATGGCAGGATCCTGCTTAGTTGTATCTTGCCATTTATGCTTCAGTTGTCTTGGGGTGCACCTCACCACTGACACTTCCCACAGGCAGGCCCCAATGGCCCTCCACATCCTGTCCCTAGCTGTGGGTGGATGGTTCCTGCGCCCTGATGGCAGCAGTGTGGTTCTCCACTGCTGCACCAGGTTCACTAGTTGTGCAGTTTCTGCAGCTGTAACATTTGTTGCCCTCCCACTTAAGGTGGTCATTGCTGCAGTTGTTTGCCTATTTTCCTGCTTTCTAGGGCTGTCCCAACAGTGTACTGCTTGCCTGTTGTGTCTATGGGGACTGTGGCATCGTTCGTTGTGATGGCACATGTTTGCACACAAGACACATGCAGGCTGCACGTGTGGCCTGCATCACCGCATGCTGCATATGAACTTCTTTTCACCGCATAGGCGTGCTGTTTATACCGCATGTCGCTTGTGCATGATTTTCTACATTCTGGACATTGCAGTTTATGCGGTTGACATGTTATGCTCCTGCTGCAGGACTACACGCATCTGCGGCATGCAGCAATGCATATGTTATTCCTGTCTTGTGTAGCACACGTGTGTGCATGCAACTCTGTCCACTCCATCACAAGGACCAGTGACACAGCCCCCCTTTGTGGTTGTACAGCAGTCCCAGCATGCATCTCCACACACACACACGCCACACACACACACACACACACACACACACACACACACACACAGACACCTGGTGCACTGCTCAGTGTATTTGGACATACATTGGGGAATCCATTCGTCACCACAGGGTGACCCCATTAACCACCCTATATCTTCCACCCCTCAGCAATCTCCCCACCAATCATGTTCTGTCCCTCCCCACACACAGACTCACTACTTGTTACGCAGTCATTTGTGGTGCACCCTCTCAAAGGCCTTCATGTTGTCCGAGTGGGTCATGGCCATGATCACTCCATGGCCAACCACTCCTGTCACCCCAAGGGTGATGTCGGTCAGAGCTACTGGACATGACTGTCCACGGGTACAGCCATACAAGTGTGTGTCTGGCAGCCCACATCACACTTCCACATGTGCATCCATGTGCATGTCTGTGGCATGCATGACAGTGTGGTGGATACGATGTCCACAGGGGCATGCCACTGTTTTGGGCACTGGTGTGTGGCTGGTGTACTGCAGGCACATGCACCATTGCCATGCCTGTACTGTGGCAACATGCGTCTGTTGTTCTAGGGGTGCATGCAGTCCGCCATCAGTGGTGGCATGTGACTGACTGCACACTCTTGTGGTTCAGTGACCATCACTTGTGTTCAGCTGTATCCAGTCGCCCAATAGACATGCACAGCTGGCACAGACCACTATGGGGACACATTCCCAAACATGTCCTTCACAACCCAGAGTGTCAGCCTGTGTCAGAAGGCTGCACATCACACATGGCCCATTATGTCACCTTTATTACATACATGTGTGTTACTTGGGCTACACTGTGCTGGAACAGCCTGTGGTGAGACACACCCCATGCATGTACCCCGTAATGACACACACTCTACACAGTCATACATCCCTTATCCAGTGAGCAACACACAGTATTCCCCTTTGACACCCCCCCCCGACTGTTCAGTCTCACACAGTATATTACTCTGTGTCCATGTTATCATGGCTTCTTGGCAAGTCTTTCTCTTTGGTTGTTGAAAGTCCTGTGTCTCTCCAGCTTACTGCTGTGTCCATTTATCACTGCTGGTGCCTCCCCGCATCCTTTGGCACCGCTGTTGTGCAGGTGCCTGCCACTGTTGTGTCCTGCACAACTGATGCATGTGGCTTTTGGCCTCACTTCTTGGTTCCTGTTGGTGGGGCATGCTCATCATGTTGCTATGGTGTGTCCTGTATGTCCTCTGGTTGTTGTCCCGTGACAGGCACGGCAGTGGGACTGCCTTGCTGGCCTCCAGCTGTGTTTACCACAGCCGACTGCTGTGTGGTGCCTGCTGTCCAACAGTACTGTTTTTGGTGGTCATGAGTCATATGGCTGCTGCCTGTCTCGGGGCCCCTCCAACCCCTCCCACTGCTGTAGGAAGATGATGTTGAAATTTGAACTCATGATGGATCAGTTCCGGGGACAATAACATTGCTAGATCCAGCATTTAATTAGTTTGGGGAAGGAAGGGTTGTGTGGCACATATTTTACAGCAGAATTATGCCTGGGAGAAGAAGACAGATCACCTGGCCCCAGGTTCCAAGACATTTCCACCACTGGTGGTGTTCCTTACCATAGTGCCACTGTCATTACAATTCACTGGTAGCACTTTCCATTTAACGTGACTACAGCTGTCTCACATAACATGGAATGGTGCAATTGCCTGGATGGCGGGAGATAAATAAAAGAAACCCTAGGTATTTTTCTATCTAGCATTTCCTATGTCGTGGCAGCCTCCCACAAGTTCCTAGACATAAGGAGGTCATTTATGGCACTTGGGACGTTCCTAACGGGAAAGGTATCTATTGCAGGTGATGTTTCTATCTGCCAACTCAGGGCATTCTCATGGCAGCACCCATTTTTGACTAAAAAAGCAGGATGTGCAATTTCTACAATTACCATCAAGTCCATTTGGCCAGAAGGTTGTGCCCAAGTACCAGGGTAGTGACAGTCTGTCTGTCCAGAAGCAAAATTCATATGTCTGCAATGCCTTGATGTCTCTGCTGGCTCAAGGAGGATGATCCATGGTCAGGGTAGAGCCCAGGTCTTTCATAAGGCAGCACAGAGATACTGCCACTGAATCGCTGGGACTGGCAGTTGTTCCAGTCTGAGCTAATGTGTGGTGGTTCTGGTGGTGGTTGTGGGGGGGGGGGGGTCATCACCTGTTTCAGGTATGACAGTCATACCAACAACATTCCTTGTTATGCCGGACAGTCACACGATGGTGGGAGCAAACCATCCTTCTGGAGGCAGGAGGCATCTAATACAGACACTGAGCATTACTGGTCGCCCCAGGGCCCTACGTTTAGACTTTTGTTTTCCTATGGACAGAGAATAAGAACATCAGTAAAACATAAGGCCCCCTGATGAGGGAACTGAAGATATGACCTTCTGACCTGAATCTGAGAGTGCTGCCAGTTGAACCATACTGACATTCGGTTCTATGTCATATCAGCGGTCGCAAAATAGCGATCGCTATTATGGCGAGTGTATATCACAAAAAGCAAATTAGCGATATACACAAGGAAGCCACCAACATCTAACTGAAAAACTGTGTTTTCTGCGGGGGGTCTGTGCCCTGTACACACACCCTCAGGCTTTGCCCCGGCACCCCCTCCTGAATTTAGATTACTAACTCCAGGATGCATGTTGGGAGGTCGACACTCTGGTTGCCACAGTAAAATTAAGTCAAGAGATGCAGGCAGCAGCAAAACTTTTGCACCGGTCCCCAGCCCTGAACCCAGTACCTACTCCGCTAGAGCTAGCCACCCTCACCACCACTCCACATGGCTAGCTCAGCTGCAGCAGGCACACCAGCCCCCTACATACCCCTTCCCTGTCCCTCCCCTTCCCCTTGTTATCCTCCCCTTCTGGTCACCATTCCCTACCCTTGCATTCGTGTAGGACTGCTACCCTTGCAGGGTAGCCCAGTAGTATATCGCCCAATATGAGTCGCCGTTTTGACCCGGCACCCATATTGGTTTGTTATTTTATTTTATTTTATTTATTTATTCAATTTGTTAACCGGGTAAGAGCACTGGGCAAATCAATACCCTTTTTCAGGCAAGACCCAAAAACACACAACAAATATGCCATAACATAGACAACAAATAAGTTAAATGCATAGATAATCAACAAGTATAAAATATTGCATACAAGCAGAGGACATTAATAAATACATTTACAAACATCCTGGCAAGACAAATATTCTTCCAGCGTAGACTTAAATACTTACAATGGCACAGTGGTACGTGAACTTCTGGGAAGCTATACTCACTGGATACCCTGACATTCTAATATAGTCAACTTTTAGTCCTAATGAGGTCTTGTTACACTCTCCACATCATTGATTTGCATACCATAACCCATGATGAGTTCCTTTAGGAACTCAGTATACTAGAAAATGGCTTCTTGTGTGCACACTCTGTGTTGTAATCTTATTTTTGGGGATGACTTGGTATTTTGGTGACTGCATCACATTTATTCATCTATTCAAGTGCAATAGAAAGCACACTCTAGGACAGATGTCCCATTTCCACAAATATTTTGAGGGAATTATCACCTATGCAGTAATAAAGAGTATAGTGTACAATTAGCAGAAGTTATAGGAAAATCAAATGATACAATTAAAATAACATTCTGCAAAGGGATTTTCTGTAGATATGTCTATAATATATAGTACTGTGAGAATATCATTGTTGACATATTCCTGCTGTAGTTGAGGGACCCCATAGCAAAGAGTTGTTAAAAGAGCTTTAGATAGAAACATAGAAACACAGAAGTTGATGGCAGATAAGGACTGCAAGGCCCATCCAGTCTGCCCATTTTTTCTACCTTACGAATGTGCCGCAGTCCTTTACTCTGTCAATGGCCTATCTATTCATACTCCTCTGTATTGCTCCCTTATGCCTATCCCATGCCTGTTTGAAGCCTTGCACTGTATTCGTATCCACCACTTCCTGAAGTAGGCCATTCCATGCATCCACCACCCTTTCTGTGAAAAAGAACTTCCTCACATTACCCCTTAATCGGCCTCCCTCTAATCTCATGATGTGTTCTCTTGTCCTGCTATTTTTCTTATATTGAAACATGTTAGACTATTTCACCTTGTTAATGCCCTTAAGATGTTTGAATGTTTTGATCATATCACCTCTCTCCCTCCTTTGCTCTAGGGTATATATATATATTGAAAGATCTGCTCTGCTGAAAACCGGGATGTTATGGAGTTGGGAGTTCCATTCTTTGGGAGCTGTAGAGGCAAGATTTCTATTTTTGCTCTTAAGTCATAGGGTAGGGTTGCAGCCTGCCTGCTGTTGGATTGGATCATCCACCTTTTAGGGTTCTACTTGATTCCTTCAGTTTTCCTCAGAGAGGCTCTGTTTTTGAGCTGTGTTTTGGAGTGGCCATCCTATCACAGTTTCTGATAACAGGTACTGCTACAGTACATCATTCACTGTTTTAGTGATATATTTGGGCTAAACACATGTATCTAATATCATATAGACATTTAATTGTATCTCTGGCCAATCAGGAAGGTAAAAAATAAAGCTGTTAAGATGCCTTTCCATCCTATATCTTAAGTACTATCTCTTATGGCACCATGGCTGTCTTTTCCAACATAAAAAGTATTGTTGGAGAAGATGTAGTGTAGTGTACTATCCAGTTGTGGAAAGTGGTAGCATTAGGGGTAGGAGTTGTGAGGTGTGATTGTTTATTGTATAGAATCAGAATTACAATCCTTTGAGTCATAGACTTGTTTGCGAAGGCTCCACATCAGTTAAAGAAATAAAAATACAGTGTATAAGAGAAAAGAATACAGAGTAAAACAAAATACAGAAATTAGACATACTCAGGTAACATATGTTTACATGAACTTGTCATAATACATGGACTGTATGTCCAGGTTACAGCTTATATAGTGAGTTACCTCATCTGGGAGCATAGAGAAGTTCCCTGGTCAGTGCCAATATAGGAAATAGTTTCATAGGGTCATGGAGAACCCAGAGTTGCATTGGCAGGATAGTGGGAGGGGGAGACATAAGAGGGTGGGGTGGCAACCTGCTATTCATTTGCTGCATGATAGTTAGTTGAGCTGGAATAGGCTCCTGTGTGGCCACGGTTTCCGTAGTTTAGTTGGGTCGGGTGGCAACAATATGTGAGTGAGATGAGTTACAGTTACAGGTTGCTGAGTCCAGGAGCAGGGTTTTGAGACCTGTCTTGAATTGGCTGAGGCTGTGGGTCATGAAGATGGAGGACAGAAGACTGTTCAGCCATAGCAAATAAACTAGCAAAATGGTCAGAAGAGTGGCAACTGGGATTTAATGCAAAGAAGTGCAAGCTCATGCACATACTGAAGAGAAACCCTGAAGCCACCTATAGGCTGGGAGGAGAGTTGCTAGCAGTCACAAAGGAAGAAAGAGACTTGGGTATCATCATCACTGATGACCTGAAATCATCCAAGCAGACCTCTAAAGCAGTAGGTAAGGCTAGGGGGTGTTAGGTGTATTAGTAGGGTATCACAAGTCGTAAGAGGAGGATAATCCCTCTTACAAGACACTGGTTAGGCCCCATCTGGAGTACTGCGTGCAGTATTGAGGCCACACCTTCACAAGGACATTAACCAAATTGAGGCAGTCCAGAGAGGGCAACCAAAATGGTGCAGGGACTGCATCAGAAAACATATGAGGACAGATTAACAGAGCTCAATATGTATACCCTTGAGCAAAGGAGGGAGAGAGGTGTCTTGATCGAGGCATTCAAACACCTTAAGGGCATTAACAAGGTGAAAGAGTCTAACATGTTTAAATATAAGAAAAATAGCAGGACAAGAGGACACAGCATGAGATTAGAGGGGGCCGATTAAGGTGGAATGTGAGGAAATTCTTTTTCACAGAAAGTGGTGAATGCATGGAATGGCTTACCACAAGTGGTGGCTATGAATACAGTGCAGGGCTTCAAATAGGCATGGGATAGGCATAAGGGAGCAATACAAATGACTATGAATAGATAGGCCACTGACAGAGCAAAGGCCGATGGCACATTTATAAGGTAGAAAAAGAAATGGGCAGACTGGATGGGCCTTACGGTCCTTGTCTGCCGTCAACTTCTATGTTTCTATGTTTCTATAGGGGGGCATGACAGCAGAAGGATCTTTGTCCAAGTGAGGTTCTGCAGTAGGGGACTAGAAGAGTAGAGTTTGCTGAGCATCTTAGGGTCCGCCTGTGGGGGGCTGTACGGATGAGCAGGTGGAGGCTGGAGGGGGCTTGCTTAAGGTGTATCTTTTTGGCAAGAAGACATGTCAAGTACTTAAGCTGGCCTTGGAAACTTAGCCATCCTGTCTGATTATAAAGCTCACATATATGCATTAACCTAACACATCCCGAGACTAGACGGCAAGCTTTATTAAGGGCAATGTCGATGCTATGTAGGGTGGTTTGATCAGCTGATCCATATATGACAATACCGTAGTCAACCAAGGAAAGTACAGATGAGGACACAGCGAGATGCATGGCCTGAGGGGTAGGGAGTGCTTATGCCTGTAAAGGATACCTAATCTCATGTTAATAGAGAAGGTGACTTGTTGGATGTGGGAGTGGTAGGAGAGGGAGGAGTCTAAGTTGACTCCAAGGTATTTGAAACTTGTGACCTGCTCCAGGGTGGAGTCATGGGTGTTTCTTACCACTAGAGGTGCTTGACAATGGGGGCTTTGGTGGTGTGCAAAGATCTTGGTCTTTGTTTTCTTGTAGTTGATTATAAGACGGTGTTCAGCGAATCATGTTTCTATTTCCCTTAAGTGACTCTATAGAGCCGATTGAAGGGAATTAGGATGAGGATGTTTCCAATATAGAACTGCATCATCCGCATAAAGTAGCATGTGACCACTGCAGGATTTAGGGAGAGAATTAAGTTAGAGGGTGAAAAGTAGGGAGCCAAGGATAGACCCTTACGGGACACCAGTACAAACTGTTTTGCATGAGGAGATAGTAGTATTTATTTTGACTTGTTGGGTCTGATTTGAGAGGTAGTTTTTGAACCATGCTGAGACTTCCGGAGCAAAGTTTAGGGATGGAAGGGTATGGAGTAGGGGCTCATGGCTAATTGTTTCGAATGCTTTGGCCAGGTCCACATAGATAGCTCCAGCCATGGAGCCTTGATCTAGTGCCTCATGGACGAAAGCAGTGAGTTCAATAAGCGCTGTGGAGGTCTTGTGGCCCTTTCGGAAGCCATGCTGTTCATGGCAGAGCAGGTCATGTTTGGATAGGTAGTTGGTTAGTTGATCTGATACTATTTTTTCAAGAGCCTTAGAGAGGGGTGGGAGGATTGATATTGGCCTATAATTGCTTGCGGCTGTAGGGTCTTCATTCTTCAGGATGGGCGTGATTACTGCTCTCTTCCAGGCCGAGGGGAATTGGCTGAGACATAATGACAGGTTGAGGATTTTAATGAGATGTGGCAGTGTCACATCCGGCGAAAGCCGAATGAGTTTGAGGTCCAGGGAATCACTGCTGTAATGGGAGTTCTCCAGAGCCTTGGTGAGATATCTTAGGGCCTCCTTACATAAGATGAGTTTTAGCCTAAAGGGTGCAGGGATGTTGGTGGCCGAGGGGATGTGGGATGTGTGGGTGGTAGGGTCAAAGAAGTGAGGTGGGAGAATATGAGAGAGGTCTGAGAAGGAGGTGTTTAGTGCCTCAGAGATAGCCATAGGATCATGGGTGGTAGCCCCATTTACTATAAGTTGGACAGGGGTAGGGGAAACAGTTTTTCCACAGAGATCCTTGGTATTGCTCCAGAAATTTTTCCCAGAGCCCCAGGTGGAGGTGAGGGTTTGTTTATAATATGTGGATTTGGCTTGTCTGGTGGTCCATGTGCATTTGTTATGGGCCTCTCTGTATCGTTGCCAATCCTGCGGGAGCTGCGAGACAAGGACCTTATACCACAGGTTATCCCTCTGTTGCATTTTATTTATTTATTTATTAATTAAATTTTGGTGACCGGGTAGGCCCACTGAGCCCCGAAGGTCCCTTTTTCAGGGGCGACCCGGGATAACAATACAAGTTATAAGAATGAACAAGGACATAAGGAACATTTGAGGCATTGTGAGTTACACCATGAGGTCATTACAGTTAAGAAAAATAGTGGATACAGGCATGGTAAAAAGAAAAGCAGTGGATACAGGCATGGCTTACAGGCACGGTAAAAGAAAAGCAGTGGATGCAGGAATGGGTACAGGCATGGTTATCATCATCACATGTAAGCAATTGGTAGTACTTTGCATATAGTTTATTCAGGGGTTACACGTGGCTTCTGGCGAGCAGTCTGTATAAGGCAGGTAGTAGGAAGGTTAAGCTAGGAGACAGGATTTGTTCAAGTAGAGCTTGGGAGATCCAAGGTGTGTTTCTTTTCTTTAAAATTTGTTTGGAGAAGGGTGTGAAAATATCACAGGCCCTATTGAAGATGGCAATAAAGTAGATGAGCGCAGCGTCCACTGACCGGGCTCTGTGAACAGGGGACCAGTCGCAGGAGGCAAGGTGGGATTTGAAACATGCTAGATAACCTTTTCTAAGTTGTCTGTGTCTAGTGACATTTGAGGGGGGGGATTATTGCGGACCACAGGCAGGTCACAGGGGAGTGGTCACTATTAGAGTCAGGGAGCACAGTGACTTGGGAGATGTTTTTAGGCCTGTTGATGAAGATAAGGTCGATGACGATTGAGGTTCCTGTTCTGGTATCCGGTCTGGTTGGGAAGTTGACGACCTGGGTGAGGTCACAAGCTAAAGCTGAGTGTTTGCTGGGGGATGAGGCAGGTGAGAGCCAGTTGACATTGAAGTCACCAAGTAAAATGATTTCACTCCGAGGTGGGAGATGGGAGATACTATCCAATACGGAATTGAAGGCTAGTTTTTGGTTGCTAGGGGGAATGTAGACTGACATAATGTAAAGAGTTTTACCTGGGTTGCCTAGGCTGAGCTTGACTGTTAGTGTCTGGGCTCCATGCATAGGTGGCGGTGTGTGGACCTCAAGGGAGCGAAGGGAGGATCTTACGTAGACAGCACATCTGCCTCCTCTCTTGCTGATTCTATCAGCCCGGTAGATGGTGTAGTTACTGAAGGTGATAGATCCGTTTGGTATTTTATCCGAAAGCCAGGTCTCCTATAGAGCTAGGATATCAGGCGAATGCTGGGCAATCCAGCCCTGTAGAGGGGGTAAACTTTTTTGGGAGGCTGCAGATGTTGATTGTAGCCAGCAGGAGGCCTCCCTGCCTGGCGTCAGCAGAGGTAGGGAGTGGACCTGGGTTGGGGTGTCTGTTACCTGAGAGCAGCAGGAGGAGGAGTGCGTGTCAGAGTAGTGCTAACCTGAGCAGCTTTGAGGAGGTGGCTTTAGACTGGTAATTAGTGGGCCTTTTGTCGAGTAAGATAGGGAGTGGAAGGGTGCGTAGTAGGTGGGTTATCATCATAGCCGTTACCGGGGTTGGGGTGGGGGTTAGTCTGGTTCGAAAGGACCCCCCTTTTGAAACTCCCCCTTTATAATTCATTATTTGTAAAAAAAAGGTTTCATAATTTTTGTTTATTTTTTTACTGTTACAGAGTGCTAATGCACACATGATGAGCCCCATCACTTTCTCTCTGCATGCATTCCTCCTCCTTCTGCTAATCAGCTCCCTCAGTACCAGTAAGATGACTGGAGCTGCTTTGTAAGTCTTTCTCTGCACCCTCCCCTTATGACTGGCTGGCCAATTGGAGCTCACATCAGCATCGTGAATGTGATCTCAATACAGCACGGCCACTGCCTACAATTCACACTGTCAGCTAGCACTGGAGGAAGATGGAGCATGGTGGCAGGCTCAGAGATGACGTCACCAGGAGAGCAAAAAAGAAGTAGAGGACCTCTACTTATAATATTATCAGTCACCGGCAGCTAAATTTTGCTGACCGCTATTGCCGAAGATGTGTCCCTTAATAACTGTATATTAAGGGCTAGGTTGTGCAGTTGGGCAAGAGAGCTTTTCGGGTGGCGGGCTGAAAATGTAGAAATAAATTATTTAAATCCCCTCTATACAAAAAGAAAAGTTGTCATGTTTCATATGCCTGTTTTAACTTTTCATAAGTAAAGCAAAAGAGGTACCACAATGGAAAGGCAATGCAAGTGTTTGGAAGGGTCTGGCTGGGATCTCCACTGCCACCTCATTAATTGTGCTGTTCAGAGAGGTCTTCACTGTGGTCCCATTTTCATGGACATTCAGTTCCACTTTGGTCTGTGTCATCTGTGCCAGATGCCGTTATATCAAATAAGTTGTGATGTGTTTTTTCCAGATGACCACGTGCCAGTAGAATGACATTTGTTGCTACAGTTCACTTTTTTGAACATACCCACTGTACTTTTGGAAGCATGGTGGGGTGGGTTGGGGGTAGGCATTTAGGAGATGGTAACTTTGCACTGAAAATCCCCGCTGCTGTCAAATTACCTTTCCCCTCACTCCCTTTGTCATACCTACCACACTGGAGAATGGAGTGGGGGCAACAATTGTAGTACTCAATATTGAACTAAGACTTATGTTGTAGATTTTTTTCCAAGCAGGGTGCCTGGAATAGAAACATAGAAATATAGGCAATAATGGCAGAAAAAGACCAGAGGTCCATCCAGTCTGCCCAAGTTCCCTATAATCCCTGGAAACTACAATTTCTCCAGAGTGCTAACCCTCCCTGTCCTCTTTCTAGTCACCTCCTTAGTCCTGTTGCCTCCGGTAACCACTATTCCCTTCATTATGTCCCAGCCCTGCTTGAATCCTCTGACTGTTTTTACACCCAGCATTTCAGCTGACAGACTGTTCCAAAGTTCCACCACCTTTTCCATAAAGTAGTACTTCCTCACATCTCTCCTGAACCTACCTCCTGTTAATTTCCATTCGTGTCCATGTGACCATGAATTGGTACTCAGGCTAAATAGTACCCCGTAGTTCACTTTTATTCATTTCAGGAACTTGAAGATCTCTATCATATCTCCTCTCTCCCTTCTGGTCTCCAATGAGTACATATTTAGTGTCTTGAGGCACTCCTCATAGGATTTGCCCTGCTGTCCCTGAATCGTTTTAGTTACTCTGCACTGCACTGTCTCCAGCCTATCCTAATCCTTTCTGAGGTGAGGACTCCAGAACTGGGCACAGTATTCTAGGTGAGGCCTCACCAGGGATCTGTAAATGGGAAGTATTACCTCCTTTCTTCTGCTATCAATACCCCTACCAATACATCCCAGCATCCTGCTAGCCTTGCTATAAGCCATGTTGCACTGACTCAATTACTTAAATGGGATAATGAGTTGTGGATGGTGGGGGTAACAACAAGGGGTAGAGAGAGTTCAGATATGAGTTATTTAGACTTAAAATAAGCCACAAAAGTGCACCACTGAGCATACCATAGCCCATGGTTTCTGGGGCCTATCAGACCCAGACCCCTGCCCCTAGTAGCAAACCAGCACTGCAGTAAGTTAGTAGTGTACAATACCCAGTCAAAACCAGCTGCAGACTCTGTATTGAGGTTCAGTGCATTAGCATTTGCTCTCTCTATATATGTATCTATCTATATATCTACATATGTAATAGATAACCTACTCTAAGGTGTGCAGTCGTGCTCTGATATACGCATGCCTTGGTGTGCGTTGTTAAACATGAGTCCACAGGCCGAGTGCGTCAACCACCCAAGGTGTGTGTGTATATTAGAACGTGACCGCACATCCCAGAGTGGGTTATCTATCTTATAAAATGGCAAAATTGTTTTGAAGGGGGGTAAAAGTGCAGGTGTGAGTTCGCCTCTGATAGATGCATGGTCATGTGATGTGTTTTATACAATCAGAATGCTGGATTTGTTATTTACTTTGCTTCCCATTTTATAAATACACACACACACACACACACACACAATCTGAGCCACCCAGATAGTAATAATTGTCCTTAGAGCAGGAGGTGGAGGGGAGCTCACAGATGAGTTGTTCTGGTTTAAAATAATCTACAAAATTAGCCACAGAGTATCTAGTACCCCAAAGCTTCTGGGGCCAAGCAGCCCCCAGATCCCTTTCCTACACACCAGTAGATACAGCTGCAGATATTAAAACTCATAACATAATATGTCTGAGATAATGTCTTAGGTATATTACTTTAACAGCATCTTGCTGCCCTCCGGTACTGAATACATATGTATTCACCCTGCAGCCAGCCAGATAATAATTTTGTTTAGAGCAAGGAGTGTAGGAGATCTCAGATATGACTTCTTTAGCTTCAAAGTAAGCCACAAAATGCACCACAGAGCAATTCTAGGATTCCATGGCTTCTGGGGTACTAGCGGCCCTAAGACCCACAGCTTTTTTTAAAAAGTTGTAGACTGCATAAAAAGAACCCCCCTTGTGAAAATCCTGGCAACGGCCCTGATCATGGTGATAAGATGCTGGGTTCCAGGTTGATTGGTAGCAGGATGAGTAGGGGGCAGCAGCCTGAGGGGTAACAGAGTAGTAGTAGTAGTAGTAGTAGTAGTAGTAGTACAGTGAGAGAAGCGAGTAAGGGGGTCGGAGGCTAGCTTAGGGAGGGAGAGTGTGTATACAAGGTCATGTATCCAGGTTCAGTGGAGCCCACTGGAACGCTGTATGTGGTCATACCAGGTGAGTACAGGGTGGCTGGCAGGGCAGTTGCCATGTAGAGTTAGTTCCTTAGGGGAGGGTGGTAGAGCCATATGAGGGACTATAGTGAAAATGATGCCAGTCATCAGTGGGATTGGGAGCATATTTACTTTTAAGATGGCTAAGTGTGTGAGATTGAGATGATAGGCCACGAGTGGTGAGCTGACATAAGCTGCTGCTGGAGAAGTTGGCTTTTAGATTAATATCACCCACACGTGATGTGCTACAGCCTATATAATAGAGAGTCGACCAAGGGTGGTGGTGGGGACGGCGGTGCAATCCTCCATTTCAGCTGAGCAGCAAACGATCGCAAGCGGTGAGCAGCTTTCAGCTTAGCCTCTGTACCTGGGCAGCGGTTCAGTAGCTGGCTGTGGGGGAGGGCTTCTCCTGGCCCTCGTGACCTCCATGTTCCTCAGGGGGTCGGCTATGAAGGAAGGAAAGAGAGAGAGAGAGAGAGACAGACTTAATAAAAAAGAGGTAAGGGAAGGGGAGTATGCTGAGGGGGGCTGGGCTGTATCGGGATTTAGCAGCAGCAGGATAGAGAAAAACAAATGTCCTGCTATTTTCTACCAGCTATGCTATAAAACATATGCTCTGCTATTCTCCACCAGCTACGGTGATTGTAGTTACTGTTTCTTTCTGGGGCAGAAATTCAGTGAAAAACAGAAACAGCCTTGCTACTACTAAATGATGCATGCAGACATTTCCACAGTTACTGGGTTAGGTTTTAAACAAGCAGGTTCTGAGGGTGAAATTCATTAAGGGAATTTCCCTGCATTTAACGCCAATAAATCTGGTTACTTTAACAGGCAGGTTCTAAGGGTAAAATACATTAAGGTTCCCTGCTTTAAATGCCAATAAATTAAATTAAAGGACTATTAAAAAAGGCGCCAAGTCGGGAGATTTTGAATCTCAATCCTCCGTTTCAGCTGAGCAGCAAATGATCGCGAGTGGTGAGCAGCTTTCAGCTTAGCATCTGTACCTGGGCAGTGGTTCAATAGTTGGCTGTGGGGGAGGTCTTCTCATGGCCCTCGCGACCTCCGTGTTCCTCATGGGGTCGGCGGGGCAGCAGTTCAATAGTTGGCTGTGATTTATTATCTAACGTTATCTAAAGGTAGCAACAATAAGTTATGGTTATTTGATAGATGCATCTGAGAGCATATGTGCTGATATGTCCAAACAAAACAATGTGACAGGAGTCACGTGCTGCCTAGCTGCTGATAAGAGCACAGTTCCACTGCTCTGACCCTACTTGCTTTATTTATTAGTTTGTTGTGAGATTTTTCAGTTTTTTTAGTTCCCTTTTGACGCATTTCTCTTTTGGAGAGGCAAATTATTTCAGGATCTGTTTTTTTGGGGCTAAAAAGTGGATGCTGAGATGAGATCTCCCTTAGTGCGTCACACCCCGCCATCTACTCCTGACCAGAGCCACGGGCTTAGGAGATCTAATGCGGCATCTACCAGTACTAGCAGTGCTTCTTCTCCAGCAGGAGCCCTTACTGAAGAACGCTTCATTCAGAAATTCACTCCCCTGAAAGAAGTTAGTTTAACCTTAACAGAGGTTGTAAAATCTGTCCATCTGGCTATGGAGGATTTATCAAAAAGAATAAGAGATGCAGGCCTGGTGTTCCTGAGGGCTGAGGCGCTGGGTGCCTTACCTCTCACCACACTGGCGACCTGTCTTCGGGAATGAGCATGGATCACTGGGGGTCAGCTGAGGGAGGGCTGGGAGTGGAAAGAGTGGCTGTCAGGCAGCTGTCCATTCCAGATCAGGGAGGTTGTCTGTCTCAGCCTAAGACCACCACCACATGGAGACGTGATGGTGGTACAGGTGCAAGGGAGTTGGGCACTATGCCAGGGGCAGGTGGAACAGAGTTGGCCTAGCCAAGGCGTGTGTGCGCGCCTCCATGTATGCGTCCAACCTTCTTTGGGGCTCTAGGGAGCAAGGGGAAGAAAAAGTAGAAAAGGCAGGGGCTGTGGCTGGATAACGCACCCAGGCTGGCTCCGGTGGTCCTGCTGGGGAAGTGGGGGTGGCCCTGAAGGGACTGCAGATGTCCAGTACGGATGGCTGACACAATCTGCTGGCCCACCGGGAGTATAAACACCTATATGGGAAAAAAGAAGGATAGGAGATGCTGAGGCTCAAATGAGTTCACTAGAAAACTGGCACACGACTGGATCTGGAATTGGTGGCAGTTCGGAAGAAGATGGTCTGTCTGGAAACCCGTCTTGAAGATCTTGAAGGGCAAAGTAGGAGAAACAGTATTGTAATAACTGGCTTACCAGAATGTTTAGAGGGTACTGATTCTATTCTTTGCCCAAAAACTTTGTGAGAAGCTAACTAGACCGTCCCCTAATGGACCAACATATATTATTGAAAGAGCACACAGATCATTGCGTTCAATGCCCCCTGAGGGCATGAAGCCGCTTTCTTTTATATTTAAATTCCTAAATTATCTGGATAAGCAGTATCGTCTCTCAAAAGTAAGGAGCATGCAAGAAGTGACATGGGAAGGCTCTCAGCTTCGTATTTTCCAAGACTTGCTGCATGCAGTCCGAGAAAAAGAGATCAGCATATTGACCCATCACTTTGGAATTAATTGCTGCTCACATTCAATTTAGAATTTCATACCCTGCTAAGCTGCAAATTTTCCACGGGGATACTCCCTGCAGTTTTGACTCAGTGGAACAAGCCAAGTGCAATTTGCTCTCTTTGTTTCCTGACTTATTTAAGTCTCCTTGAATATATGAAATACTAACTGCTCAGCTACCTGCTACAGTATAGCTACTATTGTTTTCTTGACTAGTTTTGCTGATGCTGGCTTAGTAAACTGGTACTAGCAAGAATGCCAGATGGGACTGAAAATAGTTTGTATGAATATTGTTTGATTACTGCCTTTCTTAAAGTTTTAGTGATTACCGGCAGAATAATCAAAATGTTACGTATGGTTATGGTGGGGATTATTACTTTCGAGTTTGTAAGTTGTTTAATTTTTGACTTTATCTGTGTTAGAATATATTGTTGATTTTGTTTTGGTTTTGCCAGATAAGTTTTGTTTTAAATACAGAAGAAACAAAGGAGGGAGTTTAAGGATAACTCCTGTGTGCTCTTTTCTCGGTTTTGTTTTTTTAGGTATCACAACTGTTGACCTGGGTGAGCAATGCTATGCCTGGATGCTATTTTATTAAATCTGCCTCAAAACCAGATGGTATTCCAGGTGCACTTCCAATCTATTCAGAATGGTATACATTCTTTTACACACGTTTCATTTAGTTGAATATACAGTACTTACTTTATCTCCCCACCCATCTCTTATGCTAGTGGAGCTTTATGGATATTTATTCTAGATATACTGTACAGATTATCAGTCTGTTTTAATATTTTAATTAGATAGTGGTTGGGATCGAGTTTGAAGGGGGTGACAGCATGTCAATTAGTTATTCTGGAGCTTTCGACTTGTAGTGAGGCACAAGATGTGTATTGTATAAGCATGTTTCTCCGATGGCATTTATTCTGTTTTCCATGTGACAACTTAAATTATCACTGGTGGTCATGTGGCCTACTTTGTCCATGATGGTTTGGATAGCCTGGGCAGCTTGAAGGGGACTGGTAACAACTGCTTCGGACGTGGCCATCGCCCTGCTTTTGAAGATGACTTGTTTTTCCACCTCATCTTGGAGCATTTTTCTCACCCCCTCTTTGAGCGCCTCCAATTGTAAATCGAAGAGTGTCAGAGCTATACCTGTCTTTTCAATTGCAGCATCGATCATGTGATCGATTTCCTGGTTATCCTCTTTCTTGAGAACAGCGATCGGTGGTGGGCATTTTCATCCACCTCCATTACTATGGGAGTCACCATCTTGGATGACATCATCATCACCTTCATCATCCCCTGATGACGCAAGGTCTATGGGCAGGGGGTAAGATCCACCCATCACTTTTACATGACCAGCCAACACTTCTCATTGATAGTGCAGTTTCGCCATCTTGGTTTTGCAAAATATGTGATTTTTCCTGTGTTTGTGCTGCCCTCTACTAACATGCTCCTCTAACACTCTGTACGTGGTGCGAGTTCACGATTTTCCCTAAGTTCCTTATCTAACTGTCCCTGAATCCTTCTCATTTCCTCATACAACTTACCATTCTCCTCTCTCAATGTATCATTTGCACCAGTCAATAAATTATTCATCTGTAACACTTGCCTCTTATCCTCCTGCAACTTACGACACTCATCCTTCAACCAGCCTAGTTCTCGCTCTAGTTCTTGCATAGCACAATGTAGATCACTGTGACCCTTATTATGGAGTGATTGGATTTCCTATTCCATTTGCTGGCACTGCTCAGAAATTTCAGTGGACTGAGAGTCCAGCTCCTTTTTTAGAGTGGAAACTTTTGATTCCACTGCTTTAACTCTTGTTTCCACTGCCTGTTAGGCAGCAAAGAGAGTTGCAACCATTAGCCCTTTCTGATCATGTCTTTTAGCCATTGGTTTGGACTCCACACACAGTGTGCACACATGCTGTATAGGGTCATTCTGTGATTTCACATCTAGCACGAAATCACTCCAGCCCCCCTGGGAAGCCAGAAAATTTGAGACTTCAAGCCTCAGTTCTTCGCAGATAGTGGCAATATTTTTGAGATCTTCCAGTTTGTTTTTTGCATTAAATGCAGGGCACAAAGCGTATTGATCCATTTTGTATTCGATGAATTAGGCAAATTTGTCTTGGGGAATCTGAAGTCCCCTCAGGACAATACTGGTAAGGGATGGGGGAGACATTATCCTAGTCCATTCATACTGAAGAAGGGCCTGGGAGATTGTACAGATTTAAGGTAGAACAGGTGCTCGTAGGTTCAAGTTCCTGAATTACCCCAGATCTGTTCCTCCGAACACCTGCTGTTTTATTGGTTCAGTTCTGTCCAATTTGGTTCTGCTGTGGTCACCAAAATGTCAAGATGATTAGTCTCTGCAGTGTTCTAACCAAATGGCAAAAGACGACCTAGGAACAAGTGTTGCAGAAATTAGTAATAAAGTGTATTACTGTCCCCAAAGAAAAAACGTTTTGCATAGCTTACCTAGCCAGGAGCCTGAAAGATCTCTGTCTATCCAGGAAGAATGGTGGAACTCAGGGTGGCAAACAAATACCTAAGTTTATATACCTTAGATAAAAAAGTCTGTTACCGTAGTAACAGCTCAGTCGTAAGTTACTAATAACTATCTCATTGGTCAGTTTGGTGGGCATCTCCAGCTAGGCACAATAATCTTAGATATACTTTTCTTGCATACATTGGTAATTTGTAAGAACAATGAAGTAATTATACATATGTCAGTAAAAGAGTCATATTTGCTAACGCCACAAGGTGGCACCCTATACCGCAATTATACTGCAGATTTTTCATAATACTAAACAATAACTAAATCATGAATTTTGTTAGAATAATTTCCCAACATATTATAGTGATGGTATATGGGGAACCTGAGGGTTAGCAGGCCTACATGAGGTAGCGTAGGCTATTAAACAATTCCCTACAGATAAGGCTCCAGGGCCAGATGGCTTCACCCATACATTTTATAAGGCCAGTTCTGCAGAACTTATTCCCTGTTTGACGAACCTCTTCAATCACCTCTTTTCTGTGGGTATTCTGGATCATTTAATAGCTGAAGCATGGATTACTCTGCTTCTCAAACCTGATAGAGAGGAGATGTTGGCAAGGAGTTATCGCCCTATCTCCCTTATCAACTCGGACCTTAAATTACTCGCTAAGATTTTAGGGAATCAACTTCTTAATATCTGGAATGGGCTGATTGGAGTTGAACAGGTGGGTTTTACATAGGGCAGACTCTCCAGTGATCATTTACATAAGCTGCAGCATCTTATTTCCACTGCCAGAGAGAACTGACGCTCTGTGGCCCTTGTCTCCCTGGATGTGGAAAAGGCATTTGGTAGTGTTTTATGGGCCTGTTTGTTTGCTGTTTTGTGCGAATTTGTAATACCAAATGAGTTTATACAATGAGTCTGTGTTCTCTATCAGTGCCCAACAGCTGGTGTTTGGTGTAATGGAGTACTCTCTAATATGATTCATCTGGAGAGGGAAACTCGTCAGAGTTGTCCATTGTCTCCCCTACTTTTTAATCTGCACATTGAGCCTTTACTCTGGAGATTACAGTCTGATCCTTCTATTAAAGGTTTAGCAGTTGGAGGTGCTAGATATAAGCTCTTTGCATATCCAGATGATCTTCTGCTTCATATTGAAGATCCCTTGACATCAATTCCAGCAGCTCTGGATAACATTATTAAGTTTACAGAAATTTCGGCCTATAAACTAATCTAGGTAAAACCAAAGTTCTGTCTTAAAACAATTTACTTGGTAAACAGTCCATTATGTACATGGTCTGACCTGGGAGCCTTACACACTTACTTACTTGGGTACTAAGCTCTCTTGGTACCCTGGTGATTTGGCCAGATTAGACCCTCTTTTGCTCCTGATTAACTTGGTCTTACAAGGATGGTCAGCTCTTCCTATGACTATGACATTATGGGGACGTATAATTATTGTGAAAATTAATCTTCTCCCTCATCTTCTTTATCTCTTAGGAATGTTGAATATTTTTCTCCTTAAACCTTGGTTTATTAGACTTCAGTGTCTTCTCAATTATTTTCTATGGCAAAGGGGAGTAGTTAGACGGTTCTATTTTAAACTAACAGTTCTGCAGCATCTGGGGAAACTTCATTTACTGAACTTCTTTTTCTATTATAGCCAGGGCCCCTAGTATTCTGCGGCAGAATTTTCTGATTTCTGCGGCAGGGCTCCTTGGCTTCTGCGGCATCATTTTCTGATTTCTGTGGCATAATTTATTCATTTCTCTGGCAGAACGCAGTCCTGCCATTAGCTAAATATTATGTGATGTCATCAATTACATCATATGATTAGCATCGAGGAGGGGCTTCGGGTAAATGAGGTGGGAAAGAAAGCCTGACACGATGAAAAAAACAGTATATTTGAATGGGAATTCACCAAAAACAATTAGTTCTGCAACACTCTATATATTCTGTGGAATGAGGCAAATTCTGTGGAAAATTCCACAACAGCAGAATCACAGAATTCCAGGGGCCTTGATTATAGCGCCTTGCATGGCAGTAAGTATCTGCAGTGGGGGAGGTTCAGTAATACTGACATTAGAGGAGAATACATACCTCTGTGGCTTCTCATTGAGAGGAATCCCTGTCGAACGGTGGGACTTCACAGAAAGAGTCTCTTTTTCTCAAGCTTTTGCAGTTTCCCCCCTCTCTAAGACAGACCCTGCTTTACTTGTTTCTTAGAGTGTATTCCCAACTTGACCTATATTATGGTTTTAATTAGTCCACTGATATCTCACAGCCAGTTTTGGGTAACCTTAATTTTCATATTAATCGCCCACTTATTGCCTCTTCGTTTTGGCCACAGTTACCCGTATCTGTGGTGCAGCACCTTTTGAAAGAAGATTAATTTATCCCTTTTGCTATCCTTCATGAACGTTATGGTTTTTATAATTCTTATGTTCTTTTTTTTTATTTATTTCTCTCCCGACCAGCCCCCCTTCCACCAGCCCCCCCAGTCCCATCACCCCAGCGTCTACCGGACTCACCTCTGCTTCATGAGGTACCAGCTGGCTGGGTGTGGTGCCTGTGGGAGGTTGGCATCATCTTGCCGATCAGGATTCCTTTTCCTCTGCTTTCTATCCCCAAGTGCAGAGAGAGAAGGCATGCAATGATGCTTCTATGTGCGGCACACCGGGCATCTGCCCATCCCCCTCTACACTGTGGGTCTGTTGCACCAGACTTCAGCCACCTCCAGGGGTCAGTCAACCAGCAGACTCCATCACACCCCTCCTTGGGAGAGGAGAGCAGTCCTCCAGATGCTTGATCCTCTTCCTCCCTGGTTGACCTGTGGTGACCCACTCGCACCATGAACACGGGTCGCCGGCATGGCAGGAGGTAAGACACGGATGCCTCAGCCCTCCATGCCACTGGGTCGGCCATTATAATTCTTATGTTCTTAAATATTTTCAGCTGACCCACATTATCACTGCTCACCTTGATTCTTATCCCTGGACAAGACTTGCTGAGGGCAGTTTGGCCACTCTGGTTGCTGCTGCTACACAGCCCCATTCTGTTTTAGGTCTTTACAAAACCCTTCAGACACTGGACTCTGGTAACCCCACTGGTATTTGTTTTCTTTGGCAACAGGCTTTGGGGATCCATAGGACTCCTGATATCTGGCAGTCTATCTGGCGGAACTTCTATAAATGTGACAAACAAGATCAATACCACTTGGCTCAGTTTAACATTTCCCATAATCTCTATTTTACACCTCAGAGGTTATGTAGGATGGACAAATTGGTTTCACAGACTTGCTCCTGGTGTGGTTTGGCTGAAGGTACTCTGAAACACATTTTGTGGGATTGTATCAGGGTAATTCCCTTCTGGGATGCAATCAAAACCTCTCTGGTCTCTTCCTTAGGACCCAAGGACTGTTCACTCCACAGATTTGTGTAATAGGCTATTACCCTTCTTTGGTTATTGGCATTCGGAAAGATTATGTTGCCCTTATAACCATGGCCACCAAAATTGTTATTTTATGTTACTAGTTGGATAACACTACACCTACCCAGAGAGAACAGCATCAGGAAATTATGCAGGCTTTGAATGTTGAAAAACACATTGCTTCTCTTCATAATTGCCTGCCTTCTTTCCAGACCAGATGAAAATCCACTATATGTTACTGTATCTGTTTAATCTTTTATCTGGGGTTCTACATTATGTTTCTGTTAATGTTTTTTTTATATCAGGCTTACTGTTTTGTATATCCCTTTCACTTTGTACTACCCCGTGATGGGCTGGGTATTTTGTGTGTCATGCTCCAGATGGGGTGTAAGTTTTTTTTTTTGGGGGGGGGGGCAGGATGGGAAGATAGGTTGTTTTTTTTGCTTCTTTGTAAATATTGCATTCTCCTTCTTTGAAATATGTTGTGTTTTCTTTTCTTGTGTGTGGACTATATTGTATTGTATTTTTTCTTCAATAAAGCATGTTTAATTACAAAATTAACTGAATGTGACAGTGTCTGGCAACTTTTAATCTTAACAAAGCCATGTCATTGTCAGCGTGCCCCACACAGTGATCTGCATAGAGATACCCATGATGCTTTACACTGTGAACTTTCATGAACTCAAAAGCTTTTGTGAACACCCCCACTGAGTCAACATACACTGGAAACAAATTATTCAAACAACATGAAGTCTTGCTGTATTCTGACAAATTGCAGTGATGTCCAACCTTTGAACTGCCCCAGAGATGAAAGAGTTAACTTTCCATGCCAGGCATGGAATGCTGAGCTCGAGCTCGGTTGAGACTCTGTCTGTTGCTGTTTGAACGCAAACCGTCAGATTCTTTACTCTGCCTCACTGAACAGTCGCTCCGGAGATTTTCTCCTTTGCTCGGTTCAATTTGTCTGTTAAAGTACTGTTTTTCTTGGTTTTCGACCGAATTTAAACCGTAACCTATCGGTTCAGTCTCTGTCTGTGGTTTTGTGAGTACTAGATAGGCTTATTTTTTGTTATTATTCTGTGTGGAACTTGTAAACGTGGGATTGGTTGGTTTGAACCGATCAGGTTGTTAAAAACTTTATTCTGTTTTTAGAAGTGTGGTAACGGTTCTTATCGGTTCTAAAAACGATTTTATTACATTTTTCCGCGACCGTAGCTGCAGTCAGGAACCGATAAAAGGTGTCTTGCCTGGTGGATTGCGAAAAAGGGTAGAAGTTTTGTTAGGACTGGCCATGTCTGAGAAACCCAAAGAAAACCGGCCCATGGGTCTCAACACTTGTAGTGTGTGTGGAAGTCTTTGCTAAGGCTGATCCCCACACCACCTGTGTTTATTGTCTCAGGTTTGACCACCTCGATTCAGACTGCCAGATTTGTAAAAATTTTCCTGCAGCTACCCTGGAAAAAAGAGTTGGTAGGCTCAGGGAAAGGGACGCCAAGAAGTCCGCTGACCCGGATGGCTAGCCCGGTTCGGTTCCAACCGAACCAGAAGGAGTGCCCTCTGACCAGGGCGAAACTTCTTCAGGCAAAAGGAGAACCGACTCCTTGGAGTCGGTTCATTAAAGAACAAGATGGACAATCAGCCAGTGCGGATCCACAAGTTCTTTTCTCCCGACCGCTGATGAAATAGCCAAAGCGATAAAGATTGTTCAGTCACTATCCCCGGTTCCAACCGAACCGGCACCATTAGGAAGGCGCTCGGTTCGGTCGGTTCCCCCAGTTCCGGATTATAATTTAGAGAAATTTTATGAACCGGAGGAGGAGGAAGGAGAGTATGAGTAAAGTGAGTGTGATTATGAAAGTCTGGATGTGTCCATTGACCCGGACATCTCCCTGGACAGACCTTCAGGAGTATCTCCTCCTAGGCTTTCTGAGTCCCCTTCCCATTTTATGTTTTACAAAAAAGTGGCTGAAACTCTTCAGCTTCCTATGGAAGAAGCTGTGGATGACCAGAAGGAGCCTGACTATGTTGAAATGATGGATATCCCAGAGTCCAGGAGGCTGTCTATTCCCCTTCATAAGTCTTTTGGGAAACAGACAATGAAAATTTTAAAGACTCCTAATTCTATACCTCCTGTGGATAAGAGAATGGACAAGAGGTATACTCTCTCAGGCTCATATACGGAGTTCCTTACCCAGCAATGCAGCCATGTTGGGGTAGTGCAGGCTGCAGCCTGTGATAAGGCAAATATACCCTTGGCTTCACACCCCCCAGATAAGGGCTCCAGGAGGATTGATGCCATGGCAAAGAAACAGTACATGGCAGCATCCTTGGGACTCAGGCAGGCTAATTATATGGCCTATACAGCTAGATATCAGAAATCTAGATGGGACACTGTAATGACTTTAGCTAAACAGGTCCCTGGCCAGCTTGCTAAGGAGCTGGAGCAGGTGGCTGTGGATGGTATTGAGGCATCCAAGGTGCAATTCCATGCTGCAGTGGACTCCAATGATGTTTCATCTAGAGTCATGGCTACATCTGTGGCCCTTCGCAGGATGGCATGGCTCAGATGTACTAGCCTGTCTCAGGATACCCAGACTAAGGCCATGGATTTTCTGTTGTGGGTAATTCTCTGTTTGGGGAGCAAACAGAGAACTACATGAAGAAAATGGATGAGTACAGGACCACCTACAGGAGTGCTCAGGCCAAGGAAAGGCAAGCCACTCCTCAGAGGCAGCATCCCAGGGGCAGGGGCAGGCCTTTTCATAGGTCTTTCTACCAAGCCCAGGCCTCCTCTTCTGCTTATGCTCATAGGGGGTTCTTTAGAGGGAGAGGCAGACGGGGTACAAGCAGGCCTGCTTCCACCCCTCAGCTTAAAGCCCCTGCCAAACAGGCACCCTGATGGGTTTGCCAGGGCCGATTCTCCACCACCTGTAGGGGGCAGGCTGGCTTACTTTGTCCAGGACTGGATGTCTTCAACATCAGACAAATGGGTCCTGGAAGTAGTAAGCCAGGGACTGGTTCTCAGCTTCAAAAAAATTTCAAAGATGAGAACCAGAGCCTTTCCACCTGCAAATCCTTCAGAGGCACTTGCCCTAGAGGCAGAGGTCTCTTCCCTCTTGGCTCTCAGAGCCATAGAGAGGGTCCCACCCCTACACAAAGGGAAAGGATTGTACTCCAGGTACTTCATAAGCCCCAAAAAGACAGGAGAATGGCGGCCCATCCTGGATCTCAGATATTTAAACAAGCACCTTTTAAAGCCAAAGTTCAAAATGGTGACTCTGGGAATAATTCTACCCTCTCTAAGGCCAGGGGACTGGCTAGTCTCCCTGGACCTCAAGGATGCCTATTTCCATATTCTCATCAGAAGCTCCCATCGAAAGTACCTCAGGTTCGAGCTGCCCTCAGGCCACTACCAATTCAGAGCAATGCCCTTCGGCCTAACTTCTGCTCCAAGGGTGTTCACAAAATGCATGGCAGTAGTAGTTGCCTTCCTAAGGAGAAAAAGGATCTCCATATTTCCATACCTGGACGACTGGCTCATAGTAGGCTAGTCACCAGACCAAGTCAAGTTACACCTACAGATGACTCAGCAACTGCTCACGTCTCTAGGTTTCCTGCTGAATCTTTCAAAGTCAGTTCTAGAGCCTGTGCAGCTCCTCACCTTCATAGGGGCAGAGCTAGATACAGTAAAAGCAAGAGCCTTCCTTCCCCTGGACAGGGCAAGGACACTTATTTCACTGGCCTCTTCATTCACCCCCCAGGTGTCTCGGCCAGCAAGACATTTTCTGCAACTCCTAGGGCACATGGCTGCCTCTACAGCAGTGGTGCAGGGAGCAAGATTTCAAATGAGGGATATTCAGTTCCACTTGAGAGCCTTTTGGTCTCAGAAAAGGGACCCTCTGACCAAACTAATTCCAGTGACTCGAACCCTGATCCAGGCGTTACAGTGGTGGCTGGATCAAGACAATCTAAGACAGAGAGTTCCTTTTGTCACTCAGTCTCATTCTCTAATCCTTACTACAGGTGCCTTCCTCTTGGGGTGGGGGAGCACACTTGGGACCCCTGACCACCCAAGGGTTGTGGTCTCCTCAGGAATCTCTGCTTCACATCAATCTATTAGAACTCAGAGCAGTGTTTCTAGCACTTCAAGCTTTTTCAAAGTCTGTTCAGAACAAAGTAGTTCAGATCAGGACAGACAATACCACCACAATGTGGTATATCAACAAGCAAGGGGGCACTCGGTCTACGGCCTTGTGCACAGAGGCAATGAAGTTATGGTCTCTGGCCTATTCCCTGAACACCTCTCTTACAGCAATACACCTCCCAGGCAAGGACAATGCCCTGGCAGATGCTCTCAGCAGGATATCTCAGGGCCATCACGAATGGTCCTTGGATCCCCTGGTTTTGAAGGTGATCTTCTCCAGATGGGGCACCCCAAAGATAGATCTTTTTTGCAGACCCAGACAATCACCAACTTCCTCTCTTCTGCTGCAGGCCCCCAGTGTTGGGCTCAGTCACCCGGGATGCCCTAGTTCTTAATTGGGAAGGGAAGTTCCTGTATGCTTCCGCCCCCCTTCCCTCTCCTGTTCAAGGTGTCAGTCTAAATCAGGTCTCAACACTGCAATGTGATTCTGATTGCTCCAGACTGGGCCAGGCAGCCCTGGTACCCTCTCTTGTTGTCCTTAGTAGTCCACCTTCCCCTATTTCTTCCCAGGAATTACAACCTATTAACATGTGCTCAGGGGAGGGTTTGGTATCCAAATCTCAAATCTCTCAATCTCAAGGCCTGGCTCTTGAAGAGTTAGAGTTTGCTGATTTGCACCTCTCTCAAGGTGTTATGGATATTCTAAAGGCTTCTCAGAAGCCTTCCACCAGAAACACTTACAACTCCAAGTGGAAAAGATTTTCTATATGGTGCTCTGGGAAACATATTTCCCCAGAGTCTGCTAGCCTGTCCACGGTCCTGGACTATATGGTTCATCTTAATAGCTTGGGGCTCAGACCAGTTACACTAAGAGTGCATCTGGCAGCTGTCTCTGCCTTCCTTTCAGCAGGCAAGCTTTCTTCCCTTTCAGCCCATCCTGTATTCTCTAAATTTATCAAGGCATTGCTTCATACCAATCCTCCATTCAGGGACCCTGCCCCTGTTTGGGACCTTAATGTTTGCATTGCCCAGCTTATGCAACCCCCTTTTGAGCCTTTGTCCTCAGCAGAGCTTAAGTACTTGACTTGGAAAACTGTTTTCTTGGTGGCCATCACTTCTGGCAGGTACATAAGCGAGTTACAAGCCCTGTCAGTGGAGCCTGATTTTATCTCTTTAGATAGAGATAAGGTGGTCCTCAGGACTAATAGGAAGTTTTTGCCTAAGGTGGTTTCAGACTTCCACCTTAACCAGTCTGTGTCTCTCCCTGTTTTCTTCACTGACCATTCCTCCTCTGGGGAGAGGAGGCTGCACAGTTTGGATGTGAAAAGGGCCCTTAGCTACTACATAGAGTGTACCAAGGGTCACAGGTTTGACTCCCTCCAACTATTCCTCACTCATGGTGAAGTTGGTAAGGGAAAACCTGCCACTAAGAGATCTATTGCCAGGTGGATTGTCTCTTGCATTCAATTTTGTTATGAAAAACTAGGTAGGACTCCACCCTCAGGCCTGAGGACTCACTCTACCAGAGGTACAGCTGCTTCCCTGGCTGCTGCCAGGGATATTCCTATCTTAGAGATTTGTCAAGCAGCCACCTGGAAAACAGTACACACTTTTACCAAGCATTACTGTCTGGATATCCAGGCTAGGAGTGATGCTCGGTTTGGCATAGCAGTGCTTCAGAGCCTATTTCCTACGTAGGATCTGTCCCTCCTCCATAGAGGTACTGCTTGGTAGTCTGCAATTTGTCAGAATACAGCAAGACTTCATGTTGTTTGAATAAAAAATTACTCACCTTAGTAATGTTGTTTCTTCTAATGAAGTCTTGCTGTAGTCTGACCTCCCCCCTGCCTCCCCTCTCAGAACCCTTGTTTTTGGGATGTGGGTGGGCAGTAGCAGTGTTGGCACTCAAGAGGTGCCCACCTCTTATTTCTCACCCCTTTAGTTTGGGTGGGTGGGTGTTGTGTTTGTTTCATTTTTGGGGTTTCCTGACTTGAGTCTTTGTTTTGGGACCAAAAAATCTGTTTATTATATTTAGTAGCCAGTTGGCTAGTGTAAGTTTACAGTTTCCACACAGGACATTCAGTGAGTAAAGCTCGTAAAGATCTGACGGTTTGAGTTCAAACAGCAACAGACAGAGTCTCAACCGAGCTCAAGCTCAGCATTCCATGCCTGGCATGGAAAGTTAACTCTTTCATCTCCAGGGCAGTTCAAAGGTTGGACATCACTGCAATTTGTCAGAATACAGCAAGACTCCATTAGAAGAAACAACATTACTAAGGTGAGTAATTTTTTCTTACTTTAAATAAAGTTGTTTGGCATTTGGATAAACAGAGACACAATGATCAAACAAGTGATGAATAGTTCCTGGAGAAAAGAATGCAGCAAGTGTGAAAAATGTTTGAGGCTCACATTCTGTATTGTGAGCTGTTTAAAATACCATGCCATACTTTTCTGAGTTTTGTTTTTTTCACAGCAGTCTCTATAAGTTTAGATCTTGTTGCTAATTCACTGCCTGACCTGGTATGCATCATGAAGACCTGGCTGGACAATGTGGCTGGTCCTGTGCTGGCTGAGTGAGTCCTTCCTGTGGTACAATGCCCTAGGCCAAGGTGCAGGGCTGGTGGTGTGGCCATCTATGACACTGTCGGGCTGGGCTATGTGGTGTTCTCTGCCATGGAGGCAGGATCTTTTGAGGGTATGGCCATCGGTGAGTGGCTGGTCTGAGATGCAGAACTGTCCACACCTACCACCCACCTGGTGGTGGAGATGATTTCCTACGGAGTTTGCTGAGAGGTTGTTGGACTGGGTTTGTATTCAGTCCTTGGGGATTTCAATGCCAGGATCAAAGATCCATTGGACTCATTGGCATCCAAGCTCCTCTGACTCGCTTCTGAGCTGGGTCACCGTCTCAGACAAAATATTACCTCAGCCATGCATTCAAGGGGCCATAAGCTCAACCTTATCCTCTTGGCTCTTTTTGAAGATAAGTGACATTTCAGTGGATCCTGACATTTGGTAGGATCACTGCACCATCTTGTTCAGTTTTGAGGTCCTAATGTTGCCATCACTGACTGCAGAAGTGACCCAATAACATTCTAAATGGGACCTGGTTTCTATGTCTACCGAACGCCTAAAGCCTGGTTGAGGTCTCTACAAGGGGGTGCACTGTCATGGTGGAAGCCAACAGTGGGGCACTTTCGGTGGCAGTGGATTTGCTGGCACTAGTTCATTCTTGCCTGGTGACCTCTCACTGAAATACACCTTGGTTTTCATCAGAGCTTTAGCCGATGAAGGCCTAAGGTTGGAAATTAGAGTGCAAATTGAGGAAGTCTTGGGTAGATGCTGACAAATTTGCCCTGGAGGAGCATCATAGAAAATACCAAGGGACTATCAGGGAGACAAAGAAATATTTCTTCACTTCAGTGAAAGCAGCTGAGAAAAAATGTCTGACCACACATTTGCATATAGTGGACAGTCTATTTCATCCTGACTGTCTGCAGCACAGGGAACATGTTTCCGTAGAGAAGTGTGAGCAGTTCAATACATCCTTCAGAGCCCAGTGGTCAGCATCCAGTACCAGATTTCAATATTTCTTGCAGAAAGGGGCAACAGGGGTAGAAAGGGAATTGTGGGTGATCTGGTAAATGAATGGGAGGCGTTCAACCTGTTGGATGAGACATGCTCAGTGTGGTCAGGAGCTTGTGATGCACCACATGTCTACTAGATCCAGCTCCCACCCAGTTATTCAAGACAGGGTGGAAGGTACTGGCCCTAGTGTTGACCAATATTGTCAATGCCTCTCTAGGAGGAAGGGTTAATGCTAGTGCCCCTATAAAAGGCTGTGGTAGGGCCCATTCTCAAGAAGGTATCATTAGAACTGGACAATCTGGTCAATTATTGACCAATCTCCAACCTTCTATTTTTGGCTAAGGTTGTGTTAGCTGCACAGCTGGTGGCACACATGGAGAAAAATGATCTCTTCAAGCCATTCCAACCTAATTTCTGCAGTAAGAACAGCATGGAGACAGCCCTGATCAGGGTATTTTATTTATTTATTTTTATTTTAAAAAGTTTCACCCAGAAAGGCATACTGAGCTGGGTAGCAGCTAGTTTCTGGATACATCCTGGGAGGATAGGGAATGGGAGGACAAAGCAAAAAATATGCAAAGTACAATACAGCAGGTACAATCAGATCACATTTACATGAATCAATCTGTCACACACAAATACAATATGTTCTCAGTTACTTCAGGCAACAGCAGTAGGATGTAATAAAGAAAACAGTATACAATAAAATAAAGTGCATTGTGGATTAAAGTTGAACAGGAATGGATGGTTGCTGTAGCAGGAGTTTGCATGATAGAGAGAAGAGAAGTGAGATGAAGGTGGAGAAATAGGGGGTACAGCAGAGGGTGATTTACTGGAGACACTGCAGAGTGTGAAAATGAAAAGGGAAGGGTGCTAGATGAAAACAACGGATGGAGGGGGAAACAAGAGGGGGTGCATTGTTGTAGGAGAAGAAGAGGAAAGCTGAGGGGCTGTGGTGTGGAATCAAGTGGAGAAATGAGTGGAAAAGAAAGGGGAAGAGGGCATTTAGAGATTGCAAAGGGTGCTAGAGGAAAGAGAGGGAGGGAGTGGGAAATAAAAAGGGGTGTCTTGCTTTAGGAGAGGGAAAGAGACAGCAAGGGGCTGTGGTGAGAAGTGAGTAGAGAAAGAAGAAGAGGAGAGCATGGGTTGAGTGGAGAAGCTGGGGGGGTCGGAGGTGGGTCGGGCATTATTTTGGGGGGATCAGGTGCAATTGCAGGAAGGGGAGATGAAATCAAGAAGAAGATAGAATAGAGACTGAAGGGAGGGAGCAGAGCAGATGGGTATGGGAAGGGAGTTCCAGAGTTTAGGAAATGATAGGAGCAAGTGGCCTGGCCAGCACTGGAAGACCTGGAAGGAAGAGCAAGGGACTGGAAACCAGAGTTGCAGAGGGTGGAGGGGGAAATCAGTTAGCTGGAGGAGGGAGACAGAGGTGGAGGAGGACTTATGAAAGCCAGACTAGAAAGGGGTTAAAAAGGAGGTATAGTTGAGGAATAAGAAAAACTGAGACAGACAAGGCACTCTTGAAGTTTTGCAAGGATGGGGAGCAAAGAGATAGGATGCTAGTTGCCTAGACTGGAGAAGTCACCATCTTTGGGGAGAGGTATTACAGTGGCATGTTTCCAGGCATTGGGGACAGAGGCAAGGGAGTTTAGCAAGAAGGTGAGTGGGAGGGCAATGGAGGGGGCAGAGAGATGTTCAAGTTCAAGTGCATTTCGCCAGGAAAACTCCATTCAGCAAGCTCATTTACAAGGAGGTCCTGCTAAGGACACAACAATGTGACATGATACAATGGCAATGCAGAGGAGGATAAGGCATGGTACATGAAACAACAATATACAATTAATAAGAAGTTACATAAATGAAGCAAACAGAGGTATAATAACAATAATGGCTATTCAACAATTCAAAGGATAAACTATAATTGATTTGGTGAGATAGAAAGAGCTTATGGAAGGGTTTAATATGCATGGCTTAAATGACATGTTAACTAGCATGGCAATGGCAGACATATGTAATACATTTGTTGATTATGGACTTAAGTGTATTGAAAGAGACTAGTTCCGAGAGCTTAAGGGAGATTGGAGTTTATTCTAGGCTGCAGGAATGGTGTAGCTGATGACAGCTTTACCAAAATGGGTGTGAAACTTAGGTACATCTAGCAAGATGAAAGAATATTTTCTGAGCGAGTAGCAGCTAAAGGAACGACGATATACGGATGAAATATAAGGAGGGAGTTTGTTCAGAAACATTTTATATGCCCAAGTGCAATCATTCTGCTGGTGAAGAGGAATGACCAGCTCACCACATTATAAAGGGTGCAATAGTGGGTTCTGGATAGTGCATTCAGTATAAAACGAATCGCACAATGAAAAAGAACATCTAACTTATGCAGGTTAGATGCTGTACAGCAACTGTATATAATGTCAGCATAATCAATAAGGGGAAGAAAGGTGGCTTGGACTAGCCTATTCCTGATGTCACTGGGGAAAAGGGATTTGTTCCTATAGAAGAAGCTCAGCCTAGTTTTTAACTTTTTAGAGAGGGATTTGAGATGTGTGGCAAAAGAGAGGTTGTTGTCTAGCCAAAGGCCTAGGTACAGTATTTGAACTTATCCACAACCTCAAGGGTGTCTCCTAACAGGGCTGTAATGGATGTAGCAGGACCAAGATCTAGTAGGGAGGCTGAGGAGTTAGCGGGTAAGAAAAGATCATCTTTGTTTTTTTGTCATTTAGCAGGAGTTTAGAGTGTAAAAGGTTGAGTCGTAATTGATTAAAATCTGATTGTAAATCAATGCAAACATCTGATAGGGAAGGCTTTGATAGGTAAAGAATGGTGTCATCTGTGAAGAAATGCAGTTTGGCTTTGTAAATATTGTCACTTAGAGTTTTGATGTTGATTGAAAATAGAAGGGGGCCTAATACAGATCCCTGTGGGACATCTCTCATGAGCAGCAAGGGAGAGGAGAGGAGAGGAGCCTGTCTGCTTTGATGCATTTTAATCTTCCTTGGAAGTAATGAGAGAACCAATCTACAGTAGAATTACTTATACCATGCTTAACGAAAAGAAGGTTGGATCCACTGTATCAAAGGCTTTACTTAAATCAAGAAGAATGGCCCCTGATGGGTATTTGTGGTCTAGGGAGATAAGCCAATCGTTTGTCACTTTTGCAAGGGCGAAAACCATGCTATGATTTTGCTTAAAACTGGATTGATATGGGTTGAGTAAATCCGAGTTTTTGAGATTGTCCCTTAGTTGGGCTTTAACAAGTTTCTCTAGTCATATGGAGAGAATAGACAAGATAGAAATGGGCCTATAGTTGTTTGTCACATGGCTCACCGGATTTGAACAGAGGCAGTATGTGAACTGTTTTCCAGGATGAGGGAACTATACCAGAAGCAACTGACATGTTAAATAGATGGGTTTCAGGAGCAGTTAGAAAATGGTAGGCCTTGTGTGCCTCCCAAGCAAAGTCTCAAGCATGCAGACATTCTAGTAGTTCAGCAAAAACCCAAAGGAGGTGGTATCTTCTGACCCTGGTTTTCCTGAGGGGAGTGTGCTGATCCCAGATTGACAAGAACTTGGTCCTAAAATAGCTAAGAGCAGACTCAATGGAGGTGGCAGAGGAGATATGTGACCAGTCAGTTGTCGCTAATTCCTCTTGGAGGGTAGACAAGTCCAGGGACCTGAAGGACAGAATCTGTAGGAGTTTTGGAGGGCCTTTTGGGCTATAAATTTTACGTACACAGTAGACCATGTGGCGGTCACTGAGTGTGTCTGGGAGGATGCCAGCACCAATTATACGGTGAGGGTGGAATACAAGAGCCCAGTACAGAAGGGTATGCTTTAGGGACTTGTGGTCAAGGCAGGTCAGTACAGTAATCCATTTGAGTAAGGTTAAGGGATGAGATGTCATGGCAGAATTTGGAATGGGAAGGAGAGAGCCAATTTAAAGTTCCCAAGGATGAGGAGTTCTGATTGAGTGGGTTGTGAGAGTGGTAATGAGGTTGGTGATCAAGGAAGTGGACAGGCTTGGGCAACAATAGATGCCACCCACAAAGGTAGGGAGGGAGAAAGGGAGGTAGAGTTTTAGAAGCAATAGTTCATAGGCAGAAGAGGAGGAGATAGAGAGAATAGTAGAGAACTGAATGGAGAAGGTATATGGCCGTGTTGCTGCCCCTGCTGGTGCGATCCTGATGGATGAGGGAGCAGCCAGGGATGGTGATGACATTATCAGAGATCTTGGGGGACAGCCAGGACTCCAAGAAGATGAATACATCTGGTATGAGGTTAGACATGAGTATGCAATGATCTTTTCTTTGCGAGAGATAGCAGGGAATGTTATGATTCTTCATCATCTATTGTTGTATTGCAATTGTAGACCATTTAGGATTGTGGAGCAGACATTTTGGGCTTGTGGAGTGCCCAATACTGTCTTGCAATGGTTCTGGTCCTTTCTGCATGGAATGGAATAGCTGGTGGTGCTTGGCTTTAGCTGGTGGCAGCCGATTGCCCTCGACTGTGGAGTCCCTCAAAGGTCTGTTCTGTTATCTCTCTTGTTTGCAGTTTGTATGTTTCTGCTGGTAAGGTTCATTAGGTACTACAGTTTGGAATTTCCTACTAGGCAGAAGCTACTCAGCTGTATGTGTCCTTTGCTCTTGACTGGGCATCGTCCTTGCTGAGCATAGAACAGTACTTGGAGTAGATCAGGACTTGAATGGCCTTCAGCAGGTTAGTACCAAATACCTTCAAAACCAAGTTAGTGGTAGTGGGCAATGCCAATGAGAAGCAGTTATCGACTATTCATAGGGGCCTAAATCTACCCACCTTTGGTGGGATTAGACTTAAGGAGGTGCACAGCCTGGGGGTTGTTCAGGACAGTCAATTGACTTTTGTGTCCCATGTGTCGTCTGTTGTCAGGAACTGCTTTTATCATTAAAAAAATACATTTCAAGAGCTATAGTATTCATTTGTAGCATTGTACCACTTAAACATTTATGTTAAGAAACTGTATTTTAATGAGAATCATTTCTAGTACACAAAAGAATAACTGCTACGTAGAGCAATAATTAAACCTGCAAGAAAATAATCCAGTTACCAGAAGTGACCATTATTACCTAGAAGGTGACAATTATTGGAATCTAATTTAATGTTACATCAGACAGACATGTAATGATGCTCAGAAAAACTAGGGCTAGCATTTGGTCCATTTTAACATGAATGGGCCCTATGCATGATGCCAATGGGCCATGTAAACTGGGTGCTTTGGCATTGCTACTCTTGAAAGCCACAGAGCAGGGTCCCATGGACCCCATGTAGCATTCATGAAATGGAGTGCAAGACAGGAAAGCAGCGGCTTCCCCTGCCTTGCAGACCACATTGTGCCGGGGGTGTTCCAAGGGCATGCCAGCACTACGCAGTATTCACTAACTTGCATAGTGCTGGCCACATGGGTGAAGAGGGGGGCACCAGGTATGCCAGCTGGGACTAGGTGTAACCTGGTATGTACCCCCATGTTCTACATTCACCGGGTGTGGTGGACCAATGCTACTTACCTCAGCCCACTCGGCTGCAGGGGAGGGCTGGGGCAGTGTCCCGGGCTAGTGTCCGGTAGTAGTCCATCTGGTGCTAATTTACGCAGCTAGCTCCGATTTTGTGTGTCCTTTGCATGGGCACAAGGGATCCACAGAGGTACCCAGTATGGGCATTCAATTGGATGCCCACCTAGGTCAGCAGCTCCACCCCAACCGCCCACACAACCCTGTGCACTGAGGGGGTGCAGCCATGGACAGGCGTCCAGCAGATGCAGGCAGTTGTGCATACCGTGCACCCTGCACCTGTCTGGGGCCAGGTAGGAAATTGGGCGGCGGGATACATGCCTTAGGCATGTATATCCCACTCATTAGTGCATAGGGCCTAATATAAATAGCAGCAGCGGGGAGAGGATTGATCAATAGAATGTGCAAGGCAGACCATATTTATCATGCAGATAGTATTAAATTTGAAGTGTGGGATGTCTTTAGGCAGGTGATGCAAAATCATACACATGGAGCACAGAAACCCAGGGGCAACATACCAACTAGGAGGAGAGGTATTAACAATCATAAAGCAGGAAATGAACTGGGGGTAATCATTTCTTTTTTTTTTTTTTTGCTTACTTTTTTTATTCCCCCAGCCCTCATGGCCAGCCACTCTTTCAGGCGGCCAAGGCCCCATCACCACCAAACTCCCCCCCATCGCACTCTCACCATCCCTCATGTCTGCCAATGCCCAGTTGACTCGATGAATCCCTTCATTAGGGGGCCCTCTCCTGTGGTCATGACTGGGAGGGGAGACTTGCCCTGCAGGTGTTCCATTCCTCATGGGGCACAGTGGGGACAGCTCGGACACCTCCAGGCTTCATGGCACATTGGGAGGTTGGCCGCTGTCATCCAATCAGCCAGGTGGCCATATTTTTCTGATTATGTTGTCCTGCCCTCCCAGTATGGCCACACGCTCATGGCATCCTGGCTAGGCACACCTGCAGTGCATGGTCACCCACACTGAAAATGTGTGCCACCACTACAGGCCACCAGGAGCTGCACCAAAGCCATGCAAGCTCAGACTCACCCACCCAGGGAGGAGAGTTTCTCAAGGATGCTCCGAATCCTCCTTGCCAGTCTCTGTTCCTGTCATTCTGGGTTCAGGCATGAACCTGTGTTGCCAGCATGCCAGGCAATCCCCCATCACCCAGTGCCATGAAGCCAGCGTGGGGTAATCATTTCTGATGACCTGAAGGTAGCTGAACAGAGTGATAAAGCAGTGGGGAAGGATAGCAGAATGCTGGGAGTGGGATGTATAGGTAGGGAAATCACCAGCAGAAAGAGAGAGGTAAAAATACCCCTGTGTAGATCACTGATGAGACCACACCTCGAGTACTGTGTCCAGTTCTGGAGGTCCCATCTCTGTAAAGACATAGCTAGGGTGGAGGCGGTACAAAGCAGGGCAACCAAAATGGTGCATGGCCTGTATTAAAAGTCCTACAGAGAAAGGCTTAAGGATTTAAATATGTACTGCTTGGAGGAAAGGAGGCAATGGTGGGATATGATAAGAAACATTCAAATATCTCACAGGAAAAAACAAGGTACAAAAAGGTAGCATTTTCCAAAGAAAAAAGATGCTTGAGGACAAGGGGTCATACAATGAAGATGGAAGGGGGGAGGCTCAGAGGAAATGTGAGGAAATACTTCTTTATGGAGAGGGTGGTGGGCACATGGAACAGCCTCTCAGAGGAGGTGGTGGTGGCTGAAACAGTTACAGGATTCAAGAAAGCAGGGGTAGACACAAAGGGGTCTTAGAAGTAGGGGGGGTGAAGACCGGAGACCGAGTAGAGTCTGCGGTGTCACTATAGGTAGGGAAGATATGGCAGACTAGGGGGGACAAGAGGTCTTTATTATACTGACAGCTTCTATGTTTCTATGTTTCTATGATGCATTAGCTTTCAGTAACATCTTTCATTAATAAAATGAGGGTGTCAAGAGGAATCAGTAATAGTAACAGAGACTTGGTGGGATGAGAAGGATGTTTGGAATAAAAACATACCGGGGCATCAGTTAATCAGATTAGACAGAAAGGCTAAGAAGGGAGGAGGAATATCTATTTATACTTCTAAGGGAATACAAAGTATTGATATATCAGCAAAGATTAAGACAGAGGTATCAACAACCGAAACATTATGGCTGAAGATAAATAATGGAAATCCAGGGAATCATATACTAGGGCTATGCTACACACCACCCGGTACATCTGAAGAAACAATTCAAGAAATCCTAGATGAAATAATAAAAGCCATGGACATGGGAAATATCATACTAACCAGTGACTTTAATTACCCTGATATAAATTAAATTTCAAATACAGCAACATCAAAACAAAGTAAAGAGTTTCTTGCTATATGTTTTAAAAAAAAACCTACTACAGCATGTAACAGACCCCACCAGAATGGACAATGTGATAGACCTAGTAGTTAGCTCAGAAACTGTTAAAATAATAAATTGTGAAGTTACTGTCCCATTAGAAAATAGGGATCATGCTTGTTTAACCTTCTTTGTAGAAACAAATGACATTAACAATAAAGGATGCACAGAGATCTATTGGTATAAAACAGCAAATGCTAAAGGTTTAAATTCAGACATTAATGAGATAGACTGGATCACAGTTTTAAGCAATAAAACAGTCGATAAGACATGGGACTATATAAAAAATAAACTACACTCTGTCATGGAGAAGCATGTGAAACATGTTAAAAAATATAACTGCAAAAGTATAAAACCTAAATGACTTCACAAAAGTATTATAAAACTTATAAAAAAGAAAAACAAAGGTTATGGGATTTTCGAAGGACAAAACACAGAGGAAAACTGGCGAAAAGTTAAAATGACACAAAAAACATGCAAAAATAAATTCAATAAGGCAAAACGAAACTTTGAAAAGAAACTAGCAGCTTCTGCAAACAAAAATAATAGTTAACCGTTTTACGGGTATATAAACTCTTTATAAAAGACTGATACAGAATTAACAGTTATAAAAGAAGATAGTGAATTAATCACTGATCCAGTAGAAATGGCTAATACTTTTTTTTTATTTATGTTTATTAGTTTGCAATAAGCATACATAGAAAACATATACAGTACCAATCTCACACATGGCCTTAGAAAATGCCATACAATCAAAATTGCATTAAAGGAATCAAGTAATTATAAATAGAATAATAGATACATTCTGGTGTATTACTGGGCAGTAATTCATCAAGAGGATCTGGGGGCACAGTAAACCTCGAGAGCAAAGCTTGAGAGGTTTTAAGTGCCCCCAGATCCTCGAGATGAATTACTGCCTTGTAACATCAGAATGTATTTGTTATTTTTTGTAATATATGGATGCAAGAGAATTGTAGTTTCTTACCTTTGCCATAGAGTCAGGAATGTTCGGTTGGGTTGGTGGTGAGGTAATTTTGTTAAGAAACAGCCAATGATTGCGGCAGCTTGGAGAACTTTTTAACAGTTGAAAAAGCAAAACCGAGCAGTGTTAAAGAAACTGCAAACAAAACAGTCGTAATTTTTTTTTCATGTGGAAGGAGTGACAGTTAGTGTGGAGAGCTAGTCGGACTCGGAGTCTGAGTACATCAGATAGCGTCTTTTTTTCACTGCCTGAGGAGATTTTTAAGTGCTTATTGCTACATTGCCAAAGTTAGTTGCAGTGCAATCCAAAGTTATTTCCTGGTGTGGTAGAAAATTGAGCACTTTGCTGGGTGGCTGCTTTGAAAGAGACATTTTCCTGAGAGTGTTACCGCAACCTGATATTAGTTGGCTTTTACTGTATGCTTGACAGTTACAGTAAAGCTGGCTCATGATGATCAGTAAGCTACTCAAGCTGGTGGCGCTTACGCTGTTGTGAGTTTGCGATAATACTATCGTTGAGATCTTCCATCGATAGTATTACGAGATCTTAATGATAGTATTATTGAGTTCCATCGATCGTATTATTGAGTTTTGGACGATGTATTACAGGAGATTTTTGTATGCATTTTGGGGGTATTATTTTAATTATCCATATATTACATAATATAGACTCCATGGGCTGGATTTTCAAAGTTGCAAATCTTGCTGCAAGCCCCTGGTGCACCGACCATACGGCACATGGAGTTTGCGGCATTCTCCAGTCAACAATTGGGATTTTCCATCCCTTGTGCCAACTGCCGGTTCTGAGACCACAAAATTGTGGTTTAGCCTGTGGCACTCCCTGGGGCCACCAACATGAAACTTGAGCCATATATGTGGTGCAAGCTGCCGTAAAGCATGGAAAGTGTCGCAATTATGCCTTGCAATGGAAAATCGGGTGTAGTTGTGGCAATGTGGTTCGGCACACTGGCGGAACCTAAGTCCCATGGTGTAGGGCAGGACACAAGCCCTGCACCACGAGTGGAAAATCATGTCCCATGTGTTCTGGTACAAATGACTAATCTTTAGACTGCCAGAGGATTTAAACTTATAGGTTTTTAGGACAAGATAGCCTGTCGGCGGTGGCCTAAGATACATATTATTGCTCAAGTTATACCACAACCAAAAACATTATCAAAAATGTAAATAAAGACACTGATATAGGCAGGCATGAAATTACATCAAAAATATCATCTCACAAATAGAAAAGTTAAAATCACACAGTGCTCCAGGATTGGATAACATAATTCTATTAATGTTTAAGTTAATGAAACATAATATCTACATACCCTTAAAAATACTGTTTGAAAAATCATTAAATACAGGCATAGTTCCAAAGGACTGGAAGATAGCGAAACTCGCTCTGATTTATAAAAAGGGTTGTAAAATCAATACACAAAACTATAGGCCAATAAGCCTAACATTGGTACCATGTAAAATCTTGGAGTCTATAATAAAAGAAAAAATCCAAAACTGATTGAATAATATCCCTTTATTTGATATTAATCAACATGGCTTTAAACGTGGATGATCTTGTACAACTAATCTTGTATGCTTTTTATGAACATATTAGCAAACACCTGGATAAAGAAGAACTTACAGATGTGGTGCTGTTAAATTTTAGTAGGGCCTTTGACTCTGTGCCACGCTGGGCTATCAGTGAAAAACTAACCAAATGTGAAATTGATTAACACATTATATCCTTGATAAATATCTGGTTAAATGAAACATTCAGAAGACATGTATCAGCAGCAGAGGTTGTGTCTAGTGGAGTACCTCAAGGGTCGGTACTTGGACCAATCGTGTTCCATCTGTTCATAGTTGACTTGGAGGAAAATGTTGAAAATGACATGATTGAATATGCAGACGATGCAACATTGGGTGGTTCATGTCATACAATGGACCAAATTAACTTAATACAAAAAGATCTGGACTCGATATGAATGTAGGCATGTAAATGGGGAATGTCACTGAATATAGAAAAATGCTGAGTTCTGCACATGAAGAAACATAACCCTATGAATAAATATCTATTAAACAACTATGTCATAGAGTCAAAATCAAAAGAAAAAGATCTAGGGATACTAACTGATAATAAATTAGAACTGAAAGAACACTGTACATCAGTGGTGGTGAAGGCAAATAGAACAGAGGAGCACTTAAAAGAAACATAAAGAGCAGGACATTGGAAGTTATGATGCCATTGTACTCGTCCTGTGTTAGGCCACAGCTAGACTATAGTAGTCAAATCTGGAGTCCACATACTAAGAGAGAGAAGGGTATGGTGGAGAGAGTACAACGAAGATTCACAAAATCAATCAGGAATCTGAGAGACTTATTGAACACATCCAGGTTAGAATTCCTTGGCCTACATAGTTTAGAAACCAGAAGACAAAGAGGAGATATGCTATTTTATTATAACATCATGAATGATCCAAACTCAATGACAGAATTAAATATAGAATACAAAAATATAGACTTGGGGCATCCACTGCTGGTCAAAATAAATCATTGCAGAACTCACAAAAGGAAATATTTGTACACACAAAGGGCTGCAAATTTGTGGAACGAGCTTCCAGAATACATTATTATAAGTGAAAACAGATATTTAAAAGAAACTTAGACAGGTATATCACCAATGATGGCAATATGAATTATGATTTCTTTTAAAGGAGCTGCATTTGGGCTTGGCCTTTTTTGTACTCCTTCATTCATTAAGTGACATTAAGTAATTAACAGTCTTCTTTTCCATAAGAATCGTCTATTGCACTATACTTTTGAGACAAAGGGGTGCATGGGGGAACAGTTTCATTTATGTGCATTAAAGATCTCCAATGCTATTTGCCCGGAGAGCACTCTGTCTGGTTGGGGCAAGTTTAAACCAGTGGAGGTGGCCGAGGTCATCTGGGTTATTTCCTCGCTGAAGCACACTTATTGTGAACTGGACCCAGTGCCGATATGGCTCCTGATGGGATGTGTTGACTCTGTAGGCCCAGTGTTTGCCTTGATTGTTCGATATTCTTTGTTGGAAGGAGCCATTGGTAAGACGCCTTCTGAAGAAGCCATCTTTAGACCCTGATGTCAAAGTAAATTACCATCCCATCTCCAGACTCCCTTTTTTAGGTAAGGTTGTTGAGAATGTTGTGGTGCTTCAGCTTGATGAGAACCTCATGGCCTATGATCTATACGAGCCTCTCCAGTCTGGGTTTTGTGTGAGGCATAGCCAGGGCCCCTGGTGTTCTGCAGCAGAATTTTCTGATTTCTGCCGCAGAGCTCCTTGACTTCTGCGGCAGCATTTTCTGATTTCTGCGGCATGATTTATTCATTTCTCTGGCAGAATGCAGTCCTGTCATTGGCTAAATATGATGTGATGTCATCGATGACATCCTATGCTGAGCATAGAGGAGGGGCTTCAGGATAAACGAAGTGGGAAAGAAAGCCTGACACTATGGAAAAACAGTATATTTATATGAAAATTCACCAAAAACAATGAATTCTGCGGCACTCTATATATTCTGCGGCATGATGCAAATTCTGTGGCAAATTCCACAACTGCAGAAATCGCAGAATTCCAGGGGCCTTGGGCATAGCACAGAAACTGCATTAGTTCAGGTGCATAATGACCTTCTCAGGGTGAGAGATCAAGGAGAGGGACAGTTCTCGTTCTCCTTGATCTCTCCTCAGCCTATGACGTGGTGGACCACTGCGTGTTGCTTGACTGCCTGAGGGAATTTTGTGGACTCACCAGTACTGTCATCTGCTGGTTTGAGTCTTATCTCATGAACAGGAGGCAAAGAGTAGTGATCGGGAATTTCTCCTCCTCCTCCTCGAGCCTCCTGTCCTGTGGAGTACCTCAGGGTTTGGTCTTGTCACCAGTGCTGTTCACCATGTATTTGCTGCCCTTGGGTGAGCTCATTAGGAAGTACAGTCTGGGTTTTCACTGCTATGCAGATGATACCCAGCTGTATCTTTCCTTTGCCGCTGGGACACCCAATGCAGTGGACATGCTAAATAACTGCCTTGTGGAGATCAATGACTGGATGGCCTCCAGCTGGTTATGACTGAACCCTGATAAGACAGAGGTACTGGTAGAGGAGTCGATCAGAAGGCTTGATAGGATGGCCTCTGGCACAGAGACGGGACTTTTCCTGGGTTCTGTGCCATTGAAGGCCTCCTTTAGGGTGCACAATCTTGGTGTTATCCAGGACAGCAAATTGACACTTGAATCTCAGGTGTCATCCATTGTCCATACTGGCTTTTACCATCTGAGGAATATCACCAGGATCAAACCTCTAGTTCTACCCCGGACCTCCCTACCTTGTCGCATGCGTTCATGATGTCGAGGTTGGATTACTGTAATATGCTGTACCTTGGGGTCTCGAGAAGTACCCTCTGCCGGCTGCAGCTGGTGCAGAACATGGCTGCCAGGCTGCCGGTGAGGCAGCCTAAGTACTGTTACATCACCCTGGTGCTGTGTGAACTGCACTGGCTGCCAGTCAGGTGGAGGGTCCTCTTTAAGGTGGACCTGCTCACCTTTAAGGCCCTACATGGCCTGGGCCCTGGTTACCTGGTGGACCTTCTTACACCTGATGCCTCAGTCCGGCCACTCCACTCCTCCTCTTGGGACCTCTTTGCGATTCCCAGGATGAGGTTAAAAATGGCTGCTGACAGAGCTTTTAGTGTTGCCAGCCCCGTCCTGTGGAATTCGCGACCTCCAGCTGTAAGGGAGGCCCCTTCAGTAGAGGGTTCAAGACCCGCCTCAAGGTCTTCTTATCTAATCAAGCTTTCCCTGATCCAATTCTATCTGGCTACTGATATTTTGATGAAACAGTTTTTGCCCCAGGTTTGTATTTTTATTTATTTAGGCAGCTTCTATTTTACTTTATCATTGCTGTATATTTAACACTATTTTATCTATTGATATGTTGTGTATTTATTTTGTTTGGTTTTTATGTACGGCACCCAGAGCCCCAGGGATTGGGACGTCTTTTAAATAAAATTTGCCTTGCCTATTTGATCTTTCAAAAAGTTAGAGTATAGAGGTAGAATATTTGTTGTAATTTCTATTTCTGCACATCAATTACGGCCAGACCCCTATCCAGTCCCCCCACAAACATGCAGTCCCATCAACCTCTGGCTGTTGCCACTCCTATATGAAGCCTGGTCCCCGACAAGTGGGGATGGAGAGTAGGGGTATCATCTCTGAATTTCTCTTGTTTTGTTAGTAGTGCATGTGAAGCAGGTAGAGTAGGGCCTGAGTCTGCCATGGGGTCAACATGCTGCAACTATGCTGGGGATTTACCTCTGTGTTTCCCCACCACAAGGCCATAACTGACTCAGATGTCAAGGCAGGTGCATGTACTCAGGTGTGCACTCCAGTCTCGCTAATTCAGGTGATATACTTCCCCCATGGATATTCCATCTACACCATCACAGGTGATCACCCAGGTAGTAGTACTGCAGTGGGACACACTGCACTGCTACATATGGTCACCCAGTTGGCAGTATTGCAGTGGGACACACTGCACTGCCACATGTGGTCACCTGGTTGGCAATATTGCAGTGCAACACACTGCACTGCCATGTGTGGTCACCTGGTTGGCAGTGGGACACACTGCACTAGAACAGATAAATCATGCTTCAGGTATAGGGAGGGTGCAAATCCTGGGTAGCTGACCCATTAGTTACAGGTAAACAGATGGACTGCATGCAAATTATCAATAAATAGCTAACACAATATGTATACCATGGTACAATTTATTTATCTCAGACTACTTGGGAACATAAGCAGGAGGCTGGTAAGGACAGAGATCTGGGGTTATATTTTGTTTTAACTGAAATATTTGAATAGTTTTGTAAGTGAAATTAGTTCTATGTGTTAAAAATTATTACCTTGAGTTAGAACTGTTAATGGGCTATGATATTGTAACTTTGGAGGCTTGGGAACAGTTGTTTGGCAGTGATAATTAGAGTGAAATTTAAATGTGTTGTTTGCCTGGTGTTGGTAAGAGCCCTGCCACCCACCCTGTTTTGTAGGCTTTCTTAAATACTGAAAAGCCACTGGGGGTTGGGATTGAAGGGCTGAGTATTTCTGTCTGGGACTGAAATTCGAAGCAACAGGAGCTGGTGGGCCTGTGACATCATACGGTACCTGATGTCTGCATACACACACTGTTAGTGGGACTGAACATACACTGGACTGTATGTGTTTGTGAGACTTGGGAACTTTATTGGTGGGGTTGAAATTGGGTTTGTAAATAACTGCAGTCAGTATAGAGAGAAACTGTATTCAAGGGGAAAGGGACTGAGAAAAGTGGTGTGCCATTATAACAGAGGGGATAAACAGGGTAATAAAGTCTCCACCCATGGCAGGCATCTTCGAAGGGTTGTAGCTGCACAGGCTGTGGGATGGCAATAATTTTCAACTGGGCCTGAGAGAGGGAGGCTGCCCACTCTGTAGACAGCTATCTTGTATCAGGAGTGAGTTATGAGTAGCTGGGAGCTGGGGGGGTCCAAGGATAAGGGGTGTGATATGGGCAGCAGAAGGGTGGGCTGAGGGGAGACTGGGGCAACGCCTGAAATTACAGGATGTTATGTTACAGCAAGCAGGAGGGGATATTAGGGACAGAGGACCCTTAGATAGGATGTTGACGCTAAGGGAAAGCGACGGGTGAACATTCTGAATACAAAGAGAGTGGAGGGGAAGAGTCAGGAGGGGCTGTCAGCGGAAGCCTAAAACAGCAGACTGAGGGAAGGGAGCCCTAAGGTGAACAGAGCAAGAGGGGAAGAAGAGGGCAGTTTAGAGGTGCAGTCAGGGGAAACTCGGTTATTTGATGGAGGCTGACACAGTGTCACAACAAATTTGAGCTACTAAGCAACCTAGAGGGGAGGAAGGCTGGTGGGAAATGAGGAAACTTGTACAGAGGCCGGGGAAGGGAGCTGATACCCATAGGGGGCATCACAGACCAGCAATGGAAAGGATAGAAATAGTCCCAGAGGGAGAAGGGGAAACATAAATGTTAAGCAAATGGGGGAGATGCAACATATTGCAGACATGAGGGAGGACAGCATAATTGGAGAGAAACTGGGAGACAAGGAGGTGGGAGAGGAGCCCCCCTTCAGCAGGGGGGTCAGTACCAAGGATGGGGCCCTAGCTAAAGGGACCAACAGAGAGTCTCTGGAGGCAGGGGTACTATTACAAGGGGGGAGGATGGTGGTGGGGAAGGGGAAACCATCAGGGCCAGGATAAATGGTTCGGATATGAGAGGGTTAAAGGGGACACCTATTCAGAGGGGGTTTGAGTTAAGTGGGCAAAATAACGAGGGAGGCAGAAAGGGGAGGGTGACAAGGGGGTCTCTAATAAGGCAGGAAGACTCCCATGGAATTGAGATCATGAATAAAGGGGGGGAAGGGGTGCTGAGAGGGCATAGTGGAGGTAACCATAAGGATGATGACGTGTGTTAAGGTTCTGTTATTGGGAGACTTGATGATTAGGGGTATCCAGTGGAGGACAGGGTGGATGCCATAGCCAGGTGAAGGTAGTGAGTATCTCTGGGCTGACAGTACAGAGCAAAGTTCATGGTGTATGAACTGGTTAGGGATTGTGGAGGAAACTGGATTTCTGTGCATTTGGGAACCTAACGCTCTAGAGGAAATAGCATTTTGGAAATCCAAGAGGTTCCAAGAACTTGCCAGAGTCTGTCGGATAATGGATGCAACATTTTTTGGAGATATTGCCAGTACCAAAGGCCTCAGTGGAGAGAAAATTGAACTAGAGGTTAATGACTGGCTCAGGAAGGGGTGAAGAGAGTGGGTTAGTGTTAGGAACTGAATGAGTTTGGGAGGATAAGGGACTATATGCCAAGGACAGGCTTCATCTGCCCCATTAGGGAAGGAAGTCCTAAACAGGGATGGCTGACTACATTCAAGAAAGGTGGGTTTAAACTTGTGAGGTGGTGAGGATAAGGGAGGGCTGACCAGAAGTCCTCTCCTCCAGATGAGGGAGAGCTTCAAGCCCAAGGGGTGGGGAGGGGGGAAACAGACTGGGGTGGAGGTTTCAGGAGGAGCAGAGGAGGGTGGAAGTATAAGGAATCTGGGTGGGGTTCGACAAAGAAGATCAGGATAAGGGTGGGGCTGGTGTTAGTAAATGCCAGGAGCTTGGGAAACAAGTTGCCAGAGTTCCAGGCCATGCTGTTTCGGGGTGATGTGGCAGCGTCAATGTGAGAGACGCACAACAAAACCATGACTGGGACCTAAACGTATGGGGGTACACTATGCTTAGGAAGGATAGAAAGGAGGGCAGAGGGTGGAGTAGCTATGTTCATTAAAGATGATATAGAAATTGCTAGGGTAGAAGAGGCAGAGGGAAACGTGAGGCCTTATGGGTCACCTTACGATCCCCAGCAGGAGATAAGGTCAAGCTGGGTGTAGTATATAGGCCCCCCGGGATGAGTGATGTTCTAGAGGATGGTTTGCTGGACAACATCATTGGCCAGTGTGGACCAAAAGGGGAAGGAGTGGTGTTGATGGGGGACCTTAATATGCCAGGTACAAACTGGGGAACCATGTCCTCTAAGGTGGCCAAGGAGCAGAGGCTGCTGGACGGCTTCCAGGATGTGTTCTTAACACAGCATGTGATGGAGCCCACAAGGAGGGCATGTCCTGGACGTGGGTTCTGGCAGATGTGGGATCTGGTAAGGGACCTGGTTGTAAAGGACCCCTGACTGGGAGCAACCACAATACTGTCTGGTTTCAAATAAGCATGGGGGGAGAGATCTAGGACACTGGCAGTGGACTTCAGGGGGCAGACTTTGGGTATGGGATATTCTCAAGGATCATTTGAAGGGATTACATCAATAACAAGTGTGGAAAGGAGATGGGAGGTCATAAACCGGGGACTTCATGAGGCAGTCAGGATCTGCGCTAAGTTGAAATGTAAGGGAGCAAGGTCACATAAACCATGCTGGTGGTCCACTGAGGTACAGGTAGCAGTCAGAGAAAAGAAGGCGGCCTATAAAAAATATAAAACAACAAGAGGGGATAGGGATAAGGAAATGTACCATCTTGCATCTAGAAAAGTCACCTGTATGGTGAGGGGAGCAAAGTCCAGTAAAGAGCAGTGGCTGGCACAGGGATACATGGAAGGAAAAGGGCTCTTCTGGACATTGGGAGTGGAGAAAACTAAGGGCCATCTCAGAAGATTGAGATCAGAAAGAGGGTGGGTGGAAGGGGCTAGGACCAGGCAGAGGTATTTAACAGTACTTTGCCTCTGTGTTCACTAGGAGGGATGGGATATCTACAAAGCAAGGCACTAAGGGATAGCAGGCAGTGAGTGGATCAGGAGAGCAACAGAAATGGAGCAAGAGGGAGGGAGAAGTACCCCAGGGTGTCACATCTGGATAAGGATAAAAGGCCAGTAAGGTGGAGGGACGGATGATGCTATCTCCGCCAAAAGGGTGTGGTTAGCCCTCAAGGCCATAAAGAAAGACAAATCTCCTGGGCCAGATGGCATTCATCTGAGAGTACTATGGGAATTGGCGGACATACTGGCTGCACCCCTGGCGGAGCTCTTCAACAGGTCACTTGAGACAGGGAGGGTACCTAGGGATTGGCGAGGCACATGTGGTGCCAATCCATAAAGGGGGGTCGAGGGAACTACCAGGTAACTATAGACCCATCAGTTTGACCTCAGTGGTGGGAAAATTAATGGAGAGTATACTAGAGGAACGATTGGGGGTGTACTTGGAGGAGGTGGGAGGTCTGGATAGTCGGCAACATGGGTTTGTGCCAGGTAGATCATGTCAAACCAATCTTGTGGAGTTCTACGAATGGGTAACATCAGAACTGGACTGGGGAAAGCCTGTGGATGTATTATTCTTGGACTTCAGCAAGGTGTTTGACTCTGTCCCCCACAATGGTCTGGTGGAGAAACTGATGGGGTTAGGAGTAGGCCCTTTGATGGTCAGATGGATTGAAAACTGGCTACCTGGATGCACCCAGAGAGTAGTGGTCTGTGGGGAGCTCTCGAACCCTAGAGAGGTTGGTAGTGGTGTACCGCAGGGCTCGGTCCTGGGTCCGATCCTGTTTAATGCATACATATCGGACATCAGGGAGGGTATAGGGTGTGAAATGAGTCTCTTCGTGGATGACTCCAAGATGGGAGCAGTAGTTGAGGGAGAAGCGGGGAGGTTGGCCTTGCAAGGGGACCTGGACACCCTGGAAAGCTGGGCTCACACATGGAAATTAAATTTCAATATCACCAAGTACAAGGTGTTGCATCTTGGTCGGGGAAACCCTAAACACAGGTACACCCTGGGAGGGGAGGCGCTGGAGGCCTCAATAGGGGAAAAAGACCTAGGGGTCATGGTGGATGTATGTATGTATGAATAAATCTATGCAGTGCAGGAGAGTGGCTAGCAAGGCAAACAGGATGTTGGGATGCATCGTAAGGGGGATCACCTCTAGGAGCAAGGAAGTGATTCTGCCGCTGTACAGTGGACTGGTTAGACCACACCTTGAGTACTGTGTACAGTACTGGAGACCACACTTGAAGAGGACATACAGCTCCTGGAGAGGGTACAGAGGAGGGCAACTAAGATGATATGAGGGCTAGGGATTTGACGATGAGGACAGACTTGAGGAGCTCTGCCTGTTTTCATTGGAGGAGAGGAGAGACAGAGGGGATGATTGAGGTCTTCAAGTACCTCAAGGAATAAATAGGGTAAACATGGAGGGACTTTAGACTAAAGCAGGGAGGTACCACCAGAGGGCATGGTTTGAAGTTGGAAGGTGGAAGGTGAGGGGGGAAAGAGGAAGAGGTTTTTCACTGAGAGGGTGGTGGACTCTTGGAATGCACTGCCTGGTGAGCTGGTTCAGAGATCCACAGTGAAGGGCTTCAAGAGAGGGTGGGACAGACACAGAAAGTGGATGCATCAGATGATGGCCTGTCCCAGGGGGGTAGGGATGGATGATAGGGGTTTCTAGAGCACAAGGGATGGGAGGCCCTTGGCACCCAACTAAGGATCTAAGGTTCGAGCAGACTCAATAGACCATAAGGCCTAATCTGCTGGCAAATAGTATGTTAGTAATGCCCAAAGTGTCACCAACTTTTAAGCAGTGTTAAACACTGTTAGCATACAGTCAGCTAATGGTAGTTTCAGTTATATAAAAGGAAAAAAAATCTTCACTGCCAATGTAGCAACAATATTGCAAATTTTAAACAAAGGTGCAGAACAGTACGGAACTAACCTACCACTCACCGCTGCGCTTCGGCTTCAACTGAGCCTTCCTCAGGAGTGGGAACTGGCTATCTCATCATACCTTAAAAAGGTAACAAATTAACTATTTAAATATAACAGTATAATTTATTTTTTGCATGATGGGTAGGCTGGGAAGATACTATTCGTAAATTTTATGAGTGCCAGAGTGCAAATGTAAGTGTTGGGGGTATACTCCCAATACCTAAGATTTAAAAGTTACAGCTAACAATATAAACTACACTTTTCATTTATAAATTTCAGAAACATGTTTTCAGAAACAGATAGAAAGAGAGAGCAAATGCTCACTTATCTGGTTCCCTTCAGCAATCACCATTTGTACCTTAGTGCTCCAGGTAGCTTCATGGTAAAGTGATCTGCTAGATGGGTCCTGTAGTTGTGAGGCACTTGGAGGCAAACATAGGAGAGAATGGTCCATATGTATAATTCTTCCAACCTAAAAGAAAATACAAAAAAAAATAATGCAATTAGATATTAAGGAAGCTTATCATACTTTCACAATTGCTCCTTATTAATATAGCCACATAAGGTCCACTATTCAGGCACTGCCACATGTGGTCACCCAAGTGGCCACATTGCAGTAGGACTCACTGTACTGCCACATGTTGTCACCCAGGTAGCAGTATTGCAGTGGGACACACTGCACTGCCTCATGTGGTCACCCAGGAGGTAGTATTGCAGTGGGACACACTGTACTGCTACATTTGGTCACCCAGGTGGCAGTATTGCAGTGGGACACACTGCACTGCCTCATGTGGTCAGCCAGGTGGCCGTATTGCAGTGGAATGCTCTGTACTGCCACATATGGTCACCCAGTTGGCAGTATTGGAGTCGGACACACCACCCTCCCTCCCCGGGGGAGGAGAATGTCCACTGGGATGCTCAGGTTTCCTTCCCCCTGCTGGTCCTCAGTGGCCTGAGGTCATTGACATCCTGAGCTGTAAACCGCTGTGCAGATGGGCCAACTTATAAGGTAGAATTTGGAAAATGTATCTGAATCAGTCAAAGAACTGCTATAGCCAATATTCCATGTGCAAATATTATTCTGCCTCTTTAAATACTTCAAAATCCAGAAACCACCATTTAAAAAATCAGGAATATATAAATAGAATTATAATGACTTGAAAAAAATAGGATTAAAATTACCGGTACAATAACACATTGCATTTACTAAATAGCCCATATCTGCCTTACTGCAGGTACGTGTTCCTAATAAGGGAGAAGCTGGTGAGTAAGGTTAATCACAAAAGGTTTGCACATTTGTGACACTTCTCTGACTAGAGGCCAGCATGGTATGAGTGTGTCAAAAGTATTGTGTCATGGTTGACTGCCTCTTTTTCTAGTGCAACAATCTATGGAGGTCACGCACACAGGTAATGCCCTAGGTGGCTTATTTGTTGGGTGACTGCCTCACTTAGTATTTCAGCATCTGAGGAAAATATGTCTAATGAAGGTTGATTTTTTGCCTGAGTGAACCAGAGTGAGATAATTCTGAATGAACACTTGTTTTTCTTTGAGAAGACTCAGACAGTGTAATTTGCTCAACAACATTTATTTTAACAAAAACCTGATCCATCGCCACACCTCTCATCTTTCAGTATTAAACTGCATAGCACAATCTTTCAAAATGTGGAGAAAATGGTAAGAATGTGCAGTACTTTCTTATTTTAAAAAATGATAAGTTAAGAATAGTGGACACATATCTTTAGTTTTTAGGAATGTACCTATCAAGCTAGTTAGTGTAAATTTGTTCATAGTTTCTATATCCAGCGAGGGTAAATTTGTGTGTAATATAAATAGTGCTATGCAAAATGTATAGCTGCTGACTGGTATGTGACTGTCCATCTCCCTAAAACTTATTGTTAGTGGATATGCTTAACCTCTGGAGGCTGCAGGCCATGCATTGCCTACTCCCCTTGTGGCAAGTGTTACTCTCTACAATGTTTAATGAAGTACAGTACAAAGAGAACTGACAAATGCTCATCTCACTCAGAGTCACTAACTGACACAGTTTTGATCAGTATTATGGCACAGAATCAAATCTGTCCTCTAATCTGGCATTATTTAGTAGTAGGACATGAAACAGACAAAATGTTATGTCAACAATACATGAACAGAATAATAGTCAGTTTGTTATAAAGTTGTGATTCCATGAAGTGGTTTTGATCTGGATGTTCCATTGCTGTGGAGCAACACTTGTTGTAAGAGTGGTCCTATGCATATTCTTAGGGTACGAGAATCATAAGTTGAAGAGGAGCGATTCTGATTCCTTTAGAATGTGAGTCCAGTCTTACAACCATAAGAATGATCTTGAAGGGCATATTAATGTATTATTGCTCCTGGTTGATCATTAATGACATATTATAAATTAGAAATCCTCCCATAAATGTGCCCAGGGGCACCTTGTGTGAAACACTCTTTACAGCATTAGAGTGTCTCATGCACAGTGGAAAGGAGTGCTCCAGTTTCTTATAAAAACTTCCTCAATCAATCAAGATATCATCTACAAAACAGCGGGCCTTAGCATCATGCTAAGTGTGTAGTTGCAGTCACAGAGGATGCCAAGAGAAGAGCCCCTCCCTCCGAAGCTTTAGATGTCCAGTTGATCTCCAGTCATTTTGCTTTCTGTCTGTTCAGTTTTCTGGAAAAATGTATTTCCAATTAATTCTGTGTATCTCTTTGTTCTTAATTACATTCTAACTCAGGAAACTGGCAAGAAACTTAAATAAACTAAACAGCCAGCAACAGGAAAGAAACTACTGAGAAAAAGATGTTTCCAGTTCATACTGAGCCCTTTGAGTGCTAGACCCAATACTACTATGAATGTGAAGTTTGAGTAATTTGCTAGGTCAAAAAATCTGAGATGGACATAAAACCTTGTACAGAGATAGACTCTACTAGTTTGTGTTCATATACATATACATATACATATACATATACATATACATATACATATACATATACATACGTACATACACACACACACACACACACATATATATATCATAAATATATATATCTTATATATATATATATATATATATATATAACAAAAACCAAGGCGCTAAGTCAGCATGTGTATTAGCAGAACAAAATGAGTTAGTATCAAATACACGTTGAAAATAGAGACAGAGTTAAACGATAAAGCTTCATCAGACTTTCAGGAAACATCCAAAATATTTTTTTTTTTTTTAGATATTTCCTGAAGAAGACCTAAGGTCAAAATGTGGATTTTAACTCTATTTTCTATTTTCAGCATGCATTTAATATAACCATTTTGTTCATATATATATATATATATACATATATATATATATATATATATATATATATATATATATATTTATTTATTTATTTTTTCTGCATAAACATTTTATTGCACAAGTAGGGTTCCAGAGACAAAAGTTGAGACATGTGGTCTTAGAGTTTCCAACCCTAACACCCCACCCCCACCCTACGTGCAGGAACAGGCATCGTGTGGGGTGTTTTGGGGTTGTGAACCCTAACACTCACTAATCATTCCATTAGCAAGTCAGCTTAGATGGGTACAGTATAGGAGAATGTGGTGAGAACAGATGTAAAATACAAGTGCTACATTCCTGACAGCAGCATTAGATTGTGGGCCAAAACAGGCCACACTTAAAGGTAATTCAAACTTGCAGACTTTCAGTTCATATTCCTTTCCTTCATACTCTTCTTTAACACAGGCACTTGCTTATTTTCTCTTCTCTTAGTCTCATCAATACTTAACCTGAGGTAGCAACTGTGACAGCATGGGATGTTTCTTTTTGTAGTTTATTTTTTTATTACGTATCCAAAGTTACATTCACAAGAGCACTTTACATGTATTGAGCATGTTAATAACATCAGGTATACATTTTGCATACGTTTCAGGCATTTACTCAGGTCTAGGCACATTTCCTTATTTGACATATTCTAGTTCACATATCTATATTCTCCTATTTTCAGTATAGTCTATAGAGAGTATATAAGGGATATGCATGGGGAGCCTGTGGGATAACCAGGTTATTTGAACAGTAGCCTGTGACCTCGAATAACCTCACGAGTGGCGAAGCCGCAAATAAGGTTCATGAGAGGTCACAGGCTACTGTACAAATAACTTGGTTATCCCACAGGCACCCCACACATATTTAATTTATGCAACAGGATTTTTTTGGGTTCAGTTTTGTTATATTTTTTTTTTCTTAAGTTCCTGTCCATGTTTTTTTCTCTGTGCCTGGTTCCTGTGTTTGGTTTGCAGGGTTGCTGTGCTGAAAAAGAGGTAAACATTACATTTTTTTGTTGAGTGTTTTAATTTAAAATGTGTTTCTGGTTTGGGAGGGGGTTGGTTAGGGTGAGCATTTTGTGAGTCTTAGGGACTGTGATAGCTTTGCTTGTAAAGAGCACTGTGAGAAAGTGAAAGTGAAACTGGGAGGCAGTACTGCTGAGCAGGCAGCACAGGTGGTGGTGGTTAGTTGATGCAGTCACTGTGTGAATAAATGGGTGATGAGGTAATCACTATGTGGATAACTTGAAGTTATCCACATAGTGATTACATCACCACTCATCTACACAGTGACTCAGATAACTGAAGTTATGTGTCAGTATTTATCCTGACACCTGTTACATAAATCCAGATACAGCAATCCTAACACTACAGCATTTTGTCCAGTAACAACCAATCAAGGTGGATGGGGAACTCTGGAAATCTCGTTTGGTAACCTATATAATTTGTGACTTTTTCCAACGTACTACCTTTCTTGGAATTTATGGGGGTCTCAGCATGTCTTTTCTCCAAGATGTTTTTTGGTTTGATCTGTTTGCTCTCTCAAGTGTGCCAAGTATGGGCCTCAGACCCTCTGGCAGGCAGGGATATTCTGTGTTGAGTAGAACAGAAGTCTGGAGTTCATAGCTAATCTTTTCATGGTCTTGTACCATTCACCTAGAGTAGGTACCATAGGAGTTCACTTCATTAAAATTAATCTTTTTGCATCTACTGTAGCCTGAATTAACAATTGCTTTTGGTATTTATTTAGAAATGTTTCTGAGGTGGTTAGGCCCAGAAGTGTCAACTCTGGTGATGGTACAATTTTGGCCTTTAGTATACATTCACATTCTTGTATCACTTTTTCACAGAAGTTTCTTAAAGTTTGACAATGCCACATGACATGAAGTAAGTTTGTCTCCTTTGTTTGACATCTCCAGCATTCATCTGAAGAGGTTAACCCCATTTTTTAGGATGGTTGGTGTACAGTACCAAAGATATAGGATTTTCTTTTGTATGAGCGGCTCTTCTGGTCCTTACAGGCTTTGTGGGCTACCCTCCAGCACCCTACCCATTCATCATCTGGGATCATGGTTCCCAGAATTCTTTGCCATCTATCTCGTGCTTTAACTGAGGGGTCTTGGCTAGCTATTCTAATCTGCTCCTGCAGCCTACCTGTCAACCCCTTTGGGTTTCCCAGCCAGGTTGCATTAGGAAGGGGGTTGGGGGGATGAGGCTTGCTTCCCTTGTATGCTTTACATGTGCACTTCCCTTTCTGTCAAGCTGCATACGCACTTTTGAGTTGGAGATATTTACAAAACTTGGCCTTAGGGATGTCGTACACTATTTATATTTCTTGGAAGGATCTCAACATTCGGCATAGTGGATCCAGCAGATCCTGAATCATAGTAATGTTTCTTCTCTGCCAAAGGTCCCAGCATATAGGTCTATTATCAATTTGTATCATCGGGTTGTGTTAAATAGAGGTGTAGTCTGCGTTATGTGGACATAGTTGGGCAAGATGTCCCAGCTTTTGGAAAGCTGCATGTATGGCTTTTATCACAAGCCATATACTGCATTGTTTAGGAAGGGGAGAAGCTAGATATACCACTGGGTGTGCCCCTTATAACAAACACGTTTCTATCTGAACCCATTCTGGGTGGTCTTCCTGTGGCTGTCTGAACATACGTATAGACTGGGAAATAATAATCTTACACTAGTAAGGGAGTAATGCGGGAAGTCTGGAAGCTTCCAGCCTCCACTATCTTTAGCTGCTCTCAGCTTTGTGCAGCTGAACCTAGGTCTACCTTTGTGCCATAAAAATATTTTTATTAACTTATTTTGTCATACCATACCGATGGTATTGTGACTGGTAGGTGTGACAAGATATAGTATATTCTGGGGGCAGCCATCATTTTTATAGCTTTAATTTTCCCTACCAGTGTCTAAATGTGACCATCTTTCCACATCCTGTCTGAGGGATTGTATTAATGGGTTTAAGTTTACTGGAATCAAGCTTTGAATATCTTGTGGAATTTGTATGCCCAGGTACTTAATGCCTGCTTTTGCACGTTGGAGCCCAGTTGTTAATACCACCATTGGCAGTGTCACTTTGTTTAATGGCAGTATCTCCGATTTGCCCACATTTATTTTTAGACCCGATATTTCAGCAAACTTGGTTAGGGTATACATTATATAAAGGAGGCTCTTGCCTATGTCAGTTGTCAAAATTAGGCAGTCGTCTGCACAGAGTTTTGTACAGTATTCCTCTTTTCCTATGTTGAGGCCTGGGATTTGTTTATGTCACCTGATAGTTGTTGCCAGTGGTTCCATTGCCAAAACAAATAGTAAATACCATGAAGACTAACCCCTTATGGGGAAAGTTCCAGGCCATACACCTCACCAAACAAACTTTTAAAGTTATAACTGTCCTTTTTCACAACAAAGTGGTTAATATCACAAACATTCTGTATTGGCCCAAAAAAAGATATAAAATCCAGGGTAATCCAACCCCATTCTGGATGATGAAGGTTTTTGGACCTGGGGGTGGAGGGTGAAAATTAACCTCCATCAGGATGACTCCGGATTACAACATCTTCAAAATTGTTTTTACATTGGACATGACAAGGGGTTTATTTTCTATCTGGACCAGCCCTGTCACTGTTATAAGTGTGGGTCTCCTAGACATTTAGGCCGTACATGTGATGTTATCAAATGTGCCCAATGTGGGGCATTCAGACATTCAATGTTTCATTGTAGAGGCTCCTTGAAGTGCAGCTTGTGTGAAGATGGCCACTCATTCACAGACTGCCCATGGGCGTCTTATAACACTTCTAATAATGACTATGCTAGTTAGGACTATTATATTAATTCTACTTTAAAACAGGCCAGTAGACTTCTGTCAAATCTTCGGCCTCCCCCCCCCCCACGAGAATCCTTTCCTGGTCATGCGGTTCCGGTGGTAGCCCCAACCACCACTGCCCCAGTGATGGTCCAACATATTGCACAAATTTCCCCTGACCCTTTAATTTCTGACCCAGTACCTGTGTCATTGCCTGGAGGCCCTGACCAGGATATGCACCTTCTCTTGGTCCCTGACCCCTTTCAGGTAGTTGGGAGACATAGGAGTGCCAGACAAAAGGGTGGGGAGGTGGCACAACCACTGCCTGATCCGGTTTCCACGCAGAATAAATATGATGGTCTCCCTGCTGAAGAAGTTGACCTGGGCTCAGAGGCAGATTCAACCTCCTTTCACTCTTTCCAAATTGATAGAAGTTCAGAGGGTGAACTACTGATGGAAGAACAGGACCCTAAACCTCAGGCTCAGAGAATGGGTTCCAGAGCATGGGTAAAAAAATAAAACGCTTATAGGCATTCTCTGGGTCTGCTTCATTATACAATATTGCTGTAGCCTCTTTGAATGCTAACAGCATTAAATCAGATCGGAAAAGGGCAGTTACATATGCACAACTGAACTCTGTCCTTTCTGATGTGATCTTTTTATAGAACACTAGGTTACATTCACTGGAGGATGTGTCTTCTGCTAGTTCCGCATGGTTACATGGCAATTCTTTTTGGTCAGTGGGGGAAGATGAATGTAGTGGAGTGGGAATCTGTTTGAACAACCCTGATATTACTGTAATCCACCAGGTGGACATAGTTCCAGGCAGAGTGTTTTTGCTAGATATTTCATTACATGAAGCTGCTTTTCGGTGTATTAATGTATATGCCCCACAACAAAAAAAAAGTGTGGATTGACTTGTTTCAAGCAATCCAACCTTATTTGTTTACCTCAAGTTATGTTCTTTTGGGTGGTGACTTTAATTACAGCAGGTAAAAGACTGACAGGGGGTCTCAGACATCTAAGGTTTTTTGTGATGTTTCTTGCCTCAGTACTCTTTTGACCAATAGTAGCCTGATTGATGCTTTTGATAAACTTAGGTGTATTCCCCTAAAAGTGTATTTTAGAGTTTTTTTTGCCACCAGAATTGATTATTGGTTCATTTCTCAAAATCTGGACATTATCCAAACTTCTACTGTCCCAGTATCCTCTTCTGGTCATGTGCTTTTAATCCTTACGTTCTCAAATTTTTAAAAAATTGGGGAGGGGTCCAAGGTACTGGAGAATGAATCTTACCTTATTAAACACTCCAACAGTGTATGAAGGCTTTCAGGAGCTTTTACAGACCAGGAAGTCGGTATGTTTTTTGTATGATAACATTCAGATTTGGTGGGAGGATACTAAAAGAGACATACGATCCTAATTTAAGATGATAGGGAAGTGTATAGGTAAATACAAAATAGATCAGTATATTTTATGTAGAAGGGAGTCGCAAACTCTATTTTCCCAACAGACACAATATTACTTAGACTTATCTGCTCAAATCTCTTTAGTTAAACAAAGATGACAGATATTCAGTATGATAGATATAAATCATTGTTGACTGGACAGCGGTTTGGGACTCAAGGGACTCAGGCTTTTACGAATCCATTTCAGTTTGGTCTTTCCCAACATCTTAAAAAACATATTTCTCTCATTACTACTGAGAAAGGTACTGTAATAACCAGGAGATCAGAAATCTTAACGGAATTGGATAAACATTTTTCCATTATGTTTCAGGCTCCTATAGTTGACATGAGTGACATTGATTTATGGTTGGCAGACTATGGTCTGCCTTGTCTATCCTACTCTTCAGAAGCCTCATTGATTCAGCCAGTTACAGCTTTAGAGCTTCAAGGTGTAATAAATCTATGAGAGTAGGTTCTGCATCAGGTCCTGATGGCATCCCATACGAGCTATACAAACACATTTCAAATGTTCTATTACCAGAAATAGTGTTATTATTTAATACAATGTTAAAAGAGGAACAGTTACCACCCAGCATGTGGCCTTGTTATATTGTTATACAAATCTGGTAATCGGTCCCTGTTGTCAAACTGGACACCAATTTCACTTTTGAATACTGATTTTAAGATTTTTTCTAAATTATTAGTGAATAAATTATCCTTGGTGGCTGGTGACCTGATACATCCCTCTCAAAAGTGTAGATCCATTTTTGATAATTTAATTTTACTTCGAGAAATTTGGAATAGAGGTCAGACTGGTGAACTTACAGGGTTTCTTTTTGCACTTGATCAAAGCAAGGCCGTTGATAGGGTTTTCCATGAATACCTTTGTAGATGCTTAAAACAATATGGTATTCCACCAGATTGTATTAGTTGGCTGCAGCTGGGATACTGACATGCTACTATAAACCCCTACTGTAATGATTGGACTGGTAAACCTATTAAAGTACAAAAGGGCTTGCGTCAGGGTTGCCCTCCTTAGCCCTTTACTGTATATATTTTCTTTAGACCCATTAGTTTGCAGGTTGAATCAGGATATGAATATTACAGACCTATCCTTTTCCAGTCTAGATCCAGAAATAAGATTCATTGCTTATGCAGATGATTTGTGTCTTCTTTTAGCAGACACGACATCCTGCACAACAGCTGGTCAAATCTTGTTCTTGTTCTCTAAGTGCACAGCAGCTCAGTTAAATTTCCACAAAAGTAAATGTTTACTAATTGGCAATGAACATCTTGAACTGGACGAGATCTTTGACATTTCTGTATATTCCGAACCCTGTAATATTATTGGGGTATTTTTTGGGAAGGGAGACATGGCCCTCTTGAATTGTCAGACTAAAATTCGGCAGGCACAGACCAAAGTTGATTTATGGAACAAATGGAGGATGACAAAGGCCAAGGGAGTTGCCATGGTTAAAACATTTTAACTCTCTTTATTTTTACATGTTAGTATTGTGTACCCTCTACCACTGCATTTAGAAACCAATGTGTATGTTTTTTTTTTCCTGCATATGGGGTAACCAGCTTAGTCCAGTAAAAAGGGGCATTTTATTTTTAGAAAAGAAGCAGGGAGGCCTTTAGATGGTCCATCCAATACTTTTCTTTTTTTCTATGTTTACTTTTAAAAACCTGGGTCCAGTCTTATTGACTAAAGATAAATTTTGGATCCCATGGGTCACAGATGGCCTCAGCCCAGTATTACAGATTTGGCCATTACATGGTATAATTTCTAAACAAAGATCCCTACAGACCCTTCCGGGTTATTTTCTTTCCTGTTTTGGAAAAATTAAACTCTGGTCTTTGACAAAAGATCATTTTATTTCTACTACTAGGAAACAGCTCTATCAAATAATTTTGGATAAATTATTTTTGGAACCTTCCCCCTTTGTTACACAAACCATCTTAGAAAGAGCCCAAATAGAAAAAATGTCGATTTGTCCCCATATACCCCCACATATGTGGGATGTTATGTGGTTATCTGCATTAGGTAAATTAAATGTTATGGGTAATCTAAAACAGAAAGGCCTGAAAAAAAGATTTTGTCTGAAACTTATGTGTACCACTGAAAGGGAAACAACAGAACATTTATATTTTACATGTCCATTTATTCGGTCATTCTGGTTATTGGTAAGTCACAAATGGAGTACTTCTCCCTTTAAGGATATGAACTTTGAGATATTGTGTTTAGGTGTACTACTTTCCCCATGGATGGTATATAACACACATACTATCTGGATTGTATTAGCATGTTTTAAGTATTACATTTGGAATGTTAGATGTCATTTATCTCTTTAGCAAATTGACTTTACTGAATTACAATTGTTTCACATGATTGAGTCTGCTATTTTGACAATCAAGACTTCAGAACGAAATCTTTTATCTGCACATTATTTCAGGACCTGTGGGGGAATATCCATTGGCTTCTCTGACCGGTGTGCTTTGCCTTGTGGTTCATGTTAGAGCGCTGTTTGGGTGTCCCTGCAGGATAATCAAGGCATGTGTTTTCCCCCTTGGGGAGAATTGGGTGTTTGTTTCTCCCTTTTTTTACATATGTTTTCCTTTTTTCCCTAGTCTATACCAGCATTGGTGATGAAGCAGGTTTATCAACACTGGTAGAGGAGTATCCGCTGGATTCTATAAGCTGGATGGCTGCCGGGTGTAAGTAGACTCTGTATTGCCATGCATTCCCAGAGGCTGAAATAGAATCTAAGATACTTTCATCTTCCTCCCTGCTCCCCTCTCTTTATAGCTTTCTCCCCTTTCCATTTAGTTGGGGGGGGGGGGATTATTGTGTTATATTTTGTTATTGGTTCTATGTAAGTTTACACACTTTTCTGAGGTTCTGATCTCTTCTCCTGAATTTCTTTTCATTCAGTTTTGTATGCTATAATACAATTTTTGTAGGTATGTTCCTTTGAGCCTTGAATTTTAATTTCCCTACTCTTTTAGTGGGTGGAGGAGGGTTAGCATTTATTAACTAGTCTTGGGATTGTAATAATGACATTTTGTATTATATCTATGATGAAATATTCATTTTTGTTTACCTTTTACTTTGCAGTTAGATTTTGTGTGAAATAACACTATTATGTATTTGTTTTACTCCTAAATTGCACTAAAAGTTCCTCCTATCTTTAATGGGTGGGGGACTGTTTTCCAGTGCATTGACCAAGTTTTGGGGTTCTGGAGAGGAAATCTACTGCATGATGTATTATTTTATTATGTTTTACTTGTTTTATTTTGAATATGTGTGAAGTTACACTGATTTATCTGTATTTTGATTTAAGCTGCAATAAAAAAATCCCCTACTCACAGGTAGGGGAACCTAAAATCCTGGTCTTCTGACCCATGACAGTGTTCAGTGTGGATGGAGTTTGGCTGGAAGCTGTGGAGATAGGGGAGATGGTCTCCTCTCCTGTCTTGTCTTTGCTTGAGACCCCTGTAGAATTTAGTGAAGGAATCTTGTTGAATGAGGAGATGTCTGGTCTTGTGGAAGATCCTATGGCTCAGAATTTAACTCAGGAACAGAAGGATTTAACGCGACCAGATGTTGCCAGCGATCTTGTGTTTTCTAACTCGACTGTGGAGGATCTACTTAAAGCTGAAGATGAATGGCATTTGACCGTTCACCGTGATTTGATCGCACAACTGACTCTGCCTGCATATGTGGGATGTTATGTGGTTATCTGCATTAGATAAATTAAATGTTATGGGTAATCTAAAACAGAAAGGCCTGAAAAAAAGATTTTGTCTGAAACTTATGTGTACCACTGAAAGGGAAACAATAGAACATTTATATTTTACATGTCCATTTATTCGGTCATTCGGTCCTGTGTGCAATCGAGTTCTTCCTGTTGGTTGAGTGATCTCTTTAAATGTGACTACTGGCCCTCAGAAGTTTACACCATACCAGTCTGCTGAATTAAGCTCTCCTGCACCAAACTTATAGGTTGGTACAGAACATTCTTCTTGCTCTGTTTCTACTGAGGGTCCGATTGTGGGTACTGACACTGGACTGGCTGATACGAGTCTGAGTCCCGGCCTCCATTGCCCCGCGACCTCTGAGTCTTCTGTTACTGCTAATGGAACTCAGCTTGAAGCTGCTGGTGTGGTGTCTGAAGAAATGAAGGCTATGGAGCTGCCGGTCTTGCAGCACCCTGACCGATTAGTTACTGAACCTATTTCGGATACTTCCTGGTCTGCTGAGAAAGCTTTGCTGGCATCAGAATTGGAACATGATGCTACTGGTGGGCAATGGGTTTCGGGGTCCTCCCCTATTCATATCTCTGGTGCAAATCAAGATGTTCAGGTGACTGACTTGTCTGTTCGCCCTTTGCCTGGAGCGTCCCAGGACTTGGTTCTTCCTCCTGAGTTGGAATTAACACAAAATCCAATTTTGCTTTTGCCACATACTGAGTCCACTCCTCCCCCTGTTGTTTCTAGGCCTCTGGTTTCACAAACTTCCTCTACAGGGGTTTTTGCTCCTCGACTTTCTTACTCAGCAGCTAGTGCCCAGAATATTCCCATATCACAGCCATGTTTCCCTCAGGCCCCCATGCACCCTGCTAAACACCACAATGCCATCCTCTTGCGCTATTTGGGAGGCATGGCTGAAGCCCCTGATAGACATTATGTGGCTAGAGTCCTTCTTAGGATTCCCTCAAATTTTTTGCCAGTGAGAGTCATGCCTTGATTCATGTCTCTGGGGAAGCTGTATTTGATGTCAGTTTTAAAACTCAGTGAGAGTCATGCTTTGATTCATGTCTTTGGGGAAGCTGTATTTGATGTCAGTTTTAAAACTCAACAGGGTCTAGAACATTTTTGGCTGACATATCAACGGTTGAAGACGTCCCTCTCTGGACTCCCTTTTCTGTATCGCCCTTGTCCCGGCCTACTCAGAAGATTATTACTGTCCTTTTTTGCAGTGAGGGGTCAATATGAATGATTTGACACACTGGCTTAAGGCACGTTGCACAGTGCTTTCACACCCTGAAGCTATTTTCAATTCTGAACATTTAAGGACAGGGGGATGGTGGGTGAGAGTGATGTTGAAAATGTCTGATACTGGTCTCCTTCACCTCCTGAACAGTTTCTTTTTGGGTAGGGACCAGGGTGTCCTAGTTTATTCAGGACAACCCAAGGCATGCTACAGGTGTGGCTCTGTGGCCCATCTGAGTAGTGCCTGTGACCAGGTGAAATGCGCGATCTGTGGTTCCCTTGGCCATTCTGGCTTCCATTGAGTGGAACAAGAGAGGTGCAACTTGTGTGAGGAGCTGGGCCATAATTTCCAAACTTGCAAGTGGGCCACTCACAATCAGCGGCTTTATATTAGCTTGGTACAGTAACAGAGGATTTTTGCTCGAGAAAAACTGAGACCAGATGACACTTCTGTTGCTGATGTTCTACTTTCTGATGATGGTTTACCTGTCATGGTACCACCCTGACAGGAGGACACCTTACCTTTGCCTCCCCAGCAGCCTACAGAAGAGTTGCCCCCCTCCCCCTGGTGTTGCCCCTTGGAGTAGAGCTGGCAGGGTCTCATAGTTCCTCTCTACTGTTGCAGAGATCCACTGTTGATGTTATGGCTATACCTCAGTCTTCCATTGTGCAGGCTTCTAGGGGGCCACTGATATGGAGGTGATGAAACCCTTCCCCCCGTTTCTTCTGGACAAACATTTCCAATGACCAGGATCACTCGGAGTAAACGTTTCAGTGACTCATCTAGGGTGGATTCTCCGAGTGTTGGAGTAGTTCCCACTCACAATTGATATGAACTTTTGCAAACAGAGGGTGCTCATACAGGCAGCAACTCCAGTTCTTCTTCTTTGCAGTCCTCCATCCCTGATCAAACAACGGACACAGAGGTGCCTCGGGACTGCTCTGGTCCTCAAAAATGCAAAGCAAAGACTATGCACAAAGAGTCAGTCATTCACCGTGGACACCTGAAATGATGATGGATTTCTTGTTACCCTTTTCTTTTTTCTTGAATGATGTCTACACATATTGCATGCCATACTGTTAATGTTAATAGTATTAAAAACCCAGATAGACGTGATTTGTTTTTTTCCTATTTGATAATGCATGCAGTAGGGACTGTGTTTCTTCAGGATGTTCATTGTCATTCTTTACAGGAGATTGCACTAGCCTCTAGGGCATGGTACCCCGGCCCCTCATTTTGGTTTATTGGCCAGGACACCTGTTCTGGGGTTGGCATATTGTTTAATTGCCCGGATGTTGCCTTGGTAAAGCTGTATTATTTGGTTCCAGGGAGGGTTCTAATTCTGGATGTTATGTTTGGTAATGTTGGATGTCGATTGATTAATGTCTATGCCCCTCAGACTAAGGCTTTGAGAGTGGAGCTCTTTAAGCTGATCCAACCTTTTTTGTACACCTCACATTTTGTCATCTTTGGTGGAGATCTGAATTGTGGGCTTTCTCTGAAGGACAAAACTGTGACTTCTAGTACCAAAAAGATTTTTTCCGATTCTAAATTTTTGTCCTCCATGTTGGGAACTGCACACTTGAAGGATGCATATCGTTCTCATACTGGTTTGCATATGCCTACTTATCACAAAGGTTCCTTGGCAACGAGGATTGATTTTCTTTTTATTTCCCAGCAGTTGCCCATTCAGGCAGCTAAGGTGACTGTGACTGAATTTTCAGACCACAATATGTTATCTGTCATGCTGGGGACAGTATCCTCCATTAAGAGAGCTCCAGGGACCTGGAAGATGAATGCTTCCTTGTTGCTAGACTCCCTCTTTCAGGCTTCCTTTCTTGATTTTTTACAAGCCAGAAAATCAGTTTTTATTCTTTATGATGAGGCTGTGCAGTGGTGGTTAGATACTAAACGAGATTTGATTTAATTTTTTAATGGTTATAGCAGGAATTTATGTCAATCCACTTACAAAGATTATTTGGCTACTAGGACCCGATTGCAGTGGCTGATGTCTTTATCAGTGCTGACGAGACAGGACTATGTTTCTCAAAGTCAGGTTTTGAAGCGGCAGTTGAGTATATTCCATTTGGAAAAAAGCTCATTCTCTGCAACGTCAACAGCAGTTTGGTACATCCAGATCTGTGGAGTCTGTGTCGTCCATATGAATCATGCCATTTAAAAGTGGGGAAGAAAGAAATTTTGGCTTTATATGATACAGAGGGTCGCACGGTTGACACCAATGCTGAGATCATGGACATAGTTGTTGCCTATTCTGGGGTGAAATCTGGGCCTATGGCTTTTGATATGGTTCAGGCTGATGTCTGACTTTCCCAGGTTGCTTTTCCAGGGATTTTGGATGTGGAGGGTGCTTTGCTGGGCCAGGATATTCAGGTCTCTGAGGTCCTGGATGTGATCAGTACTCTGTAGAATTATACGGCTCAGGGCCCTGATGGCCTGCCTTCTGAGGTATATAAATTTTTAGCCACTGAACTGGGAGATGAATTGACTGTGATGTTTATTTGTTTGTTGCAAAGTCCAGATCTAACCTTACAGTTTAATGTAGGATCTTTGCTTTGTTTATATAAGAAAGGTGACAAGAAGACTTTATCTAACTGGAGACCGATTAGCTTATGGAATACTGATTTTAAAATCTTATCTAAAATTCTGGCTAAACGATTACTGGCCATTGCAAATGGGTTTATTTCAGAAGCTCAAACTTCTGTTCCTGGCCGCTGCATTCAGGATCATTTAATTTTACTGCGGGAGGTATTCGATAAAGGTAATTTGGATCTCCTGGAAGGGTATGTTATTTCTTTGGATCAACAACAAGCATTTGATGCAGTCAGTCATGATTTCTTGTGGTTTGTCTTGGACAAGTTTTGGATTCCTTCTGGCTTTATTCATTGGCTCTGTTTGCTCTATAAAACTGCAACTGTTTTTCCTGTTGTCAATGGGTGGAGAGGTCCCCTGGTTGGGATTAAACATGGGGTACGACAGGGGTGCCCCCTTAGTCCTATCCTTTATGGGGGGTTTTTTGGACCCCTTATTAAGGTTGCTTCAACATTCTCCGCTCCTGTCCCCTTTGGGTTCTACAATAGCGCTCCGAACACCTATCAAATCAAATCAAACTTAATTTTTATAGCGCCTTTCAAAACCAAGGCACTGCACATAAAACCAAATGCAAATATAACGTTAAAACAGACGAATGAAACACATTAGCCATTAGGGAAGGCCAAGTTAAATAAATAAGTTTTAAACTCAATCTTAAATCTGTCGACGGTCAGGCATTCTCTTAACCGATGAGGTAGAGAATTCCACAGGATTGGAGCCGAAAAAGAAAAAGCACGGGCACCTGATGTTTTTAATCATGCCCTGGGAATCTCTAGCAATCCCTCATCGGCAGATCGGAGAGGATGGGGGGGGCAGTAGGGTATCAAGAGGTCTTGCAGGTAACCAGGTCCCTGATCATGTAGGACTTTAAAGGTTAGCAAACCAACCTTAAAGGTGATCTGCCACTGAATAGGCAGCCAGTGCAGTTCATGGAGCACAGGGATAATATGACTGGACCTAGAAGTCCCAGTCATAAGCCTGGCAGCCGCATTCTGCACTAGCTGCAGGCAGCGGATATCGACCCCTGGAAGTCCTAGGTAGAGAGAATTGCAGTAATCAAGGTGGATAGTGATGAAGGCGTGGACCAGTGTTGGAAGATCATCTGGAGGAACCAAGTGTTTCACCTGGGTGATATTCCTCAGATGGTAAAAAGAGGATTTGACGACAGCCGACACCTGAGATTTTAGAGTCAGGCCATCATCAAAAATAACGCCAAGGTTATGCACTCTGTCTGAGGTAGTGAGCTGTATGCCATTGATCAAAAGACCTGATGCCTGTCCAGCTCCCATACCTGCCCCCGGATGACCAGGGTCCACTACCAACACTTCAGTCTTGTCCAGATTCAGTCTTAGCCAACTAGGACTCATCCAGGTTCTGATCTCGGTAAGGCAGTTGTTTAGCACAGAGAGTGCAGCATTTTGTCTGGGCAGAAAGGACATATACAGTTGAGTATCATCTGCATAGCAGTGAAAACTCAAAATGTATCACCTGATGCTATCTCCTAATGGCAGCATATACACTGCAAACAACATGGGGGCCAAAATGGAGCCCTGTGGTACCCCACAGGGCAGGGAGTGAGTGCCAAAGGAATAAATTCCGGTGGCAACTCTCTGAGACCTGTCCGCGAGGAAAGAATGAAACCATTTGAAGACGGCACCAGACAGACCACAAAGAAGCCACAGGCGCTCCAACAGCACACCATGGTCTACAGTGTCAAATGCTGCAGAGAGATCAAGAAGGACCAGAGTGGTATGTGCCTTTTGATCTCTAGCCATCAGGAGGTCATTCAGTACTCGGACAAGTGCAGTCTCTGTGCTAGGCTTCTTCCTAAATCCGGACTGGAGAGTATCATGGTCCTTGTAAGTTGTAAGGTGATCATCCAGTTGCAATGCAACCACCTTTTCAATAACCTTACCAGCAAATGGCAGGTTAGAGATAGATCGGTAGTTAGCTAGACAGTTTGGGTCCAAGGAGGATTTCTTAAGGAGTGGTCGAACGACCACCTCCTTTAAGGGTTCTGGAAAGACCCCTGTCTCCAAGGATCTCCAGACAATTTCAGAAAGGATCGGGCAGATAACATCAACACATTCCAATAAAAGGGGTGTCGGGCCCGGATCCAAACTACAACTGGTTGGGTGCAATGTCTGGATGATCTTCACAATGTCTGTGAATTCTGGCTGGCAGAAATCTGGCCAGTGAGACCAAGTGCATGCCACATCCTGCAGATCACCACAGTTTCTCGTAGGAGAGGCCGTGCTGATGCTAGACCTGATGCTGGCAACCTTATCTGTGAAGAATCAAGCAAACTCCTCACATTTCAGCTGAGAAAAAGCTTCTCTGGGCTGAAGACTGATTGGATTGCACAATCTATCAACGGTCCGGAAAAGCTGAGCTGGTCGATTCTAATATTGGCTTATGCAGATGATATGTGCCTTTTGTTGAAAAATTAAGCCTCTATTTTGGAAGCCTTACACAAATGCTCTATTTTTGGGTCTGTGGCTGGGGCCAGGCTTAACATGCTGAAATGCACGGGGAAGTATTTGGGTTTGCATGGTGGTGCCCTTCCTTCGGTGGGTGGGATTCTGCTGCCGACAGGCCCTATTCAGATTTTGGGTGTTCAGTTCGGCATTGAACATCTGGATGTTTATAACTGGGAAAACAAATTGGCTATTGCCCAATGCAAGGTTTCTGGCTGGAATCGTTGGAAGATGGGAAAAAAGAAAAGGGTCTATCTGATTAAAACGTTTCTGATTCCAGTATTTTTATTCCTAAGTTATATTTTTCTACCTCCCAAATCTTTGGAAACTCGCTTATTGGGTATTTTTTTTCAGGCCGTGTGGGGGGGAGTCGACTTAACCCAATAAAGTGGAATATCTTATATCTCCCAATCAGTCAGGGAGGTTTGAATAAGGTCCACCCTTTATTGTTTTTTAATTGTGTTTTTTTGATGGCCAATATACATCCTCTTTTGGTTCACATGAATAAAGGGTGGGAATCGTGGACTTCTGATACTGTACGTTATTGGTTTTGGTTATGGGACAGTAATACTTTGAAAACTGTCAAACAACTGCCGTTTGCCCTCCTTATTGGTGGGACACTTTTACCAGACTTAAGCAGGAGAAGGTCACCACCCATGCCATTATTACTTTACAAAGGAAAGGTTTGTATACTGCCTTACTGGGCACGGTATGTCCTGTTACCCAGATGTTTACTTATTGTCTGGCTGGTAATAAGCAGGCTCTGCTTACACTGTTACATAACCCCAGGATTCCTCCTCATGTCTGGGATCTTCATTGGTTTAGTTACCATGATAAAATTAATGTTAAAGATAATCACAAGCATAAACAGATGGAGGAGAGGATTTGTAGCAGAACTTGAGTCTACTGATCACTTGTGTTTTCTTTGTTCCTTTATTAAACATTTTTGGTCCTTTTTAGTGGTGGCTTGGGGGGCTCCCATTTTTGCTGTGTGTCTCGGGAGAAACTTATGTATGGGGAGACCTGTGGACCATGGCGGGTGTGGGAAGGAGACACACTCTGTTTGATTTTTACCATTTGTAAATGGCATATTTGGAATGCTCACTGCTTATTTTCTTTATGGCAAAAAACTTGTACTTACTCTGAATTGGTGGGGAGAATTACTAAGGATCTTAAAGCCTTGTGTTTGAAGGAGAGAAAATTGTTGCAGGAGGAGCTTTGGCTTCGAAAATGGCATGATTTACCTTGGATCTGATTCGGATGTCCCAATTACATAAGGGTTATTTCTGAATCCTCAGGGACACAGTAGGTTATCGTCAGTCTGGATGTTTTCCGAATACTGTTCTTGCTTGTGTCTTTTTCTTTCTCTTTTCTTTTTCAGATTTGTTCCATCTGCAGTTTTTTTTTCTCCTTGGTATATTATGGACAAGTATTTTCTGTACTGATGTTTTCCTTTCCAGTATTCAGTTGTTATTATTGTTTTTTTCTCTTTTTGTTTTGGATTGTGGTATTTTTGTTTTCTTTTGTAGTTTTTGTGTTTAATAAATTTTCCCCTACTCTTTTCGAGAAGTGCCATGGGATCTTTAACATCCACCTGAGCTACCACCAGAACAGGCAGATGGGGCCTCGATTTAACGTGGGTGGTGCTCCACAGACATTATGCCAGCACAGTAGCTTTAGTAGAGCACTGTGGAAGCACATGACTGGACCACTGTCTGGTGTGCTTCCACAGTGCTCTGGCGAATGTCCACTGGTGCTGTTTATGCAGCCCTTCCCCTCCGCAGGCTGCATAAACACACCCCCTTCACTGGCGATCTACTTTTTCTTCTGCAACTGGGGAAGTGACACTAGGGCTGCACTTCAAATTCTGGTGTATTAATGAGAGCATTGTTGGGCAATGGATTGTTAAGCAGCTGTTAACAATCTGAGTTCAAGAAATGCTTTTACCTTTCAGACATCAGCAGTCGCCTAACAGCAGCATGCAGCCATCATTTCTATGAGAACAAATTGTAATGCAATAGGTTGCCCTGTCCACGAGTCAAAACAACACAGGTAGAAGGGGGGTTCTGTAATGTCTCACAGTAGTTGCTGTGTATGTTCCCTTTATGAAACTATCCATCACCACAATTACACAGTACTCAGGGACTAGTTAAGTGATTTGCACACCCATTTGCCCGTAATTTGACGACTAAGTTCATGAAGCAAACACACATACAGCATCATACCAGCAGTGGGTGCATGAAAAGACTGTGTGGTTTGGGGGGGGTGTGGTCCCCTGATTAAGTGCTCATGCCCGGGGTTCACATATAAATACTTGCAGCTGCTTGTTGTCAGTTGCCAGAAGGGTAATCCAGGTGATGCGACTTATCCTTGCCTCTGCTGGCACTTATTGCATCCATCAGGTGAGAGTGAGGCAGAAACGTGGGTTTGCAGGAAAAGAGAAGGAGAGGAGGCAGGCTGCCTCCCTGGCAGCCAGCAACTGAGGGAGTGCGGTGGCTGCAGTGGTGATCAGATGGGGGGGGATAACATTACCAGGAAATACCATTTTATCTTATGTTTCTTTTCCACAGTGAAGTTAAATCTGCCTTACAACAGAACCTAATAAGGCATATTCAAACAAATATAAACAACAATAGGGAAAATAATGTAACAAAACATTTGAAACTTATTTACAAACTCAAATATGTAGTGGGCTTTAAGCTACTGTAAGTTATGTCATAGAGGGCTCCACTCACTTTTCCTGTTTTTATGATCTATACTGGAAAGTAATACCGTGGAAGTCTTTTTTAAGAAAATTATCTAACTCAAAACACCATTTAAAAGTGTAACCATCCCTTTAAATAGAGAATAATGAATAGGCAAGTGTGTGTTATGGATTTTTTTTACACACCTGAAGTCTGTGATGACCCATAAACCTCGAGAATGAAGCTTGAGAGGTTTATGATTGCTCTTGAGGTTTATGAGGTCATCATACACCATGGGTGTGTAAAAAAAATCCCTAAACACACACATGCCTTTCCTTTATTTTTTATAATTACTGGTGCAGGGAGTGAATGCCAACATTAGATAAAGCTGTTCTTACTGTCACACACACATGCACGCGCGCACACACACACACACACACACACACACACACACACACACTCACACACACTCCCTGTCCAGTAAAGATTTTTTTCCTCTTATTTTCTTTTAAATATAAAAAAAAACTGTTGACCATGAGGCAGTCACATGGCAGACCAAAGCCCCAACTGAAGCACAATTACCGCAGAACCAACCAGATAGATTTTTTTGGGGGTTTAATGGCAGGATCAGCCAGATAAATAGTGAAAAAAGGAAAAAATATGACTTTCATAGCAGGAAATTATTAGTCTGGGTTTGCAGTTTTCTTCGGTTCCTCAGAAACAGAGCTGCCATGTTTTTGAAATGTGCAGACCTCCCACACACGCACACTAGAAGCCAATCAGCTGTGCTGCTATAAATGATTAGCACCAATGGTTAAAGAAAGTTTTTCAGAACGATGTAATAACCCATTTTCGGTTTGTTACGTCATTTGCCAAAGGCTTGTGAGCCGGTTAATAAAGGGGGCCACCAGTAATTATTATGTGATAACTGCTGTCACTTGATGGCAAGTCGAATGCACATTCTCCTGCTTTTTATCAGAAAACAACATTTTGGTTACCTTCTCACCCACCATCATTTCAGATGACTGTCAAGAAAGTTTAATGATTTTTTTTTACCCTTTTTTATCTACAGCTTGTGGGACTATTTAAGCCTAATCAGTTTTGATATAACTGTCCCATAGTATGTGCTGCTGTGGCTCTCTTTGAAAAGCCAATACTCCTTGTCAAGAGGTTGTAACTTTTTCTGGTCCAGACATTCCAAACTGTTTGATATTCCTTTTTAAACAATGAGATTTCAGGAGTTTTATCTGTGCCTGTTTGGAGTAATATGCCTAATAAATTGTAAATTTCTGTCTTTTCCAATGCAGAATTACCCCTTAAGATTCTTGTCACACAATTCTATAATGCATCGATGCAGTCAAAACTTATAGCACATCAGTCACAGCTTAATTTAGTGTTTTTTTCTTAGTTTTTGTGATGTGACAGTAACAGGTTACATGAAGTATAGATTCATAATTTAGGGGTCAGCACTGACTTTTTAGCCTTAAAACAAATGCAACTTAAGTTTTAATGATTAATGTTGACAGGAAATAAGGTATATACTTCAATGTTTTGGTAAATAGAGTAGTGCTTGTGTATCCTTGTAATGTTTTAAACTTTGGCTTTACTCTATTCTCACCCTTGAAAGTGAAACCGGGTAGTGAGTAGGGAATAGAAAGCTCAGCACCAAGAGGGAGCAGAGCACCGGAGAAAGAGAAGGGAGGGGAGGATGCTGGGTATTTCGCAATGTGATAAGTGGGGATCTGCCATGGGAGGTTGATCTTTATTGGGGATGAGGGAGGAACTATTCCCCAACATTGAATCTCAGACTTTAGCCCTCCCATTCAATATTTTGGTGAATAGAGTAGTGCTTGTGTATACTTGCAATGCTTTACTCTATTCTTACCCTTGGTAGGGAAGCCAGGTAGAGTAGGGAATAGAAAGCCCAAAAAGATATCTCCTCCAACTCATGGAGAGTATGACCAGTAGCATGCAGGAGAGGAAAACCCCCAAGATGGAGGAAATCTCTGAGGACCCATGACTACTGGCCCACCCATCCTCAGGGCAAACTAAGAGGAAATGATCCTAGGTTCTTACAACCACATTCTATTTCTGAGTAAGGTGAGCTGTTTGTAGAGATGACGTTCTATCTTCAGAGTCTGTTGAATGATGCGTTTAGGAAGGTTGATTCTGAGGTTGAGGAGGCAGGTTCATTCTGAAGGAATGTCTGGATCCTGAATATGGATTAAGTCTAGCTGGAAAAGGGGTGAACGTGGTCCAGGATTCCAGTGTGATATTGGTTGCTATTCAATGGGGTACAGAGTCAATGCAAGCATGGACAGCATGAGATGACTAAATGAGCTGCCAGACTCTGAACTGTGGGAAGTATTATGAGTTATGAAATCCTTAAAATAATCTGTCAGACTTTGTAGAGGGTGAGAGCAAGATAAAGTGCTTAGTTCCTTTGGAAAGTGGCAAGTGGTTCAGTTATTTGCAATGCTCTCAGAAGAGCTCGATCTTGGTACTGATTAAGAGAATGCAGAAATTGAAAAGGCTAAAGGGTGGAGTAACAGAGGCTTTAACATCTGGATTAGGGTCTCAAGGCTTGGAGTTCAGCAATGTGCAATATTTCACTATGTAGGCATCTATGGAGATGATCAAGGATTTGGACAGAGACTTTAGATACCTGGTAGGAGGGGGTAATGAGGAAGATTTCAGACTGATGAAGGAAGGGTGGTATGCTGTAAAGATGGTAACTGGATATCGATAGAAATAATTAGAAATTTCAGTATAATACATTTGAGGGTTTAATACATTTATACATTTGAGGGTTTAATACAGTTATTGTTGCTATAATGAGATTTGTATAGGCTCATATTCAGGAAGGACTGCTAGTGCGAAATGGTGGATATGGGTATTGCTGTGGCTTAATTGCCCATGGCAGGAGCTTAAGTAGCAGTGGCAGCTTTGCATTGCTAAAGCATTCAATGTCTGAATGCTGTTGAGAGCCAAGAATGGGTCTTTGAATTAGTCTATAGACTGATGTGGCAAAGGGAAGTTGACAGCAAGCGTAAAATGCAATGGATGCCAAGCATGCTTAGTCAGATGCAGAACTGTTATGGGACATAACTGGGACAGTGAGACAGCTAGGTCGGTTGTGGATGTGCAAATTGAGGAATCAGTGGAAACCTGCTCTCATTGGTGGTATTCACTGGAGGAAGTATGGAAGGTAAGTCCCAATGGATGAGTTAGAAGGATCACCGGATGGGTAGCTGGCATGATTTAGGGTAACATGATGAAGAGATGTAGATAACTTTATGAATTATGGTGATGTCCAGGGGCCAATTAGCAAGGCAGTTAGGCACCAGATATCCAATAATATGTGTTCTGGGATAGTAGCTGGAGAAGGTCTTAGGAACATCCAGTGGCTATTCAGGGAATACAAGGCAAATAACATGGTCAAACAGAGTCAGCGCTTTTAGGAGAAGTCTACGAGGAGACAGTATAATGGATGATGCCGGTACTGCTATGAGATATCCTGCTACTATGGTTCATACTACTAAGGTGAAGTAAAGAGTCATAGGATCATAAACCCATATTGCTCTTACGCTAAGCCAAAGAATAGTAAGAAAGAACACCTTCTGAATTTATTAATCTGTCAAGTCAGTACCTAAATGAGTATTTTTAGTCTCGCTTATGACAATGTTTAATGGTAGTCTATTCCATGGTCCAATAGTTCTAAGGGTAAAAAAATTTTTCCGGTTAGTAAGTGAAAGGATTTGCCAACCAGTTGAAGCGGATGACCCCTAGTGTCATGTGAGTGGTCTTTAAACTGGAGCTCCAATTCACACATTAAATAAGGATCATGAATGATATCACAGAGGAGCAGGAGATCTCCTCTAAGGCGACGAGTAGCAAGTGGCATCAATTTTAAGAATTGCGGTCTGTTATCATAGGAAACTATTTGAAGTCCTGATATGTGTTTAGTAAATGTCCTTTGGACCTTTTCAATTGAATTACAATCTGATTTACGATACGGGCACCAGAGCTGAGAGGCATACTCCAGGTGAGGCCTAGCATGTGCCCCAAATAAAGGTATCATTACTTCTGGGGCCCTAGATCTAATGTTCCTAGAGACTGACCTCAGAACTCTATTAGTTTTATTAATGGCCTCATGAAGATGTTTATTATATGACATATTGTCCGAAATAGTAATCCCCAAATCCTTTTCATCAGAAGTTTTACTTAATATTGAGCCTGCCAGTGTATAAGTGTTATTTGGGTTATTAGTTCCCAGATGCATGACTTTGCATTTGGAAGGGTTCAATTTCATCTCCCAGATTACTACCCAATTAGTAATAATGATCAGGTCATGCTGCACATCTTCGACATGAGATGAATTAGCACATGGTCCCCCGATGTTAACGTCATCAGCATATTTTGTTGATATAGAGAAACATTCAGTAGTTAAGTCTACAGTAAATGCCTGAAAGAGACAGGAGCCCAAGACAGAACCTTGGGGCACCCCGCTGCTAACTATCCCTTTGCTGGATTTGATTCCACTAATGACAACTTGTTATGTACGGTTGTTGAGCCAATTTTTGATCCAATCGACAATGAAAGTATCAATTTTGAGTGTATGCAGTTTTTGGATCAAGGCCCAATGGGGCATTACATCAAACACCTTACTGAAGTTGATGAAAACAGCGTCACAAGGTATTTTGCTGTCAAGTAGAGAACTAACATTTTCATAAAAGCATAACAGATTGGTGAGACAACTTCTACCACCTTTGAACCCATGTTGCTCAGGATTATGGTTATTGAGGGTAGGAGTGATGATGTCTTTGATTAGACTTTCAAAAAGTTTGCATATTGAGGCGGTCAGACTGACAAGTCTGTAATTCTCCCAGTTGTTTTTGGTACCCTTCTTATGAATGGGTAAAATATATGCCTCCTTTCAATCATTAGGAACATAATTTTTTGCCAGAAACATGTCACACATTGCTTTCAGAGGGTAAATAAGCGTGTCAGCTAACAAGAAAATGAAGTAACCAGCTATGTTGTCAGGACCAGGGCTGTATTTTCCCTTTAAAGTCAGCAACGTATTTTTAATATTATCAGTACTGAAACTAATAAGTGGATCCATACTTTCTGTGTCATGACAAGAAGTGTTTTGAATATTGCTTCAAAAAGCATTACCAAATTTTATAAATCAGCCATGGCAGTGGGGCCGTGAATAAGATGATTATTTTCAAGTAAAGGGCCAACCTGACAATTGTTTTTTTTCTAAAGAGTTGATGTAAGAGAAAAAATGCTTGCTATTAGATTTTTTAGCATTACTGACCAATTTGCATTCCCATCTACTTTTAGCTTTTTTGATCATAGATTTACATTTTATTTGAACTTTTTTAAAAGAATTCCAGTTGGAGCTAGATTTGTTTCTGAGATAGATATGACATTTTTCCCTTTTAATCTGATACGTTTTTTAATGGAATTGTTCATCCATTTTGGGACCTATCTATGATTGGAGATTTTTATCTCAGATGGAATAAATGAATCCTTAACATGACAAAGTATATTCTTGAAAGTGTCCCAACATTGTTCATGGGATAAATTAGAGAAAATAGAGTCCCAATTAAGATTAGTCATGTAGCTCTTGATTGCACTAAGGTCTGCCCTATCGTACAAATATATTACAGTCAGGTTAAAGTGGTATACACTATCTTTATGAATAGTAAAAAGGACGGTGTTATGGTCGCTGTTGCCAATGGGACTACTAATTTTGACATTATCAATAACCAAATCTTCATGACAAATGACTAAGTCAAGGATTTTGTCACCTCTGGTGGGGTAGAAAACACACTGTTTGAGATTTGAGGTTACAGGTAGACAAACATTTATTGCCATTACTACTAGCTGCAGTACAATTGTGCCAGTTAATGTACCTAAATTAAAGTCACCAGTGACAATAATGTTTCCCAGTGAGCTAGCTTGTTCTATTTCCCAGAGTACAGCATCCAGAATTTCTATGGGAGAACTAGGAGGGCAGTAACACGACCCCAAAATCAGATACTCATTGGCAGAAAGGTACAGTTTTACCCAGATAGTTTCGGTATTTTTGTCATGTTTTTGACACAGTTGGAAACATCAATAGATTTTATCTGGTTATTGATAAATAAGGCGACCCCACCGCCTTTCCTGTTTTTCCTGTTTAGGTAGTATGTTGTATAACCAGGGATAATGGCTTACCATGATGTCTTTTCATCTCCCCAGGTTTCGCAAACAGAGATAATATCAATGTTGTCATTATGGGCCTTAATTTTTAGTTCATCGAATTTATGGGTCAGACATCTGGTGTTGAAGCTTAGACACTGTATCAGATGAGTAGAACATCTACTGATATTAGTAAAAGAATTCAGAGATAACTGAGGGCTTCCCATCACACCCCCAGTGTTTAGTTTAAACATTTGTGTATGACTGATAAAAACTTCTGTCCCAGAAAAGCATTACCCTGTCTGCTAAGATGTAGCCCATCAACACTGCGGTTCCCGTTATCCTTAACAGTGATGGTTATTATGAAGTTGGTATATCTCAGAAGGAATTAGGGTCACGTTTCCAGTAAGACGATAGGAGTGAAGGAGACTTCACTAAATCTTGGATCCTATGAAGACATGGGAGGTAGTGATACCCATACTGCTTGAATTAATAGAATATATAAGGAAGCATCCTGTAAAGTTGGTTGATAGATGAGATCTGCTATAGTCCAGTTGAATGGGATTCCAGAAATGGGTCTTGGGGAGGTTATTGGGAAGTATCGATGATTCTATGGTGATGTAATAGTCTATAGGGCATGCTATTCAAGGGATGTTGCTGGAAGGTTTCCTCAGATGAGAAGAACAGGTACTTTGTACAGCATTGGAAGGGAGCTGTTATGATGGACGAAGTAGGAGTATGAGATAGATGAACGGGAAGGAGTAGTTGATTAGGCAGGGATGCTGGATGTCGATAGTTGTAGGTATGCCCAAAAAGAGACACAGCAAACATGCAGGAGCCCCAAGCCACTAGGGTGGTGAAGAGGAAAGCAGCAGTCCCAGGATGGAAGGAAAAGTCCAAGCAGAATTCCACCGACTGAAGGATGGAGCTGGATAAGAAGAAGGCTGAGGCTGAGCACTGAAGACATCGGCAGGGGCAGGGAAGATACGGGACTGGGGCAAGCGCCACAGCATTCCGGACTAAAATGCAGAAAAGCTGAATCAGACCTCGGTGGGAGATCCATCTCAAACCAAGAAGTGAATCCAGGTACAAGGAGCAGTGAAGTTGAGGTGTGAGGGTCCCACCTCCGGAAGGAGATGGTGAACTGGAACAGTTGGTAGCAAGGTGCTGCAGTGATAGGGAATGGGTTCCCACCTCCGAAAGAGATGGCAGACTGGAATTGCTGATAGGGAAATGCACAGGAATCACTAATGGAAGACCTCTGGATGGGGCAAGGGCAGCATAAGGGGAAAATTACAGAAGGCCTCAGGCACACATCCAGGAAGATGAGCAAATGGCACAAATCCCGCAGAAAGCAAGGGGGAATGCAGGCAGACATGTACGAGAGGAAGGCAATAGAGAAACACAATTGTACAGAGTAGCAATGGGGGGGAAAATGGCAGCTTGGATCTGAAGATCTGTAGATTGGAGCGGGGTTGAGCTGGAAGGCAAGCCACAACAACAATGCCAGGCAACACAGGAGGAGGTGGAAGACAAGCAACAGGGAAGTCCAGTAGTCTGATGAACTGAGTGTTGGTGGAGACTGAACAAGCTGGTGGGGTCTAAATCCAGGATGGAGGAGGCCAAGGCAGGGATACGTACATTGAGTACATGGAAGTGCAGGATGTAGTCGGGTGAGGTAGGATTTTGAAGGCAAATGGGGAATGCGGCATCCAGGTATAAGATATAGAATGCCGTTGGTTGAAACAGTAGACTGAAGTCACATGTTTCCATCTCCGGAAGTTGGGGCAAGCTAACCCTCACTCGATGCCATGCCAGGCAGAGTTTATAGTCGGAGACTGTGGAAAGTCGACTGGGAGTATAACTGGTTGAAACTGAAGGTAGAGAAAACAGGCTCTCATCCCCGGTAGACAGGGGAAGCCTACCTGCACTGTGATGCCTCAATAGGCAGAGTTAGGGAAGAGGGATGCCAAACAAAACAAGCATAGGAAGAGGAGCACCAATTGCAGCTGTACTGCGGGAACTACTATAAAGAATGCAGGAGAGGGAGCTAGCATGAGTGTTACAGTGATTCAGTGAGCCAGAAACTCATGAAATACAAGGGGAGAACAAGGCAACTTAGGAATGACAGACTGGGCAGGGTATATGAATACTGGGACTAAGAAATGGTAAAGTATAAATAGCATGGGGACAGACAGAAACTGGTACGGAAGGCTGATGCAATAGGTGACAGAGTGGGGAAATACAAAGAATTTCAGGCTCCAGGAGAGGGCAGAAGTGGAGCAGGACTGACTTGGGAGAAGGGGTGTGGAGATGGAGACGGAGTGCCGGGGTGAGGGAGAAAGCCCAAAAGAAAACACAGAAGTGAGGGACAAGGGCAGGAACGAGGGATTGGTGGGGGCAGGAAATCAAGGAGGAGGACAGGGGTGGAAGGAGGCTGGAGAAATAGGAAAGGGGGTGTTTTAAACCAGAAAAGGGAAAGCAGCAAAAGGGTTATGTTCCTTTTTTTTTTCTGTTTTGTGTCTATACTTTCTGGGTCGGGGCATTAGGACACAACAACAACAACAACAAAAAAAATCAAGCACTGAGAATGGGAGAAACGTACAATCTAATGCCACAGTGCAGTAATTCCCCACTGTGCAAATCGAAATTGCCAGCCTTCCTAGCTGAAGTAGCCATGTTTCAATGGCATTACTTAGAAAAGACAGCAAATACGTTGTCTTTCCAAGGGATTGAGGCATTTAGCCAGCCCCAAAAGTAGAGTCCAATCAGTTCATGGAATCAGTAATAGGGAACTGGATGGGGCAAAGGAAAACAAGCCCCAAAAGATTGGAAGGCATAGGTGCAACCAAAGAGAAGTCACAGGAGAAGCAGATACATAGCGCTATACCAGAGAAGTCCTGGCAGTTTCAATAGTGTCATGAATGCATAGCACAGCATTCGCTAAACCAAACTCATTAATAGCAAGCCACTTTAAAAATGTACCAACACACTCTAAAGTGGTGGATTCAGTGGTAGAAATAGGGCTACTCACGGGTATAGGGACCAAAGCAGCTCGGATGTTGCAGGAGAATCCACGGGCAAGGAGGAGCCAACAGGTGCCAGAGGCCAGAACGAACACGACATTGACCACAGAATGCCGAGCCACACTGGAACGCCCAAAAACATCAGGAGGATGGCAACAGGAGCAGAATGCCACCCAGGGAATGAAAGGCTGGAGAAGGGGAGAAGGATGGTCCGGAAGGGTATGGGGGGAAAAGGCCCAACCGAATGGCCAGGAGAACAGTGTGGAGGACAAACAGGAAGGCCAAACCAGGGCAAGGAACCGGGGAGCATCCGGACTGGGAGGAGACAACAGTAAATGGCAGAGGACAGCACAAAGAAGGTAATGGGAAGGGAGGGGAGGTAGAAGAGAGGAACAGGACAGCAGCCGGGGGCAATGACAACAGGCATGGAGAAAGGGGCAAAACAACCACAGGAAAATGACGGAGAAAAGGGGGGACAAGGGAGCAGGAGAGGGGAAACAGGGAAGCAGGCAGTAACAAAAGGAGGCTCAGCCACACAAGCCACACAGGAGCCTGGCACTTGCAAATGGGGAGTGTTTTGCAATGCGTTAAGCAAGAAACTGCCGTGGGAGGCTGACCTCTGTTGGGGATGTGGGAGGAACTATCCCTCCACATCAAACCTCAGGCTTTAGCCCTCCCAATATAGTTTATTAAGGAAGATGTACCTGGCAGAAATATGGGTTTTATGGCTACTGAAACCAATGCTACAGTATTTTCTTAAGTAAATAAGGGCTATACAATATCTTGGTTTACTAAAATAAAAGACTTCTTGTTATGTATCTGCACATAGCAGGCAGCTCACCGACGTCAGAGATACTATCTTTGTTAACACTGTCTGAGCTTAACTAAAGAAAGGAAAGTGTTCTATAGTTAACACACTGTTTTGCTAGTCGAGGCTCATGGCAAAACTGTTGAAAGCTCCAGTAAGATTACAGATTTTGGTCGGCATCTATGTTTCACAGCTAAAACCAGTCTTATATGCTATACATGGTAACAGTGATTTGAGTCAGAAGGGAATTTAGGTCCATCATGCCCCCACCATAAACAGCACAGCACAGCACAACACAGCACAACACACTTCATAAGCAAGGATAAAACATGTTTTAATTGGTAAAACTAAAAGCCATGCTCAAATGTGACTTGCTTAATGAAAATTCTTCAGTATCCCTTAGAACTTGCATTTTGTAACACAAACAGCCAAAGCCGTCACTGCACTGGGAGCCTGCCGCTGCAACGGGAGCCTGCTACCACCGCTCCTGCTCCCAGGGAACTTTTTGCCATTGCCGCTGCTCAATCTGGGAGTTGGCTACTAATTCCAGACTCCCAGCCAACCAGGAACAAGGGAAAAAAAGTGCCAAATTGAAATCCCTCTGTGGCGCTTTAAAAAGCAGACTGCTGGTCTGCTTAACCCAGAAACACAGGGACTTGGTTGAGAGGACACTGTGGGTCTGAGGGCACTCTGCTGCTTCTGCTCTGCCTTCCCCCCACAGCCAAAGTCATCACTGTACTGGGAGCCTGCCGCCACAACTGGAGCCTGCCACCACTGCTCCTGCTCCCAGGGAGCTTTCTACCATTGCCACTGCTCAAGCCAGGGATTGGCTGCTAATTCCAGACCCCCAGCCAACCAGAAACAAGAGGGAAAAAAGGTGCCAAATTTAAATCCCACTATGGCACTTTAAAAAGCAGACTGCTGGTCTGCTTAACCCGGAAACACAAGGACTTGGTCAAGAGGATGCTGGGGGTCTGTGGGGGTCTGAGGGTAGCTCTGCTGCTTGTGCTCTGCCCTCCCCTCACAGCTGAAGTCATTGCTGCACTGGGAGCCTGCCGCCACAACAGGAGTCTGCCACCGCCTCTCCTGCTCCCAGGAAACTTTTTGGCCCGCCTCCCCCACTCCCACCCCTGCAACTAATTAAATGCTCCCAGGGAGGAGCTGATTAGAGGGGTTTGGCAAGGAAGGCATTGCCACAGTGACTTGATCAATCAGCTCCTGAAGCAACCAGTCCAGGGTAAGGCCCCTAGCAGACTGTATGTATGTATTTTCACTCAGCCTAGTTAACTTAAGACAAAGTCTTACCTTCCTTCCTCTCATGCTCCCTCCTCCCTCCCCCACCTTCCTCCCACCTCCCTCAGATGCTCCGCTCTTGCACCCTCCAAATCCTCCCATTGTATCACCCTCACTGGCCAATGAGGCTTCCCCATCGCTTCTCAAAATATGGAACTCTCTCCCACCTCAAATACGACATTCCTCCTCCCACTCCCTTGCCTCTGCCTTACATAACTTTCTCTCTGCTAGCTACTCCTGCTACAATCGTCCTTAACTTGTTCCCCTATGAGCCTGCTTCAGCTTCACACCCACCTCTTTCCTGCAAAACCCTTCCCCTACATCCTCCCCCCAGCACCCCTTTCTTTCCACCTTACTCCCACCCCCCATTCCCTCTTCTATACACCAGCTTACCCTCACTACCCACTCGCCGTTGCTTGGCCTAGGCCCCTGGCAGGGTTCTCTGCATCCTGGAGGGGTCCAGAACCTAGGTAAACACCTTCCTCACCCCTTACTCCCACCCCATTCTTTCCTGAAAGGGCTGGGTCTCAGCCCCTCTTCTCTCCCACCTCCCTCTCTCTTGGTCCTTCTGAAGCCTACTCCCCATCACTGCCTACTTCCCTCCTGTTGTGTTCTACCTCTACTGCCTACAACCTGCTTCCCTCCTGTTATGCTCTACCTCTGCCTTGTGCAGGCAGGGTACACAGTGTACTGGAGAGGCTAGGCCCCAGCAGACCCTTCTCTTCCCCCTTCCTTCCTGACGTGCTCTAACTCCCACTGCCTACAACCTGCTTCCCTCCTATTCATCCTTGACCTCCACCTGGTGCAGGCAGGGTCTCCAGCATTTAACAATCATGCAGGAGTGTGGTGTGCAAATTTTATGGAACACATACAAACAGAGGTCAGAAAGAATAAGTGCCTCAGCTGGGACTTGAACCCAGGCCACCTGGAATACCGTTCCAATTGTGCTAACCAGCTGCGCCACTGAGACAACTGGAACCTGGGCTGTCCCCGAGCACATTACTCCTTTTCAGATGCACAACCCAATGGCAACACAAATATTTACTTCTAACAATCACACAGGAGTCTGGTGTGCATATTTTATGGAACACATACAAACAGAGGTGAGAAAGAAGAAGTGCCTCAGCTGGGACTTAAACCAAGGCCACCCGGAATACCGTTCCGATTGTGTTAACCAGCTGCGCCACTGAGACAACTGGAACCTGGGCTGTCCCCGAGCACATTACTTCTTCTCAAATGTAAAACCCATTGGCAATACAAATATTTACTTGTAACAATCACACAGGAGTGTGGTGTGCATATTTTATGGAACACATACAAACAGAGGTGAGAAAGAATAAGTGCCTCAGCTCGGGAATTGAACCCAGGCATTCTAGAGGGGTCAGGCCCTGGCAGACCCTTTTCCTCCACCATTTGCCTTCCCCTCCTCCAAATTCCCCCCTTTCCACCCCCAGTTCTCGCACTCTCTATTCCAGAGGAATTACCACCCTGTAGGGGTAGCAAAGGCAAGGAACCCTCGGAAAGGGTCCACCCCTAGAGGTGCCACGGGATGATTCCCATGGCTAAAGGTACCTTAGGAATCCCCAAAAAGAAATGTAGTACAAGCATATCCCAAAAAGAATGAGGTGACACGAAGTATATAAGCAAACAGTAACTGTGACGTAGTAGCAGGAACTGTGACATAGTAGTAGAGAAGCATAGACAGTTTGATAACATAATAAGATGCTCAGTTTGCTAACATAATGAAATACCCAGGTTGCGGAGCATGATACTGATGGTTTACATTGAGAATTAGGGGGATCCTCTAAGGAGAGAGGGAACGGCAGGGAACACCATCCACCTCCATCCAACAGCGGAACATACCTAAAGAAACTAAGGGACACTACTATGCTAACTAACAGTTATGACCTGAGGCAATGGAGGAGAGAAAAGAAACCTTTGAGGAGGAAATCTCTTGGGATCCAAGGCCTAGGTTGCCTTCCCTCCAGGCTTGGGATATTTTATTTAGTGATGGCTCTGCAGCTGCAATTTGAAAAACCCAATTAAAGGTAGGTGGAAAATATTCCAATTTGGAGGAAGGCTCTCACTCAACCCTGTAGTGGGAATGCCGTGGAAGGTTGCGAGAAAACTCTGCAACAATGTGTGCAACCAAGGTGGGAGAAAGAGATCAATGACTGCTGAGGCACTCACCGGGCCTACCCACCCTAAACTCAAACCAGGTGAACCAGAGGCAGTCGTAGGGAGAATATGGTGAAGGTGCCTCACTAGGGAAATCACTAAAGCCGATTGGTAACCGTTATAGTGGAACACTAGAGTCAAAGGAGGTAACTTTTTCCACCCTTCACTGCTAGTCTTAAATTCTACACCAGGAGCTGCTGTCATGTAGCAGGCAGCTAAAGCCAAACCCAGGGTAAGGACATTCCCAGCTATGGGCCGGGTGAGAAAGATCCCGCTCCAAGTTAGACACGCTCAAGATGTGGACTAAACGCAAAGCGAGACCATCGGCTGCAGGAACCCTGCACCAGAAAAGAACGGCTGGCATGCCCCCGAAATTGAATGACAGCTGAAAAGCTGGTGAGCAGCTGAGTGAGCACAGTGTGCTGATCGTAATGAGCAGTGAGTGCTGAGACCTTGCAAGGTTGATGCAGAATTGAGTGCAGTAGAATTTCAGAGGCTGAAGCTGAGGGTATGGCAGTAGGCATGAAGCAATGATTTGCGTAAACAATGAGCAACGATTGCGTAAGCAAGCGTGGACCTGCACATAGGTCAGTAAACAGAGTAGTAATACGTGGACCTGCACATAGGTCTGCATAACATAGTAGCAATGAAACAGCACTAAATATTGGGGCAAGCCAGCCAGGCATGTACAAGCCAAATGAAGGTGACAAATACTCTGAGGATTTTCGGTGGTGAAGGCAGGATTTAGAACAGAAATAATTTGCCACATGGGGCCACGATGCCCCAAACACTTCCCAGTCCCCACCATAGGACAAACAAGAAAGTGATGGAAGGGCCGAGAACCACATGCAGAAATTAAAGCTAGTTTAACAGCTGCAGCAATAGCTTGTAGCTGACCTCTGAGTATAACAGGGTGAATAAATATAGAAGCAACATCTTAATGGAGTATACTGAGTTGTAAAACTGCAACAAACATAAATAAGGAGACACAGTGCTTCTGAAAGCAGGTGTAACCAGGCGGTGCAAAGAAGCTGCTGGAATGAGGCAAGTAGAATGAGAGCATGATTGAGCTACATAGCTAGGTTCAGAGAAATCTGAGTCAGGTGAAAACAATCGAGTATGCAACATGGAGCAGCTATGGTTGAGCTGAAACACACAGATAATGATTGCAGTTGCATTGCAGTAGTGTGAGAATTGTGAGTAACAGAGCAAATAGTAGGAGCTCTGGAGCAATATACTAGGAGCTTAGAACAAAAGCCCCCCAAAAAGACAAAACCAAAGACACACGAACACAAAAAACAGGGAACAAAGACAGAAGAAGCACACACAGCCAAAGGGAATACAAACCAGAAGCAAGAAATAAACACAGAAATCCAGCAGACAAACGGGAGCAGCAAGGTGGGGGGGGGGGGTAGGCCCCAGCCAGCTCAGAGAACAGATTGACAGAGAGAGCCTTCGGCTGCAAAGATAAAGTGCTTTACAACGAGGCTGAGGAACTGCTTATATGGCTCAGGAAGTGGGAGTAGCTGGTTGCTTGGCCATCGAACTCCAGGCAAAGCCTTTCCAAATATTCCATGGCTCCTGAGGTCTAGCCCTCTGAACCTTCTGGTCTCCTGTAATCCAAGGCACAAATGCCATTGAGGCTAACATAGGGATATTGCCCTACTAGTGCTGAGAGTACCCCTCTTTGCCCAAGTAAGACCCTGGGGAATCTTACCTGAGGTATTTAACTAGTCAGTGACTCCAGTTACCTCTGCCCATTGACACATCCCTATGGGACCCTCCCTTCCCCCTATGGAAGCCCAGGCATTTACAATGTCAGGTGAATCCTGGTGCCCATGGTGCCCTTCCACTAGACAATTGCCTCTCTGGGGTCCTATCCTAGCTATCATCTACCTCTGTATGTTTGTCTGCGCAGACCACCTAGTGATTGAAAGTGGAGGACCCCCCCTCCAAGGACCTACCAGCCCACCATCCACCAGTTCTGCAGCAACAAGAACCAAAGTACTTGACCTGCTATTGATAATGCATGGTCTAACCTGAAAGGGAACCTGTTGCCTAATGTTCCATGCTAAAAATAGCAAAGGAGGAAAAGAAGTATTCCTCAAGATCTCTAAGGGTATGAAACTGGTCACACTCCCCCTGCTCCTCCTGGCAGGGGACGTCCAACCAAACCCAGGTCCCCTAGTTGCTAGTTTTGCCATAAGCTCCCCTTCTGACCCCAACTGGGTATCTCCCAAAGGTCTAAGGTTAGCCCATATGAATGTATGTAGTTTGCACCCAAACATCTCTGAGCTACAGATCTGGGTAGATATTTACAAGCCCGATGTGCTAGCGGTATTGGAAACATAGAAACATAGACTTTGACGGCAGATAAGGACCACTTGGCCCACCTAGTCTGCCCACTTCCCTACCTAGAGGATAAGCTGCAGATCCTATTTAACCAACAGCCTATTTCTTCCTACCCCCCCAAAATTGCCTTATGTCTGTCCCATGCATTCTTGAATTCTCCCACAGTTTTAGACATCACAACCTCCTCAGGAAGGCTGTTCTATGCATCCACCACCCTCTCTGTGAAAAAATACTTCCTCACATTGCCCCTGACTGGTCTGTAGTTCCCTGCCTCCTCCCTGCTACCACTCTTGTGGAGCGGGATCACATGAGCCCTTCTCCAGTCTTCTAGGACCTCTCCTCTGCTTAGAGGCTCACTAAACAGTTCTGATAATGGCTGTGCTAGTTCCACCCTTAGCTCCTTTAGTACCCTGGAATGTATGCCATCAGGTCTCATTGCCTTGTCCACCCTGAGCTTATTGAGCTCTTGTAGGACCCTTTCTTTTGTGAAAGGACTAGTGCACACCTCTCTTCCCCCCTGTGTCTGTGGTGCAGAGCTGTGGACCCTGCCCTACCTTCTCCTCAGTAAATACTGAGCAGAAGTATCTATTTAGGATAGATGCTTTTACATGGTCCTCCTCACATGCCCCCTTATCCACTTTGATCTTAGCAATACCCCCTCTGGACTTTCTCTTTCACTAATGTATCTATAGAAAGTCTTGTCACCTTCTTTTACTGTTCGTGCTAGTGTTTCCTCTGTTTGGGCCTTTGCCTACCTTACTGCCTTCCCTGATTCCCCTAGGGAAGTTTGGTATGCCTCCCTATCTTCATCCTGCTGCATTCCCTTTATTTCCTGAAGGCCAGTCTTTTGACTCTGACCTTTTCTGATACTGTGTTTGAGAACCAAAGTGGTTTCCTTCTTCTTTTGCACTTCCTTTTCTCACTAACACAATGGGATGTTGTTTCAAGTATTGCATCTTTAATGCTTGCCCACTTTGCCTGTACCCCCTCACCTGTATTTCTTTTTGCCAGGGCTAACTTAACTCTTTTGGCCATCTTATCAAAGTCAGCTTCTTTGAAGTCCCATATTTTTGCCTTGGAATGGGATGATTTTGTTCTAGAGGCCAAATTGAACCATACCATGTGATGGTCACTGGCACCCAGGTGACCTTCTACCTGGAGATCTGTGATCCCTTCCCTGTTAGTCAGTACTAGATGTAGGATAGCCCTGTCTCTTGTGGGTTGTTGTACCAGTTGATTGAGGCCCTCCCCCTGCAGGGAATCCACCATGCGTCTAGTTCTGTTAGATGTCCCTGCTGGTATTGACCAATCTGTATCTGGAACAAGCTCCCTGCTGCCCTGCAGTCTGCCAGTTCCTTGGGATCTTTCCAAACAGGGCTCCGAGAACAGCTGCTAATTAGTAGCAAATGCACCTGCACCTGAAGAGGCCAGGCTGAACAGGAATAAGGCAGGGACAACTGATATCTCAAACTGCAGTGAATAATTAAGCTGGGGCTAAACCCCACTTAAAAGTGTCCCAAAGCTACGTATATGTTAATGTAATGTGCTTAACTGCCCTGTACTAAATTACCCACTGCTAGTGTCTAGTCATTACATAAAGTTACGTCCTGAATGACTTAAGTTGTCTACCAATGAATGTATGTATTCTATTTACTGTCTGCACTGTCACATAACTGTATCCATAACTAACTCTGGGTTGCCCTTGAAAAAGGAATCTTTGGGTCTCAGTGGGCCTACCCAGTTAACAAAATTGAATAAATAAATAAAGAAAGTTGATAGCGAAAACAGAAAATAAAGTAAAATGACAGCAAGTGGTATTGCTGAGATGCTATAAGAAACTCTAGGGTTATGTAGAAGGCCAATCTCAAAAAGAAAGAGTTATAATTTAATATACAATTATATCAGATTCTCATTTCTGATGTATTTATAACACAAACATTACATCCATAACACAGGATAAAATATATTTACAATGGAAAGTTAATTTTCATAGATAACATAGATACATAGAAGTTGACAGCTGAAAAGAAAATCTTGGCCCACCCAGTCTGCCCTATTTATTCCTACCTAATATGAGGTCTGATGCCTAAACTGAACTCCAGAGCACCCCCCTTACCTCAAGGATACCCTTGTGTCTGTCCCACTCCTTCTTGAATCCTGTGATCATTTTAGCCCCTTTTGCTTCCTCTGTGAGGCCATTCCAAGTGTCCACCACCCTCTCCATGAAAAATATTTTCTCATGTCACCCCTGAGCCGTCCCCCCTCCATCTTCACACTGTGCCCCCTTATCTTGAGGCATCTTTTACTATTGAAGATACTCCTTTCCTGTACTTTGTTTATACCAGTGAGATATTTGTAGGTCTCCATCATGTCCCCTTCCCTCCTTGCCTACAGGGAATACATATTTAATTTTTTTAGTCCTTCCTCATAGGTCTTCTCATGCAAGCCTTGCACCATTTTAGTTGTCCTCCTTTGCACCACTTCCACCCTGCCTATGTATTTTCTTAGATGGGGCCTCCAGAACTGGAAGCAGTACTCCAGGTATGGTCTCACCAGTGTCTTATACAGGGGCAAAATGACCTACCTTCTTTTACTTGTGATACCTCTCCCTATGCAACCAAGCATCTGGCTAGCCTTCCCCGCCACCTTGTCAAACTACCTAGCCTCTTTTAGGTCATCCTAAATGGTAATCACCAGGCCTCTTTCCTGCTTTGTGACTGTGAGTACCTCCCTTCCTAGTTTATAAGTTGCCCTTGGGTTCTTGAGCCCTATGTGCATGATCCTGCAATTTTTTTGTATTGAATCCCAGCGTCCATGCTCCAGACCATTCCTCCAGTTTTTTAAGGCCTTCCCTCATCATTTCACCTTGGTCATCTTGGACATGGTGAGCTCTTACTCGCGCATGCCCATGTGAAACACTATTTTGTCTAATGTGCTCTGTGTGAAACGCAGTGGATGGGCATATATCACGTGATTCACTTACTGGTAAGTGATTGCATTGTTACATCTTTTGGAGAGAGAGATTGCTACAGTAGATCAGTGTTCGGATGTGTTTAGTATCACTGGATCTGCACCTCAATAGTGAATTAATTGTCAGACAGAGAAGGTCACTTGACATTGTTTTTCAGGTGGTTAACTTTACACTGCAATGGTGTTTCTGCTGCAGTTTTTCCAGTTCAGACATTCATTTTTCCATGTGCCAAATCCTTATTATAATGGGGCATTAGACATAATGGGTGCTGTATTCCCCTGCCTACAGCCTTCTATACTATATATAGCTATGTATCTAGCGCACTGCTTCGTAAAATACTTTGAGACACACTGTGAATGAAAAGGGATATTTAAAACGTAAATTGTATTAGGTTGTATTGAAACCTGTTCTTCTGGAAGTTCCTCCTTTGAAAATAGGCTCATGATATTGTGTGCCTATATGTAAACATTTTTCATAATATTCTTCCAGTCTTCCGCTGCCAGTGTGACTGCGTTTACTTTCTTTTTCAGGTCATCTGACAGGCTGTGAAGCTGTACATGAAGCTTTTTTTGTGTCTTAATACTCTGACATTACACCACACTGTGTGAACATCAGCTTTAGTTTAAAAGACCAGTAGAGGCAGACCGGCAGTTACAGATTCCAAAGAGCAGTCACAGGTGTTAAAAGATACAAAAATGAAGATATTCTGATTTCTATCAAAAAACACATAGCGTACTAGTTTTAGGCAAACAATATAAACCATAGTAAATAAATGATCCTGCATTTCGTCTTTTGTTGGAACAGAATTTGGTTTTTAATGGCAGCATACATACATACTTACATACAAGTAGTGCAACAACAGTATGCAAACAAATCACACAACATCATCCATACACAGCTCTGGGCAACTGAAGAACCTGTCTTCTTAAAGCAGTAGATCATGTTAAAAAATATTTTATTTACTTTATTCTGAACTTCTTTTCAACCCCCTGCTGTTAAGTTTTGTTCCGAAATCCATTTCTCTGGTGACACATTTAATTTTCTAATTCACCATATCGCAGCTTGTTTTATGGCCTGGAGTTGGCCCTCATGTCCCTCAGTGTTCCATAAGATTAGGGAGCAATTTCTGTTTTAGTCAGTGTCTTAGCCACAAGAAACATGATGTTAAACAATGGGGCCTGAGACTTGTTAAGGACCAGCACTATTTCTCAGAACAATAGAACAGTCCCAGCCCCTAAACTTTCAGAATGTTGTGCTATGCACAAATGGCATCGCTAGTTCTCTTTGTGTGGTGCACATCACTCTGCAACCATAGTGAGCAGGGGGCAGGGGTTGCCATGCAACAGTGCCAGTGCCATACTCTGAGCATGACAATACTCCCTGTGACTGCCACAGAGCTGTGCGACACCCCCTGCCCTTTGAACTCCCAAGGACGGGTGGTAATGGGTGTCACACTTCTGCAGAAGTTATCAGAGGAGCTGGTGAAGGATGGACATCAGTGAAGGCCTGCAAGAGTCTGAGGTGGCATCGGGGAACTTGGTAAGGGAGGTGGTTTCACTGGATGCTAGCAACTGCTAATGGTGGACTGTGGTTAAGAAGGGAGGGCACAACAACACCAGAGCTGAATGAATGTACATCTGTAAAATTAAAAGACTCAGCAGCCCAAAAGCAGTCTGACAGGTAAGAGTTGGGGGACGGGAGTAAGACTAAGATTAGACAGTACTGCCATGTAACCAAGGCTTGTGCCACAGCAAAGTGCCATGTGATGAATGCTATGCCATCTCCACACCATCCTTGCTGGCACAGTCCAGTCTGTTCACTGGCAAACCCTGTTTAATAACCACGTATGCATTCTGCCTTGGTCAGCGGGGAGACTCCTCCACCAGTGGCTAAGGCTTCTATTTGTATATGGCAGTTGTTTTGTGGTGGCACAACCCATTGCACCCTTATTTTGTACCCCCACAAACTACGAATGTGTATGAGGCCCTGGGCATCCAAGCATAGCTGACAATACAGAAATAAATCTAGGGTCAGACATATTTCTTGAGGCTCTCTTTTGAATATTTCAAATAAAGAAATGGTAAAGTAGACTCAAACTTGGAAAGAAAGGGCTGACCAAGTAGTGCAGTGGCAATGTGTCCACTCACTAGTGTGGCAACATGAGTTTGAAAAATGGACTTGGTGCAATAGGACTGTTGGTAGGGATAACACTGGACACAGTATATCAGGTACAACACACCTCGGTGTGGCTTTATTTTATACAAAAATATAAAAATAATAAATAAAGTTAATAATATTTACAAAACAAAGAAAGAAAAATAATAGCACAATGCTATTTCCTTTAAATAAATTCACCTTCCTTCAGGTTTCAAAGACAGTTCAAACAGTCAATTCAGCTTTTCCTGCTGTGTTGCTACCAGTACCTATCCAGGTACAGGTCCTTCCTCTTGTCTTACTTCAGACAAGTGAGACCAGCTTCTCAGCTCATCCACCTATGCATGGGTTTGGAGGGTTTATATAGCCCTCCCACTTAACTTTAGGACCTCCCACAAAAGGCAATTAAACAGTTTGTCTCTCTAGAGGCTCACAACTAGGCCTATACAAAACGAAATAGTTGTTTCTAAGTCTGGATTATAGAGAGCTTTCCAACAATATATAGAGAATAATGGATGGGGAAGGGTTTAATATGAGAATTTAATGCACACCTAAGTTGTGGGATGCTACATAAACCCCGAGGGCGAAGCCCGAGGGGTTTATCAAAGCATCCCACAATGAGGTTTTGCATTAAATTTCATGAAACACCTTCCCAGCTTTTATTTTTTATAATAACAGACCAGCAATTTTTCTCCAGCAGTTTGTAAGACTGTTTGGCCCCGCCCACATACAGAATGTTGACCAATGAGGCAGCAGCATAGTTTGTCTGGCATGGCTCATGAATGTCATAACAACCAGCCGGTTGTTATGGAAAATATCAACCTGGTCAGTACATTGAGAGAAATTGGTGACCAGTTATTATAAACTAATACAAGTAACCATTTCTCTGGCCAGTGTTATTACCATTTAAAACATAAGGGTCCATTATGTTAGTAAACTCCTCCCACTGGTCAGCATGGTTATGCAACAATTCATTATAGATATAGGCCACTAGGGGCTGCTATCTTCATGTCTGCATGTCTGGACATGCCGTTTCATATCTGAACATGTTGTTTCAGGGGACTTCCTGCCTCAGTCATTATTTATTAACCCAAGAACATTTTAAATGCACATACGCACTTCATATTGTTCCAAATGCACTTTTATTCATTCATAGGCATTTTATGCCCTACAAGCACCTTAATAATTTTGTTGCCGGCTGGCATGCTGGACTTGAACGTGGTGCTACATGGGAATGGTGGTGAGGGATGAATAAATTGAATAAGAAAAATAAGGCAGTAGGAAAAAGGTATAGAGAGAAAGAAAAAGACTGTTGTATATGGCCAACCTACATCAGGGCTAGAAAAAGGCAAAGGATAGGGTAAAGAAGTACTGTTGTGCCACAGATTTGTAGTAGGAAGAAAAAGATGATAGGATAGACATCCTTCCACCAGGTAAATGCCTGGCAGAATGGAGTTTTGCCACATTACTCCCTTTTTAAGAAAAAAACAATAATCAACAACATACTGTTTTTAAGTAACAAACCCCCAGAATGTTAAGCATACATTGTGTACTAATGGGGGTTTGGCTTGCAGCTTTCAGCCACCCTCGCTTTAGAAGCTCCACCCCAGGGTCCCTTTTCATAAATGAAGTAGATAATACAGTACAGAATTAATTGTACTTACTGTAAATACTTCTATACCCTGGGGCTTCGTACAGTACTATTAAATCATCATAGTACCTAATAATCATCACCAACAGTATATCTTTCAAACATTTTGTTTTTCATTTGTTACATCTGCTCCATGTCTGAATAGGAAGTCTCCATTTTGGTGCTGACTCCCTCGTCGATGTTTTACCACGAATCTATAAGGCTGTAAAGTGAGGTACCACCTCATAATGCAGGCATTCTGATCCTTCATCTGGTTAATCCAACAAAGGGGTTTGTGATCAGTCAACAGGGAAAACTTGGCACCCCATAAATAGAAATGTAAAGCTTCTATGGCCCATTTTATGGCAAGGCACTCTTTCTCTATGGTGGCATACTTCTGTTCCATGTCATGTAATTTCCTAGTTATGTAGAGAACTAGGTGCTCTTCTCCTACAGTTTGACTCAGTACGGCACCAATTCCACTCTCCAAGGCATCTGTATGCACCTCTAAGGCAACCTCAAAATTAGGACATTTCAAAACTGGGGACACACAGAGGGCCGCTTTGATGGCCTGAAAGGCTTCATCACACTCATCAGTCCATTTTACTAGGTTGATACACCTTTTCTTTGTTAGGACAGTTAAAGGGGTAGCTGTGGAGGCAAAGTTTGGTATAAACCTCCTACAGTAACCCTCCAATCCCAGAAAATACCTCACTTTTTTTGTTTTAGGAATAGGGCTCCGAGCTACGGCCTCTGCCTTTTCTATTTCTGGGCATACAATCCCATTCCCCAACATGAATCCCAAATATCTAGTCTTGGTCATGGCAGCAGAACACTTGGCTGGGTTGATGGTAAGACCTGCCTGCTGTATGGAATGTAACACTGTGTCATGTGTCTTGGCCAATCTGGACTGTATACTACCACATCATCCAAGTAGATGGCACAGTATGAAGTATGAGGAGTCAAGATTTTGTCCATTAATTGTTGAAATGTGGTGGGTGCTCCATGTAGGCCAAAGGGCATGGTAGTAAACTGGTATAGCCCTAGTGGTGTACTAAATGCGGTCTTTTCCTTGGAATCAGGGGCTAACAGGATTTGCCAGTATCCTTTTAGTCAAATCTAGGGTGGTGATATATTTGGCATTTCCTATATTGTCAATGATATCGTCGATCCTTGGCATGGGGTAACTATCAAAGTTAGAGACCTGGTTAACCTTTCTGAAATTTAAACAGAGTCTTATACCACCCTCTTTCTTAGGGACCACCACTATAGGGGAGGACAAGGCACTATTCGATGGTTCTATGATGCCCAGCTGCCTAAATTTCTCGATTTTCTGCTTGACCCCCAGCCTGTCTTTTTCTGGTAGCTGGTACGGTTTTTGTCTTATGGGAGGGGCATCTGTCCTAATATAGTGTTCTACTCCCACGGCCTTCCCTGGCACACTAATAAATATGGTGGCGAAGCTGTGTAATATCCAAAGAAGGTCATCTTTCTGGTGAGCCTGGAGTGTGAGGTTAATGGTAACTTCTGTTAGGTTATCTTGTTTATCCAGCCTTCTGTACACTTGTTCTAACTCAGACTCTACAGGCTCGGGTAGTATGTGTAGTCTAACAGGGTTTTCTTCCCTCTCTACCCATTGTTTCAACAGGTTCACATGATACACTTTTTTACCTCGGTATTTATCAGGTGTTCTCAGCTCATAGGTTACTGGGCCGAGTTGTCTTAAAACAGAGTATGGACTTTGCCACTTCATTAAAAGCTTGTAAGCAGAGGTGGGATGCAATAACAAAACCTTGTCCCCTTCCTGGAATATTTTAACCTTGCAATGCTGGTCATAATATGCTTTTTGCAGTTTTTGGGAATCAGCACTATTCTGGTGGGCCTTTTTTAGAATACTCTACTAGCTTCTCTCTTAACTGTGCCATGTACTATGTAATATTAGTCTGTCCCACCTTGGTTCCTTCTTCCCAGTACTATTTTACAATATTTAATGGACCTCTGGGGTTTCTCCCATATAACAAGGCAAAAGGGAGTATCCGGTGGCTGTCTGGGGAACCTCTCTGTATGCAAACAATAAGAGGGGTAGGTATTTGTCCCAGTCTCTCCCCTCATAACGTACACATTTCTTTATCATCCTTTTCAAGGTTTGATTAAACTGTTCAACCAAGCCATCTGTTTGTGGATGATAAGGTGTGGTTCGTGTAGCACTTACACCCAACAAATGGTACAATTCTTCTAACAGTTTTGCTTGAAAGTTACTCCCTTGATTGGTTAGGATCTCCTTGGGTACCCCTAGTGTATTGAACACTTTGATAAGTTCTTCCGCTATCTTAGGGGTTTTATTAGAGCGTAAGGGTATGGCTTCTGGATACTGAGTAGCATAATCACAAATGACTGAAATGTATTTATGGCCTCAAGTGCTTTTTTGTAGGGGGCCAATAATATCTATAGCCATTCACTCGAATGGCGTACTCACTACAGGAAAGGGCACTGGGACACCTTGTCCTTTTTTATTTGGGCTACTTTCTTACACTCCAGGCAAGCTCTACAATATTGGGAGACATCATCTTGAATATTGGACCAAAAGAAACGTAAAATTCAAGCCAGAGTTCTGTCTTATCCTGCATGTCCTGCCCAAGGGAGGTCATGGCCTAAATACATCAGCTGGTTTCTAAAGGGTTCAGGAACTACCAATTGTTCCACCTTCTCACCAGTACATGTATCAGTACTTACCTTATACAGAATATTATTTTTACATTCATATTCTGGGGCCCCTGGGCTCTTTGTCCGACCTATTTGCAAAAATAAGTCTGCTAATGTAACATCCCTACGTTGTTCACTGGCAATATCACATTTTTGAAAGACATTATCAATTACAACAGGGGGTGTTCCATTATTCTGCCTCCAGTTCTTTTGTGCCTTATTCTTCTCCCCTTTTGATCTGATCTTTTTCTTTGGGGTTGCAAATAACACTTCCTCAAAAGGAAAAGTATCCGCAAGGTTTCAGACTTTAGTTTGAGTCCTTGTGGTAACAGCAGTAAATTGTTCTTTAGGGGTAAGTAGTTCATCAAAATATGGGAAATCCTGACCAATAACCACTGGTACTGGTAATTTGGGTACAATCCCCACAGTCATTATGCTTTCTCTTCCCTCAATGTCTAATCTTATCTTGGTAGTAGGATACTGGTGTGTATCCTCATGGACACAGGTAACTCCTGTAAAAGCTTCTACCATATGGTTTCTCTCTAGTACATCCAGGTGTATTAGGATCTGTTTGCTTCCAGTGCCTATTAATCCCATCATGTTTTTATTGTGCATTTTGACAGTCGTAGCAAAGTTACCCCAGTTCAAAAGGGCCAAATGGGTAGCCTCATTTTCCTTTTCATGACAAAATCTTTCAATATGGCCTTTCCCAAAGCAATATCGACAAATGATGTTGGGATTATAAGGTCTACCCCCTCTACCTTCTGGCCTCCCTGCATTTCTTTCTGAGGGGCATGATGGAATATAAGTAGAGGTTCTTACCAGTTGCTGGGTTGGGGTGATGGTAGGGTCCGTTGTCTTATACCCCTTCTTGGCTGGTTGCCTGGCAGCCAGGAAATCCTCCGCCAGTGTAATAGCCAGCTCCGCTGATTCCAGGTGATGTTCTCTAACCCAGATTTGGATGTCTGCTAGCAAAATTTGTAGGAATTGCTCCATTACCAGAGATTCTATCAGGTCCAACAAGGTCTTTCCCTCCAGTTGTAGCCATCTGTTGCATAACTCATTCAACTGGCTATATGTCTCTCGCGGTGTATCATTACCTTGATGATTTAGGGCTCTGAAGCATTGTCTGTAGGTTTCCGTGCTGATATCAAACACTTCAGGATCTCCTTCTTCACTAGGTCATATCTCTCTGCACTTTTATGGTCCATATGGCTATATGCCAGCTGGGCTCTACCCATGAGATAGGGAGCCAGTCTTACCACCCGCTGTTCAGGAGGCCATCCACATGCCTTTGCTACCCTTTCAAAAGTAGCGAGATAGGCATCTATGTTGTCAGTGGTGGACATTTTCATTATGTTTATGTCCTTGGGAATAGTCTGAACACTATCAGTGGTTCTGCTAGTCCCGATAATTTGTAGGACCCTCATCGTATCCGCCCATCTCTCATCCTGTCATTGTTGCTCCTTCTCCCGTTTCTGGTTGTCATTCTGCAGATGTTGTTCCAAGTCTAGTTGTTTCTTGGCCAGCCACTTCAGAAGATCCTGCATCTTCTCTGGGGGCTCCTCAGCTTGCACTTCCTTCAATTCCTCGATTTCTTCCTCTTCTTTCTCTTCAGGTGACTCCAAGGAATGCCATTCTGATTTGGTTCTCGACTTCCTCTCAAATGCCAGTCCTGGGAGTAGTTGTTCACCTGTTGTCTCTGCCATCACTCTGGTCAGAGCAGGGCTTACAGGGGTCATCATAATTAAGTACCACTGTGCCACTGGTTATCCTGGGGTATCAGGTCTGATACCTACTGGAATCCACCCATCGGGTTTAGGACTTTGAATATATCCCACCACTGCACACTGGACACAGTATATCAGGTACAACACACCTCGATGTGGCTTTATTTTATACAAAAATATAAAAATAATAAATAAACTTAATAATATTTACAAAACAAAGAAAGAAAAATAATAGCACAATGCTATTTCCTTTAAATAGATTCACCTTCCTTCAGGTTTCAAAGACAGTTCAAACAGTCAATTCAGCTTTTCCTGCTGTGTTGCTACCAGTACCTATCCAGGTACAGGTCCTTCTTCTTGTCTTACTTCAGACAAGTGAGACCAGCTTCTCAGCTCATCCACCCATGCATGGGTTTGGGGGGGGGGTTATATAGCCCTCCCACTTAATTTTTGGCCCTCCCACAAAAGACAATTAAACAGTTTGTCTCTCTAGAGGCTCACAGCTAGGCCTATACAAAAAGAAATAGTTGTTTCTAAGCCTGGATTATAGAGAGCGTTCCAACAATATAAACTAATACAAATAACCATTTCTATGGCCAGTGTTATTACCATTTTAAACATAAGGGTCTAGGGAATAAATTTCATTATATTATCATGGTTGCAGTAACAGGACAAGAGTAGTTGGTCTAATTTTGGTGTTTTATTAAAGCTTGGTGCACAAAGATGGTGTTTCGTCTCTACCAGGTCCAGGACTGAACACGGTTCATGTCTTCTGTTAGCACCCTTTGCAAATGTGTGAGAGGCCTTTCGGCACCATGCAATTCTGCTTAAAGTTGGACCAGCATAACATTCTGTGATGATTTGCACATGCAGCCCATGATGCTTTGCATTGTGGGGGCATGTGTGATTTTGTATTTTCTTGAAACTTGGCTTCCCAGCCAAATGCCCTTCGGGGTAACCCTTGCCTCAGTGTTTGCGCACAGAGGTTCTTTGTCTTCATTATGTAAGTAAACTCATTCCACTGGTCAGCATGGTTATGCAACAATTCATTATAGATATAGGCCACTAGGGGGCCGCTATCTTCATATCTACATCTCTGGACATGCCGTTTCATGTCTGAATATGTTGTTTCAGGGGACATCCTGGTTCAGTCATTATTTATTAATCCAAGAACATTTTAAATGCATATATGCACTTTATATTGTTCCAAATGCACTTTTAACAGTTCTAAATGCACTTTTATTCATTCATATGCATTGTATGCCCTACAAGCACCTTAATATTTTTGTTGCCGGCTGGCATGCTGGACTTGAACGTGGTTCTACATGGGAATGATGGTGAGGGACAGCTAAATTGAATAGGTAAAATAAAGTAATAGGGAAAAGGTATAGAGAGAAAGAAAAAGACTGACTTAGATGGCCAATCTATGTCAGGGCTAGAAAAAGGCAAAGGATAGGGTAAAGAAGTATTGTTGTGCAACAGATTTATAGTAGGAAGAAAAAGATGATAGGATAGACATCCCTCCACCTGGATAAATGCTGGCAGAATGCAGTTCTGCCACACTTGGGTTGCAGGGAGCTGTCCAGGTGAAGGAGGAATAAGCATCCCACTAGACAGCTCTCCTCCTTTGGGGAGCGGGGATTCTATCCTCTGCTGTCTGACTGCTGCCCAATGAAGGCTAGAAGGCAATGCATGTGGAGGCAGCCTCAGGATCACGGGCTGCTGCAGACTCCGATGAGGAAGCTGTGCTTTCCAGGTACCCTGCCATATGGAACAAGCCATGGAAACCTTAAGGAGGTTGGGGAAGGTACCTGATGGAGCTGAGCGGAGGATCAAATGTGGGATGCCTAGTAGCAAGGAGGAGAAACAAAGGTCTGAAAACAAATTGTGAATAAAGGGTATGTTGTTAGTTGGGAGGAAATGGGAAATCAACAATGGAATAGAATGGTCCAGGTACAGAAATGTTTTTAGTAACTTGGACTATTTCTTTATGAGGTGAAATGTTGACCAAGATACAGATAATTGGTAACTATGTTCATAATGTACTATGGGGTCATAAATTTCCCCCTAGACATCCATCAGAAACAGACTGAGGGACTTGGGCTCAACATGTCACCTGAAGAATGCCACCTCCAAGAGCATATTAGTTCCCTGGCCTCCTGGACTGCATGGTAATGTCAGCACTAGGTATAACTCCAAGCACCCAGTGTGGCTCTTGAACACAGATCTATTGGTCACTGCGTGAGTACGGCAGATTCGCCGATCTGAAGCAGCCACGTCAGCTCTGACCAGAGTTTGTTTAGATGTGATGTGGGTTTTAAAATTGCACACAGTACTCTAGATGCAGTTTGACAATTGACCTGCATTCTTTTGTGGTATGATTACTTGTTCATCGTGGCTTGTACATTTTTGTCTGATATATCACAAACTAACCAAAACAACACAAGGAGAGTCGTGCAGGGTACATAAATGTAGTGCACCACCAAGGCGGGAAGCCTCAATCATACAAACAAAAACAAAACAATTGTGATATAATTCAGCTTAGAGATGCAGTGAAGTTTTATTTCGCTGGAAAAGTTGGGGCACATCTGAGAGAATTCACACTCTGTGAAGCTTTGTGAATTTCCTGTGGTATCACCAATTTCATCAGTGATTTTTTTCTTTTTATAGAAACCTCTTGCGTTGCATGAAATACCTACCACCCCCACCCACCCACTGGGCTCTAATTCTAACCCATTCCACCTCCCAAACACTTTAGGGTATCAACTCCCTTCCCATTCCCCTGCTAGCATCCTCCTCATCCTCCCCACTCTACCCTGGTGAATTTATAGGTCCACGTGGGACTCCAATGCACACAGTATAGTTTATATATATACCCTTCCCCTACCCACATGCCAAACACAGTACCCCACCTCCCCGCCCCCGACACCTGACCAGAACCCATTTAACAAGATACCTGACCTGGCTCGCCCACCCAACCCCCTCTGGCTCACAACACTCTCCTCTCCCCACCAGTTCAGCACCCAGAAAAAAAAATTCCCTGATGACCTGTATAACAAAGAAAATGGGTCCCAGGTGCTGAGTATCTGCTCTGTTCAGTGTCCAGTCAGTAATGGCACTGGTGCACTAATGAATGTTGATGTCTTTGCTCCTAGTAAAACCTCATTGGCTAAAAATTCAGGCTACCAAATATAGTATTGCTAGAGGCCCCTTATAGGTTTGAGTATGGGGTGGGGGTGGAATATGAGCATGACAACAATACGTCTGTGTAAATTAACCGAACAAATTAATTTACATCAAGACTATACACTTAAATAAAGACATGTATCATATATTGTACAGACTAGATGAAAGGAAATTGTTGCTGTAACATAAAAATGTCAGTAGATTCAGCACTCTGACAATGTCAATAAAAGGTTGTACCATCTGTAATAAAATTATGTATCCTGCTGTACAAATGAAAAGAAACAAATGCCAGCCAGAGATAAAGAGGAATGTAAAGAAGTGGGAAAGGGTGATATGAAAGTGGGGGAGGGACAACAAGAGAGACAACATAATGACACCTGACTCAGATCTGCCCTGTCTGTCCAGACCCCAAGTACCTGTTATCCCTGGTGTCTGGTTTTGTGTCATCATGAAGAAAGAGAAAAAAGCTGTTTTGCACTCAAACAGGAGGTGCCTGGCAGCTTATGACATAATCATGTGGGATGTAAGAAGTAACATTTTTCATACAGTATATGCAGCATCAAGTGTGTAATTTTAGTACATAGCATATGATTCAATTGCAGTAGTACAGAGATCATGATCCCCCCTGCTACGTGACTGTGCAGGAAATGTTTGAAGTCCAAATCTTCATTCAGTCCATTTGGTTTCGATGTATTTTAGGTGAATATATCCACCTTGTTTCATGTTGTAGACATTTTACGTCCTACCACCCCTTCTCTTCAGGGGTCCAGTCCGTTCTAGTCCCATGAACTGAAGATCATTAACATTGCCCTTGTGAAATTTGGAAAAATGTATAAAAAAGGGTGTATCCTTCTTGACATGGATAATATATTTTACATGTTCTTGTATTCATATCTTGAATGGTCTAAGTGTACGACCTATGACGTATCACAAGGGTAAGAAATGACAAACACAACAAAATCTGAATGACAGTCTATGAATTCCGCACCCTCTGCTTTTTTGGAATTAGCATTATGATAGAAAGTAGTATCAGTGTTAGCATATTTCCATCTCTATTTAGTCTCTCACAGTTGGACTGCACCACAAAATGTTTATTTTTTTTCTGATAAATAACATTAGTCTGTTTGATCTAAGTATGCTGTTTCATACTGACCGGAAAATTTCAGTTTACTGTTTATCATTATGCCCAAATCTTTTTTCTCATGGGAGGATTCCAGCTGTGCTGTAACCTTTACTTGTGGATTCCACTTCCCCACAACAAGGTTCTTCTGTCATGATTTGCTGCAAAACACATTGTGCTTCAGTTTTATGTAACAGAACCAGCGGCCATGATTCAGTATAATGAACACTTGTACAAAAATAATCTAATTATGTCAGAGTGGAAGTAATAAAATTAAAAATTGTTTTTTGATATACAGTGTGCCTAACTCCCACTGTGCATCTTTGAAGCAACACCCAAGGGGCGGCAACGGTCTGGGTAGAAAACCCTCATGACTAACCTTGCTGAGGTCTCTCAAAAGCATAAGACCAACACTGCTTATAACAGTTTCTAATGCTTAAAATACTACATTACAATTGTTTGTCTGTATTCATTTATTATCTTCCAATACTTTCGCAGGTGAAGTTTGCAAAAGCACAGGAAAATTAGGGGTAGTGAGCATAATTAGTGAGGTGCAGTATGTATTACATTTTTAGGGACAGTAGATGTGAATGCCAGCTTGGTGGCTTACTGCATTCAGTACCTGCCTGGTGTTCCAGGAACAGCAGCAGGCAAGGGTTTGATTCTCATCATCACACACATTAATAGTGCAGCTTGTTGGTGCACTGCAGACAGAACCTACCTAGTGTTTCAGGAACAGCACCAAACAAGGGTTTGATTCCCATTGCCACGCACATTAATTAGGCCTGAAGGAGGTAGCTTGCATGTTGGCCTTCACTGAGGTGCTACCTGCATATGGCCAGGGGGTGGCTGGGGAACACCACACAAGGGCCTTCAATGACTGGTTGGAGGCATGGTGCAGGGAGGAATGTTTTGGCTACACTGGCGACTGGTGTCCTATGGGAGGGGGGCCTCCATCCACCTGGGAGGGGAATGGAAGTCCTTGTTGGCGCACTGTACACAAAACCTACCTGGTGTTTCAGGAACAGCACCAAACAATGATTTGATTCCCATTGCCACACACATTAATTAGGCATGAAGGAGGTAGCTTGCATGTTGGCCTTCACCGAGGTGCTACCTGCATATGGCCAGAGGGTGGCTAGGGAACACCAAACAAGGGCCTTCAGTGACTGGTTGGAGGCATGGTTCAGGGAGGAGTGTTTTGGCTACATTGGTGACTGGTGTCCCATGGGTGGGGATAAAGGCCTGTACAAAGGAGGTGGCCTCCATTCACCTGGGAGGGGAATGGAAGTCCTGGTTGGAAGGTTTAAATGCTGCTTCAATGGGCATTTAAACTAACCAAGGGGGAGGCAGAAAAAATGAGGGATGCAGTGAATGCCCCTCCCAGAAAATGGAACAGAAGAGAGGAGAAGCCCAGGAATAATAAATCCCCCAGCGGTAGAGGGGGCATAGGGACAATGGAGGAGGAAATGGGAGGGCCGGGAGGTGGATCTAAGGCTGAGAGTAGACTTAAGGAGTGTGGGCAGAGGGAGAATGAACTGGGTGAGGACAGTACCACGAACAAGGGAAGGGTGAAAGATGGAGCTGGGAAGGGAGGGCAAAGTAGTGGGGGAGAGGGAGGGACAAAAAGAGTGGACAGCCATGTGTGTCAATACAAGGAGCCTAGGAGATAAAATTCTTGATCTTGAGGCAACCATTGTGGAGGTGGACCTGGATCTGTTGGCCATACCAGAGTCATGGTGCACCAACAACCACAGCTGGAATATAGCCATTCCAGGTTACACCATGTTCCAGAAGGACAGAACAGGGAGGAAGGGAGGTGTTTTATATGTGATGGAAAGTATAAATGCCACGGAGATACAGGGACACCAGGGGACAAGGAAGGGCTAGAGGTTCTTTGGGACAGCTTAGAGACAGGGTCCAGGACCTTTATCCATGTGGAGCTGGTGTCCAGACCACAAATACAGGGGGAGATGTTAGACAAGGTTTTGGGGAGACCAATGGCAGAATGGCAAGCAAAGGGGAGGTATTGATTATGAGGGACTTTAATCTGTCAGATATAGACTTGAACATTATGGCTGCATCTATAACAAAAAGCAGAACTATCTTCTCATCCCTACAGGGGGCATTTCTCAGGCAGCTGGTTATGGAACCAACTAGAGACATGGCAGTGCTGAACCTGGTATTTATGAACAGGGACTGCATTGCAATCACAGCGGGTAGCTCCCTGAGTACAAGCGATCACCATAATATGTAGTTTGGCATATGGATTGGGCAAGAGAAAAAACAAACTTGAACAAGGGTCCTGGACTAGACCGCCTCAGTAAATACCTTGAAGGGCGGGGGGTGGCTGGGATGGGGGAGTGGAAGCATAATAGGAAAAGATCAAGGATGAAATAACTAGACACTAACCAGAGGTGGGAGCTCATAAAGATGGGGATAGTGGAGGCAACCAAAACCTGCTGCAAAGCCCAGAGCAAGAAGGCTAGGGCTAAGAAACCGATCTGGTTGAGCAAGGAGGTCATGGAAAAGGTAAGGAGGAAAAGAGCTGCCTTTAGGAAGTACAAGAAAACAGGGAGGGGGAGGACAGGGAGGAGAACCTGGCAGAATCGAGGAGGTGACAAAGGGCAGTAAGGGGAGCAAAGCATCTGAACTCGGGCTGGCACAAGGCATTAAGAAGGGGAAAGGACTTCTTTAAGTACATCAGGAAGAAAAGGGCTGTAAGGACCACATAGTAAGGATTAGGAAGGAGGGGGTTGGAGTGGAGAGCAGGGTGCGATAAGGTGGGAAGCACTAAATGAGTACTTCTGCTCAGTATTTACTAAAGAAGAGGGTGACACCCAAGGTGGGAGAAATGGCAGAAGCAGGGGGGGAAGTGGTGACAGATGGGGAAATCATGAAAAGCAGAGTTCGAGAGGGTTTGAAGGCACTGTGGGTGGACAAGGTGCCAGGCCCAGATGGCATCCACCCCAGGGTACTGAAGGAGCTGGCAGAGGCCCTTGCAGGACCTTTGGCAGACCTATTTAATGCCTCACTACATTCAGGGTGTGTACCTCAGGACTGGAGGATGGCTTATGTGGTGCCCCTCCACAAGAGTGGCCCCAAGGATGAACCGGGAAACTGCAGAGCCTCACATCCATCGTGAGTAAGCTAATGGAGACTATCCTGAAGGAGAGGCTGGTGGCCCTCCTAGAGGCCAAAAGGACTACAGGACAGCAGACAGCATGGCTTCATACATGGCAGATCCTGCCAAACCAACCTGGTCGAGTTCTCATGACTGGGTAACTAGGCAACTGGACAGGGGCCGCAGTGGCTGTCCTGTATCTGGACTTCAGTAAGGCATTCAACTCAGTGCCACATGGAAGGCTGGGAAGGAAGTTAGTAGGCACAGGGGTGGGTGCAAAGCTGGTGAGATGGGTAGGAAACTGGCTACAGGGAAGGCAACAGAGGGTGGTGGTGGGTGGGGAGCTCTCACACCCAAGGGCAGTGACGAGCGGTGTTCCACAGGGCTCGGTGTTGGGACCAGTGTTGTTTGGGATATTCATTGCAGACTTATCATGGGACATCAAGAGCAAGATCAGTCTGTTTGCTGATGATACCAAGGTAGGCGTGGTGGTGGATGACCTAGGGGATGGCAGGGGTTGCAGGATGATCTGGCAAAGCTTGAAACCTGGTCAGACACCTGGCAACTGGAGCTTTAATGCCAAAAATGCAAGGTGCTGCATTTGGGATGAAGAATCAAGGAGGAGTTACCAGCTAGGGAGTGCAGCTAGCCCAGACAGAGGAGGAGAAGGATCTGGGTGTGCTCATTACAGGGTCAATGAACAACTCGGCACAATGTAGGAAGGCAGCTGCAAAGGCCAACAAAATGCTGGGTTGTATTGCAAGGGGTAAATCCTCAAGGAGGGAGGAGGTGATTCTGCCACTGTATAGGTCATTAGTTAGACCACACCTGGAGACCTGGAGTACTGTGTGCAGTACTGGCGTCCGTATCTGAAGAGGGACATTAAGTTACTGGAGGGGGTGCAGCGCAGCGTGACAAAGATGATCAAGGGGCTGGGGGACTTATCATACTAGAGGAGGTTGAAGGAGTTGAACATGTACTCACTGGAGGAGAGGAGAGACGGGGTGACATGATTAAAACCTTTAAATACATGAAAGGAATAAACAAGACGGGTACAGAGGGGCTGTTCAAAGTAAGGGAGGGGAGGGCCACCAGGGGCCATGATATGAGACTGGAGCGAGGAAGGTTCAGGAGGGAGATGAGGAGACACTTTTTTACAGAGAGGGTGGTGGCTGGGTGGAATGCGTTACCTGCTGAAGTGGTATGCAGTAGAACAGTGGACTGCTTCAAACGAGGATGGGACAGGACAAGAGGGAGGGTTAATGAAGGGGAAGGGTGGAAGGGAGGGGCAGCTGCAGAATAAGGGGTGCTAGCTGCACATTCGAGCAGACTTGATAGACCTCTAGGCCTTTATCTGCTGGCAAATTTCGTATGTTCGTATGTTCATAACTAAGGCAACAACGAGCTGTCTGAATGAAGTAGGCAAGAGAATGAGGATGAAGAGGCCACTCTGGTTCTCAAAGGAGGTGGCTAAGAAGGTAAGTGAGAAAACAACAGCATTTAGGAAATAGAAGACCCAGCTGGAGGGCGACAGAGAGTTATATCTTATAAAAACAAAGGGAGGTGGAAAGGATGGTGAAGACAGCTAAGGCACAAACACAGAAGAGGATTGCCAAGGAGGTCAAAAAATAGGGGTATAACTTTCTTCAGGTACATGAGTGAAAAAGGAAAACAAGGGGTGATATAGTGAGGATCGGGGGGGCACTTGTGCAGAAGAAGATCAGGAAAAAGCTAAAATTCTAAATGAGTACTTCTGCTTGGTCTTCACTGTGGAGGGGGATGGATCAACATGTATTAGCAGGCAAGAGGGGGAGGCGGGGGGACACAAGTCAGTTTTCAGAGGAGGAAATCTGAAAGGGGTTTGGAAGCTCTAAAGGAAAACAAGGTGATGGGGCCAGATGGGATTCACAGTAGGTTTCTAAAGGAACTTAGCATAGTGCTAGCCACCCTTCTGATAACACTGCTAAGCACCTTGTTGGAGATGGGGGTAGCTCCAGAGGACTGTAAGGGGGCAAATGTACAAGTGCAGCAGTAGACGGAGGCTAGCAATTACAGTCCAGTCAGTCTCACATCAGTGGTGGGGAAGGTAATGGGGACCCTGCTGAAGGAGAGGCTGATGGAGTACATAGAAGCAAATGGGCTGCAGGACCACTGGAAGCAGGGGTTCACAAGGGGGTGGTCACGTCTGCTTCAGAGGGGAGCAATGGATGTGGCCTATATGGACTTCAATAAGGCCTTTGACACTGTGCCACACAGGAGGCTAATAAAGAAACTTGGCAACCTGGGGTTGGGGGAAAAGGTGGTAAGCTGGATATAAAACTAGTTGATGAATAGGAGGCAGAAGGTGGTGGTAAACAGCAGTCACTTGCGGGTTGGGGGATTGACCAGTGGAGTGCCACAGGGATCAGTACTGGTTCCTGTACTTTTCAGTATCCTCATAAGTGACATTGCTGAAGAACTAGGGGGAAAGGTGTGTCTCTTTGCAAATAACACAAAAATCTGCAACAGACATCCAGGAAGGGGTTGTGAGAATGCAAAGGGATCTGGGAAAATTGAAGCAGCAGTGCAACAAATTGAAATGGGGATTTGAGCATGTTTTAAGTGTAAAACCGCAATTTATGTGTGATTTATTACATTTTCGGTGTCAGATGGCGCCAGATTCCCTTGTCGGGCTTCTTTGTTTTTTAGCAGCAGTCACAGACTCTCACCAGGATTGCTATTTGTAAACCAGGTGCATCATGGTAAAAATGCTCTAGAAGCTGCTTACCATGATGCATCTGGCTAATCCCATAGTGCTTTGCATTGTTGTTCTTTATACAAGCTCTTGGTATAGATTCAAAAGAGCCTTAGCGTTACAAATGGCACAAGATAGTGCAGTCTTTTAATGTCTCTAGTACCACGACCTCAGACTCAGAGTGAGTGAGTTAATGTTAGCTGTTTTGTGCTGTGGTGTATTGCAAGGCATAAACAATGATTGGTAAATCATTTTTTGAGAAAAGCGTCCACAAGCAATTATGATGCAGTACTCTCCCTATGCAACTGTATCATTTTCTTCACATACACTGTACATATGGAGCTGCACCGGGAGAATCTTTTTGGGAGAGAGAGTTATTTTATGTACTTATATGTGACAAAACACATCACTGTGCCACATATCAGTAGCTAAAATTGTCTCCCGAAATGATTCTCCCGGTGCAGCTCCATATGTACTTTGTATGTGATGAAAACGCTACAGCTGCACAGGAAAGCGCACTGCAACCATCAGAGAAAGGAAATATCATAAATGTTTTTGGAAGTCACTCCGCATTACAAGTAAAGTGTTAAGCATTAGGAGGCATTTTGTTTCTGGTCCAAGTGACCATTTGTCCACTACTGACTGACTGCCTTCACAGCTGTTGTGCTCCCACGGTGAACTGTTTTCCTGTACCGCTCATGAAACTGCACCAAGGAAATAAAAATCAGCAGTCTCAGATGTGCATTCAGTCCTGCCAACTGTACCATTTATACTGGTGCAGTACAGCATTTCCTGACACTTGTATTGGATTCTGTCTACTCCATATTGTGCACTGAATTCTGCCATCTCCCGATTTTTGTAACATTACTTAACTTTTGTAGATTCTGTGGTGCTTAGAGTGTGTCAGTTGTGTGACTGCTAGCACAGTCCCAGGGGAGCGTCCCTTCCCTATGGAGACCACTTAGTCTGCAATGTGTGGCGCTGCAGCTGGCAGAGGGCTTGTCAATGCTGTGTGACACACATAAGTAGCTGAGTGTTGCTGAGAGTGTAAAAATAAAACAGAATGGGCACTCACTTTGACTTGAGTGAAACACCAGACCCCTCCCCCCATGAGCAAACCCATCTGATAAAATCCCTCAGCTGGTGACATTAGCTCTCTTCTGGAGTAGTGAGGCCCCCCCACCCCACCACGCTGTGCTGCAGCTAGTCCCTCTCCAGCTCACAGAGTGAACTATACAGTAATGCAGCATACCATGCAATGCCGGCTCTGTGCTAGAGGAATACCCATGTGTCCAGCTGTCAGTATAGTTTGCTAGATAAGCTGTAATGTACTTGGTACATCCAGCAGACCTGGGTTTGAATCCAACAAGCTCAACTTGCATACTGTGTGACTTTAAGCAACTCCGTTAGCCATCCCAAAACTCCTGTGTGACCCCTGAAAAAAAGCACTTGTGCCTAGTGGGCCTTCTGGGTAACAAAGGAAAAAAAAAGTGTTTGGAGGTGTGTCCCCCCTGCCCCCGCTCACTGCAACATGCATGTACCTATTGTCTTCTGTTAAATGTTGGAGGGTATGCAGTCCTCCACTCGTTGTCACCATCCTAAGTGGTAATCTGGAAATATATGCAAAACACAGAGCAGTACAGAAACATAGCATGTAAATGGCCCACATGGCTGCAATGTGTTCTCCCCCAGTCCTCGAACACCCGCACTGTAATTGCCATGCAGGGCAGCTGTCAATCTGCCATCCCCATTTCCCACACAGTACTGGCCCTGCATGGCAGCTTATTTCCTCCAAGGCTCCTGTTGTCACACTGGTAATAGGATTATGTGGCAGCTTGCCCCCCGCCCTCGAAGCCCAGGTCAGTGGTGTAGTCAGAACAGTCCAATATTCCTGGTGGTCTAGTGACCCCTACCCACACCTAGCTGTGTCAGTACAGACCTTACCTCCCTCCTGACCCATCCCCAGCTGGTGCCTGGCACAGGCCTCCTCTCACCACCATGGTCCACCTTTGACTGGGCTCCGTATGAGCATGTATTGCATATACATGCACAATGAATGAATGACAGTACATTGTCATTCAGCATGTATATACAGTATGCGCTCCTATGGAGGTGAGTTGTCTGCTGGCCATGGTGGTGAGAGGAGGGCAGTGCCAGGCATCATTCGGTGATGGGTCTGGAGGTTTGCAGTTTGTAGTGGCACAGCTGGGTGTGGGGTAGGGGGTTTGAGGCAGTGGAGCCATGCGTGTCATTTACAGTTACCAAATAACCACACCAGCCATGGGTAAATACCAGCATAACGCACGCCTAACATACTAACATACTAAAATGCCAACAGAATAGGCCTAACGGTCTTCTGAGTCTGCTAGATTTTCAGCATCCACACTGAGGGATGAATTCGGTGTCCCCAGATGCACCACCTGCATTGGACCAGGTCAGATTTATCCTCCTCCTGTACCTGTCCCATCCCATGTTAAAGTCATCCTCAGTTTCCACCTCTACCAGCTCCCTGGGCAGTGCATTCCATGGCTCCACCACCCTTTCAGTGAAATAACACCTCCTCCTCTACTCTCTGAGCCTGCCCCCTTCCAGCTTACACTCGTTCCTTCCAGTTGCCCCCTCCTCCCTCCTTTGGAGCACCCTGACTGGGCCTCCATTATTGTTCCCTTTTATGTACTGAAAGACCTGTATCATGTCCTTCCACTCCTCCAGGGTGTACATGTGGAACTCCTTGAGCCTCTCCTCCCTCAGAGGTCCTGTCCCACAGACTCTAGATCATTTTGGTTGTCCTCCTTTGGATCTTCTCTAGGAGTGTAACATCCCTCTTTTAATGTCTCCAAAACTGCACACAACACTCAAGGTGTGGTCTAACCAAGCAGTTTTATAGGGGAAGGATCACCTCCACCTTTCTGGATGTAATCTCCCTGGTGATACATCCCAGCATCCTATCTGCCCTTGACGCTGCCCTCCTACCGGTCTCTGAGTTGTCAATTTTGACATCTGCCACTACTCCCAGGTCCCTCTTATCTTCTGTGACTTGAATTTTGTCTGCTCTCAGTTTGACCCTGGAGACCCCCTGTAAAATAAGGTTAAACACAGCAGATAACAACAGTACCTTACTTTTGGTACAGAATGGAATCACAAGCAAATTAAGTGCACAAAGATTTAGATCTGATTTATTCGAGGGGGATGAACAAGGAAGGGGCGTAATCTGTCTGATTGGTTTAGCAACTGATACAATCAGGAAGGATGGCATGAACTTTAGAGTCCCAGCATAGTCCACCTCTAGATACCCAGGTGTAAGGGTGTGGGCTATCCTGATATGCTGCCTGGGGTAGGCCAGCATTGCAGCTGGTCGGGGCCCTGTGATGGTAAGAAGAAGAAGAAGCATGCACAACAACCAGGAGGCAGTATAGCACAGTGGTTTAGGAGGCAGTATAGTGCAGTGGTTTAAGGCTCTGAGCTGCAAACATGGAGACTTGGGTTTGAATCCCACAGCCCCCACTTCCATACTGTGTGACCTTGAGCAAGTCACTTAACTTCCTTGTGCTCCCAGGTTACACCTGTAAACAAGCTTTCAGCTTAGTGTGTCTTACCTGGTAAAACAAAGGTTAAAGAAAAAAAAAACACACAATTTATAATTTGGAGCCAGGAGGCTCAGTTCGTGACAAGAAAACAACTATTAAATCAGATGACACACTTTGATTTAGCTGATGTTGCAGGCAGCTAATGTGGTGTTTACTTACGCTACCCAATACAAGACACAGGAGGGACGAAATAGAGACTGCAGGTTGACAAGCTGGTATGGCAGGAGAAGCAGGGCCCACATGAATCACCGAGGTGTCATTCCTATTCGAAATGACTCCCAGAAACTTGCCTGAATTTATAATTCACTATTTCCATTTATGTCATGTGTCCTCAAGTGCACTAATGTGTCTGGTTCCTCCACATTCCTTTGCCAGTGAATACAACTCATGATTGTACTTGTGGACCTTCAGGCCTGGGTGGCATTTATCATTGATCAGACAGTTTGTACACTCCCCTTGTCCCTCCCACTGGATGCCTTTGATAATGGAGTCCCCCAAAAGCAGTATTCTAGCCTCTCCCTTGCATATATGTTCACCCCTTGGGTTCCCCATTCTTACATGCCCCTCCTCATCACTTTCTCTGGTCTTTCCCCCCACCCGACTCCTTGCACCTCCCACAATGTGTGACAAAGGTATTCCCTTCCCTATTGTCCTGGTCACCTCCTTTACTTGTGTTCCAGCCCTGTTCATCCTCCTCACCCCAGTATCCTTCCATGTATCTCTATCCCCACTCCTGACTAATCCATCCACCCTATCTGTTTGTCTACTTTGCTTACTGCTTGCTATCATCCCAGTTACGTCCTGTGCCTTCCTGCCTGTTGTGCCCTTCCCCCCGGTCCATACCCTCAGCCTTCTCCTTGTTAACCTGATCCTCCTTTTTCTTCTCCCCCTACTCCTCTTCCCCCATCCTGTCTGGGTCCTCCCTTATTGTTCCACATTTTCAATCCCTGCATCTTTCCCCCTTCACTCTTACTATCTGTCTCTGCCTCAACTTCATCAGCAACATCATAATCATAGTCATCCACATCCTCCCCCCCGCTCCCCTCCTCTACCAACAGGCATAGTGGGTTAAAACAATTTGTGAGCCTTAACCCATCCCCCAATGCCCTCCCCCTATTGCCTAACTCCTTTCTTGGTTCCCTCTGGACACCCCTGTCTCTTTCGTAGTGCTGTGGAAATGTCCACCTTTTGGTTCTATCTGAACCCCCTCAATCTCTTTCCTAATGATATGGAAATGTCCGCCTTTTGGGCCCCATCTGCCAGGGTGCCCTAGGACCTCCCTTCCCCTCCATGCTTCTAGCTGCCTCTCGATTTCTCCAACCTCCTCCCTAATCTGTGCCAGCTGGTGACACACTGGGCAAACCCCAAACTTCCAAGCCTAGTCCAGTATCATGTATCATGGGTGCCCCACACCCTGGACACTCAACCACCCTCCCAAAGATATCCGTTTTAGTGATGTGTTGTCCCATCATCCTAGCTGACTATTTTTTCAACAACAACATCATCTGTGGGTTACCTAATAGTGCGAGCTACAAGTGGTTCTCTACTTCTACCATTGCCAACACACAGAGAAACCCCTACTCAGCATGCCAGTTGAGGATTCAAAACAGACCCCCACACAACTTATCAAACATCCACTGTAACTTGTCCCAGGCCACAGGCCCCTTTATAGGCAGGCTACTTCTATCTCCAGCCTCATCCACCACCGACTATTTAATAGAAGTTGGGGCTGGGGTGGGGGACTGGGTCCCAATAGCTCCTCAAGCACCTTGGGGTGGTTTAATTGTTTAAATATGTGAATGTTTCTAGCAGTGCTTGGTAGGATGGAAACTTTTGTTTTTACTTTGTAATACTTAATGTAACCATGCTTTGTATTTTTGTGTTTCTGCAAGTACAAGTCAAGCAAGGAGTCATCTTCTACAAGTTCACAAAATGACACAGATGCCTGATCGGCAGCACCAATTCTGCATACAAACCTGTGAGTAATTAGCAGAGGATGTGGCATGGTCAGAACATGTGGTGGTTGCAGAGGGCGGTGAATGAGATGAGGGGCAAGTGCAGCCTCTTTTGTGACACTTGGTGCTAGTAGCAGCAATATAGATCCCGCTGCACAGGAGCAAGAGATTCATGTAATTGTTGTAAAATATGCTAATTTATGTAATGTATGTTATGCAGCAAGAAATAGTTATCCACACACCTCCACGCCTAGTCCAGACTTAACTGCCATTGAGTACAAACTATAATCTGTACATGCTCACACACATTACTGTATGCATACATGACAGTTCAATCGGGGACCAGCCGTGGAGGTTTGTGGAGGGCATTGCTGGTCTCGACTCTGTCTGGGGATGAGGGGTGTTGGAAGAACTGCATGCTGGGTTGGGTGGAAGATATTGGACCACCACTGAGGGGTATGTACAGTACGATACAGATGACATCATCAGGAATCAGGGTGGCAGGTTCTGGTGGTATGGGACTAGTAGGGCACATTGGATCTATCTGTGGGGGGTGTCTACTATGGGTCCCATACTTGTGGGACATGTAACATAACAACATAACGGTATGGTGTGCAATGGATTGCATTGCCATACAGGACCTGTGCCTAACCCTTTCTATGCCCAATGTGTTTGTCACAAGGAACGGGTTGCCGCATGCGTGAGTACTTATGCGCTCGGACGCCAACTATAGTTGAATGGGTTGAAGGGTTTTTGTCTTATGAGGATTTGGCTCAACCTGCTGTGTGCCGCAGCTCTCGTCAAACATGGTCCCCTTTGAGAGTCAGTGAATAACTTTAAACTGAAAAAGGCAGCATGACATTTGTTCAGAAAGAAGTCTACAAAATGAGAGTTATTTCATTTAATAGCAACCACTATGCTAGGCGGACATACTCTAGGAAAGTTAACCAAAACTCCCAGAAATTGTTATTCAACAGAAAGATAAATAGTCAAAACCAAATGTTCTTGCGCTGATAGAAAGCATCCCTATAGCATACATGGATATACAATGGTGAGATGTCAGATAAATGATTTATCTACACTTGTGCTGTTTGACCTCTGACATCTCACTCATGGCTTATGCCACTCGTGAGGTTACCCGAGGTCAAACAGCACTTGAGTAGATAAATCATTCATCTGTCTGCTCACCATTGCGTGTCCCATATATATATGTTTTATGTGGTGCGTAATGTAGAAATATATCTATGTTTTATATCCACAGGAAATTATACATCGTATGGACTATGACAGACTGAGGCAGTACACAATACGAATCACATTACAGTGTCCTGGTGGCATGATGGATTTACTTGAGGACAGTAACAAAAGAAAGGCTGCAATGTGTTCATCTGCATCACAACCACTGTGGTGTGTATGTGAGAACTGCTGGGAAATGCCCACTGTTCCAGAAAGGGTTTGCTGTGGAAAAGCTTCTAGTTGCTGCATTTCACGTATGCGTACAATGGAACTGCTGTGTCTGTCAGAACCTATGTTAGCCATTGCTGTGGCATATCAGAATGATATTTTTGGATTGAATGGTTATGTGCAAAATGACCACAACCTGTGAGATGCAGTTTACCGCATACAGACAATTTGTTTTGTGGCAATATGGAAGACTGAGAAATGGTAACAGAAGGGTAATACCCTCATGCTGTGTGTGGAGAATTAGGGACAAATTTCCAAACCCAAATGGTGCTATGTTGGGTTTTTGCCACACAGATTGGCATTGTTTTTTGTTAAAGTGTAATGCACTGTTTACAAATCATAATATATATGACATATATTTAATGTTTCATTAAATTGTATATATTCATACGTGATTCTGATCCTACAGTAATGATTTCAGATGTAAGAGTTTGCAGAACTACATATTTACATAAACAGTACCAAATGCATGCTACATCTACCTATGGAATATCAGCATATTAAAGAGGTTCATGACACAAAACTGAGCGTTTCTTTACTATGGAGTGATTTGAATATATTAGATTGCAATCATTGTCAATGTTCAGTAAAGGCATATAGCAATTAAACAATAAGGCATGACCAGGGGTTAGATTAAGGATCTGTTAATCACCCCTAGGGGTGTAATGTGGCATGAGGCACAGCCGAGTGACATATTGCCCCAAGGGGGTGATGAACTGACTACTAATCTAACTCCTGGGAGTGCCTTATTGCTATTACAAAACTTGTTACAAAAGAAGAGGGTCAAAAGAATACTTTTTGAATGTTTTCCTCATTTAGAGGGAGATTTTTAATAAAATAGTTCTTCCACCAACAGTTTAAGAATGCTGGTTCAGAGTCGAAATGCGTAATTGCAGCCATTTATCAGTGCCAGAGGAGGGAATGCTGACAGGAAGAATTCATGTGCCATTGTGATCAGGCTGTACATGACAGTATAACGTGGATTAATGAAAGGCTGTTTGAATCTTAACAGCCAATCAGATTGCAGTATTTCTGAGAACCTTTTTATAATGTTCTGAAGTATACCCGCTGTAAAAGTGTTATATCACTATGAAAACAAAACACCAAATTGAACATTGTATAATAGCAATGAACCATGACAGAGTGGATATATGGGTGGAGTTACCATTTCTGGTGTGGTTAAGTCACTGGGCTGCGCTCGTGACCGAACCACAGCAGGTGTGGTAAATCCACCAATATACCATTATCTGTCATTGTATATTGCGTATATACTTGTAACACTTTTTCAAAAATAAATAATTTTGCTATAATATCAGTAAGGCAGTCACGTGAGTTAGATTATCAGTCTGGTAATCTCCCACTGGGGCAATATGGATCTGGGCTGCGACTCGTGGCACATTACACTCGCATGATTGATTAACAGACTATTAGTGTAGACCCTGGTCATGCCTTTCTGTCTAAATATAAATTCTACTATAACCATATGAAACAGCCTGAGTGTGTATCACTATAACATCTCCCATGGACCTCTCTTGCCAGGAAGCAGTTGACATTGGTATCTTCCACAACAACAACACACTGGTACCGTGAAAATATATTTATTGATATGCCGTTTTCAATTATATATGAGATGTAAAACATACCACTATTGTATCAATATATATATATCAAAGTATGTGTTGATTTTATCATAAAGTAATTACATACAACAAAATATGACAATAAAATATTAGTTTCAAAACATCTTTAAACAATGAAAGCAGCATTATGAAATGTTAACTCCTACCTCTCTGCAGATGAGAAGTGGTTAAGGTCTTCTCACAAGGTCTAGATAAGCTCATGACAAACTGCAGCTGGGAAAGTAATACAGGTCTACATCTATGAATCATCCTTAATGCTCTTTAGCTTGATGTCAAAATAAATTCTGAATAGTCAATTTTTCAAATGCAATGTGAGGGGTGTCACAAACCCACTCAGCAGGTCAGGCCCTCTGCTCCCACAGTGCCAACCTCCAAGCGCAGTCTTGTGAACAGGTAACAGAAACAGGGTAACCCTCCTGTCTGTTTTGTGGGTTAGAATCAACCTTTCATCTCAGGTCTTGGAGAGATTCAAACTGTGAACCTCTTGTTAGCGTACCCAATGTACAGGCTCAGATAATTCTGCTCTTCGGGGGTGGGGGGGGCAGACATCTTTCGCTTACGGGCACCTAACCAGGCGTACAAAATGAACCCTTAAAACTCTCTTTAAGACCTCAGAATAAATTCTTACCTTTTCCCAGTTTGGTAAAACCAGTAATCTTTGTACGGTGTCAACTTTAACCATGTATGCTTCCTTTGTCAAGAAAAATAACTTCAAATGTACACCAAGTAGTCTCTAAAGTAGAGGTTTACTTCAAAATAGATAAAAAAATTTAAAATGTAAATACAGAACCATATATCACAAAACACACAAATCACTTAAAAAAACACAATTTTAAAAGTGCAATTTCCTATCACCAGACAATTAGACTTGATCTATCTAATGTATCTCTTACAGTGCTACTAGCATGTTGTAGCTTTCAGAGTCCAAACATTTGTGTTTAAATGGAAAACAGAATACTGTTTCAAAACTGGCTTTGCCAATCTCTTTTCATGAGGTCACCTAGCTCCTCCCTGTCAGAATATTAAAAAAATATATCTATGCAAAACAGGATGTCTTATCAAAGTATTAAATTCTGTGACCTCAGCACAACTCATTTTCTCATATGACTTTCTTTGATCTTATGAGCAACTTCCCCTTTCCAGGACATCAAAGGACTTGTTATGTCTCTCTGCTAGATCTCACAGAGGTGCAACATGCTTTGTATCACCATGTTAATATTAACTGTGTTTCCTCTGAACGTCATAAAAGTTTATGACCTATCTTGATAGTTGGGAAGCTGCAATTAGTCACATAAACAGGAGATCCCAAATTTTAAGTCTCTTCTAACCTGTAATTATCTCTTGACCTTCCAGGTAACATGTTGTAGCTAAAACCTGGGAAGGGGGGTGTCATTCCACAGGCTGATTCAACATGTATCATGACAGACACTCAATAACACATTTTTATATTACAAAAATCATAGCTTAATCAGAACCAGCTGTCTGAGTGTCTCAATTTTCTCCTGACCTAGACTGAATTTGGGGGCTCTATCCCCTGCATGGGATGAGCTTCCCAAATCAGTTCACTCCTTGTACACATGAGACAGCCCATCAAAGTTCTGATTTTTGGCTCCAGCCCTATGTAGACTTGTCATATCATTCATACCCTTGCAAAGCAAGACTCCATCTTAGCAATCTACCATTGTTTTTCCCCATCTGCGTCAGCCAAACCAGGGGGTTGTGGTCAGTCTGCACAACAAAATGCTGCCCATACAAGTATGGGTCTAATTTCTTGAGGGCCCACACTATGGCAAGACACTCCTTTTCCACTGTGGAGTATGTCTGCTCCCTGGGAAGTAACTTTTTACTCAGGTATGCTATTGGGTGATCCGACCCTTGGCTGGATGTCTGACTCAGTACTGCCCCAATACCCATGTCTGAGGCATCAGTCTGAACTATAAAGGGTCTGCTATAGTCAGAACTTGTCAAAACAGAAGCACTGCACAGTGCCTCCTTCAATCTGGTAAAGGCTTCTTCACAGGCTGGTCCCCAGGTAATTTTCTTTGGCATCCTTTTCTTTATCAGGTCAGATAGGGGAGCAGCCAAGGCACTGTAATTGGGTACAAATTTTCTAGAGTACCCTGCTGACCCTAGAAAACTCCTGACCTGCTTCTGTGTTTCTGGTCTGGGCCATGCCCAGATTACCTCTATTTTTATTTGGTTAGGACGGAGCTGTCCCCAGACTACCACATGCCCAAGGTATGCCACTTCTCCCATGGCCAACTGGCACTTCCCGGCTTTGACAGTTAGCCCGGCCCTCTGTATCCTGCCCAGCACTTCCCTAAGGTGGGACAGGTGTTCCTCCCAGCTGGCACTAAAGATGGCAATGTCATCCAGGTATGCCACGGCCTACTCCGCAGCACCATTTAACACCTGGTTCACCGACCTTTGGAAAGTGGCCGGGACATTCTTCATTCGGAAAGGCATTACTTTGAATTCAAATAAGCCTATCGGAGTGATGAAGGCTGACTTCTCCCTAGCTCTGTCCGTCAACTCTACCTGCCAGTACCCCTTTGTCAGGTCAATTGTCATAAGGTAGGTTACCCATCCCAACTTGCCCAGGAGTTCGTCCATCCGGGGTATCAGGTGAGCATCTGACTTTTTGACTGCATTCAGTCCATGATAGTCCACACAGAAATGAGTAGAGCCATCTGGCTTAGGCACAAGGACTACAGGCGAGACCCAGGGGCTGTGGGATCTCTGGATTACCCCTAAATCCAGCATCTCCTCCACTTCCCTCCTAATGTCCTTTTGGACAGCCTCTGACACCGATATGCTGTCCACCGTATGGGCATCTGTGTCCCTGTCTCAACATCGTATTATAGATTAAGGGGTTAGTCAGGCTTGGCGCTAAACAATGGGGCAAGTCTGCTAAAACCTCCTTACTTTCTGGATCTGGTCCGGAGCCAGCTGGGGAGACAATTTTACTGCCTCCACAGAGAACTCCTGCTTACTTTCTTCCAGAAAGTCCAGAAGGGGGTCTCCTTTGTCCATCCCTTCCCCAGGACTACACACTGCAAACTCCATATCAGCCCTATTTGCATATGGCTTCATCATGTTGACATGGTACTTCCTTTCTGTCTGTCTTCAGTCAGGTAACTCTATAATATAGTTCATGTCATTTACCTTCCTAACGGTCCTGCCCACTCAACCTGCAGTTTATCTTTCCAGACCGGAATAAGGACCATGACTTCCTGACCCACCATGTACGAGTGAGCTCTGGCTCTGCAGTCGTGCCACACTTTTTGTTTCTGTTGGGAAGCTGCCAGGTTGCTCTGGGCTGTCCCCATAAGCTCCTTCAGCTTTTCCCTAAACCTAAGGAAATAATCCACTATGGGAGTTCTCTGGGTGGTGTGCTTGCCCTCCCAGTCCTCCCAGATCAAGTCTAGGAGCCCACGTACCCGGCATCCATATAAGAGTTCAAAGGGGGAAAATCCTGTCAACTCTTGGGGCACCTCCCTGTATGCAAACAACAGGTGGGGAAGGTATTTCTCCCAGTCCCTCCCATGCTGTTCAGCAAATGCCCAGAGCATTGACTTCAGGGTACCATTGAATCTTTCCACAAAGCCCATTGGCTTGTGGGTGATACAGTGTTGTGCATCTCTGCACCACCCCACACTTCTCCCATAAACATTTCATCAGGTCCGACATGAAGGAACCCCCTTGATTGGTGGTAACCTCCTGAGGAAACCCAACACGGGAGAATATCCCAAGTAAGGCATCTGTCACTTTGTCAGTCCTCAGAGAGGATAGGGCGACTGCCTCTGGGTATTGGGTGGCATAATCCACCACAGTCAGGATGAATCTCTTCCCTGAGGAGCTGGGGGTATTTAAAGGCCCCACAATATCCATTCCCACCCTCTGGAATGGTTCCTCCACCATGGGCAAGGGAATCAGGGTGGCTTGGGTTTTCTTGCCCACCTTCCCTATTTCTTGGCACGAATGACAAGACCTGCAATACTCCTTCACCTGCTGGGTGAAATTTGACCAATAGAAATTCTGGGCCAACCTCTGCATCATGCGCGCAATTCCAAGATGACCAGACAAGGGAATATCATGTGCAATCTTGAGCAACTACTCACGATACCCCTGGGGAACGACAAGCTGCCTGCCTAGCACCCCTCCCTCTGTCTGCACAGCCTGAGTATACATCAGTCCATTTTCCCAATAAACCTTATACCTGCCATCACCTCCCTGTGCCCTGTCAGAGTCTGCCCAAGCCCTCAGTTTTTCTAGACTAGGGTCACTTCTCTGAGCAGCTGCAAACTCCTCACACATTCCCAAGGCATGGGACAGGTCCCCTTCAGTTGCTAAACTATGGTCCCTAGCACTAGCATCAGGGCACTAAGGATCACTGTAAATCCCAACCCTTTGACAATGGGTCACCCCTCCCTCTTCGGAGTAACCATCTGTAGCTGTGTGGCTACTTGCTACTGGGGAAAGTTCTACCCCCTTTTCATTAGTCTCCCCATCTGGAGATACAGGCTGGGGAACCAGCCTCTCAGTGATTTCCACAATGGCTTCTGTGGGGTTCAGGGAACTACAATTTTCCCTTGCTGCTTGGCTATGGGTAACTGCACATACCAGCCTCTGTTTGAGATTGCTGCCCAGGATCACATCCACTGCTAAGGTTTGGGCTACAGCCACCTGTTACACAGTTCCCCCTGTTTCACCCCAGCCCAGGAGAACACTAGCGAGTAGCAATGTTTTCACCTCACCAGTAAAGTCCTGTACAGTGATGTATTTATTGAGTATTAGCTGACCCGGCTCTACTAGATCCCCTTTTACCAATGTCAGGGATGCCCCTGTGTCCCTTAACCCTTGCATCTGTACACCATTCACCATGACTGGGTGCATGTGTTCCCTCATGTTCACTGGCATGCTTCCAGGGACACACAAACAACCCACTTCCTTCCTAGCACCACCTTGCATATTATTGCTCATCTGTTTGGGACAGTGTCTGGAAATTGGGACACTGTCTGGAAATATGCCCAGTTTCTTTACACAACCAACATTCATTTCTTTTCTCAGAGAAATCTTTTCTCTGAAACCTGGGGCTAACTGGTTTTGTTGGAGGCAGTGAGGGTTTTAGCTGCCCTGAAGGCGCGCTTTTCCCTTTATGCACTACCACACCCACCCCATTCACTCTCAGAGCAGGTCTGCTCTTGGCATATCGGTCCGAGAGTTCAGCAGCCTCTTGCACTGTTTTGGGATTTCAGTCCTCCAGCCAGATTTTCAGCTCTGCTGGGCATGCCCAGAAAAACCGTTCTAACAGAATCACATTTTCAATTTCATCAACAGAGTTTGCTTCAATTCCTTCCCACCAACATTGTAAAAACTGACGTTTCACGGCTAGCTCCTCATAGCTCATGTCAGGGCTTCTCCTGAGCTTACGGAATTTAGCTCTGTATGACTCAACAGTTAATTCAAATTTCTTCAACAGTGTAGCTTTAAGTTTGCTGTAATCATCACTGCCCTCATTGTCCATTTGACCCAATGCATTCTGAGCTTTCCCAGTAAGTAGTGGGGATAGCTGGAAGCTCCAGAACTATCTAGGAATTTTAGCCTGAATACAAACTTTTTCAAAAGAATTTAAAAAGGCATCCATGTCCTCCCTCTCTTTAAATTCGGCTACCAATTAGGAATTAAATTTGTAACCCAGCCCTGTGGTCCCAGTTAAACCCAAGCCACTTACCTGCACTGGTGCTGGTGGTTGGAGTCGTAGTTTCTCCAGTTCATGTTGCCTCTGGCGCTCACGCTCCTCCCAGTCTGCATCTCGGTGTTCTTGCTCTCTCTTCTCCTCCTCTGCAGCTCGCTGGTGTTCATGTTCCTCATGGTCTGCCTCCCGGCGTTCTCGCTCTGCCTCATGGTCTGCCTCCTGCTGTTCACGGTCCCTCTCCCTCTGGAACTCCAGCTCCATTCTGCACAACTCAGTTTGCAGCCTGAGTACTTCTGGATCCAGGATACTGGTGACCTTCCCTTGCTGCTGTGGCCCTTCACTGACAGTGGCCCTGCTGTCATCTTCACTGGATCTGGACACTGCACTGGCTGTACTTGGCTGTACTACAAGTGATATAGTTCTGTCTCCTTTTTAAAAATAAATCACTGCCTTTTTCTTTCTTTGCAAGTGAGTTGATAGTCTCAAGCTGACACACTGAACAATAAAAGCTTGTAATACCACAATTATCGCACCGCTGCCAACCAATCTGTCACAAACCCACTCAGCATGTCAGGCCCTCTGCTCCCACAGTGCCAACCTCCGAGCACAGTCTTGTGAACAGGAAACAGAAACAGGGTAACCCTCCTGTCTGTTTTGTGGGTTCAAATCAACCTTTGGTCTCAAGTCTTGGAGGGATTCAAACTGTGACCCTCTTGTTAGCGTACCCAATGTACAGGATCAGATAATTCTGCTCTTCGGGGGGGGCAGACATCTTTCGGCTATGAGCACCTAACCAGGTGTACAAAATGAACCCTTAAAACTCTATTAAAGACCTCAGAACAAATTCTTACCTTTTCCCAGTTTGGTAAAACCAGTAGGCTTTGTACAGTGTCAGCTTTAACCATGTATGCTTCCATTGTCAAGAAAAAGAATTTTCAAAGGCACACCAAGTAGTCTCTAAAGTAGAGGTTTACTTCAAAACAGATAAAAAAAATGTAAAATGTAAATACAGAGCCATGTATCACAAAACATACAAATCACTTAAAAAAAAACACAATTTTAAAAGTGCAATTTCCTACCACCAGACAATTAGACTTGATCTAGCTAATGTATCTCTTACAGTACTGCTAGCATGTTGCAGCTTTCAGAGTCCAAACATTTGTGTTTAAATGGAAAACAGAATACTGTTTAAAAACTGGCTTTGCCAACCTCTTTGCATGAGGTCACCTAGCTCCTCCCTGTCAGAATATAAAAAAAATATCTATGCATAACAGGATGTCTTATCAAAGTATTAAATTCTGTGACCTCAACACAACTCATTTTCTCATACGACTTTCTTTGATCTTATGAGCAGCTTCCTCTTTCTGGGACATCAAAGGACTTGTTATGTCTCTCTGCCAGATCTCATGGAGGTGCAACATGCTTTGTATCACCATGTGAATATTAACTGTGTTTCCTCTGAATGTCATAAAAGTTTATGACCTATCTTGGCAGTTGGCAAGCTGCAATTAGTCACATAAACAGGAGATCCTAAATTTTAAGTCTCTTCTAACCTGTAATTATCTCTTGGCCTTCTAGGTAACACGTTGTAGCTAAAACCTGGGAAGGGGGGTGTCATTCCACAGGCTGATTCAGTATGTATCATGAGAGATACTCAATAATACATTTTTGTATTACAAAAATCATAGATTAATCAGAACCAGCTGTCTGAGTGTCACAAGGGGTTCTGGATGTTTCATATAATTTCTACTGTACATTTGTTTGTCATGCATGGTATCATAACTACTTCTTAACACCAATAATATGTCTATGCAAACAGAGACTGGCCATCTGGTTGTGTGAGAACATAACTGCATTAAAAGTCATACATGACAGTGACATATGACACTGTCATTTGTCTCTCCCCCCAAAAGAACCCACATATCACAGTTCATGATGCTCTACACCTGGTAGTGTGTGAGAAACAATCACATCCTTTCTATGCTTCATTTGATGTACTAGCTCATCCACTGGAGGAGGTTGCACTTGTGCAGTTGTACATGCTATTTTCTTTGGATGGCTGTCCAGTATTGCAGATGTAACTAGCAATGGATTGAGATCACAGAATCTCATTTAGAGAATGTCTTCTTTCAAACAGCTGTGTAGTTGTATTCCTTCGGCTCATGCAAAGGCACAACTGACCATTGTGTTGTCCGCTTGGAGTAGTGCCTGGCGTGACTATAAAAGGAAGGTAGATACAGATAAGTAATATTAAGCTCATCTGAGATATGAAACAGTTTAGACAGATGTAACAGTTTAGACAGATGTAGCACAATCTGACATTGAATTATTGAGACATCAACAAGTTTACCAGCAGTGTTGGATAAGTTACTTTTACTATTACTTTCTATTACTTTGGGAAACTTGTTCCAGAAAGCTCTGTGCAGTCACTAGCAAGGATGGAGAAGTACTGGAAAAAGCAATACACCTTACAGTTATGATTACTTATGTCGTTTTATATGAAAGAAATACGTAACTGTAACTGATTACATTTATTTGAAAGTAAATAGTAACTAACCTATTACTTTCAAAAAATTTAATCTGTTGTAGTTATTTATTATTTTTGTATTGTTTTTTGTATAAAAAGAAAAAAGTAACTGTAATTGTAAGGTGCAATACTTTTTCTAGTACTTCTCCATCCTTGCTAGTGACTGCACAGAGCTTCCTGGAACAAGTTTCCAAACATAATAGAAAGTAATAGAAAAGTAACTTACCCAACACTGTTTACCAGTTACCAAAACCCCATCTACTGAGTATTTATGAAATGACCATGGAAACATTTAGTGATTTGGTTGGCTCCTGGCCATGTATCAAATATGTCTTATCCATGGTTAAACAATACTTCTGACTATCAGTGAACTGTCCAGGTCCATGATCAATTGGCATGTGGAACACTGTCTTTTCAGGTAGTTCAATACAACCAAAATTGAGCTTCTCTCACACACGTGCCTGCTAACTTTATGCTGTAAAAAAAAAAAAAACCTTCACCAATGCCCTATACATAGAGAGTAATAGATATGTGTATGTGTGTGTTATGTTTTTTTTCCCCACACGCCCAACGTGTGTGATGACCCATAAGCCTCGAGTACAAAGCTCAGAACGTTTATGTGGTCATCAACCACCAAGGTTGTGTGGAAAAAAAAATATCATCAAAATTACATATCCTTTATTTATTTTGCAGAACATGGCCTTGGAAATATAAGAAATCTTATTGGCTGACAGGTGTACAGTAAGTTACAATGAGAGCCATGTAATTAAAAAGTGCCTGTCATGCCAATCTTATCAGCCTCATACTTGCTATCCTTGTGCACAGCTTGCTTCAAAATTGGCAGAAGCACTTGGCACACAGTTTGAAAGAGTCTTGCCATCCTTTTTCATCATTTAGCATTAGAAAATGGTATCGGCAAATAAATGAATCTCATTGGTTGAAATGTCTGCTGAGAGATTACTTTATTTTCCAAAACAAGAGCCTACTCAGGATGCCCCATTTCTGAGTAAATCCTTGGGCACCCCGAACGTTAGGAAAACTCACCCACCATTTACCCTCACTCACAAAGCTAGCCCGAAAAGTGATGGCCAGGCCGTCCTGCTCCTCCTACCCGAAATGAAATAAAATAGCCTTTACCTGGGGAGATAAAACTATTTTCTACCGTAGCAAACTTTCCGATGGCAAAACCCGAGACAGTGAGAGCTGTGTCAGTGCATTATCTCTGGCACCGCAACTGAGCATGACAGCAGCGGTATTTTCTTGATTTTCCATACCGCAGATGAATGTCCATCTGCGGTACAGAAACTCAAGAAAATACCAATCTTCTCATGGACAGTATTGGTGTCAGGAATAACGTGCTCTCTGACTAAAGCCACCACCCATTGCAGTCTTTAAAATGGATAACACACAGCGCAAAGCCACACAGTACTAAAAATAAAGTGTTACTAAGCTGTCATGCAGGACAGTCATGATATATAACAGCGCTAAGTTTATCACATATTAAAGTGCACCTAAGGCAACTGCCTGCTTCTCCAGAGTTTCCTGCTCTGTAGTGCCACTGCCCATTGGCCAGCTACTAGACTCATGAAAACTTTCATGCACTTAAAAACATAAATAAATAAAAAGGGTGGTGCTGCATCGGGAGTTGTGGGGGGGTAGATAAACAAAAGAAGAATTAAACAAAAACAAACTGGAGGGTGGAAACAAAATCAGATGTTTTTGTTTAAACTACTGGGTCTCCACTAGGACAAACCTCCATTGCTTAACTTAAAAAAAAAATACTAATGCAGGCAGAAGAACTATTTAATTACAAAACTTACTTTAATTTTTTATTAACAATTTTTTATTTAACTTTTTTGTACACAGCACATTTTCTATGCACAATAATACCCTCCAGGGTGGGCGATATTAGGAAATACCGGACCTTCCAGGGACTATAAGGCCCTCTGCCTGTGACGTTGGGCCTCATTACACCCCTGGGCGGTCCGGTATTTTTCCAGTACTGCCCACCCTGTCGGGTATTATTGCTTACATAAAGTGAGCCCCCTCAACCAAAACACCAATATGCGAGAGCACCCAGTGGCATCTTTTCCAATCATCAAGCCATTTTTCGTCCTGCAAGAAAAACTGCTGTCACCAGTAGCTCGGTTTCACATGAAAAATATATGAGGCCATTGTATAATCACAATTAACCAATCCAGGGTGTGGGTGATGCTGGGATAAACCCATCATCACCCACACCCTGTCGTGCTTTATTGCTTACACACACAAGAAGTAGTAACTGCACCAGTATACCCACTCCCTGGAGGGGTACATTGGTATTGTACAACAAATAAGAGAGCAAGGTGGGAGGTGAGAGTTGGTTTCTGTTGGGGTATAATTTGTGGAAAAACAATCAAAACGTTGTACACTTACATAACTTCTCCACATTTATTCTTCAGTACATTACTGCCTATATGGCTGTTGTGGTCGATCGCTGCCAATATATTCCTTGCCGAGTAACCTCAAATCTGTGCATAAATCGCCATGAAAGAAATGACTTCAATATACGACTTGCCAAATCATATCATTTCACTCACAATATTTGCATTTAAGGTTCACTGCTACACTTCTGCCCACACTTCCTTTACCAATATTATGCCACTTGTAACAAAAGCAGAAAAGGGTCAGGCTCGTGAAGTTGCGGGTGGTGTCCTAAGTGGGGGTAGGGTTGACTTATGGGAAGGGGAAGGGAAGGGAATGGAATTATGGCCACACAAAACAATGAAATCGAGTATCAGTCATGTCAAGGTACGAGTACACAATCTTGTTAACCAGTACACCATCACATATAATGCATGGTATTCGGTTAACAACCTCACTTATCTCACTACTTGATGTTGCCATGCCATCTGAAAACCTCGCAAGATATGCTGCAAATGTTTACAGTTATGTCATAGAAACTTCAAGAAGTGATCACATCGTTGTTACTAACCAAACACCATACTTAAGCCTCTATGTTATTTGCTGTGCTTTTAACATGAAACAGTTAACAGAGTGTAAAATTGCTTTTTACAACTACATCATACATAACCCATAGGCAAACCATTTTCCAGCGTACATCAAAATGAGAATACTGAAATTTTCAAGTTCTTCTATTGTTATACACGTTTCACAGCTGGACAGAGTTGTACATATAACAAAACAGAAATTAACGACATCGCAAATTTCTTTAAAAGTTCAATTTAAATATATAACACAGTGATGAGATAACTTGTAACCATTATGTGAGTAAACAATGCAAAACACAATAACAAAATATGACAGACTAAGAACCTGAAGGCCCTTGGTAGTCGACCGGTGCCCACGTCTCATTAGCAAGTGGCCATAATGTTATTGAAAGGTGATTTAAAAGCTGCCACCCATTGAATATAACGGGGCACACCCCGCACTCTCACTGGCATCTTGTCATCATGCCGGTGAGCACACGAGCTGAGCTGGGTGGCACGGAACAAACCAGGACGTCCTTGGGACCCCGTGTCTACAATTTTATGAGTGTTATTACTTTTAAAAGACTGCATTTCTCAGGGGAATAGTTACATATGCAGAGTCCTGTGGCGGTGAGTCCCTGTTTATTCACTGGCAGGTGGAAAACCTGGTGAATCTCTTTAATCTGCACTATGGCATCATGATTGTGTAGCAAAACTATTTATTATGATACAGAAACTGAACAACAGCAGGCAAAAATAGAGCCACAGTTAAAATCTCTATCAGACATCGCGATCGCTAGACTCAGCAACAGGGAACTGTGACAATTGGAATGTTGTTCAAATACTATACTGATTCTTACAATCACATTCTGTGCGTGCAAAATACTAAATAACACTGCCATTCCATAACAAGGGCTACCCATACCTTATATATAGAATGCTGGATGGACAACTATGCACAACCACTGTGTTCTGCCACATAAGAGTTTTGATTCCTTCTCACCTCGAGAGCAAAGCTCGAGTAGTCCATGGGAATTAGAACCTCAGGATGACGGAGCACACTGCTTGTGTATAAAGTTGCTCATCCTGTATTTTTCTATAATGTATGGGTAACCCATATTACCCACTGAAAGTTAGCTACTAACATCCTTGTAATCCCTCTGCTGTGATGTCAGAACCCTATAAACCCCTCTCACCTATGTCATAGCAGTGAGTTTACAAGAAGGAATGCAACTGTTCTTCAGTATTCTAAACACCAAGATTGTGACTGTTAGTCTAAGGAAAGTATTCAAATAGCATTTCAATTGTCACAGCTTACTTTGCAAACCCTCCATGCATGATGGAAATTTTAACCCTGTTGCTACTTTGGACCACTGCCATTCAGTCCGTAAATCCTAATAAATTGCTTTCCTACACAATCATATGGCCATAGTAAGGCTAATTTGCTTGTGTTTGTGAGGATTGGGGGATGTGTCATTTTGACTTCCATGCAATATTTAACCACATGATTAATTCACACACAGCAATGCCAGCGTGGGGGGGGGGGCGGTCGCTTGGGGGTTTGACGAAAAGTAGCTGATACAGATATAAAAACAACACAACCACATATAAATGTGTTACTTACCGATAACACATTATTAGAAAAAAAGCCAAATCTTTATTGGTCTTATACTGTCGTTCCTCTCTCAATTCATTCCATGCTGTAATCATACTTCCAATATTAGCTGAACATCTCCGTCGACTACGGTCCAGATCAAGTTTCCTTTGCTTAGCTGACTGTGGTGAATATTCGGCGGCCTCCCACCTTTTCTTTTCGCTGACATTTCTTAAAGGTAAAACAAAAACAAAAAAACGCATACAGATGATAAGATGTATGACCAGTTATTCCCACACTCAAGTAGAACATATCAAAATGAGTGTCACTTCATTTACTGCATATCTGCTTATTATTTATTTGCTAATCAATATTTAGTAGACCTTGAACTTCTGCATAAGATTATTAAAGACCTCCACCCAATATTTAGTGAGGATGAAACCCTTAATTGTATTTTTAAGGAGCTACCACTACTATCTTTTAAACAACCACCAAATTAGCCAGCCTGATTATTAGGAGTAAGCTTTCATCAGAACAGAATACCATGTCACACAATGGCACACGACCCTGCAACCAACACACCTGTAAGACTTGTGAGCTCATTAAACTTATTTTACATCTCAATATGGTAGCAGATGGGATGAACATTTATCTGGGTTTCATGGGACATTACAGAAATTGACATCCACAGACCTCTTCTTCTTCAGACTGGCATATTATAGGACTTCAGCATGTGTGGGTTGTGGGTGTGTGTGTGTATGAGTGTATGTGTGTAGGTATATGTTGTGAGGTATGTAGGTAGGTAGGTAGGTAACATTTTTATTCATAAAATAATGAATATGGATAACTCCACTGAGCCTAAGCTCCTTTACAGTGAGGTCCAAAATACCAGATCCAGTTACTCTTGACATCAATTATACAATAGTCATATCAAAGACAATAAATACAACATATTGCTCTATCACTAAACATAAAACAATTACATAAACAACAACAAGTACATATGTCTATACACTAACTTGACTTAACAATAAAATTAATACATTCAAAATAGATACAAAGTGCAAATTTACGGGGATTCCACTTTCCATACTTTGTTCTAAACTAAATCTCCCTCAATATTTATGTGTTCAATAAGTCAGTCCTTTATTGGATTTAACTGAAATTTTCTATTTAAGGGTCTAAACTTCCCAGGTAAGTTATTCCATAAAGAGGGGCCCATACTTATAAAATGATTATTCCCCCAAACCGTTCTCCGTTTTGGAACCATACATTCCAAACTATTTGCAGAACGCAGTCCCCTTATAGAATTCTTTAATTCAATACTCTCTACCATATACCCAGGAACTTTCCCTAATATACATTTTAACATAAATATAATAGTACTTAAACCTCTCCTTTGAGATAAAGTATACCAGTACAAGTCCCTATACATGTCCAATCTATGTGTCGTTCTTGGCACACCTAATACAAATCTAGCCAATTTATTATACATAACATCAAGCTTGTGTAGCTGCTCTTTTGATACACCCATATAGATCAAATTCCCATAGTCCAACATGGGTAATACCACAACTGTAACTAGAAGTTTTCTAGCTTCCAGAGGCATACTATTTCTTACTCTACATAATGATCCTAAACACTTTCCAACTTTTATCAGAATGTTCTCAATATAACTATCCCATTTAAGTTTTATATCTAAGTAAACCCCCAACTATCTATATTTATCAACTTGCTGCAAAATACCCCCAGTATAAGTTTTAATTTGCAATCCATCCTGTTCCAAATTAACCCCATTCCCCCTATGGAATACCATTACCTGGGATTTTTTTCATTTAAGACTAATTTAGATCTCAACAAAAAATCCTGTAAATAGTCAAAAGCCTGCTGTAATATCGGCTGAATGAGTTCCAGTGATAAATCAACCAAATATACAATTGTGTCATTAGCATAAAGATGATATTGCACCCCCTGTTGCACAAACCTCAAATCATTCATATAAAGATTATATAATATGGGACCCAATATGGATCCCTGTGGTACACCTGAAACAATCATTTTTAGATCAGATGACCACTCCTTAATAGTCACTTGTTGTTGTCTTGAATCAAGATAATTTCTAAACCAGTTCACCACTGACTCAGATATACCACAGGTTTTCAGTCTGGACAGAAGGATGCCATGGTCCAAGGTGTCAAAAGCCTTTGAAAGATCAACAAAAATTACCCCCACTGGCATCCCCCTGTTCAGATCCTCCACAATATCTCCCGTAACCTTTAATAGAGCCGTGGGAGTTCCATGTTCTGGTTTAAAACCTGATTGATATTTATTAAGGACGTCTTTACCTTTCAAAAATGCCTGTAGTTGTTTCGCTACAATCTTTTCCAAAATTTTTCAGATTGTTGGCAACAGGGAAATTGGTCTATAATTTTCCATAAGCATCCTAGATCCTGGCTTATAAATTGGCACAATCTTAGCTGCTTTCCAAACTGAGGGTAATTCCGCAGAGAAAAGGGACATATTAAATAAATTTGCTAAAGGTTGATCTATAATGGGGGCTTCAAACTTTAATAGAATATTAGGAATCCCATCCATGCCTTCTGCTTTATTTATGTTCATTTTAAATAACAATTCCCTAACTTCCCCTCATGTTATAGGGGTAAATTCAAACTCCACTTGTTCATCAAGTTGTACATTTTCTTTATCTGATTTATCTAACTCAATATTCCTTTGTGAAACCTGATTTACATTTTCCCGTCCAGAGTTTATTGCATCCGTACCCATACTAGTAAAGAATGTATTAAACTAATTTACTACTTCATTCCCTAAATCCAATTTGTTTCCATTAATCAGGAAATGATTGGGATAACCCATATTTGGACCCTTATGTAATTTATTTATTGTACTCCAAAATACCCTTGGATTCTCCATCATTTCTTTAGACAATTTTTTATTGCAATACACACATCTAGCCTTCCTAATTTCTTTAGTATACAAATTTCATAATTGTTTATACTTAATCCACTCCTGATTTCCTTTTATTAATTTAGCTTTTTTTCATGCCTTATCTCTAGCTCTTTTAATTTTAAACAGGCTAGACTCATACCATGGTGCATTATTTTATTTAATCAACCTAGTTTTTATAGGGGTATATTTATCACAAATTTGTATTAAATCCTTTTGAAATATACTGTATCCCATGCATCCCCCACATTGGGAATTAATTCAAATCTTTCCCAATTATAACTTTCTAATTCCTGCATAAATGTAATATAATCAAAATGTTTATATACCCTAGTATGTATAATGTTCTTAGGTATTTTTCTAGTTTTCTGGTTTCTTATACAAAAAAGTATCTGATGATCAGACACTGTATCTGGCAACACCCCACTCTTTACATACTTATCAGGATTTGAGGTAAATATAAGGTCCAAGATAGTTGAATTATCAGGATTATTTGCATTTAACCTAGTTACTTCTTTTATAAGTTGTATTAAGTTCAAAGTTGTAGCCATATCAATTAGACTATGATGAACGTCTATTGTTCTCCAATCAACATTTAAATCCCCAATTACCATTAACTCATGTGAATTTAGATAGTTCTTCAGTATATTTTGCATTTCAGCAAAAACCACAAAACTACTTTTGGGTGGGCAGTATATACCAAGCAATAATATAGGTTTAGAGTGTGGTAACTTTACTTCCAATGAAACATTTCTGCATCAGTCCAGTCATACAGATTATCCTGTTCCTTAATATCAATCCAATTTCTAGCATAAATTACTACTCCACCCCCCTTTTAGATCTATCTTTTCTCCACACATTAAAATTTTCTAAAGCTATATCATTGTCTTGAATTCTTGAATGCAACCATGACTCAGTAATTATTAATATATCAGGTTTATAACACATTACCCAGTCTCTCAGATAATCAATTTTTTTGAACAAGCTACAGATGTTAATATGCATAGTCTTCAACCCCTTTTAGTTTAACATTTCTAGAGTATAATCATTATTCAAATCAAATGCAGGCCTAGGGTTTAACTGAACATCCCCATTTATCATTAACCCCATAATTACTATCAATTTACTCAATCTATACAATTTGGGATTTATTTGTCTCCCCTTCCTTATATTATTTCTTATATTAGAACTTTCCAAAGTGGTATTCTGTCCCCGACCACTTAAAACTTTACTAAAAATTCACACCCACTTAATCAGAATGGTCTCTGTATATTTATCCAATAAAGTAGCCTGAATTTCCCACTGCCACCTAACTAATACATCTGTCTCTCCTGGCATGGTACTCTTATGCATTAATACTATATATGAGTGCACTGAAACATCCTTTTCTCTCTGAGTAGAGTCGACATTTAAAAAGAACTGGCACCCTACTAATAGGATTCCCCACCATAGTATTAACATTATTGCAAGTTTTACCTCCAATTAATCTAAAAACTTTAAATTAAGTTCTATAGTTAACAAATACCCCAATAACAAGAACAAAACCTCTGATAGAGGTTATTCCTGTTAATCTTAATATTAAAAATATTATATTCTAAACTCTATAATTAATAAAGTTAAAGAGATAAAACTTGTTCATGGACAACTCCAATCAAAATTGTCTTTTGGAATTAGCACATGAGCAACACCAATAACATTTAACAATCAATATCTTCAAACAAATGCGACTTTTATTCAAAACACCAATGTTACAAGCTGTAAAACATACTATTTGATACATTAATATGTCAGGTTGTTAAACCATGACAGTTGCAACATTTAAAATGTAAACATTTAAATCAAACAGTATGTACCATTAAATAGATGCAGCTTGCCCCACTCAGTATATTGGTATTCAGACAATGAGTCAGATTATCTCAAACACCAATAACTCCCCCTCTAAATAAAAAACAAACCCAGACCATATAACGAACAAAAAATGACAGCATCAAACTTATTTAGCTAAGAATAAATATTTTTACCACTATACACTGATATCTGCAAATTACAACTCCAACTCCTTTCCATGAGTCCACAATAACTTTTCTGATGCCGGTGCCACTCACGGTCGCGCTGCCGCGCTCGCGCTGCAGGCAGCGCAGTTCTTTTATAGTATGCTGCCCCTCCTCCTTTGCTGATGTATTCTCCATTACACCTGACCCCTCTCACTTGAACACAGGTATACCGGGCCAAAGGGGAGCAATGACACAGGAGCAAACAAGGCACTTTGCAGATATCAGGCTCACAGTTTAAACATGTATCAGGCACACAGTTCGTTTCCACCTCAGGCAACAGATACGTTCTCGATTCTCAGACTCACACTTCAGCAGAGCAGACAAGTCAGATCAGGGCACACAGCAGATGTAATTTAGCTGGCAAAATGCTGTGCTAGCAGTTGGTAAATAGCTCAGCAGTTGTGGTGCTTGCTGTCACATTGAGGTAGGCTTCTATTTAGACACATGGAGTTACAGTGTGTCACTACTCTTACTTCACACACATAATGAATATTAATACCTCCTTACTTTTTACCTTTACCAGGGAGTGGGGTTGATTCCATTGTGCATATTCAGATTACCTAGCCTGTTACTGTACATACAGGAGAGTTATCATATACTGTCACATATTTTTTTTTAACTCATTGAACATATTGGGGTGCGGGATCTCATTTGCATGGGGGTCCTGGACAGATCTTTTTACATTAGGCTAGTATTGTAGTGATTTGTGGAAATGTAGGTATGTTAGACCTCTGGTCTTACACACATACTTAATATTTACTTCTAGTTGCCTTACCCCGGAGAGGGTGGCAGTTTTATTTCATTGTGGTTCTATCCAGAATCCTTGTAAATGTTATGACGCAGATAGGAGTAAGGTTAAATAGTGTCACATTTTTGCTCCATAGGTATTAGGATACATGATCTCTTTTACTTGGGATTTCATGACAAGTTGAATTCATTTGGGGAACAATTGCAGTGACTGATGTGAATGAAGGTTCATTAGGAAAGTGTGTGTATGTGTGTGTGAGAGAGTATCTCCTTAAAGCTAGTTATCCCCCCCCAACACACACACATTATGGTGATGTAGGGTGGGGTGGGGTAGGGTGTATTGTTTGTGTGAAGAGGAAGAGAGAAATTAAATTGTTATCTCTTTTTCAGATTCCTTAGACACTTCTGATACATCAAGTTGTTATACACTGAGAATTTATTTACATCAGTACATATCAGGCTACATGGTCTTACTTCCTTGGTGGTCCTCGACAACAGTTTTTTGTTTGACACTAATACTATCAATTTATATTTAAATTATCATTTATAAAGTCCTGTCACTACACTAGAGGTTTTTGAAGTGTATGGGGCATGATATCTAGCTGGAGAGTACAGCTGGGAGATAGGTCCAGTTAAGTTTTACACATCATACAGTGTGCACTGATGTTTTTAAGACAGCTTTACTGGTAATTTCTTGTCTATTATGCATACGTTGAAACTTCTTGGAATCCTAAGACAATCTCAGTATGTCTTTAATCTGGGTGGGGGTTGTTTTTCAGTAATCACATCCTTATACACACTGTGACACTCACAGCTTGATTTAATAGTCATCTGCACCAGCAGTGTTATCCTATGTCAATTAAATTTATATGCAGTAGGATTCTTTGTATGTGTTTTGCACCAAGCACCTTTGACCCTGGGACCCTCCCAGCTGAAGGTTACATGGTACTATTAAACTTCTCTGACGTCATCATCTGTATTTTTTAAATGAGTATTTTAAACCAATGGGGATTTTTTCTGTTTTTTCTGCATAGTCTAGCTGTTAAAGTATTGTTTTTTCTAAATAACTGCCATCACGCTTCTGAAGAAGGACTGGTGGGTCCGAAAGCTACAGCACTTTGTTCTTGTTGTTACATCGATGTTGGCCCATTAAAAGGTATCAAATCATTTGCTTCTGGATCTTTACTAATCAAGGTTATGGGAAACTACCATACTGTCCACACATGACATGCTAATTATAAAAAGGTTATCAGTAATGCTACAGTGTGATTTGCTGTTAAGATTCCAACAGCCTTACATAAATCCATGTTATACTGTCATGTACAGCCTGATCAGATTGGCACATGGATTCTTCCTGTCAGCATTCCATAATAGTGTGTGTTGGAATGCAGTTCTCACTCATTTTCTGGCACAGTCAAAATGTGGTTCTGCTGCAGTAGTGATGTTTGTACTGCAGCAGAACGAAAAGTCATTCTGCTTCAGTACGGACATCATACTAGCTCCTGAGTTGCCCTGGTAATGATTCATGCCACTGCTCCCACCTGCTAAAGCGGCACTTTAAAAAGAAAAAAAAACCCTTCACCAGTGTGCTTGCAAAGTCGCGCTACTGGCAACCGACTGTGACGCGAGTACAGTATTTTATTAATGAAGACATCAATACATGGGTGACAGATAAATGTTTAACTGTGCAGCACGGTGATGGCAGTACTGGTCTGGGGGTGACGAGAGTATTGAGCAAGTACGCAAGTTAGCGTTGGTCTTAGGAAGCACTCTGAAGTCGTTGATAGGAGTCTGCTTTTTTTAAAGTAAGTTTTCTGATTGTTGACCCTTTCTCTCTTTTTGTAAAAATGAGTGGCCACTTATTTGTAGCAACATACATTATACAGAACAGTGTATGGCAGAACATTAACAGCAAGGCTAATTCTTACACTCGTGGTTACTCTGCCGAATGTTGACCGAGCTGCACTCTCGAGATCAACAATCGGCATAGCAACCACTCCTGTAAGAATTGCCTTGCTGTTAATGTTCAGCCATACACTATCATACATATATATACAGTATATATATATATATATATATATATATGGCACTGCTGAATGTGTGATTTTGAGCCAGTATTCTTAAACTGTTGCTGTAAGACCTATTTTATTAAAAATCTCCCTCTAAATGCTCTAAATGGGGAAAACATTCTAAAAGTAGTATTTTAACCCTCTGCACCTTGTGCCACATTACACCCATGGGGGGTGATTAACAAACTGATCATCTAACCCCTTTTCACGTCTTATTGCTTAACTCAAATGAATTCTATGAGTACACGGAGCATGCTTTCTAAACAGTACCAGAAACACACTAACCCTGCACACACAATGCATGGTGTTAGGTCGTACACGTTTTTTGGATGATTGGTAGTGCAGGCTGAGAAGATAACAATACTGGGGATAAGGAGATTTGGAGCAGTGAAAGGTCTAAACATTGCTGAGAGTGATGGCTTCTTCCACTGTAAGTATATGTTTGTAATGTCTGCCAGGTATGATGGCAGCCAAGGTCATGCATTAGATCCCCTAAACGGCGAAGGGAAATGGATGAGAAAATTCATCTGATCTTTCACCTAGCTACAAATGACCTTGCAAGGAGTGGTGTCACAGTTTTGATGAGGTCACTAAGGAACTGGATCAGGGGAGGCAATAGATGTTGCTTATCTGGATTTCAAAAAGGCATCACACTGAGAAATCGCCCTACCAGGTTCCCCACTGTAAAACCTCCATGGGGCAAAGAACTTTCAGATACCGTACCCCCAATTGGCTGAACTCACTGCCCATACCAGTCCTCCTGGCTTCTATCCTGGGACTGTTCAAATCCCTTCTCCGTAGCAATATCTTGTGTGACTCCACCTGTGACTGTACCTGACCTACCCACAACCTAAAACTGCCATGACAATGGACCCACTTGGTCCTGTTTTTAGAGTGCCTGTCCCTGGTTTCAGTCTTACCCAAGCCTCAGACTAGCTGACACTCACTGGACTGCGCTGCTTGCACATTCCAGTCATAAATACTTCTCCACAACAACTACTGTACTGTATGATTGCCCCTGTAGTTACTGTATTTATTGTATTTTGCCACTGTACTGCATTGTCTATGACTGTTGTAATTATCCTGTACCACATCCACCTGTTGTACTTTACCATATATCATTCGTAAGGTGTGATATTTCCCACACTGCTGTTTATACTGTGATATCCATACACTGTATGTTCTGTACTGTTTTCTATGACGTGGAGCCTTTGTAAAGGAGTCTCTGACTCAAAGGTATTAATTCCGATTGTATTCAATAAAAATAAATAATAAATAAATAAAAAAAATCTCACTCTGTGCCCCACAGGAGACTGCTGGATAAAATATCATGCCTGGGGCTGGGACAGAGGGTGGTTAAATTTCTGGGAAGCTGGCTGGGGAACAGAAGGCAGCGGGTCATAATAAATAGGTTGGCATCAGGAGACAGCATGGTCACAAGCAGGGTCCCTCAGAGATTGGTGTTGGGGCCTCTGCTATTCAATCTATTTGTAGGAGACATTGTGGAGGGCCTTGAAGGTGGTGTGAGCCTGTTTGCAGATGATATTAACATATGCAATACAGTAGACACTCAGGAAGTGTAGAAAAACTGCAGAGAGACTTGGAAAGGCTAGAGGCATGGGCAAAGAGGTGGCAGCTTTCATTCAACACAGAAAAGTTTAAAATCATTAATCTTGGTTACAGGAACCTGAGGGCAGAGTACTGTTTGGGGGGGGCAGACATCTAGAGGTAACAGAACAAGAAAGGGACCTGGGCATCACTAAATCGGGAGACCTGAAGGTGGAAAAGCATTGTGGGACAGCACTGGCTAGGGGCAACTGAATACTGGGATGCACTGGAAGGAGGAATCACTGGTAGAAATAGTGAGGTCATATTTCCAACAGCATCTTGCAATTGGAGGAGCTTCGGTGAGTAGCAGGTGCTGACAATACAGAGGATAATGGATGGGCAACAATGATCAACAACACTGTTGTGCACGTCAAGAGGTTGTCATGACAACCAAGTAAACCTCGAGAGAGAAGCTCGAGAGCTTTTCGGTTGTCATACAACGTTGAGAAGTGAACACCAGTGTTGTTGTTTACTGTTGCCCATCCATTGTCTTGTATAGTGTATGGGCAACAGTAAATTAGTCGGTGATCACTTCTTCCTTAGCCGCAACATCTGATTTTGTTCCTGCCCTCTGTTCTCTTCCCAATCCAACAACAAATCCTACTCCAGCCCCGGTTTCCCTTCTTCTTAGAGAATCTGTGTTTTAAAAAAAAAATCTGTAGTCTTGGGCTGTAAAGGGCAACAGTAAAAAGGGAACTGCAAGTGCTTGTAACCTATCTCACCCTATTGCTGGACTGTGGCATGGACACAAGCCTATTCTTGTTCTGCATGTAACCTATTATGTTTATATTTGATTGAGATTATTATTTACTGCTCAAATAACCTACGTTTGTTGTTACTGCTCCTGCTATCCTATGTTTACCTTATTTGTCATGATGTGCTACTGTAATATGTATACAATGTCCTGTACTCTCCCGGGTCGTGCCTGAAAATAGGCAGGTTTGTTGCCTAGTGCACTTACCCGGTTACCAAACACTAATAAAATAAAAAAATAAAATATGCCATTACTTTGAGCCGTAAGCACTGACTCACCTGTGTGGCCATTTCCCCAAGGTCTGGAGCATCGCTAATTGTGAATGTGCAGAGACGTTCTATGCTGTTGTACCATCAATGTGACATACTCTCAATGGTACAACAACATTGTGACATCACATCAATGGTACAACAAGACTGGAAAATGATGGAATTCAGGTTACAATAACGTTCTACCATACACTATAGCTTTGATAGACTTCTACTTTTTAATTTTTGATCTTGCACGACATACCCAGGTGTGGCCCAGACTTTATACATAATGTACCACCAAATGTGTGGAAGCATACCAGTCAGATGGATCATCAAAAACTCAATTCATGCTTTAACCTAACTGAATCAAAATGCAACTGTACAGTGCGCAGTACCCTGCATCATGGTGGATCATGAATTTCTGACAGCCAAGATTGTCCAGGCTGTAAACTCATAATCACCAGCTGCCGCGTTGCACATAAATAATCCTCAATGGGAGTGCACAAGATGATATCATTATGAAGGGTGCGTTACCACTGATCTGCCCCCCCCCCCGTACTGCAACTCATCTCCCTGTAGGCAAGACCAGTGAATGTACAGCTGTCGTACACAACTACATGTTGCAAGATACCTATAAACTTCAAAACTTGCTGTACATTCACAAAACTACCACTACTCACATGGCAGTAGACGACCAAGATAATGCATCACTTCCAGACCTGCCAACATTTAGGAAAAGACAATAGGTGCATGTGTGTTGCAGTGAGTGGGGGAGGGGGGCACACGTCCCAACCCTTTTTTTTTTTTTGTCTCTGTTAACCAGAAGGCCAACTAGACATAATTGTTTTTTCTAGGGGTGACCCAGGAGTTTTGGGATGGCTAAGTGAGTTGCTCACATTCACACAGTATGCAAGTTGAGCTTGTGGGAATCAAAGCCAGGTCTGCTAGATGTAGCAAGCTCATTAGAGGTTGTTATCTAGCAAACTGTACTTCCAGCCAGACACATGAGTATTCCTCTAGCACAGAGCCGGCATTGCATGGTATGCTGCAGTACTGTATAGGTCACTCTTTGAGCTGGAGAGGGGACTAGCTGCAGCACAGCATGGGGAGTGGGGGTGGGGGCCCAGCTACACCAGAAGAGAGCGAATGCCACCAGGAAGGGATTGTGAGTTGATCACATGGGTTTGCATGGGGGGGACCTGCTGTTTCACTTTTGTCAAAGTGAGGGCCCATTCAATTTTATTTTTAGACTCTCAACCTCTAAACACTCAGTTGAGTCACAAAACAAAAATCATGGCTACATCAAGAACGAACTCACACTATTACATCATTGTGATACAGTTTCCACAACTGATCATGTCAGTTGAGTTCAACCCAAATGAAGACACTGATTTTTCTAATTTATTTCTTGCAGTTCATTATTATCAATTACTTCAGAGACAAACTACGCAGCTGCACGGTCCTCCTAGCTCCTCCAGCACGGGGCAATGATGACTTAGTCACAGTGCCATGAGTACATTCTAATGCTACAAATGCTCTCGTGACTTGGGCTGGAGTTCAAGAACAGTGTCAGTCTACAGTCGGGTCCTATTTTTCTCCAGCCTGACTCCAGCAAAGTCAAGTGTCAGGGAAAAGGTTATCTTGCAGCATCATCACTCAGCTGCTTCCAGGTGTCACACTGCATGGATGAGCACTCTGCCAGTGTCTGCGCCAGTCAATCAAAACAAAGTGGTCACCACAGAACAAAGATGCTCCCTTTGGACCGTGCTGACAGTAACACAACTGACAAACTCTGAGCAGCACAGAATGGGGAACAATTAATTATTACTAACAGTATGAGACGGTGGCGGAATTCCGAACACGGTATGTAGTACAGAGGATCCGGTACCACTGTCGCAAACAAACGAGGGAGAAACAATACAGTTAGAGGGTCTAGCAGACTAGCAGTATTCAAAAACTTTTATACCGAGCACTTACTGGTAGCTATTAACAACAAACACAAAACAAAAAACATACATTTATAGACCCAATACTGTTGCTCTCCAACAAGACCAAACTGATAACTTCCTTCCTGTCTCAACAGCGCCACGAGTATGCACACGTATTGTAGTACACCTTTAACAGCTTCATGGGAATAATCTTGAACAACAAACATGGAGGACGGTGAGTTTATTTGTGCAAAATAATTGCAGTTTTTGTAAAATATTAATTTATTTAATAATCACACAACTCGATAACCTCATAGAACAAAATTGGAAGTCAGTCCAGACACATCTGTATACATTTGCCCACACATCATTTTTTCCACTCCTTCATTGCACTGCTGCTTTAAAGGGGTTGTCTTGGGTGTGGCAGTTGGGCTTCAGTGCCAAAAAGTGGAATGTATGCACCTGTGGTGGGGAAACCTGGGGCTGTGTATGGGGAGGGTACTTACAGTTACTAAGCAAGAGAGGGACCTGGGGGAATCATATCTGATGATCTCAAGGTGGCAGGACAGTATGACATGGCAGTAGGCAAGGTTAGTGGGATGCTGGGGTGCATAGGGAGGGGGCTTTCTAGCAGGAGAAAGGGGGTGGTGTTGCCACTGTATCACTGACTAGTGAGACCCCACCTATAGTACTGTATCCAGTTCTGGAGGCCGTACCTCCTCAAGGACATTGACAGGGTAGAAGCTGTCCAGAGGAGGGCTATCAAAATGGTGTGGTGACTGCATGAGAAACCATATGAAGAGAGGCTGTAGGAGCTTAACATGTACTCCCTGGAGGAGAGGAGAGGAGAGGAGAGAAGAGGAGAGGACATGATTGAGGCCTTTAAGTACCTCATGGGGGTGAACAAGGTGCAGGAAGGGGAGTCTCTGTCAACTGAGCAGGAGCACCAGCACACAGGGGTATGAAGCTTGGGGGGGAATTTAAGAGGGACATGAGGAAATACTTCTTTACAGCAAGGGTGGTGGACACCTGGAACAGTCTGCCAGAAGACGTGGTGGGAGCAAAGACAGTGGGGAGCTTCAAACATGCATGGGATAGTCACGGGGCAAACTAGGCACAGGAAAGGGAGGCAGGAGGGATACTGGTAACCATATAAAGTCCAGGGTGTAGTAATAGGCAAGAAAAAATAGGGCAGACTAGATGGGCCTACTGATCTTTTTCTGCCAACAAATTCTCTGTTTTTATGAATGTATGTACTTGAAAATATTATAGATTATAAAATGGGCACCTAAAATCAACTAATCTGATTGGCTAACAGCTCTTAAAACCTGTGTCCTTATCACACAATATCATAGGCAACTGGCACTACTTGTGCCAACCAAACAAAGCACATAAAAAAATCAATGCGTGGCACCGTTCTCCCAATGCAGCCCATCACCTACTAAGCAACAGAACCACAACCGCTGCACCGGGAGAGCGGCACCAGTGTACGCCCAAAACAAAAGAACACAACATCCCCCAAATTTCCTCCACAACCAAAAACTCTCCAGTCTCCAGACTTGCTACCTGTTCATTTTTTTTCTGTCCCGTTTGCCCCTGGCCAGTGCACTGTGCATCCATGTCTCGATTCCTCCCAGCATTTGAAAGCGAGCAATGACAGTTAACATGTTACTCAATATTCTCCCAGTCACCTCGCAACATCTGACACAAAACTAAAGTAAAAAAACGCCACACAGTATTAATTACCATTATTTCTTTAAGTAAAACCACGAAATAAAAAGCAATCAGTATCGCGGTCACTATGGGACACGATTGGGAGTCCTCACCCAGAGCGGGTGGGGGGACTCTCTAACCCCTCCCAAGTGAGACTCACTGTCTCATAGAAACATAGAATTTGACGGCAGATAAGGACCGCTTGGCCCACCCAGTCTGCTCATTTTCCTACCTAACAGATAAGCTGCAGATCCTAGTTAACCAACAGCTTACTTCCTCCTACGCTCCACTAGGACTGCCTTATGCCTGTCCCATGCATTTTTGAAGTCCCCCACTGTCCTTGACTCCACGACCTCCTCAGGGAGGCTGTTCCATGCATCCACAACCCTCTCAGTGAAAAAATACTTCCTCACATTACCTCTGAGCCGTCCCCCCTCTATCTTCAAATTGTGCCCCCTTGTTCTTGCACATCTCTTTTTCTGGAAGATGCTACCCTCTTGGACTTTGTTAATTCCCTTGAGGTACTTGAAAGTTTCTATCATGTCCCCTCTCTCCCTTCTTTCCTCAAGAGTATACATATTAAGCTCCTTTAGTCTTTCTTTGTATGTCTTCTGGTGCAGACCCTGCACCATTTTGGTTGCCCTCCTCTGGACAGTCTCCACTCTGTCTATGTCTTTGCGGAAATGGGGTCTCCAGAACTGCACACAGTACTCCAGATGGGGTCTCACCAACTGTCTGTACAGAGGGATAACAACTTCCTGTTTTCTACTATTGATGCCTCTTCCTATGCATCCCAGTATCCCCCCAGCCTTCCTTACTGCCTTCTCACATTGCTTGCCCACCTTTAGGTCATCTGATATAATTACCCCAGGTCCCTTTCTATTTTACTGTTGCCAGTATCTCACCCCCATTGTACTCTTCCCTGGGTTTTTGTTTCCCATGTGCATTACCTTGCACTTCTTTGCATTGAATCTGAGCTGCCATACATTTGACCATTCCTCCAACCTTGCCAAGTCCCTTCTCATACGTTCCACTCCATCTTGTGTATCAACCCTATTGCAGATCTTTGTGTCATCTGCAAAGAGACACTTTTCCTTCAGTTCTCCTGAAATGTCACTTATAAAGACATTAAAAGGACCCGTCCAGTACTGAACCCTCGGTACCCGCTAGTAACCCTCCTTTCTTCACTGTGTACTCCATTTACTACTACCCTTGCGTCCTGTTGTCTAGCCAATTTTTATCCAGGCTACCACCTTGGGACCCACTCCAAGGCTAGCTATCTTGTGTATTAATCTTTTGTGTGGGACTGTATCAAATGCCTTGCTAAAATCTAGGTAGGCCATGTCCACAGCCCTTCCTGGTCTACTACTTTGGTCACCCAGTCAAAGAAATCTATTAGATTCGGTCTGACACGACCTTCCATCGTGAATCCATGCTGCCTTGGGTCCTGTGCCCCATTGGCCTCTAGGTACTCAACAATTCTTTCCTTGAAGTGATTCCATCATTTTCCCTACCACTGAGTCAAACTAACTGGTCTGCAGTTTCCTGCCTCTGTCCTGCTCCCACTTTTGTGAAGAGGAATCACATCTGCCCTCCTCCAGTCCTCGGGTACCACCCTATCCTCCCATGATTTATTAAAGAGGTAGTCAGCGGTGTCACTAGTTCTACCCTTAGTTCTTTTAGAATTCTTGTGTGAATCCATGAGGCCCCATTGCTTTGTCCACCTTCAATTTTGTTAGTTCTTTCAGAACCCTTTCTTCTGTAAATGGACTGGTATCGACCCCGTCTTCAGAGTGTTTCTCTTGTTTGGTTTGGGTAACTCCCCCTCCTCTTCCTTTGTGAATACTGAGCAGAAATATTCGTTCAGTATCCCTGCTTTTTCACTGTCACCCTCTACCCACATTCCTTCCCCTTTATTAAGCTTCAGTATCCCTCCTTTGGTCTTTCTTTGCTCCCTAATGTACCTATAAAAGGTCTTATCCCCCTTCTTAACAGAATTGGCTATCCTTTCCTCAGTTTGGGCCTTTGCTATTCTGACTGCCTTCCCAGCCTCTTTCTGCTTTAACTGACAACGTTCTCTGTCCTGCTCCTTCTGTGTTTCCTTATATTTCCTGAATGCTGTCCTTTTCTCCTTAACCTTCCCTGCCACCTCTTTTGAGAACCATAGCGGTTTTTTCCTTCATTGTGTTTTATTGATTTGCTTTACACAAAGGCTTGTTGCCTCTGTGATGGCTGTTTTGATCACTCCCCATTGTTCCTCCACCCCTCCTTCTTGCCTGTTTGCTAGTGCTTTTCTGAGGCACTCTCTTATTTTCCCAAAGTCAGCCCTCCTAAAGTCCAGTACTCTTGCTTTTGTATGGCTTGATTGTATGGCTGTGTTTATCGTGAACCACACTGTTTGGTGGTCGCTTGTTCCCAGATGGCTACCCACTTCTAAATCTGAGATTCTTTCTTCATCCTCATCTCAGAGGGTCACTGGTCTCACACCTGAGTGCTAGAGCACTCTGATCAGGGAGCCAGGCTGTAGAGCCACTCCCTGGTCTGGGCTTTCTGGGGCTGGTGTTGTCCTGCCACAGTGCTCTGCACTGGGCCAGAAGCAGCTGAAGGTGACAAGCAGCCAGAACTGCGATCAAGGTGACCAGCTGCAAGATCCTTGAGCAAGTTCCATCTGGGCAGAGGGATCCTGGCCAGACTGTTTTTGTGTTGCTGCACCAGGCTTCGAGGAGCTCCACTTTCCCTTGGAGCAGAAGTCAATTAACTGTGAGTACACAGGACCTAGTCTGGCCGAGCCCCTCGGGGGGACCACTCCAGACTTGAATATTGGTCCGGCTGAGCCCCTTGAGTGGTACTGGAGCAGCTCCCTGGAAGATACACCCAGGGAATGGATGCAGGGTGTTTCTGGTGATCAGAACGAGGAGAGGGAAGATGTGTCTTTTGAAGGGCCCACATCAGAACTGAACACTGATCTGATTGTGCCTTTTGAAGGAGCCAGGATTAGTCCCCCTAGAGCTGTGCCTAATTATAGGGCAGTGTTAGAATCATTCAGTCTAATTGACTGGGCCCTCACATCCCACAGGGTCAAAGTCTCCTACAAAATCCTGCAGGTCCGCTCATATAAATCCCTGAATCTTGCCCCCCTTCTTCCATGACCCAGCCCATGCAAACTGGGTACCCATAATTACATCTAAATCTATTGATGAAGCTTATGCCTACTTTCGTGGAACTTTTCTGGAGGTCTGGGACAAACATGCACCATTGTGTCACACCAGAGTCAGAGGCGATCACTTCGTCTGGATCACGCCAGAACTCTTGGTGTGTCAAAAAGCCAGTGACCTAGCTTGGAAAAATCATAAAGCTTCTAAGCTCCCAAGCGATTACAATACCTACTGTACCTTACTTATAAAATGGGTAAGAGAGAACCTGCATCCTGATTGGCTAACAGGTACCAGTAGCCGTGTCCTTATCAGCTGATACAGATGGCAACTGGTACTTGTTATGCCAAGCAAGACACAGTGCAGCCAGAAATCCATGCGTGCCACTTTAGAAAAATCATTTTGTCCCGCATTTTCTGTTTAAGTGCTGTACTCCTGTTCTGCCCCTCACCCTCCCTGTCACAACACCAAAGTTCTTGCCCAAAACGACTACATGTGCCTGTTCAACTAAAATACTAAATTCATTTCAAAAACACCAACCTCCGCTGCACAAAACAGCTACAGTGCACACAAGCTTTTTGGGAGCCGCACTGCTGATTTCTTTCTTGCACAGCAGCTTTCTCCCCCCATCGCAATGACTGCGATGTGGACTCCCGACACTGATACCCATAGATCGTCGTAAAAAAAAGGAAATATTACTAAAATGCATGGTTACTTCAAAATAAATGTTCCACTCCCTCTCACATGCTAAAAAAAAAAAAAACTCATAGAAAGAACTGCCGAAGATCATCCCTTCACAAACACCTGCCCGAGATTCACTAAGCGACATAGTCTCGTGTGCTTGCAAGAAACATCCGCCTCCATAAAACTCAGTCATGTAGTGAGTCAAGACTGACTAGAAAAAGCCAACAATCCCTAGCTAATTCCTTCACTGTGTAAACATGCTACTTTTCCTTACCGAGTAACACAACCTGCAAGTATATGCAGTGATTTTTTCCTGTCACGGTCACTGCAGTCACTCTGAAAATCCTCCATAGTGGCTTCCCTTTTTAAGCGGCGCTCAGTTAGCAAGACGTACTGTAAGGGAAGATGCTCTGCATCATGGCTATAGAGAGACAGGAGTGCTCCCTGTAAAACTGCAGATGTTTTATTTTTAAACACAGAGAAAAACACATACTCTGTGTGTGTGTGTGTGTGTGTGTGTGCACCCGTGAAAGTGGGGGTAGTGAGGACTCAATCAGAGCAGTGTGCGTGTCCCTTTACTGGTGACAAGAGCTAAATACAGAACAGGACAGTACCTAAGAGGGACTATTTTTAGTCTTGTAACTGGAAAAATATAGTTTTTTCTTTTTTTCATTTTGACAGCTTTTTTCTTTTTTAATTTTTAATTTCTACTTGGGGACCCATTTTATAAGCGGAATAAGACACTCCAGGTGTGATTTATGGCCTGATAAGAGCACTTCCAGGTGCTAAAGGCATGGCGCAAGCATCTCGTGCCTCATTCGCACCCTGGGCATGCTCTTATCACTCCCTCGCACCTCTTTGTGTCTGATTCCTTACATAACAAATGCACTAAAGCTACATGCCTAGCTAAAGCTGAGTACTTCTGCTCCACCTTTCAATTTAATATCAACAACCCCTCTAAATTCTGGAAGGTGATACACACCCTCTTCACTCCCCCCACTTCAATCCCTACTCTGCAACTTAACATAAACAACACTCTCTTGTCAGACAACCTTAGAATTGCAACTATATTCAATTCCTAGTTCACCTCTTGTGCCTCTGCACTACTGTCCACCCTCCCCGCTTCCCAGTCCAATGCTCCCCCCCTCCTCTCCATCCTCACTGTCTCTGCCAAAAGCCTTCTCCTTCACTAAAATTTCATCCTCTGACACCCTGACTGCATTGCTTGCACTCAACCCCTCTAAAGGAAGGTAGTCTGATGGCCTGGACCCTAAACTACTATTTCTACCTGTTCCTGTAATCTCTGTACCTCTGTCCGATCTACTTAACCGATCCTTCAAAACTGCTTCCATTCCAGCTATGTGGAAGCCTGCTGTCGTTCTTCCCCTTCCTAAAGGGGATGACCCTACTTCTCCTTCAAACTATCACCCCATTTCTCTCCTTCCTACCCTTGCTAAGCCTCAAGATCATCTGGTCCTTTCTCAACCCTCTTCCTACCTTGCTGACTCCAACATTTTCACCCCTTTCCAATCTGGGTTCTGGAAGAATCATTCCACCACAACCTTCCTGATTAGGCTCACTGGCTCTATCCTCTCAGGGATGAACAGTGGCCAAATCACCTCTGCAATTTTTGTCAACCTAGCAAAGGCCTTCGACACCATCCCCCACTCTCTTCTCCTAAATGCTCTCTCTGCAGCAAGTTTATCTGGCTCCACCACCAAATGGTTCAGCGCCAACCTGACTGGCAGAACCCAGTCAGTCAAAATAGCTGACTCCTCCTCCCCCCTGCTTCCCATTATCACTGGCATCCCACAGGAGTCCATGCTGGGGCCATTCCTCTTCTCCATATTTCTTAATGACCTCCCCTCAGTCTGTTCATCCACCTCCGTGCATGTGTACGCCGATGACATGGTCTTGTTCACCTCCGTCCAGTCCCCAGCTGATGTGGCTACCAGACTCCAGCATGACTTCGATCAAGTTCAGCTCTGGTTTAGCTACTATCAGCTATCACTCAACACCAAGAAGACAGTCTCCATGACTTTGGCCCTAGACAGACTCACCAGGCTCCCCTCCCTTCCCCTCCAACCTTCCATACCCATGACGGGACAGTCCTTGAGGACACTGCTTCCTTTAGGTATCTGGGGGTGTGGCTTGACAACACCTCACCTTCTCTGGGCACGTTGATGCAATCCTGAAAAAATTATGCCCTAAGCTCGGCACATTATACAGGAACTGCAGTAGCCTACTGCTATCGGCTAGGCGTCAACTTGTCCAGAAGATGTTTCTACCTATTTTCAACTGCTGTGATGTAGTCTACAGTGCTGCTCTCAAGTCTTCCTTAGCCTGATTGGACACTCTCTTTAATTCCTTCTGCTGCTTTGCTTTGGATGCCTCTCCTCTCACTCACCACAGCAACCTCTACCACTCCCTGGACCGCCCACATTTAGATAATCAACGCCACCTCCACTGTGCAAAACTTGCGTCTAAATTTTGGTTCAGCACTCTCCCCTCCATCTGTCTTCATCTCTTCTCCCCCTGCCCCTCCCACTCATGCCCTTAGATCCTTTGACTCATGCCAAATGGTAGTCCCTCACCATCTGACCGTTACAGGTCAGATGGCCTCTTACCCTTCTGACCTCCTAATTGCAAGAGATCGAAAGGCTTGTACTATTATAGTCCTTCTTGATCTCTCTGCAGCATTTGATACTGTGGATCATGGTGTGCTTTTGGAGCGCCTGCGGCTTCTTTGTGGACTGTCTGGTACAGTTCTACATTGGTTTCGATCTTTTCTCACAGGCCGGACACAGAGGGTTGTCACTGGAATTTATTCCTCTGATGCCATGTCTCTGTCCTGTGGGGTACCACAGGGCTCCATTTTGGTGCCCATGTTGTTCGCAGTTTATATGCTGCCATTAGGAGACATCATTAGGCGATACAGTCTGGGTTTTCACTGTTATGCAGATGATACCCAGCTGTATCTGTCCTTTACTCCTGGACAGGGTGGTGTGATCTCTATGCTTAACAGCTGTCTATCTGAAATCAAAGACTGGATAAGCACTAGCTGGCTGAGGTTAAATCCGGATAAGACTGAGGTGTTGGTTGTGGACCTGGGTCACCTTGAGGCGGGTCGTAGGGCTGGGGTTCCATCAGGCCTATGCCTTGATGGTGTCCAGCTCTCAACCTCAGACCAGGTGCGTAATCTGGGCATTATTGTTGACGACAGTTTGACCCTGAAATCACAGGTGTCTGCCGTTGTCAAGTCTTGCTTTTATCATCTTAGGAATATTGCCCGGGTGAAACACATGGTTCCTCTGGCTGACCTTCCTACTTTGGTCCACGCCTTCGTGACCACCTGCCTTGATTACTGCAATGCCCTGTACATAGGACTACCAGGGGTTGATATCCGCCACTTGCAGCTAGTGCAGAATGCAGCGGTCAGGCTTCTGACTGGGACATCTAGAACTAGTCATATTACATCTGTGCTGTGCGGACTGCACTGGCTGCCGGTTCAGTGGCGGATCATCTTTAAGGTCGGATTACTGACCTATAAAGCCCTACACGAACAGGGACTGCAATACCTGCAAGATCTCCTTACTCCGTACTGCCCCTCTCATTCACTCCGATCCGCCGACGAGGGATTGCTAGAGATTCCCTGGGTTCTTTCGAAGACATCTGGGGCACATGCATTCTCTTATGCTGCCCCTGCCCTGTGCAATTCTCTACCTTGTCGGATACGAGAATGCCTGACCGTCGAGAGTTTTTAAATCTGAGCTCAAAACATATTTGTTTTATAAAGCTTTTGGAGAATGATTTTATTACTGTCTATTAATTATTGCTGTCTTTTAAAGTGTTAGTTTTAAATTCTGTACAACGCTTTGGTTTTGAAAAGCGCTTAAAAATAAAATGTTACTTTACTTACTTACTTATTTACTTCTTGCAACAGTTCCCCAAACTCTGAACCCCCCCCCCCAGATTTGCCACCCATTCTCCACCTACTGCATCTCTACTGCCCTACTTAATTTCCTCAGTAAATTGTACCTGTGTCAACTCCCAAACTTAAAGGGAAACAATGGAAAAGGACAAAGCTTTCCTCAGACACTACATAAACTCTCAATTAGTGCTTGCAGACAGTAACAACTTTATTTAATGATTTAGAACAGCTACCCACAACTTCCACTTCCTGTTGCTGGCAGCAGCCATTTCATGAGTAGCAGTGAGCTTCCTGAGCTCATTGTATGCTAATATGCCTGTTTGACCTCAGCTATTGGTTGGCAGGACATATTAGCATAAAGTAAAAGCTCAAAATATCTGCTACTATACAATGATAGCTGCCAGCAATAAAAAGTGAAAGTTATAGGCCATTGTTTAAATCACTAAAAAATCAATTAGAGGACTTTTTTTTTTAAATGTTTCTGTCTGAAAGCACTAATCAGGAATTTTTGTAGTGCCTGGGTAAAGCTGTGCCTTTTCCATTGTTTCCCTCTAACTGCTGTCTCTCCTACATTTTCCCTCCCCCTCCCCACCCCCACCTTACTCTATTATACTACAGTAAAGCTCACGAACCCTAATACAGTACACTAGGCCTCTCTGCTGCCTGTGAGCTGATCTTCCTGCCTCAGCCCTCTGTTAACTGTTGCTCCAACAGTTGCACTTATCGGGTGACAAGTGAATTTCTTGGGACAAGTGTTCCCCTGCTGCACTTTAACTCATCAGGCTTAATATCATGTTGTTTTTTGTTATCTTGTCTTCCAGCTCCACATGCACTGCTCTAGCCTGTCATTGTACTATTATATTCTGCTTGTGCTGCATGTTATTGCATTACTGTACTACTGTTTTGCTTGTGCTGTATTGCATTACTGTACTACTGTTTTGCTTGTGCTGTATTATTTTTTTTATTTTTATTTTTTTTTACAATTGTTTAACCAGGTGAGACACACTACGCTGAAAGCTTGTTTACAGGTGCAACCTGGGAGCACAGGAAAGTTAAGTGACTTGCTCAGGGTCACACAGTATGCAAGTGGGGGCTGTGGGATTCAAACCCAGAGCCCCAGATTTGCAGCTCAGAGCCTTAAACCACTGCACTATACCGCCTCTCATTGCCTGTATATATACTCCTGTTTGCTCTGTGTGGTTTATTTTATGGTTACTGTTTGTATGTACTCTCCTGTACCATCCCCTGCCCCGGATGCACGATTGTTCAGTGTGCCTTTCCTGGTAAAACATTTCAATAAATAAATAAATTCACCACTCTAGTTGAGGACCAAGATGACCAGGAAGAGGGTGAAGAGGATGAGGAAGACACCGATGACCCAGGAGTAGGTAGGGACACAGGTATTCAGTAGACTCCCCGTAGAATAGGGAGGACAATAAGGCATGTCCTTAAGCTGATTTATGATGCCCCTGGGGTTCCTACAGATTTGCCTTGTTTGTAGTGCATAAAGGAGTGCACATTTCTCCCAGATCCTTACACAAGGTGGTCATGTGTCCTGTTAATGCTAAGCCCCCTAGGTCAGAGGAACAGGTGACCCACAGAAAGAGAGGGAGGTGAACAGGGTACCTCACAGGTTGAGGGAAAAAAGTGTCCCCTGTGGGGATTCAGTACCTAATTCTGGATGAGATGATCCAATGGGTGCCACTTTTCATGTGGCGCAAGAGTTTCAAAAAAGGAGACATTTTTTTTTTTAAAAGTGTATATACTATTCCATGTTTGAATGTTTTTTGGTTATTTCCTGCTAGATAGGAATCAGGTGTATAGATAGAAATGTTATTAATGTTTGATGTTTAACTATTGGGTTCACCCTACGTTTGCCGTGGAAGCCGAGCATTTCAAGGGGAGGAGTGTAACTCCCCTGTGGGGGCTTACCTGGAAATGCCCAATTTTGTCCCTTGGTTTCTGCTGTTTGCCTCATTGGACATCCTTTCATGGTTGCGAGCTGCTGGCAGGTCTGTTCGGGCCGGTACTCGCACGGCCCTTTGATGTTCTGCCCTGCTATCTTACGGGACTATGGAAGGTGGTTCCGGGGTCCCAGTGCCTCTCCTGGGTTAATGGAGGGCAGGTGACTTGGAGATTGTGGCTGAGGAGCTGCCCGGGGGTTGAATCTGGAGTTGATGGTGGACCAGTAGCGATGTCTCATGCATTGTTCATGAGCCCTCATGAATATTAATGAGGATGCTGCCTGCTGCCTGGGGGGAGGAGGGACGTAATTTGCCAGCAACAACAGCAAAACAGTTGGGGTCACCACCATGACAGCGGGCTCCTTTGAAAGAGGATTGTTTGGGCTACAATCTAGTGTGGTGATGGTGCAGCTGGGGTGAAGTGTTAGGCTGCACCAGAGGATAGAAATGGAGAGACTGTATAACCGGGAATGGATTCCATTAATCTGAATGGGAGCTGACATGTTTGTGACCCCTAACACCTTGCTTTTCAGCCAGTGAACTAGGTGCCCAAAACTGTGACAGAAGGACTCCTGGGAAAAGGAGGGGACTAATTCTGGCACCTAGATCATGCCCCAATAAACGAGCAGGAACTATTAATCACTGTGGATATCGATTATTGAAAGGCTTCACCAGCCAATCAGAGGACTGGGATTTCGGCTGATACAGTGGGGACTTTCTGGGATTAGTTCAGTCTGTTGCTTGGCTCTGTACGAGTCAGGACTGTGGTGTGAGAAAAGACTGTGGACTTCAGAGGCTTATCCAGTCCCTAATCCAAAGTGTGTGTGTGTGTGTGGTTTGAAGGATTCCTCAGGTGCTGAAGCAGGACTGGATCGTGAAGGGGAAAAGAGAGAAAGAGACTGAAACAAGATACTGTTTCCCCAGGTACTGAGAAGTTGCTGAATGAGTGTCAAGAGAAACTTAAAGTGGCAGATATCCTGCACTGGGAGATTGAACGAACTAAAAAAACTGAGCAGATTATCTGAGTTTTTTCAGTTGCTACTGAGAGGTCACTTGCTTGTGAGGACTGCAACTGCATTTTCTTCAAGGAGGCAGAACATCTCAGGTCGTGGGGTGCTAGCCAGAAAGTGTGTATGTCCTGAGTGAACTGGTTAAAGAGGCTGAGATTGGTGGACTTGCTGCAGCTGAGTAAAAGAGCTAAGCTGAAAGTGCGGACTGGTGTGCAGGGGGGCTGTTGTTTCTGAATCCCCCTCTGTTGGATTGCACTGAAACTGATTGAATTGGAGGCTAGCACCTGCTAAAACTGGCACTGGACTTCAGTGGAGTGACTGTCTATAACTTTTCCTTGTGAGAACTCAGTGCAGGGACTGCATGAGGACCCCCACCATTTGGAAGTCCTCACCCAGAGCCGGGGGGGGAGGGGGGACTCACTAACTCCTCCCAAGTGAGACTCACTGTCTCAGAGTCACGGGTCTCACACCTGAGTGCTGGGGCACTCCGATCAGGGAACTGGGCTATGGAGCCGCTTCCTGGTCTGGGCATCTAGGGCTGGTGTTGTCTTGCCACAGTGATCTGCACCGGGCCAGAAGCAGCTGAAGGTGACAAGCGGCAAGACCTGCAATCAAGGTGACCAGCTGCAAGATGCTCAAGCAAGTTCCATCTGGGCAGAGGGATCCTGGCCGGCCTGTTTTTGTGTTGCTGCACCAGGCTTCGAGGAGCTCCACTTTCCCTTGGAGCAGAAGTCAACTAACTATGAGTACCCAGGACCTGGTTCCTGGGAAGAGTCAAGGGGGAAATTGTTTGTTCAATTTAAAATTTCAAGCTTCACTGTTTCAGGGCCCCAACAGTCGGCCACCCTGCGGCACCATATCAGGCCTGCAACTAGTGGGTACCCCTAGGGACAATTCAGGGGGCACTAGTACCAGTGGGGGAGGGCTTGGCCTGCGGGCCCACAGGTCTGAATATTGCATATCTCACTAACGCTTTTTGCCTTCAGAGCAATCCCACATCTAGGTATCCCTTTCCCTATTCCTTACCCCCAAATAAAGCTGTGAATTTGTTGTTTAAGTATGCTGTGTTGGTGAAATTCATTGCATGCACTTATTACTGGGATGTATGTTTTATGGTGGGACAAGGTACTGGGGGACACAGTGTGCAGAGTGGATGGTAGGGGAGGTGGGTAGGCACAGTATCCAAGGGGGCTGTGCCAAGTGGATATCTGGCCCACTGACACTTCTCCATGCTAGTTTCACTTTTTCTGGGAACAAACCCCCAATAGTCACTGTAATAGGACCCAGGACCCTTGCGTGTTATCAGAGACTGCCAGCAAGGGGTAGCCCACTGGCATACAGTGCCAGGGCTACATTATTTTATATAATTGCTGGGTATAATTTCTTCACCGCAGCAGTTAGATAAAATAAATGATATTCCTGTGCTACCGTGGACCTGTCGGGCTTAAGCATGGTCCGCGTTGCGAAGCGCCAGCAACAAGAAACATTACCATTTTCTCCCCCATCTTACCCCACATTGTTTGCAAGAGGTTAGCCCTGTGCTTTCTTTTTTTAATGAACTCACCATTGAGTTCAAGTAGCGGTGGTGAAATCTCCGTCTGTTGGCACCCAACGGTAAGAATATGCCACAGCTGGCGCATGTGCAGAGCTAGGGAAACCTGGCGTGTGTTTGCCATTATAGCAGGAGGGTTATAATGGTGAATTATAACTGGGTTTCCCTACGGGGAAAAAATGATACCTGGTTATTATGTATAGACTAATGCATGGAGGGGTGTGTATAATGAGAACTTTACACACACTCAAGATGTGGGATGCTACATAAACCCTGAGAGTGAAGCTCGAGGGGTTTATCCAAGCATCCCACACCGAGGGTGTGTGTAAAATTCTTGTTCTACACACACACACACACCCATGTATTGTTTTATATATTTTCTGGTGCCCATTTTTTCATCTCAGCAATTCTCTCAGTAGCTGCAAGGGCCATTAATCCAGAGTTGAGGCAGTATTGTGGCAGGTAGTAGGGTAAACACTGAGGTACAGAGCTTGACAGAGAGCAGGACAGGGGTAAATGGAAGAATAGACAAGGGCAATAAGAGCAGGGATGGGGTAAAAAAGGATAAAGCCAACATTAAATGGAGGGCAATGAGTACCAATGCCTGTAGTCTTGGAAACAAGCTTCCAGAGCTAGTAGCCCTGATGGAAGAGGAACACTTGGATATTGTGGCAGTCACAGAAACATGGTACACGGAGAACCATGACTGGGATGTCAACTTACCAGGGTTCACAATCTACAGAAGGGACAGGGAGGGTAAAAGAGGAGGTGGAGTAGCTCTCTACATAAGGGAAGGGATGAAAGCTACAGAACTAAAAAGTAAAGGGGGAGGACAAGAGGCACTCTGGGTCACCTTGGAGACAGGGAATGGCATCACAATCCGCACAGGGGTTGTATACAGACCCCCGTCTCAAGGGGAGGAAATGGACAAGAAAATGATAGAGGGCATTCTCAAAATGGTTGAAAAAGGGGAGATACTATTGATGGGGGACCTGAATATGCTAGATGTTAACTGGACGACATGGACTGCAGCCACATCCAAGAGCAGGGTCATTTCGATGCCCTACAGGGGGCATGCCTTAGACAGCTAGTGCTGGAACCCACTCGGGAGGGAGCAATATTAGACTTGGTACTCTCAAATGGAGAGGATCACAAATTTAAAGTCAGTAGACATCTGGGAACAAGCGACCACTGCACAGTGTGCTTCACAATAAACACAACCATGGAGACAAGCCATACAAAGACAAGGATACTGGACTTTAGAAGGGCTGACTTTGGCATAATGGGTGAATACCTGAGGAATGCATTAGCAAATAGCCAGAAAGGAGGGGTGGAAGAACAATGGAGAAAAATCAAAACTGCCATCATGGAGGCAACAAGCATTTGTGTGAAACAAATAAAGAAAACAAAGTGGAATAAAAACCACTATGGTTCTCAAAAGAGGTGTCAGAGAAGGTTAAGGAGAAAAAGGCTGAATTCAAAAAGTATAAGGAATCACAGAAGGAGCACGACAGGAACTGTATCAATTAAAGCAGAAAGAAGTGGGGAAGGCAGTCAGAAAAGCAAAGGCCCAAACCAAGTAAAAGATAGCCAACTCAGTTAAGAAGGGGACAGTGGTGGAGCCAAAGGGGGCTGGGGGCGGTCACCTCTCCTGGCTACCCCAGTGTGAGTAGTGGTGCCCCACCACCATCTTTATTCACTGTTTAGAACCCATTGCGGAGCCCATGATTGACTGAATGGCCCCCCTTGGCTCCCAAATGCTCCCAAACCTGGCTCTGCCACTGGGGATAAAACCTTTTATAGGTACATTAGGGAGCATAGAAAGGTTAAAGGAGGGATAGTGAAGATTAATAAAGGAGAGGGGAGGTGGGCAGAGGGAGACAGTGAAAAGGCAGAGATACTGAATGAATACTTTTGCTCAGTATTCACAAAAGAAGAAGAGGAGGAGTTACCTAAACCAAACAATAGCAGCACTCTGTGTAGCGGGGTTGACACCAGTCCATTTACAGAAGAAAGAGTCCTGAAAGAACTCCTAAAACTCAAGGTGGACAAAGCAATGGGGCCTGCCGGATTCACCCTAGAATCCTAAAAGAGCTAAGGGAGGACCTAGTGACACCACTAACCACACTTTTTAACAAATCATAGGAAGATGGAGGTACCTTTGAGGACTGGAGGAGGGCAGATGATTCTCTTCACAAAAGTGGGAGCAAGGCAGAAGCAGGAAATTACAGACCTGTTAGTTTGACCTCAGTGGTGGGAAAATGATGAAATCACTTCTGAAAGAAAAATTGTTCAGTACCTAGAGGTCAGCGGGGCACAGGACCCAAAGCAGCATGGATTCACAGGGAAGGTCATGTCAGATGAATCTAATCAATTTCTTTGACTGGGTGACCAAAGTAATAGACCAGGGAGGGGCTGTGGATATGGCCTACCTAGATTTAGCAAGGCATTTGACACAGTCCGGCACAAAAGATTAATAATCAAGTTAGCCAGCCTGGGAGTGGGTCCCAGGGTGGTAGCCTGGATAGCAAACTGGCTGCACAACAGGACACAGACGGTAATAGTGAATGGAACACATTCTGAAGAAAAGGGGGTTACTAGTTGAGTACCTTAGGGCTCAGTACTGGGTCCAGTCCTCTTTAATGTCTTTATAGGCGACATTGCAGAGGGTCTGGAAGGAAAGGTATGCCTCTTTGCAGATGACACAAAGATCTGTAACAGAGTTGATACACGGGGGGGGGGGGTAGAAAGGATGAGAAGGGACTTGGCAAGGTTGGAGGAATGGTCAGACATATGGCAACTTAGATTCAATGCAAAAAAGTGCAAAGTAATGCACCTGGGAAATAAAAATCCAGGAGAAGAGTACACAATAGTAGGGGAGGTACTAACAACAATAATAGAAAGGGATCTGGGTGTAGTCATATCAGATGACCTAAAGGTGGGTAAGCAATGTGAGAAGTCAGTAAGGAGAGCCAGGGGGATACTGGGATGCATAGGGAGGGGCATCACAAGTAGAAAAAGGGAAGTGGTTATCCCTCTGTACAGACAATTGGTGAGACCCCATCTGGAGTACTGCGTGCAGTTTTGGAGACCTCATCTATGCAAGGACATAGACAGGATAGGCAGTCCAGAAGAGGGCAACTAAAATGGTGCAGGGTCTACATCAGAAACCATATGAAGAGAGACTGAGAGAGCTTAATATGTATACCCTTGATGAAAGGAGGGACAGGAGGAACATGATAGAAACTTTTAAGTACCTCAAGGGAATCAACAAAGTCCAGGAGGGTAGCATCTTTTAGAAAAAGAGATGTGTAAGAACAAGGGGGCACAATTTAAAGTTAGAGAGGGGATGGCTCAGGGGTAATGTGAGGAAATTCTTTTTCACGGAGAGAGTGGTGGACGCATGGAACCACCTTCCTGGAGAGGTTGTGGGGTCTAAAACAGTGAGGGAATTCAAACATGCATGGGACAGACATAAGGCAATTATAGTGGGAGGGTTGCAGGAAGTAGGCTGTTGGTTAACTGGAATCTGCAGCTTATCCAATAGGTAGGGAAATTAGCAGACTGGGTGGGCCAAGTGGTCCTTATCCGCCATCAAAGTCTATGTTTCTATGTTTCTATTCACATATTTAGTAGAAGAATTGGCACAAGAGACACAATAGATGTTTCAGTGTATCCTGTAATAATTAATTTAAAACATGGAAAGAACAACATCCACTAAGAAACTGTTACCTTTCCTTCTTCATTTTTATGTGTCAGGTATCTGTAAAGGTGATCAAGTGAAGACATCGAGATCGGGACAGCGACTGAAAATTAAAAGACAAAAAAAGCTTTTTCTTCTTTTTTTAAGCATTTTGCTGATTCAGTAAATGTAAATAAAAATGAAATTTAATATAGAATTTATTCATGTATTTATATTTATTGAAAGAGATTTACCAGGAAATACATACTGAGCCATAAAACTCATTTCCAGATGTGTCCTGGGGGTACAGGGGTGGGAATAAATACATAGTATAAGCAATGTGCAGTAATCTGATAAGCAAAAGGCACAGCTATGTACAGTTCAATATTGCTCAGAATAGCTCAATATAGTGTGTAAGACAAGTAGCGAACAGCATGGTTTGCAGGGTCTGTGAAAAAGTTGGTTTCCTACGGCAATGGAGTATGGCAATATGGTCTGTGTGACCTGAGTGGAAAAGAAAGAGAGAAACCTCATTTGGGACTGCGGCTGTGGTTGTGTGGAACTGAAGGAACAAGAAAGAATGCCAGGTTGGTGTTTTTGGGCACTGCAGTGACAGATGAAAGTGAAAAAATAAAGTAAAAGTTGTTACGCTTAAAAAGAGAGTGGCGTGAGCTACTCAGTGCCTTGCGGCTTTCCCACAGACAAAGTGGCATGTGTTCACCAGCAAATTATAACTAGTTTTGTCTGTGGAAAAAAAAGGGCACCAGTTATTATATCACTACTGTGAGGGACTGAGGAGAGTTTACTTTCCTGGTACTTTTGGACTTGTCATCTTCATCTGACACTGCTGAAAATGAGGTGTTGGTAGAACATACAAGGAGGATCACTGGGGCAGCAGGAACTGTATTGCATTGGTTCCAGTCCCTCTTAAAGTATCACCATCAGTCAGTAATTCTAGGACATTTTCGATTCTTACCCTCTGTCATTGACTGTGGTATACCTCAGGGTCCCATTCTGTCACCTCTTTTGTTCGCAGTGTGTCTATGTTCTCACTTGGAGATGTGATCCAAAAGTATAGCCTGGGTTTTCATCGCTACACCAATGATACCCAGAAATATCTTTCATTTAAACCCGGACCATATCCTCGGCGACTGTGCTTGAGAATACTCTATCAGAGATCAGTTGGTGGATGGCTTACTCTATAGTGGGCTGAAACTTAATCTCAACAAAACCAAGTTGTTACTGCAGGGATTAATTGGCAGGCTATGCCTGTAGTTCAATGGGGCAAGCAACCAGCCACACCCTCTTCCTGAGCTACTGTATTTAAACAGTTCCTCCCAGCCTCTCTCTGAAGCTTTTTTTTTGCTGGCTGGAGGGTCTTTCTTCTCCTTTGGGGCCTGCTGGGGCTTTGGGCCCCCCCTCCCACGTTGCTGGGCTTTTGGCTCTGTTTGGTTTGTGCTGGACTTCTGTGTTTCGTGTTCTGCTACTTTGTTTTGTATTGCCTTGCCTCTGGCTGCAACATGCTTCCTTGTGTGCCTGTTTACTTCCTGCTCCTGTACTTGTGCTTGTCTTGTTTGTTTCTTTTGGGCTTTCTAGTTTTCTAGGCCCTTTGTATCACTGTTTATTGGTGTTTTAGGTTACATATTGTTGTTTGCTTACCTTCAGCTGCCCTGTGCCTGTGCTCTCAGGCTACATTTCCTCACCAGATCTTCCAATCCCTCAGTCAACTGCATTATTATTGTGTGTTTCAGCTCCTACTGCTGTTTTCCTGCTTGTTCTCTCCAGTGCTTTTAAACTTAATCATTTGTACCTGCTCCAGGCTTCACCCTGCCACTCACTGTTGCACTATGTGTGCTCACAGCTCTGTTCTTACTCCGCTCAGTGTTAGCTCAGTTCATTCAGTATTGGAGTTCAATGTGTTCTGCTCAATTTATTCAGTGTTTGCTCAGCCAGGCCCATCTGCTGCATTGCAATACTGAAACTTTTAACTATTATATTGGCTGCTTAGTCTCAGCTTCCAGCTTCAGGCATTTTTGCTGTTCATTTCTGAATTTAACTATTTTGAACCTTTCAGTCATTAATTTGCTTCTCTTGTTCACATTACTCTGGCAGCTTGCTATCCTCTGGCTTTGTCCTTCACTAGGACCGTGCCGGTAAAGGTGACTCTTTTGGGGGTTCCTACCCTACGAACATTACAGTTGCTGTTGGTCTCATGATGCTCAGCTTGTGGCTTCCTGTTATTCTAATGGCAGGGGACTTCAGTGTTACAGTGGGGCATCGTGGCTCCAATTAGCAGGAGCATGCTTATGTAAGCTATATGATTTGGCCCTGCTCCTTTGCCCACATTGCTTTTTAGCTAACCATGCATAAATGCCTTTGCCTTTATGGCTTCCGGTTATCATGCTTCAAAATATTTACCTCACAGCCTACTAGCTTTAGATATTGATTGTATTTCATTGCTGCGTTGGAACTACCTACTGCCTATAAATGTGTCCTACTGGAATAACATATGCCTACCTTCATGGCATTTGAGGTATTCATACCAGTTGTATCATTCCCTATTCATGCTGAAACCATAGCCCATCCATACCAATGCTATTTAACCATTAATGTCAATTATCTATTTATTCTGCAACCATAGCAATCACTGTTAAACCTCTTTGACTCAATTTCTGGCATCCTGCCTCTCACGGCTTAATGTCTTCACAGCCTCCCATTACTTGATCATCTACCTTCCATGACACCACTAATTTGGCTTCTGTAGTGGAATTGGTTGGCTTGCTTTCCCTGGCTTTGCTTATATCACGCAACCATTTTAAACCTTCCTTCCATCAATGAACCTTAGATACTGTACCTAGATACTGAGATACATAGGCACTGTTGGCAGATAAGGGCCTATGGCCCATCCAAGCTGCCCATTTGAGCTTGTAAATTCCCTTTAGGTTTTTCTAGAAGTCTGTTGCCTCTAACCCCTGACCTCCAGGATTCTCTTATGTCTATCCCATGCATTCTTAAATCCTGTGATTGTTTCAGCCCCCACCACTCCCTGTGGCAGGGTGTTCCACTTGTCCACCACCCTTTCTGTGAAGAAATTTTTCCTCATGTTTCCTCTGAATGTCCCTCCCTCCAACTTCATCCCATACCCTCTAGTACTGGACATCTTTTTCACTGGAAAATAGTGTATTCCTGCACCTTGTTCCTCCCTGTAAGGTACTTGTATGTCTCTATCATATCCCCTCTCTCCCTCCTCTCCTCCAAGGAGTACATATTCAAGTCCTTCAGCTTGTCCTCATAGAACTTGTGATGCAATCTCTGTACCATCTTTGTTGCCCTCCTCTGAACCTTCTCCACCCTGTCTATATCCTTACGTAGGTAAGGTCTCCAGAACTGTACACTGTACTCCAGGTGGGGCCTCACTTGTGTCTTGTATAGTGGAATTATGACCTCCCTTTTCCTGCTGGTGATGCCCCTGCCTATGCATCCCAGCATCCTATTTGCTTTACCTGCTGCCTTGTCGCACTATTTCCCTACCTTGAGGTCAGCAGAGATAATAACCCCAAGGTCCCTTTTCTTGCTTGGTGCATGCTATATCCTCATCCCCCAACTGATATGTTGTTCCAGGGTTTTTGTGCCCCATATGCATTATCTTGCACTTCTTTGCATTGAATTTCAACTGCCAAACCCTTGATCATTCTTCAAGCTTATGCAGGTTCCTCCTCATTCTTTCTACACCCTCTGGCATGTGCACTCTGTTACAGAGCTTCGTGTCATCAGCAAACAAGGAAATTTTGCCTTCTAGGTCCTGCGTAATGTCACTGGTGAAGATGTTGATTAGGACTGGTCCCAGCACCGATTCCTGTGGTACGCCACTGGTCACTTCCCTCTGTGGAGTGACAGCCATTTACCACCATGCTCTGTGTCCTGTCACCCAGCCAATTACCCACCCACTGCACTACTGTCCTGCCCATGCCCATATTTCCCAGTTTGTTTAATAGCCTTTTATGTGGCACACGATCAATTGCTGAAGTCCAGATAGGCCACATCCACTGCTCTCCCTGATCCACCTCCCTTGTCATCCAGTCAAAAAATTAAGTGAGGTTTGTCTGGCATGACTTCCCCCCAGTGAAACCATGCTGCCATGGGTCCTGTAGTCTGTTGGCAACCAGATGTTCCACCAATCTCTCCTTCAGTAGTGCTTCCATGATCTTCCCCACTACTGAGGTCAGGATGACTGATCTGTAGTTCTCTGCTTCCTCTTTGATCTCACTTTTGTATAAGGGGACAACATCTGCTGTCCTCCAGTCTTTGATTACCTCCACTGTTTCCAGTGATCGGCTAAACAGGATTGCCAGAGGTTCAGCAATCACCTCTCTTTGTTCCTTTAGGATCCTGGGATGCACCCCATCTGGTTCCATTGCTTTATCGACTCTTATTCCTTCCAGTTACTTTAGGACGTTTTCTCATGTAAAGGGATTTGTGTTCATTTCTGCGCCATTCCCACCCCTTGTACTCCCTTCAGGCCCATTACCCTCCTCTTCCTCAGTAAAGACTGAGCAGAAATATCTATTCAGTATGTCAGCTTTATTGTTGTTATCCTCCATGTGGCTCCATCCTCCTCCTTCAGTCTCACTATCCCTCACTCTACCCTTCTTTTTTCATTTATATGCCTGTAAAAGGTTTTGTCACCTCTACCCACTGATTTTGCGATACACTCTTCATCTGTACTTTGGCTTCCCTTACTGACCTGCCTGCCTCCCTTTGCTTCTCCTGGGACTTCTCCCTATTCCCTTCTGCCTGGGTCTTTTTGTATTGCCTAAATGTGATCTTTTTGGCTTTTACTTTCTCCACTACCTCCTTGGAAAACCGTAATGACCTTCTCTTCCTTTTCCCCTTGCTAACCTGCTTAATGTATAATTCTGTTGCTCTTGTAATCCCTGTTTTAAATATTGCCCACTGTTCCTCCACCCCCTGATTCCTTCCTCATTCCCATTAGTGCCTCTTTCAAGCATGTCCCCATTGTCCCAAAGTCTTCCCTCCTAAAATCCAGGATACATGTTTTTGTGAACTTTGGTTCTGCTCCTCCTCCTATGATTTCAAACCACAGTGATCAGTGGTCACTGTTTCCAAGGTGCTCCCCTACTGTTACCCCATCATACTGTCCTCGTTTGTGAGCACAAGGTCCAGTATTGCCTTCTGCCAAGTTGGTTCCATGACTAGTTGCTTAAGAAAGGCACCTTGAGGGGAGTCCAGGATAAGTCTGCTCCTGGTTGATGCTGCTGCTGCTGCTGGGAGGCTGCCGTCCACATCTGTAATATTGAAGTCTCCAACCAGCACCACCTCCCCCTTATCTGCCATGCTTTGGATGGCTAGCATTAACTCCCTATCTGTCTCTTCTTCCTGGCATAGTGGTCTGTAGACAACCACTGTGCAGATGGCTGACCCCATTTTCCTTTCCAGCTTAACCCACAGTATATTTCCCCTATTTTGTTCCTCCTGGATCTTTGTGGCCTTTATGCCATCTTTCACATAAAGTGCCACTCCTCCTCCCTTCCTGCCTACCCTGTCTCTTCTGAATATGTTGTAGCCCGGTATGACCATCTCACAGTCATGGTTATCATTACACCAGGTCTCTGTGATGGCCACAATGTCCAGGTCCGTTTGTGCCATGGCAGCCTCCAGATCTTCCATCTTGTTGCTAAGGCTCCTGGTATTGGCACACATGGCTTTCCATGATGTGAAGTCCCTGGACTGTTTAGCTGTTCTACTCCAGTCCCCTCCCTGGTAGTTCTTTATCCCTGGTTCCCCTGCCGTCTGCCCTTCTGTTGAATTTTGCCCCATTTCTGCCTATCCACCCCTTGGGTGCCTATCTCCATCCTCTATTCATCAATTTCCATTAATCAATCCATCAATTTCATCAATGAATCATATCAGTCTAATATATCAATCATCTCAGACAATCCTATCATATACCAATATCTACCTGACAGCCGCTGACTTCACCCGGCCCCTCCTAATAACGTTTCATAATTATCCATATTCTCCTTTATCAGTTAGAGGCTTGCCAACCATGACCATTACTTTCTGTGGCTCAGGCCCTCCTGCAGCTGACTGTCTCACTCTGTACTGAAGTCTGCATCTTGAGCATGTGAAACCTGGGGCAGGGTCCTCTCATCTGGGCCCATAGTGAGAATGTCCCGCTCCAGGCGTGGAGCTTTGGTTGTTCGTATTTGGTGACGGATCTTGATGTAGTATTTATGATTAGCTGTGAAGGGTGGTTACATCAATCTCCTTTGGCTGCAGTATTAATTTACTGCCATCGGCACATTCAGTGCATTCTCCCTATGACTGCTTGTGGTTTGTTTGATTTGGGATAGTCAGTAGGTCAATCAGCACCTCAGCAGTTGTTCTCTCCTCTTCTTCCTCCTCCTCCTCCTCCCACCTTTGCTGAACTTACTAGGATTCTAAGACAGGCAGAAGGCTATTTGCCCATAATGTCTGTCTCCCATTTCAGCAGGGCCATTCTGGTCCATTTGTGGACATTAAATGTTTATCCAACCTATTTTTAAAAGTAAGGAAGGAATCTATATCCATTACCTCTCTGGGCAAACTATTCCACAGAGGTATAACCCTCTGTGTATAAAAATAAGCATTTATTTTCAGGAATGTTAATTTGATCTGTTTGGTGTGGCTTCTCAGGTTGGCATTTCTATTTCCAAACTGCAATCCCAGGCTCTCCATTAGCTATCTTTTGTGATTTTAAACATTTCTAACAAATCTCCTCTCTTTCGCCTTAACTCCGGTGGGTACAGTTTCAGTATTTCCAGTCTAGACTTGTATGTCTCATCCCCTATGCATCAGATGATCTTAGTCATTCTCTTCTGAACCCTGTCATAGTTATTTATGTCTCTTCTCAGATACAAGCTTCATAAGGGGGTGCAGTAGTCCAAGTGGGGACTAACAAAAGCTCTATAGAGGGGGACTATATGTTATCTACTCCTGTTTTTGAAAGCATTTTAATGCATCACATGATTCTGTTTGATTTATTAATTAACTTGGTTACAGTGGGTACTAAAACGTAGGTCCTTATTTATTATAATGCACTTTGTTGCAGAGACTTACCTCACAACCTTCAAAGACATTCCCATTACAGGGAAAGAGTAAGAACTTCCTCTAAATTAGAATATTTTCCACTTTCCTACCAATTCGATCTCTGAATTGTAGCAGCCGAGCCATCACTAAATAAAATACCCCAAGCCTGGAGGGAATGTGACCTAGGACTTGGATACCCAGAGACTTCCTCCTCATAGTTTTTTCTCTCCTCTGAGCAAAAGGTCATAAAACTTAATTAGTTTTCAGTGGTATTCCCTAGTTCACTTAGGTAGGTTCTGCTGTTGGATGGAGGTGGTTGGTGACCCTACTCGCTGTTCCCTCTCTTCTTAGGAAGCCCTTATGTCATCAGTGTAATCTTGACAACATATGTATCTCATTTTTATTCTCAGTCTGTCTCGTTGCTGACAATATGCATCTCAAACTTGTAGTCCATGTATAACTGATAAATGCTCCCTTTTGGGGCTCCTTCCCAAGGTACCTTTAGCCAACTAAATCTTCCCATGGCACCTCTAGGGGTGGAACCCTCTTCAACGGTTCCTTGCCTTTGGTACCCCTCCAGGGTGGTAATTCTCCATGGAATAGAGAGTGTGAATGGTCAAACAGTTATTACAGTTGCACAAGCATAACACTACTCTGGTTGGAAGGCTATGCCTGTAGTTCAATGGGGCTAGCAACCAGCCACACCCCCTTCCTGAGCTATATAAACAGTTCCTCTCAGCCTCTCTCTGAAGCATTTTTCTTGGCCCCACCATCCTCCCCTCCTCCTCCAGCTTCACACCTCTCTCCTCAGGGGGCTCCTTCCTAAGGTACCTTTAGCCAAGGGAATCTTCCCATGGCACCTCTCTGGGTGGAACCCTTTTCAAGGGTTCCTTGCCTTTGGTACCCTACATGGTGGTAATTCCCCATGGAATAGAGTGTGAATGGCCAAACAGTTATTACAGTTGCACAAGTATAACACTACTCTGGTTGTGTAGGCCCATTGAAAATGATTTAGGTCATCTGTTTTAGAAAACTGGGATATCCCTATTTTTGTGGGTGATATACTCAAAGCTCGGCAAGTGGTTCATAGTCTGGAGGTTCATTCTTGACCATGAGCTATCACATGTGTCTCTGGTGTCAACTGTGGTCAGGAGTGGCTGTCATTTAAAGAGCATAGTGGGATTGTGGCCCTACCTTGACCGGGACAATCGTTTAACACTAGTTCATGCTTTCATCATTTTTTGCCTTGCCTATTGCAATGTGCTCTACCAGGTCCTTCCAGCAGGTCAGATCTTCTGTCTCCACCAGCTGCAGAATGCTGCAGCTAGACTTGCCACCTCTGCACTCTCTGCACTGGCTTCCTATGAGATGCTGAATTGATTTTAAGATTCTTCTTCTTCTGAATGCTGAGGCCTGAAATAGACTGGGATCCCAGTACTTTTGTGAGCTTCTTGCAACTCACCTTGATATCCATAGGTTACCCTTTCTGAACACTGGCCTGTTGGTTGTTTCAAAGTCTAAACTGAAATCGACTGAGGACAGTGCTTTTCCTGTACCTGCCCTTTTACTTTGGAATGGCCTACCCATGGGTATTCAGTTTCCCACTTCTGTCACCACCTTTAAAAGTAAATTGATGACATGACTCTTTAGAGAGGCATTTGCAGAAGACCGAAATACCTGTGAGTATCTGCACCGTTTAGAATGAACTGCAATATTTGACATGATTGTCTTGTTTTATGTCTCATGATGTCTGATGTTTATAATTTTTTATGATTATGTAAAGCACCTTGGGTTTTAAAAAGGTTTTCTTAAATAATCTTTCTATCACACACTCTATCTATCTATCTATCTATCTATCTATCTATCTATCTATCTCTCTATCTCTCTATCTATCTATCTATCCATCCATCCACTGCACCTATACAATGTATTGGCACTGATATTGATCTAATTACAAGCTTTTATTTTCCATTTGATTTTGCAGTACAGCGTACCAAACTAGCAGAGAGTTCCACCTATGGTGATGCATGTGTCAGGTCTCTAAACAAGCTTCCATATCGAAGTATCATTGTAAAATCCAGAGAAACTCTATCAATTCTGCTGCAGCTATGCTGCTTCCAAACACATGCAGTAAGCACTCAATCACAAATAAACAAACTGGAGATAAGAAGCGCTTCATTGCATCATTATCTCCCAAGTGTGCTGCAAGCAGTGTGAACGGCTAACATTTTGATGTCACTCTGACACCTTTTGCAAAGCCTCTGCTGTATACGAACAGGGTAAGCATCGTACCTTTGTTAACTGACACAGCTGTGCTGACCTGGGTTTTATCTGCCATCATGCAGATAGCCAGTGCTGTGTTATCAATAATTGTAAACTATATTATAAAAAAGGTATTAATAAATGTTAAATAATAAAACTTCAAGATATCACTAGATGAACAGAACACTGTATCCATACACTATCTCAATAGTGCTCTAACTACAAGCCTTCTTTTTTTAAAACATAAAGTTTGTAGCCCCTCTAGTTCTAGGCTTATCTTGTTTCAAAGAAATCAGGCTGGATTTTTTAGCTGAGCATCACGGTGTCACAGCATAATTATGTCACATCCCCAAGACTTAGGATGATATGTTAGACTAGCTATTGTGCACATCTACTGTGACTTGCAGCCACTTGGAAGCTTCATAATGATACATGTGTCAAACTTTGACGCATGCATAATTATTTTGCTGTAAAGCAGCAGCAACTGCCATAAATGTGGCACTGTATTTGAAAATAGCAACCAGATTGTATGCCACACTTACCCCGCCACAGACCCACTCCAAAACTGGGAGTTGCATCTCTGGTAGAATGCAAAACCTCACAGAAGCTCAGCTCCACGGTCTCCATTTCACAGAAGACACAGTGTTGTGTATCGGATACATTTTATTATTAGAAAACAATAAAATATAGCACTTAGATGCTGAGTGTACCCTCCCGAATGCAGCCAACCATTTTTACCCAGTACTAGGGCTTTTGCAAGGCTTCGACAAAGCCCTAGTACAGGGTGAAAATGGTTGGCTGCACTTGGGAGGGTGCGCTCAGCATCTAACTGCTGTATTTTATTGTTTTCTAATAATAAAAGTTATCTGATACACAACACTGTGTCTTTGTGTTGAAGTGGAGGCTGTGGAGCTGAGCTTCTGTGAGGTTTTGCATTTTGGACATTGCTTTGGCCCTAGTTCTGAGCTGTTTTTGAGCCGCCTACTAGCTTGTTTGCAGATCTGTGGCATAATGACTGAAAATCCAGCCCCTTATCTTTAGAAAGGGTTAACTTTGGAACCACTAGGGATAAGAACTTAATTTGTTATTAATGAAAGCTTTAATCTGGGCAATATCAATATTTGATAGTAATACAGTGTTCATGTATCCATGTACAGTTCCCGTATATTTTCCAAATGAAGCCGTTCTCTAATTTATTTATTTATTTCATTATTCGGAAATAGACCTTTGAGCACCAAGTTCTTTTTCAAAGGTTCCAGGTCAATACAGGTAGAAAATAACAACAGAGAGACCATTACAACTGTTGTTTAATATACCATAACACAAGCAGTATTAGTACAACTAAGATTAACAGATGATAACAAATTGCAGTTTTTGTTTATATTCAGTAGAGCAAGATCACACTTCAAGTACTTTGTTCAGACCAGTAGGGGTACAGAGTGCTAGTCAATGAAGAAGGGTCAAGCAGGATGAAGCAGCCAGGAGATGGCATTGTCAATGGTAGTACAAGACGGGGTGGGGAGATGGGAGGAGGTGGGGAATTAGGGTGATAGTAAGGAAATTAGGCTTTCGTGTGGGAGGGCAAGAAGGAGCTGGGGGGGAGTGGGAGAAGGTTGAATGAGGTAAGAATGCAGTGGAGTGACTGAGGAGGACGAACCGGGAGTCATGGGTAGACATGCAAGGCATTACATGTATGGAGAGCAGCAGTGTGGCCTGCTGGGTTAGTGGATGGGGTGGCATATGGGACCTCAAAGTGTGGGACCCAGGAGGAAATACTGGGGAAATCCCAGTACAGGGTAAAGTGTAAGTCAAGGGCAGCATTGGCCGAAGCCTCCACCCTCATCACCAGTCAGCGGGGAGATGGAAGCAGCACTCGGGCGGTGTCAGAATTCCCTGATCAAGCCAGTGATCTACACACAGAGGAACCAGAGACGATGAGATGTAGCATCAGCTCATCTTTGAAGGTAGGGAGGCTATTATGGTGAGTATTTCTGCAGTGATTTCATTCAGCCAGTGAGGCACCCTATAACCGAAGGATCATTATCCTAGAGAGGTTTTCCTAAAAGGGACAGCAAGTGAGCCCCTGGCTGTACCATGAGTCTGGTAGCTGGAAAGACTAGCATGAAATATATCCTTTATGCAGGGAGGAGCTTTTCCAAGAAGGGCTTTCTTACCCAAAAGGCACGTCTGATATTTAATCCTGTTACTAAGGTTAAGCCATTCAGACTGCTCATAGAGTTGACAGGACTGTGTCTGGATATCAGCTCCGAGGGTTAGTCTATATGCCTTATTGAGCACTGTCATAATCTGCTTGAGTGCACTGTCTGATGCTGCCCCATATACCACCAAACCATAATCAATGATTGATAGAATGGAACTGTCAACAGTGAGCCGTAAGGCAGCAGGTGTCAGATATTGCTTATGACGATGCAGGACACCCACTTTGATATTCATTGCTTTCACCACCATCTCAATGTGCTGGGCAATCAACAGCATGTAGTCAGTAGTAACCCCTAGGTACTTGAACATATGTACCTGCTCCAGGGGTGCGGTCTTTTTTGTTGACAATATGACGGACAGGGTGCGCCTTCTTTAGCCAGTGGCTAGAAATCAGCATTGTTGTAGTCTTCTTATGTTTAAGGAATTTCTTTGACTTAAACCAGTCCTCAAGATGGTAGAAGGGGGATTGTAGCTCCTGTTGCATATGATCGAGTAGGTCACCACTTTCCAGTATGACTACGTCATCCACGTACAGTATAATTTTGCTCAAGCAGACTTCAGGCAGGCTATTTAAGAATAAACTGAAGAGGAGCGGCCCCAGGATGGAGCTTTGTGGGACCCCAAGGCCTATTTACCTGGCAGTAGATGTTGTAGACCCTATTTTGACACATTAGTATCTGTTGGACAGGTAATCCATAAACTAATGGACAACTTCAGAGGCAAACCTAAGAGACAGCAGCTGATCCAGCAGGATAGAATGGTTGATGGTGTCAAAAACTTTAGTGAGCTCTATAAAACTAGATCCCACTAACTTGCCACCATCTATTGCCTCATGCACGTAATCTGAGAATTCTAGTAGTGCAGTGGCCATACTGTGGCCCTTACGAAAGCTGTGCTGCTGTGGGCACTGCAAATCGTACTTCTGAATGTACTCCATGATCTGATCAGCCACAATTCTCTCCAGTGCTTTGGGGGAGAGAATAGATATCAGCCTGTAACTGGGCGTGCAGGTGCGGTCCCCACTGTTTAGTAACAGGGTCACAAGTGCCATTTTCCACACAGATGGGAATTTGGCCATGGTAAGTGATTTATTGAAGATTTTTGTGATTAGAGCTATGGTTTTGTTGAGGGCCATTCCCACGATCTTCATGTCTATATTGTCACTGCCTAACCTTGTTTTACCTAGGGCCTTTAAGACATATTTTTTAACCTCTCTGACAGTGACATGTTTAAAGCAGAAGTTTGCCTGGTTTGGGTACTATCTGGATGTTAACTGTGTGGTTCAGCATTGCTAAGGTAGTCAGAGGGGAGGACAGAGCTGAGATCAGAGAAGGCAGAATTAAAAGCTTTGGCGATTGTGGGAGGATCCAGGGAGAGGGTGCCATTGATGTTCAGTAAAGATGGGTGTTTCTTGTCCTCTTTGCCTAGTTAGTCCTTAATGTTAGCTCAAAACCTTTTGCCATTACCCCAGCTCTGATCCAACTTCTCCTTAAAGTATTTAGCCTTGGCTAGTCTAGTGAGGGTTGTACACCTATTTCTGGCCACTCTGCACTCCTGTAGGTGAGCAGGGCTGCCAGAGAGCCTAGCTTTATTCCACAGATTATCCCAAGCTTTAATTTGATCTAGGAGATCCCAAGTGATCCACCCATTTGATGAACCTCTGACTTTTCTTTTCCTCACAGGGGCAAATATATCAGCAATAGCATTAAATTTATCAGCAACAAATTTCATTGCCAGGTCCACGTCCTGGAGTTTGTCTAATGGTGACCAGTCTACTTGGGAGAGGGTGGTCTCAAAGGCTTCGAGGAAACCTCTCTTAATAAAGAACTTTGTATTGTGATAGATGGGACTTTTTGTCCTTAATCACCCAGTTGCAGAGTACTGGTGAGTGGGCACTAGAGCAGTCGGGGAGCACTTCCATGTTTCTAATTCTGGAGGGGCAGCTGGATAAGATCCAGTCTAGTAGAGTGCCTTTCCCACTCTTCATATTCAATCTAGTGAATTCACCTACCAACTGCGTGAGGTATACACTGGCTACTATGTCCTTTAATAGATCAGTGTCCCTGCTGAGCCAATTGATGTTAAAGTCACCTACCAGAATGACTTCAGTATTCCCCTTTACCTTTGAGATCAAATCCGTGATGAGGCCAAGCCCCTGCCTGGACTTATTGGGAGGCAGGTAAACTGTGGCTAAGGTGAGTGTCTTTTTATGTCATCCTATAAGGAGATTTACTGCTAACAGTTCATAGTTACCTGTGACAGCCGAGATTGACAGCACATTCCCCTGGATAGAATCCATAACATAAATGAGGCAGCCCCCACCCCTTTTACCTGCTCTATCTAGCCGAAAGGTTTCGTAACCTTGTATGGCTAAACAGTTGTCCTAATACAAGCCATCCTCTAATAAAAGCCGCAGTTGGAAAATACAGTGTTAATAGAAGCTGCCCTCTATTAGAAGCTGCGGCCTGTATTAGAGGGCAACTGCTACTTGCCATGTGGCATTAATAGTGCAGTAGTGTGACTGAGTGTAGTTTGATGACTCTTGCTTTAGATCTATTTTACTTTCCTAGATTGACTGATTTATTGACTTTTTTATTAGCATTCTGGATGATATGGATGATCAGGACACCATGTGGTGTTTGCAGTAGAGCCAAATTGCTCTGCTTTCTCTCTCTTGCTCTCTCTTCTGTATCTCTCATGCTCCCAGCTCTCGGCCACATCCCAAACACCTTCTCCCTCTCTGTGATCCCTACACATATCCCCAGGTGTGTTAAAATATTTGTAACCCCTCTCTGGTGCCGTCCTGGAGAGGGCCACTACCCCTGCCTTGCTGGCCAGATCAAGGATAAGGGGTCTGGTTCCCATAGCTGACCTATGGGAGTCCTTTCCCAAAAGTGAAATAAAATTGGTGGTGCCTCCAGCCAGAGTACATATTAGTGGGTCTGGCTGCTTGCAGTACAACCCCCTGGGATGTCGTACCAACCCACCTCCCAAACAGTTACCCCAGGTTTGAACCTTCCCACATTCAGTTAAAACATTTACCTTTTCATTTCATCCAATAAACAGGATCACTAAAATTAGGCTCTGGATCCATTTCTGCTGCAAAACAATAACTTCATGGTTTATTTACAGGGGGAGAGGGTTTAGGAATGGGGTAAGTGGAACAGGGTTCAGGCATTTTCATTTTGCATTTCCCAGAATCACATTTCCCCTTCTGATTCAATCCTCAGTGTTCAAACAGTGCAGCCACCAGTATCTATCTATCTAGCTATCTGCTGCAGGTGTTATCCAGACCCACAGGTCCCAGTCCATTTTAACCCCAAGTCCATTCACTGGGTACCCAGATTTTAGTTGCAGGCCTGAGATGCAGCTGGTAGCTGGCATTGGCGCGCTAAAGAAATTTAAATTTTTTACATGCTTCCCTTTGCTTTTCTTCCAGCCCTAGGAAGCATACTTAAACTATATACAGTCCTCAGATGAAGGGCAATTCCTGCTGGTTACTTATGGTTCTGCAGACTCAGTCCTCAGATGGCACAATTCACTGGCATCCTGGGGATGGATGGCAACACAGCAGAACCGGGCACAATGCTTGAACAGAGGGCACAGAGGCTGCAGCTTGCTCTCTCTTTCTCTTGCTAGCAGATCTTGCAGCTTGTCCCCTTCGAAACATTACAGGCCCTGTTGCAGGGCATGTACTCAAAGCCAGCCAACTATAGGGGCCCCGGACCAGGGAGTGGCCCCACAGCCCAGCTCCCTCAATCAGAGCACCCTAACACTCCAGGTACAAGACCCAGGACCCCCTGCAGCAGCAGACCCCACTTGATGGGGATTAGTGAGTTCCCCCCTGGCCTCAGGTGTCAACAGAATCACATTCAGCACATTCTCTTCTGCTTCTTCTCTTTCTCTCTCTTTCCTGCAACAGTGTGTGGCCATAGCAATCTGTTTCTCCCTTTTCCTTGCTGTATCTCAGGGGCAGACAACAGGTACTCAAATCTCTGAAAACACCTGTCCATCCTTCTGCTTTCACAGTTTCTCAACCTGAACACAGCCACATTCTCGCTCGGGCTCACACATATCACCTGTACTCACAGTCACTTTTCTCACCTTTTAGGTACATAGCAATTCTCTAATTGAAGAGTCTTACTCTTCATTTTCTCTTTCTCAGCACATTTATATTCTCTTGCTCCTCATCCTCTATATCCTGTCTTTTTCCAGGCTAAGATGCAACCTTCATTCTTTTTCCAAGCTTAGATCCAACCTTTGTCCTTTTATTCAGGCTCAGAATACAGCCTCTCTCTTGCAATCTGCAGCTTTCCCTTCTCCATTTCAGCTGCGTTTCTCTTACCACTGTGGTGCAACTTCAGAACAACACAGAACTTCAGCATCCTACAGCTTTCCCTTTTTCTCTCTGCCAAGCTGCTTCTTCCGTTTCCCAATGGAGTAGGCACTCCCTGCCCTGGGGGACAAATTGCTGGCAGCTCTCAGGCAACTCCCGGCTCATCAAGAGGGCACCACCTCATGAATATTAATGAGGTGGCATCCCGATTCTCAGGCGCAATTGGCACCCACAAAAAGTAAATTTTCTGCTTCCTGGTTGCCTCTCCCTTCCAGCTATGGTCTCCAGTCCCTCTCTTTTTGCCCAACGGGACCAGGACCACCAGAGAGGCAAACTGAACTGGTCACAAATGGCTGCACCAAAATGTGCTACTGGGCATGAGCAGAGTGTCTTCCAGCACCAGAGTGCCACAACAGACTGGCAGCTCCATGAATTTGCTCCACTGGCCCCACTCTTCCCTAAAAAACAACATGGGGGCCAGCAGGAGAGACCATGAACACAGGGGAAAAGCCAGGAATCGGGACCCAGGACAAAAAAAGAATGGGGGGTGGAAGCAAAACCCAAGGGAAACTGAGCCATTTTTGGGGGCTCACAGGTAAGCCCCTGACACAGGGGTTACATATTAATGTAAAATATTAATGTTAAAACCTGCTTGGTTTAATTTCTGGCACTTGCTCTTACTTTGGTCACCTGGGGACTTTGTTTACCTCATAGACTGACCCCGTTCTGTCTGCCCGATTCAGCTCTGCACTCACTTGCTCTTCTCCCAACACCTATCCATGCTCCCCATCTATGCTGTCTCTTCTACCAACCCTGATCCTTGCCCTCTCTCTCTCTCTCCCCTTAGTTCATGTCCTGCAACACTATTTCTGTGTCTGTTGAAACTTCAGAAGCATCTCTGGGTGGATGGCTTGAATAGAAACTGCACCTCCAATTGAAGCCGCCCTCTAGTTTTGTTTATTTTTTATTTATTTAAAAAGTTGGTAACCAGGAAAGGCACACTGAGCCAAAGCTTGTTTCCAGGTACAACCCCAGGGTAAGGGATACAGAATAAAACAAGAGGATTACAAGATTTATGAAAAAACGGTAATATACAAATATACAAAAAATGTCCATTACTCACAATTATATTGCAAATACATATTACATGAGAAAACAAAATTTTGAAGACAATTGACCAACTCAGAACGGAGGTGGCAACTAAAATTTTTAGTTAATTAGTTATTGCTGAGTAGAAAGTAGGAGGTAGCGAGGAGGACCTGAAGTTACGTGGGGAGTCAGATCTGTGCTCAGCAGCAAGATGTAACCGGCGGCGGTTTGAGAAGTCACTTAAGCGCAGGAAAGGAGGGGGTGAGGCGAGCTTAGGGGGGTTATTCCAGAGGGAGGGGAGCCTGAGGAAGAAAGCAAGCTGCCATGCAGATGTACGAGCAGAAGGGAGGGTGAAGGAGCAGAGGTAATTAGTGCATGAGTGGTATGGGGAGGGAATGACTGGAACTAGGAGGGAGGAGAAGTGGATAGAGGTAGAAAAATTGAAACCATGGCTCTAATCCTTAATGATAAAAATAAAAGATATCATACATGAACACTGTACCAGTAAATTAATATTTCTCTTAGCTACGAGCTTTTATTTAAAAAAAAAAGCTCCTAGCCACTCTTGTTCAGAAGTTATCTACTGTATCTTTAGAAAGGATTAACTTTGAAACCATTGGGGATAGGAACTTATTGTTTTTAAATGAAACCTTGGAGTCAGGGCAATGTCAATGTGTTATTGTAATACAGTATTCATATACTGATATTAAGTTTTATAATGGTAAACTGTATTATGAAACTGTATCAATACAGGTTAATGATAACACTTGTAACTTATATTTTGTAACCCTGATTGCACTACCCTGTTCAAAACAACCCGAGTCAGTGAAGAGCTGCTGCTGATGTCATCTCAGGACCTCACAGTCTAGTATTCCCTGTCAGCAAGCTTATAGGACTTTTTTCTCCAAAGTTTTAAAGATCATGTGAGAGGGTTCTATGATAAATCAATCAATCAATAAATATTTATTTAACCAGGTGAACACATCATTGAGAAGAAGATGGGACTGGACATTCACATATATGAGTACAAGGAAGAGATATATACAGTGTTACAACAAATAGAAGTACATACAGAATAGCAAGCATGAATAATCAAAATGGAGAGTGCACATTTTTTTAAGAATAATAAAGTACATATTAAGAAGCAATAAACCTATGTACAATAGCTGTGACAGGTAACCTAAGGCAGCGGGAAGGGGTCAGGAGGTGGAATATAAAGAGCCAGGAGGCAATGAGAGAGAGCAGGGAGCAGCCCGGGAATAAGGAAGAACAGTAAAGGGGTGCAATAGGGAAGGGAGTTTCATAGCTAAAGGGAAATCAAGGTAATGCTATGACATATAGTGAAGCAGAGCACAACAAGTACATAAGAGGGGAAGCTTAAGTAGTGAATTCCTAATCCTAGGGTAGGTACGGGAGAAGTGCCATTAGCGGAAGCAACTACAGGATTCTTTAAAAGAACGCTGGTATGGGGATTTGAAGAAGCTTCGTTTCACAGGTATTGCCAACTTTAGAGTTTTCTGTATGGTGTTCCAAATAACAGGGAGAGCATCACTAATTGCAGATTTGCCATACCTGGTTCTCACCTTAGGTATAAACAGTGAGATATAGGAGAGGCTTCTCAATGTGTAAGTTCCAGCACTACAGGTGGGCAGGCAACTCACAATATATTGTGGTAGCATATTAGTGATGGCTCTGTAGGTCCAGAGCACCGCGTTTTTTTGTCATCTGAAACTTAGTAAGCTCCACCCTATCTTGGTATAAAGCTCGCAGTGGTGGATAGCATAGAGGAGACCAGTTATGAATCAAATAGCTCAATGTTAGAGAATATCCAGTTTAGGGAGGGAGAACTTTGGTCCTTGGCCATACAGAAAGTCAACATAATCTAGAAGAGGCAAGAATGTAGTCTGAACCAACCTAGTTTTAGCATCCAGCATAAGTAGATTTTTAATTCGGAAGAAAAGACCAAGTCTCTGTTTCAACTTTTTTGAAAGTTCAATGATATGATGAACAAATGACAATTTGTGGTCTAACCAAAACCCAAGGTACTTAAATTTCTCAACAAACATCAGAGGCTCAACCAGAAGTGTGGATATGTGGGGTGCAGATCCAGGGAGACTGTGTTTAGTTGCAAGGGTTTAGGGAACAATTAGTATAGCCTTAGTCTTTTTTGCATTTAGGAGGAGCTTTAATTGTAGTAGATTTTTCTATAAATGGTCAAAGTCTCGTTGGAGGTCACTGCAGGCAAGTCCCAGAGTAGGCCTGGCAATGTACAAGACAGCATTATCGGCAAATTAGTGGATTTTAGCTGCAGTGATACCAGTATTAATACAATTTAATATAAACAGCAAATAGTAATGGGCCTAAAATGGACCCTTGGGGAACACCCCTTAACAGGGTTTTTTGAGGGGAGAGGCCCCCCTCAGCCTTAACCAGCTGTTGATATTCAGTAAGGTAGTTAGTAAACCAGGTCAAGGCCAGTTGATCCACTCCAATATTTCTTAGTGCACAAAGGAGTAAGTCATGGTCCACTGTATCAAATGCTTTGCTATGATCGAGAAACAAAGTACACACATCATTTTTTTTATCCAAGGCAATCTGCCAATCATTAGTAACCTTAGCCAATGCAGAAACAGTGCTGTGGCGAGGTCTAAAGACTGACTGAACTGGATTCAGCAGGTTGAAAGTCTCGGGGTAACACCTAAGTTGCTCATTTACCACCTTTTCCAGAAGTTTGGATAGGATGGGCTACAGTGAAATCGGTCGATAGTTGTTTAGATCACTGGGGTCCTTGGATTTAAACAGGAGAATTACATGAGCTGTCTTCCAGACCTGGGGGAGTGCTCCCTGAGCAAGGGACATATTAAAGAGGTGAGTAATGGGGGGGGGGTGACAGAATGTAATATCCAAGCTTTAGGTAGTATGGTTCAAGATTGTCAGCACCTGCCGACTTTCTAGTGTCTTAAGCTCAGCAACAGTTCCTCTACTTGTTTCAGGATGGCTGGAGTGAAGGAGAATACTCCTTCATGGGACAGGATAGCTGAAATATGGTATGCCAAGTCATTGCTGCTTAGCTGTGAGCGAAGTTTGGATGCTGGTGAAGTGTCGAACGCCAGACCAGCCATCGCAAAATGGTTGTTGATAAGCTCAAGAATCTCATTTTTATCCATAGTGGAGACACCACTAGATGTGATTTTCTGAGGTAATGAGCTGGGAGGGGGAAATCCTTCTATTTCCCTAAGCTTTTTCCAAAATTTGGCCGTGCAGTTAGATGCAGATTCAAGTTCAGCACGGACGTAATTAGCTTTCCCAGTCCTGATTACCTTAGTACACAGGTTTCTTGCAGTTCCAAATGCTGTCCAGTTCACTGGTTGCTTGGATTTTCTTGCCCTTTTCCATAGGATATCCCTGTTTAGCATTGCAGTTTTTAGGTTAGGAGTGAACCATGGACAGGACTTCTTTTTGATGCGTATTTTGAGCAGCGGAGCATGTCTGTTTAGAGCATTGAGAACTATAGATTGGAAAATCTCATATGCTTTAGCTACCATGCTGGCCAGATAGATGTTTTGCCAGTTAGAGAATTGAAGTTCAGAAAGGAAGGCATTAGGGACAAAGTTCTGGCGACTTCTCTTGAAGATGAACCTAGACGTAGATATCACTTTAGGGGCAGACCTCACACAGACAATGGTGCAATGATTGCTAAGGTCATTTAAGAGTGTGCCAGAGTGGGAAATAAGGTGAGGTTTGTTCACTAAGATTAGATCCACTAGTGCACTGTTCAGTGGATTTTTTTCAGTTTGGCTGAGTAGGTTCCTGAATAAGCTGGGTGAGCCCAAACATATCACAGACTTTCTTCAGCGGCTTGGAGGTAGCTGAAAGCCAGTCCATGTTGAAGTCACCCATAATGATTAATTCTGAGGACATTGTAGGTAGAATCTCGCTCAAGTGGTTCAGGATTTTATGCCCCACTGAAGGAGGCCTGTAACATCCAATGATATGAAGGGGGGTTGACTGATGAAGTTGAACTTTTACAGTAACACATTCGTATTCCTTAGACAAATAGGTGGACTTGACTAGGGAAGATGTAAATTTGTCAGCAACATAAATGACTACCCCCCTCCCCGGTTTGTCTATCTGCTCTAAATACGTAATACGATGGAATATTGATCTCGTGATCCTGGTTTGCGGGCTTCAGCCATAATTCAGTAACTACCAGGATAGCTGGCTGTGTATGACAGATCCAGGACTGGATACCATCAAAATGCTTTAGCAAGCTACAAGCATTACTATGTAAGAGACCCATACTATTTAAGTTAGCCAATTCAGTAGGAGCAGAGATAGGAAGGATAGGGCCAGAGTTTAATTCAACATTACATGCACAAATAAGCAGCAAAAGAAGAAGCATTTTGATGGCATTTAGGAGTAATTTTAGGAGAAGCATTCTTCCTTTCTTGTGGGTACTGGCACCATGTTGTGACTGGGGAGTGTGAGAGCCCCAAAAGGCCCACAGAAGCAGCTAGTGACACCTTGATGGAGATGCTGCAATGGTGCATATTGCAGAGAGTAGGAATTACTTGCTCAGTGAAGCTCCAACAGCATGTAGATCGGGTGCCATGAAGCACATAATGATAAGAGTTGTCATCAAGGACAAGCAATGCAGCTGGTTCAGTGTTATCGGGACAGGGTGAGCATGCAACAGAATTTATAGAAGTTGCTGCTTTCGGACGTGCAGGACAGGATATCAGGGTAAAAAAGCATAGCTACTAGGAATCGAGGAATCAAGATTCTGCAAGACACTTTTGTTCATATCAGCTAGCTAATCCAGCAGAGGCACAGGGGTCTGGAGGGAGGGGTAGGCAGTGTCTGCAGAAAAAGTGGGCAGTGTCCAAACAGGAACACAGATGAAGAGAAGCACAGTCAACAGAAGCACAGAATAATTATGTAAAAGTTGCGGTCATACAGTATAGCTAAGTCAGAGTTAGATGCAAGTCATCAGAAAGAGGTGCAATTAAGAAGACGGTAAGAGCTTGTGAGTTAAGAAGGATACGCAGTCTCTGTAGAACTGAGAGCTATCCAGTCAAGAATACAGCAAAATGGAAGCACAGCTAACAAAACAAATTCAACCTGCAGTCCTGTAGAAGTGCTTTAGTGATAGTAGCTTACCATTAGCAGCAAAATGAGAATCCCAAGAGAAGGCAGTGGTGAATTAGGCCAGTAAGGGAAAAGGGATGAACCAAAGGAGTGGCTTAGGATTTAATAGAGGGTGGGGCACTGGAGGTGGGCGGAAAAAATACAGAGAGTGTATTAAAGCAAGAAAAAAGCCATAGGCAAGACCTAGCTCAGCTTCAGTCATCTTAAAGCGCTCGTCCAATGGCACAGCCGGGGTTTTTTGAGCGGACTAGTGAAAAGGTCTGTGTCCGTTCACAGGGCCAATCAGAGCAAAAGCCATTACCAGGGTTCAGTCCAGCGCTGAATCTGATTAGGGAGCCTATGTTGTCGGCTGCTTGGTGGTGGGGACAGTGACTGGAGAAGCGCCACGTCCCGGGGAGGCCGAGGAGCTGCTTTTGACTCTAAAGCGTCCTCCTGGAGAAGGAATCTGTGAGGTGAAGAACAGTAAAGAGGCCAGTTAAATTTAGAAACAGGCAAGCACTAATCAGTGGGCGGGGGGCAGGAAAAAAGGCACAAAATGGTGGGCAGGGTTCAAAAGGAAGGAGACAGTTAAGCAATAGGGGGTTAGAAATAAGACAATACAGGGAGAGACTAGAAGCAGGAGGGGGTTGGGGTTACCTCAGGTAGTGAGATGGGAGGTGGGGAGAAAGTGAATAGTCAAGGGGAAGGCAGTAATAGATAGAGAACTAGGGAAAGAGAAGAAGAAAGAAAGAACGAAAGGGTGTAAAGGATGCAGTGTAAAAAAAAACACAAAAATGGTTGCAGTAGTCCAGCACACAAATCTAGGACTCAACTACAGTTTAAAAAAAAGGCTGTTTCACACTGAGACTAAATGGTAATTCATGCAGCAGTAATACATGTAGCAGTAATACAGGTAGGCAGAAATATAATTTCTAGCACAGCATTTCTAGCAGCAGTCATACAGATAGTCAGCAATTACATATAGTTCAACACCAAAGGCAGTCCTAGGTAAAAATTAAAAATATCTAGATAGCCACAGTTACGTGACTATAGCTCTAGACAGAGAAAATATACAGAATGTGTATTAGAGCAAGAAAAAAGTCATAGATGGGACCTAGCTCAGCTTCAGTTGTCTTGAAACGCTCGTCCAATGATGCAGATGGGGTTTTGAGAGCGGACCAATAAGAAGGCCCATGTCTGCTCACAGGGTCGGTCAGAGTAAAAGGCAAGCAGTAACCAGGGCTCAGTCCAGCTCTGCTTCTGATTAGGGAGCCTACCTTGTGGGCTGCTTGGTGGTGGCAATGGCGGCTGGAGAAGCACCGCGTCCCAGGGAGGCTGAGGATCCACTTCTGGCTCTAAAGTACCCACCTAGGGCAGGAATCTTGTGGTCTGCTTGGTGGTGGGGATGGCGACTGGAGAAGCGCTGCATTCCAGGGAGGCTAAGGAGCCACTTCTGGCTCTAAAGTGCTCACGTGGGGCAGGAATCTTGTGGGCTGCTTGGTGGTGGGGACGGTGGCTGGAGAAGCACCATGTCCCGGGGAGGCTGAGGAGCCATTTCTGGCTCTAAAGTGCCTGCCTCGGGCAGTAATCTTGTGGGCTGCTTGTTGGTGGGGACGGTGGCTAGAGAAGCGCTGCATCCCGGGGAGGCCGAGGAGCTGCTTCTTGCTCTAAAACACCCACCCTGGGGCAGGAATCTTGTGAGCTACTTGCTGTGGGATGGTGGCTGGAGAAGCACCTGACCCAGGGGTGGCCGAGGAGCTGCTTGGTTTCAAAGCACCTGCCTGGGGCAGGAATCTTGTGGCCTGCAGTGGGGACTGCAGCTGGAGAAGCGCCGCATCCTGGGGAGGCCGAGGAGTCACGTCTGGCTCTAAAGCACCCACCAGAAGAATAACACAAATTTGCAAGTGTCAACTTGGGGAAGGCAACCTATTACATCTATTGATTTTATGTCCTCTTTATATTCAAGAAAGAAATCTGTACTTGGATAGTGTATTATCAACTTTAGACATGGAACTTAAATATCAAGTGAATGCATTATTGAAATCCAAAAATACTGAGATATTAAAAAAGTGTTGCATTGTTCTGTAAGAAGACAGAACATAAGAAACTGCATATTGTAAATAAGGAATAGGTTACTATAAGGGTGACTGATTATATTTGTTACTAAGTCTTAGCTGTAGAGACGGCATACGGTCAATTCGTGGCCGTCTTTTTTGCCGCGGACAATATGTTGCGGTCCATTTGTCAAATTTTTTTTTGTAGCCGTAACACCCAGTCGCGGTCATAATGTTGCCAGTGCTGCTGGCGACATTAAGACTGCTGCCTCTGTAATACCGTTATCGAGTCTCCCCAAAAAAATAGCAGCTTAGAAGGCACAATACGTTAGATAGGACATGCGTTTCGGTTTAGCTCAGGGCCTCTCTAAATGGTGAGAGACTAATAACCCTGTGAGACAAACAGTGACTCAAGCTGCGGGTTAAGCCTACTTTAAAATGCTGCAGATAGTTGCTAGCAAATAGTAATCCTTCCCAATAAATAGTATGGCACATACACCTAGAATTACAAGTGGCATCTTTCTGTCGTGGTAACGTGTTGGTAAAGAACTCCCAACTCTGTAAGCTGCACTGCATACTTTATAATGTTGTAGAGAGTTACTAGCACTACTAGCCCTTCCCATTCATATTATGGCATATAGAACTAGAATTACAAGTGGGATCCTTCTCCTGCGGTAACATGTTGAAAACAAAATTACAACTTTGTGAACAGAACAGCTGCCTAGACTGAGATCAGATCTATATTTTTTCATGTAACAAAGTAAACGTCACAGTCAAAATACCAAGCTGATTTATCAAACAAGTGTTCGTCGCGACTTTCTGTCTGGCAACCAACGTTCAAAGCGGCAAGTTGTACCATTATCTTTTGTCCACTCGGTATTTTGACCACGACTAAATGACCGCGACGTTTAGTCCGGGGACTTTCAGTCCGTACACGGTAGAGACTTGTGCAATAGTTTAATTATAAACATCTGAACGAGTTTACTGGGGAAAAAAACAATTTAATTGTACTACTCAATTTCCTTGTATATTTATTGGGAATTGTACCTCTATGTATTTTAACAATGTAGAATGTTACATGTATATTTATGTATGCTAAAATGTATTGTGCAATATTTTGTAATGACAATTATGTCTTGTCAATCAATAAACTGAACTGAAGATCATGTGCAATAGTTGTCTAAAGTAAAACAGACAGCACCGTTCAAAAAATGTTGCTCTGAAAAATATATGCATTTCAGGTTTTGTAACAAGGTTGACAAAATTGTATTTTATAATGCCTTGTGGTGTGGTCCATTTCTCAAGGGTTGCTGGATATTGAGTCAGCATGCCTCCAGGCTGCTGAATCCATTTGGAGTGCTACTCTACTGTGCCTGTTAGGAAGTTGTGCAGTACTGCTAGTATTATAATGCTGGTAACTTCACTGCTATTTGTCAGTGTCTGCTTTACAATATGTTTTAATAGGGTCCTTATATGTGTCAATTCCTACTAGGGGTGGAAGTGCTGGCTCTGGTAAAATTACCTTTTTAATTTAGAGTAGAACATAGATGAGACTGAATCATATGTACATCAAAATAGCCTAACAGGGAGAGCACATTGTGCTGGCTAAATTAGAAACTCCTAGTAAGTTTTCAAAACAGCATTATCTCTCCAACCCCCATTGACAATGAGAAGGAATAATTGTTTTAAAGTGCCTTTCTTAGAAATCACTTCAATTGAATGATAGGTATGAATGATCTCAGCCTTTCACCACATCAGCAACATATTCAGTGTGCAAACCTCACAACAGTGTGCGATAACCCGGCCGGCCCGGTGACATTGACGGTTGAGGTGCTGGACACCACACCACACCACACCACACCACACCACACCACACCACACCGGTGACCCATGTTCAGAAATGAGCACAGGTTGCCAGGGGTTGGCCTAAGAGGAGAGGAGAGGATCAAGCGTCCAGAGGACAGCTCTCCTCTCCTGAAGAGGGTGGGTTCATGAAGCCCTGGCAACAGTGACTCCCAGTGGAGACTGGGAGTGCATCAGCTGGGGGTTGCACATGCAAGGGGTGGAGGCAACAGTCCCTGAGTGGAGTGTGGGAGCTCGCTCAGCTCACACTGAATGTCATTGCACATCCGCACCTCTGAGGGATCATCACGTACAAGGGAAAAACTCTGGCTCCTGCTGGAGACAACGGCATGCCAGCCCCATGCCCACTGTCATACCCCACCTCCTTTGGTCCAGATATTCCCCCAGCCTGCACCTGACCACAAAATATGGATGAATGCAGTGCCCAGGTAAGTGGAGGGTGGCCCCACACTGGGGGCACATGGTGGATCAGGGTGCCAGGTTGCGGTACCGGAAGGACCTGAAGCGGGGGGGTATCAGGTCAGGCAGAACAAGCTGGGGATGCCTGAGGGATGCCTCAGGACCAGTGATTGGAGGGAAATAAAGTGAAAAAAAAAGTGTGCTATGACCCAGCATCCAGTAACCCTGGAAAAAAGGATCACAACAAAAAGTCATATAAACAAAATATTGTCAACTTTGTTACAAAACCTGAAACACACACAGTTTTTAAAGCAATGTTTACTGACTGGTGCTGCCTGTTTTACTTGTGAAAACCCATTGCACATGATCTTTTCAACTTTGGAGAAACAGGTCCTATAAGCTTGCTGACTGGGAATGCTAGACTGTGAGTTCCTGAGATGACATCATCAGCAGTTCTTCACCGATATAGGCTGTTTTGAGCAGGTAGTAAAATCAGGGTTACAAAATAGCTCATAACTTTAAAATATAGTAATGCAGAAATCTAGTTCTTGTTATGAGATTTATTGGGGGTATGGTTATTCTAATTCTGCAATGCAGCTCTTTTGGCAAGATGGTGTCAATTGCTCTTTGAGCATTAATGCATGACTAGGTATGTTTTATTGTGGGATTAAACACAATTTATATAGTGAGGCATGAGGCAGGACTGAGTGCCATAAACCACACAAGAAGGGGGTAAATCCAACAACATATGCCTGGGAGTGCATTATTGCAATTATAAAATGAACCCAAAGAAAAAAGATGAAAAACTCTAAGTAGCTTAAAACTAACAGCTGGAATTTTTTCCCGTGTGTACATTGTAAGATTTATAAATATCAAGACTGACCAATCAGATGGCAGAATTAAATTTTTTTTTTTATATTGTGGGCCCCTGTTTAGAAGTATGCTGCATGTGTGCATGCAGATTGCAGTATCTCTTATGGCTGTAAGAGTGTCTTCTCACATGTTCTTATGGGTGCCTATGCCCCAATGTGGGCCAGGTATGCACAATAGCCATGTAGCTGGTCCACGCACATCCACTTCCCACAGATAGGCATGCAAAGCATGACATGCGCTACTACCAGCCATCATGGCCACCACAGGCTGTGTGTCCATGATGCCCCTCCCTCCAGCATGTTGGTGCTCAGGGGAGCGGATAAGTGGATACAAGCGGGCATTCAACTGGATGGCCATCCTAGTCCTTAAGTGGATTCCCTTCTCCTTGCAAAGCAGGGGATAGTGGGACACTATGCATCCTGGCCTGTGTGCAAAAGTGGCCAAGTGTCCCAATGGCTTCCACAGTCCTCTCTGCCTGACCAGAGGGCTGGGGTGGCATTACAGAGGGGTCAGCTGTCCTGCCACAGCCACTGAGTGTGGTTTGTGGGGGGTGTTGAGTTGCTATGGTAGGGTCCCTGCCCACGTAGCCTGTGTACCCCTCTCCCAGCCCTCTGCTCATTGTCTGTAGGACCCCTGATGCATGGCTGACAGACTTAGGGTAGCCTACATGTTTTTTTATTTTATTTTATTGAAATCTAGGATTACAAATACCTTTGAGCAGGAACTGCTCATTTACAAAGGTTCCACGCCGAGGAAATGGTAGGTAAACATACATACAAAGGTCAACTGGATTATACATAATTATATAGTAAAAAAAAAAAAAAAAAAGAAGAAAAAAAAGAACAAGAGGCTGAGGCATAGTTAATTACTGTACCTCAAAATGTGCAAGGGCAAACTTAGAGATAAACTTAGAAATAAACTTAGAAATAAGTGCTGTTGGCGTGTGGATAGGGAATTGAAGTGCTGAGCAGGAAGGCCATTGTCATAGGGTAAGGGGCGAATGGTAAGAGTACTCCAGGGGAAGGAAGGGGAGGGATAATTGTCAGTAAGTGCCAAGGAGCGGGGTGAGGAAGGGGAGTGGGGCAGGGGGTGTGCAGGGGGACACAGGAGAGGGAGGGCATGGCAAGAGGGGTAGCAGACCTGCCTAAGGCAGAGGCAGTGAGCGCAGGGCCCCAGGTTAGGTGAAGCAGTCAAAATGACTAGTAGAGCTGAGATGGAGTCAGAGTTGTCTTTTAAATGGGCCAAGGGCAGCAGCTGTAAGAGTTTCTTTGTTGAGTGTATTGTACCACTGTGGAGTTCTGTGAGCAAAAGCCCTCTGTCCCATAGTAGTCTGGCATCTGGGGACAAGAAGGTTTGTTGTTGTGAACTTCTAGTTTGCTGGGTGCTGTAGTGGTCAATGAGGAGCTTTTCAATGCCTGGGGGCATGACCCCGAGGAGGACTTTTCTGGCTAAGAGGCAGGTTTGATACTGAATCCGGCTGACGAGAGGAAGCCATCCTGCCCGAACATACAGATCACAAGTGTGAGTGAGTCAGTCAGCCACCATTAGAAGCCTGCATGCTTTGTTGAGTGCAATCGTAATTCTGCGGAGGGCAGTGGCAGAGACGGAGCCATAGATTGCTAGCTCATAATCAAGGATGGAGGCGACAGAGCTGTTAATAGCCAACTGGAGTGTGTCCAGATTCATGCAGCGTTTGTGCCTGTAAAGCAGGCCTATACGACTATTGGCGGCTTTGGCAACAGAATCAATGTGCCGATGGTAGGAGAGGGAACTGTCTAGTGTAACGCCTAGGTATTTAAATTCAGGAACATGTTCAAGTATGGCCTCTGTTTGGTTTTTGATGGTGAGGTCATGGGATTTGTACTTGCTCCTGGCATTGTAGAAAGACATCACCTTTGTTTTGCTGTAGTTCAGGACCAGTTTGTGTATCTTGAACCATTCTTTGATGTGTATGAAGTCAAGCTGTAGTTGTTTCTGAAGGAGCATTACGTCTTGGTGTCTGGTGAACAAGACTGCGTCATCAGCATAGAGTAGTAACTTCTGTTGGCAGACACTGGGGAGGTCGTTCAGAAAAAGGCTGAAGAGTAGTGGTCCCAGGATGGACCCCTGTGGGACCCCCGAAAGGACCGGTTTATCTTCTGAGGTGACACCTGCAATCCTGACCCGCTGGACCCTCTCCCCAAGGTAACTTGAAAACCAGAGCAGTGCTTCTTTGGAGATCCCAATGCTTGAGAGTTGCTTGAGTAGGAGTGGGTGGTTGACAGTATCAAAGGCTTTCATAAGGTCGATGAATACTGCCCCCACGCAATTTCCTTGGTCGAGAGTGGTATGGATGAATTCCATGAATCCTAATAGTGCAGTGGTGGTGCTGTGGCCTTTTCGAAAGCCATGTTGCTCAGGACATTGGATGTTATATTTTTCCAGGTACTCAACTAGCTGGTCTGAGGCAATGCATTCCAGGGCCTTTGACAAAGGGGAGAGGATGGAGAGAGGTCTGTAGTTGGAGTGTAGTGACTTGTCTCCACTTTTGTGTATTGGTGTGATGGTCTCCTGCTTCCAGTAAGATGGGAACTGGGACATTCTTAGTGATAGGTTGAAGATCATTGTCAGAGGTGCAAGGATTTCTTTAAGGACCAGAGCTAACACCTTCAGGTCAAGGGAGTCGCCACTGTAGCCTGCGTTGTGGATGGCCTTCTGAATATAGGTTCTGGCTAAGTGCACTGGGATCTCCTTGAAGTAGAATCGTGGGGCAGGGTGTAGGAGAGAAGCAGTGTCAGGGGGGTTACTACCATAGAGAGCATCAAAGAAATTAGATGGGAGGACAATATCCAAGTTGGAGAATGCATTGTTGAAGGTATTGGTGATTGTGTAAAGGTCAGATGTTGGTGTTCCATTTATATTGAGCATGGTGGGTGGTGACTTAGGATCCTTGCCTGTAAGGTCTTTTAAGTTACTCCAGAATTTTTTCCCATCACCCCAGGAGTGGGAGAGAGCCTCCTTGAAATATTTGCTTTTGGAACTCCGAATTGCCTGTGTGCACTCGTTTCTGGCAGTTTTATATTTATGAATATCCCCAGGTGTGGAAGTTGCTCGGGCACAGTGCCAGAGATGGTCTCTTTGTTTGAGTAAAGTGATTAGTTTGGGGGTTATCCAAGGGTTAGCTCTTCCCCTGACCTTCGTCTTTTTGAGAGGTGCAAAGATATTGCAGGCCACAGTGAAGTGCTCAATGAAAAGGTCCAAGGCTTGGTTAACATCTTTGGAGGTGCCGATTGGCAACCAGTCTGTGTGGCCACAGATATGCTGAACCAAGGCTTTGCACATAGTATTGCATAGGGGACATGGTGAGAGAACCGTGAATCAAATGTGAGTAGTTCTGGTGCCCTAAACATGTAAGCAGTGACAGTCTTATAGCCATCAGAGATGCTTCAATCGACATTTAGAATATATTACAAATTATCAAGATATGTTCAATGCCGTACAATGCTCCCTCTTTTATCTGCCACCTTTGGTTCAGCCACAATTTTATCAGAGTAAAGGGAGTAGAGATAATAGAGTGCAAGATTTCTGTACAAGTGCCGTATGTTAATAAGCTGATACACTATATCCAAGTGTCAAATGTATTTATTTGCTAAAATGAATCAAAATATATTAAAATATATAGTATGTTATGTATTGCACTTTAATACTGCCCAGAACTGTACTTTAATAATAAAATAATCTTACATAACTTCAAAATAGTCTGTGATATTCTTTTGTTTTGCTGATATATTGGTAATTTTCTTAATTTTCTGTTCCAGCTGCATACACATTTTAATGTCATTTTCTTTAGTTAACGTGCTTCACTTTAACAAATCTCCACCATGTTTGTACAGCCTGCCTGGTGTTTACTTTTGTTGGTGGAGCTATAAGCTCAGAGTGTTCATCTTCTAACTTGTCTTCTATATCTGAAGTGAACTGTGCTTGACCAATTTCACCCATCACTGTTTGTATGATGTCCTCATCAGTGCTGTTATTGAACAGCTCACATTCACAACAGGCTATATTATTTCTCATTTTGAACCTCTGTAACCACCCATTAGAACACTCCCAAATACATAGCTTTCTGTTTAAAGAGCTGGTGACACGTTCAGGACAACTTTAACAAAACATAATATTTAGGTACTGTCCAACTTGTATTTCCCATTAGTTCAGTATTCCTCTTCCCCATTATTTAGTTGTGAGGTGATCTGCATGAAAACAGGATCTTTGCTCCTGAAGAGGTAATCTATTCCTGTTGCTTTCTCCCTACTTGAAGTCATAGGGCACCACTTGTAACCTCACAGTTACTCCCATGGCAACAGAATGGTGATGTCACAACAGAGGATTATGACTTGAAGCAGGGAGTAAGCCACAGAGGCAGATGAACTCTAAGGGACAACAATCATGTATTCATACTCATTTCTTTAGCAATAAATTATGGGGAGGAGAAATATGTAAAATATAAATAGAATGCAAGCAGAATTGTACCTAATTATTATGTAATTTAAAGTTTACTTTGAGGTATCATTAGCTTTTTAAGGATTTCACTGGTGACAGGAACACTTTAGGCTCAAGTGAGTAGTGATCATAACTGCGTCCTCTTTAACATAAACACACATATTCCTCTCACTAAGGGATGTAAGGAAATTTACCTCTTTAATACCACAAGTAAAGAACTTATTAGCACTGAGCTGCAGAAGATACCGTGGGATAAGACATCTGAGGATCTATCAATAAATGAAATGTGGGAAATATTCAAACAACATATTGCAAATGCATCAAGAAAAATGACAAATGCATCAAGAAAAAAAGCAAATATAATAACAGGGGAATGAAACCAAAGTGGCTCACTAACAAAATAAAGAAATCATTAAAAAGAAAACAAAAACTATATGAAATATATAAAAAAGAAAGGCCAATGGAAACTTGGGAGAACTTCAAGACAATACAAAAACAGTGTAAAAACCTAATAAAGAAGAATAAACAAAAAATGGAAAAAAAACTTGCAGGAGGGTCAAGAAAAGATAATATGCAATAGTTCTGTAGTTATACAAATTCACTTAGGAAAACCAATAAAGGGCTATGCACCGTTGCCGTAGATGACAAAATGGAAAATGACCTTACAAACATGGCAAGAATTTTTAATTCTTATTGTGGAAGAGTGTTTTTGCAAAAAACTATAGCAAACCACCTACCAAGGGCAAATACTAAATTACCTATACAGATAATGGAAAATGTTATAGGTGGAAAGATAAGTAGACTCAAAAATACATTCTCTGCTGGACCAGATAACATCTCAAACACTATATTAAAGTTGTTACCCCCATAAATAACCAAACTATTAAAACAAATATTCATAAAATCATTCCAGGAAAGTGAGGTGCCACAGGATTGGTTGGCTGCAAATGTGGTGCCTATTCATAACAAGCATTTGTCAATGCCAAATGTTGTCTTGCTAGTGTTGGAACTGGTACTGCAGGAGTTAGAGAGATGCATAATAGGAATGGCAGTGAAGTATGGAACTGACGTCAACCCCACCCCACCCTGCAGAGACTGACAGGCATTGGGGTGTGCCTTTGGGTCATTGACCATAACGTTCATGCCATTTCACCTCACCCTACCCTGCAGACACCAAGTGTCGAGGTGTGCCTTGAGGTGTTCAGTCTTTATACTCACCCCATTCCATAAGGAAAATGCTGAAATGGGTGCAGTATAGGAGAATGGGGTGAACTTTGGGGCCAAAGAGCCCAAGGCACACCTCGGTGCCTGTCACTGGTTGCAGGGTGGGGGTGGGGGTGGATTGGCATGAGCATTACTGTCAAAAATCCCAAGGCACACCCCGACACCTGTCAGTCCCTACAGGATAGGGCGTTATGGTGGGAAACCCCAATGCTCTGGGCGTTTCTTGGTATTTTCACTCCAAGTTTTCACCATGGGCTTTTTGTGACCCCACTGCATGAACAGTGACAGTATCAGTTCTTTAGCTGAAAGGTGATTTTGCACAGTGACTGCGCCATTTGGCGCCACAGGTGCAAAAACACATTTTGAACAGGATGTGTAAAATGACAGCTGTACTGTTCATGAGGAGGTGTAAAAAAATGGTAATGTTGAAAATCTGGAGTGAAAATATAAAATATTGGTGAAGTCACGAGTGTGCATAGAAACTGCGCAACGCACACCCAAAATGCAATTATTTGGGGAATTTCTTACACCACATTTTCAACATAGGCATTTTGGGAGTGCCACTCATGAACAGTGGCACTGTGATTTTCTTAATCTGTCCTGAAAGTTGTTTCCACACAGCGACCGCACCCATTGTGTGCCACAGGTCCGAAAACATGTTTCAAGCAGGATGTGAAAAATGACAACTGTACTGTTCGTATGGTGGTGCGCAAAAATAACAATGTTAAAAATATGGAGTAAAAATATAAAAAATTGGCAAAGTTACGAGTGTGTGTAGAAACTGCGCAACACACGCTGGTAAAGTAGTCATTTTTGGGAATTTTTCACCAAATTTGCAACATGGGCTTTTTGGGACCTCTCCTTATGAACACTGTCACTGTGATTTTCTTACTCCATCCTGAATGTTGATTTCGCACAGTGACAGCGCCATTGTGTGCCAGATGTGTGAAAACATATTTTGGGTCAGATGTAAAATATGACAGCTGTATTGATCATAAGGAGGTGTGGAAAAATGGCAATGTTGAAAATCTGGAGTGAAAATATTAATAATTCTCAAAGGTACGAGCGTGCATGGGAACTGTGCAATGCACGCTTGAAACACAGTCATTTTTTGGAATTTTTTCACCAAATTTTCAACATAGGCTTTTTGGGAGCCCACCTCATGAACTGTGACACTGTCATTTCATTAATCAGTCCCAAAAGGTGATGCCGTGCAGTGACTGTGAAGTCACATTTCGGGACCGAATAATGAAATGACAGTGACTGAGTTCATGAAGTGGGGTCCAAAGAACCCCATGTTGAAAATTTGGGACCAAAACTCCAAAAAATGGCCACGATATCACTCTAAATTGAACCCCCCCCCCCAATTATGCCATTATAAGCTTACCAGCATTTCTTCAGTTCGCAGTCGGCTTTGAAGCATGCAGACGTGTTCCTGGTCCACCGAAGATCGTCACACTGGACTCCGGAGGTACATATGGGGTGAGTGGGGGTGTGGGAAGATGGGGTGCGCAGAGGGTTGATGCAGGTTGGGGAAGGGGACCCGATGGTGAGGGACCATTTCCTTTGTTTCAGGTAAAAAAAAAAAAGGACATCGCAGGAAGGTTTTTTTCTGGCAGGTTTGCTTTGCACACACTGTGGTGGGCTCCCAGTGTGCCACCTGTGTTTTTGGGGAGAGGGGACTGAAGCTGGTGGGGACTGGGCCCCCGTCAGCAAGGAAAGCTGTTTGGGGGGCATGATGCTGAGGGGGATTGGGCATCCCCTCGGTAGATACATTCAAACAAGGAGGACATTGTACTGACTGGGATTGGGCTCCCCCATTGGCAAATGAACTGGGGAGGGGGCATGCTGACAGGAAGATTGGGCACCCCCAACATTGGCTTTTATGGGGACTGTGAGAGGCGGATGGCGATAGCTTCTGCCATGTTTACTGAAATGTTACAACAGGCAAGGCACGCCCTGCAATGACGGGTCACTCCCTAATTGCAGCTGCAAATTTGTTTCAAGTCGGTGGCATGCTTTTCAACTGTTGTCATAGACAGCATGCTGTTTAATTCATGCCACAGAGCCCAGCCTGAAAAAGCAGTGGTGCCACTGGCCACAACATGACCACACCTCCGAAACCTGCTATTCCAAGCTACCACAATATGTTGCTTGCACATGAGTAAGACGACATAAAAAGGGGGATAGAGCTGATCACACAAATTACCGACCAATCAGCCTAATGTCTGTTCCTGGGAAATTATTAGAGTATAATAAAAGATGAAATAAACTCTCATCTCATAAAAAGTGGGCAATTGGACTATGAGCACCACGGGTTTCAGGCAGGGGGATCATGCATTACAAACCTGTTGTGCTTTTATGAAAAGATATCCTCTGCACTGGATGGGGGAAAAGCAGTAGACTGCATATATTTGAACTTCACCAAGGCCTTTGATAAGGTCCCCCATAGTGAAATTATTAATAGCATAATGGATATAGGACTGGATATTGGAATAGTGGGGTGGATAAACACTTTGCTGACAGATAGGACTCAGCGGGTGTGTATAAATGGATATTATTCCCCTCCTATATCAGTGACAAGTGGGGTGCCGCAGGCTCAGTTCTGGGTCTGGTTTTGTTTAGGGTGTTTATATCTACTGTTGGGGAAAGACACAACATGCTGGTTAAGTAAATACACAGATGACACAAAACTCAGAGGGACCACAGCCCAGGAGGAGGATATTGCTTCCATACAGAAAGATCTAGATAAAATAAGTGACTGGGCCACAAAAAAGGGGATTAGTTTTAACATAGATAAATGTTGTGTCATACATTTGAATAAGTGGAACAAAATGGTAAACTATTTCCTAAATGGACAAAACTTAAGGCACTCGGAAGAGGAGAAAGATTTGGGCATAATCACTGGTGACAAACTAACATATGAAACCAAGTGCAAGAAACAAGTTAGTAAAGTAAATAACTTATTATGGGCCACAAAAAGAAATTTTAAGAGTAGAAACTGGAAGGTGATCATGCCACTCTATAGGGCATATGTTAGACCATTGCTGGACTATGGTAGCCTTGTATGGGGCCCAATATCCAGAGGGGAGTGGACAGACTGGCGATGGTGTAGAGGTGGGCTACAAATATGATATATGATTTAAGGGACAAAATGTACTGGGAAAGGCTCCAGGAATTAAACCTTACGTCCTTAGAAACAAGGAGGATAAGGGGTGACATCATGCTGAGTTGTGACATCATGCAAGATGAGTACCTAATCAATAAATTACAATTAGAATTCAAACATAGCACTGTATGGACCAGGGGGTACCCTTTGCAGCTACAACCTAGGAAATTTAACACAAATAAAAGGTGTGCCTTTTTCACGCAGAGAGTGGTGTCCCCCTGGAATGGTTTACAGTTTAAGCAGCAGTTAGATAAATATATACTGGATGGTAGAACTCTACAGTATTATGTGTAACCAGACATGAGCTTACAAATGGGCTTACTGCCCCTTCACCTCCTAAATTCCTTAGTATGAACCTCAGTATTTGAACACCACAGAAATAAGGCTTCTTCTAGATCAGCATGATTTAGCTGCCTGTTAGTCCTCTGTGGAGAATCACATTTGCCTGCCTTGGTCCATACCTTCTTTTTTGCCACAATATCCCCAGCGGCCCTGCATACTAAGCAACAATGTGACAGAGCAGGCAAATAGTTTGCTATATCCTGCTGGCTTGAGTTAGGATAATGGATGCCAACTTGCTTCTGAAAGCACCATGCAGTGTTTTAACAGAGCTACAGCAAGCCAACCACTAAAGCACCAGCATAACTGCTGGCTTTGACAAGTCTTTCAGCTCTGGACAGCCAATGATAGCATCCAACTGTCACTGATAATGGAGCCACAACAAGCTGATCACAGGAGCAATAGCATGCCTGCAGGCACCAATGATTCTTTCAGCACTGCACAGAAAAGAAAGAAGAACCAGCACAATAGAAGCTGTCACCAAAAAGCAGAGTACAGTGCCCCAGCAGTATGCTAGCAGCCAGCAGCCACTGTCGGAAATAGGAGTCAGCATGAGAGATTTGTCACCAAGGTCACAAAAATTACAATTACCTAACTGGTAATTAGGTACTGGTGGTACCTGTAACATGGTGCCCCCCCCCCCCACCAAACCATATCCTAGGATGGCAGCTTACTTTGTACAGTAATAAGGTGTACTGTACCTGTAACTTGGCAACCACCTACTTGCCAAACACTACTGCCAGCAAATGCCATCACCAGACTGGTGGATAAATGAGGGAGAATAACAAGGCTTTTCAGTGGTACTGGGGTCCTCCTGAGGATTTTACCTACCCATATGTACCCACTGGTTGTAAATTTAATTTTTTAAGTGTAGTCAAGTGAAGCCTAATATCCCTGCACTATTACACTTGTCACTTAATAACTTTCCCCGTGCCCTCCGCAATACGCCTCTAGCTACTTCTGTTCGGGTCCACAAATAGCTTTGTTCCATGCTCCGCCTTGATTCCAATAAAGATATTTCCCAACCCATGTTGGGCAATCCAAACTTAAAGATAGCTTGTCAGGTTATTATTTCAGTTTTTTAGCCACATTTTGAGATTGTCTGTTGTGCGACTTATACACAACGGGTAGTTTTTTAATTTTTGGAGTTTCAAAGTATATATAATGTTCCCACTAAGAATTGTTAAGCAATGAGCCGCGACAGGGTGTGGGTTATTGGGTGTTATCACATCTTGTGGTGTGTCATTTATATGCAGCTGAGTGACTTAATTACACAAGAAGTGGGTAAATCCCCCAGCAACCGACATCCTGGAGTGCCTTATTCCGATTATACAATGGACCCATGAGTAAAATAAATTTGAAATGCGTTTAAGTATGTTTTTTATAAATGCCATTTCTCAGCCGTGGGTTATTACAGGATATACCACGGTCATGTGATGTGTTTTGACCAATGAGGTTACAGGATTTTCATACACCATTGTATAATTTTAAATATTTACAGCTTTCCCATTCTTTTTCCTTTTTTTTGTAGTTAATCTTTTTATTGAGAATTATAAAGTATTCAGCAAGATAACATATGTCTTCCAAATACATAAACACATATAAGCATACAGAAAAGAGGAATAACAGCTTGTGATCACAAACATTGTAGTGTATTTGACATGGAATCTTGTACTATAAGTACTGAATGAAATGTTACAAACCCTTGAATTAAAGGAGGAACACAAATTATTCATATTAGAGGGGTAGTATAAATATACAATACAATGAAGATGTGTAAGGTCATATTTGTATGATAACGTAATGGAAAATGTATTACAATGCAAAGAGTCATATGTGAGCCAGGAAGACTTAGAAATACTTGAGTGTTACAGGAATAAAACAATTAATAGAGAAAAAAGAGAAGAAAGGAAATTAGAGATGAAAGTGAGAAGAAGAGGGAAGAGGAAAGAGCTTTCCCATTCTTTATACCAGTATTTTGGGCCTGGGCCATGGTCTAATGCTCATAGCCAGAAACTATTAACTTTATCCCCTAGAACACTTTCTCCTCACTCTATTTCTTTTTTCTAGTGTCAGCTTTATGACTTACTCTCTATTAAAGATGTGGGGGACTTTGAGTTATTGGGGAAGGAGTATTCCCGCATCTGTTAGTACCTATGACTGGCCCTGTAATTCGGGGGATGTGTATACGTTTCTTAAGTGGGACAGATATAGCTATATGCAGTTTCAGCTGCTACATAATCTTTATTATACACCTGTTAATTTAAAATGGGGAGGGCACCTTCCGGTTCTTTGTTACATATTACGTGGGAGTGTGCAAAGGTAATACCTTTTTGGGACCTCATATGTCACCACCTTGATCCTTTCTTGGGGTCAGCACAAGCATTCCCCGAGATCTACCTTTTGGGAGTGCTTAGAGATAAGCTGTTAGGATGACAACAATACAATATGGCCTTGATATCTGCGTGCGCTAAAAAGTTATTTTGTGTCATTGGTGCGATCAGGGCACCCCTACTTATCTGGAGTGGTATAAAGAAATTTTGTTTGCTCTTTAAGCTGAAACAATGATTGCAAGTGTGGCAGATCATCTAGTTACCTTTAACAGGATCTGGGAACCTTTGTACGTGTTACTATTATTACATGTTTGATTAGGAGTCTACTTTTAACCCCTTCCCCTCCTTTTTGAATGGCTTTTTGTATCGTTTGCATGTATGGGGTCCCTTGTTTTGTTTTTGTCTTTTGAAATTATATTTTCATTGTTCTTCCTCTATTAAGCCTCCTGTTGGGATAAATATATGTTTCTCACTCTACAGTTATTGTGGTGGTGGTGAGGGGGAGGTTTTTCCTTTTTTTAAGGTTGCAGGATTGACTGTTGCTCTTCAATTGTAAATTTTATTTTCTTATTTTGATAGTTGTTTAACTGTTTATTGGTTTGTCTTGTGTGATAGTGTTGTATTTTTCTACTTTTAAAATTTGAATAAAGTATATTCAATTTGAGAGTAATGAGGCTCCTAACACTGTCAGTGACAGTGATTCCGTAGGTGGCACACTTGCCTCTGGGACCAGAAGACTGGAAGGTTGTGGGTTCTAGCCTCACACAAGGTATTTGGAGTAGTATCGATAACTGACATTGTAGTACAGTATGGGGGGGGGGCTGCATTGTTGAGGTGCTGTCCTTCAGATGAGACATTATGCCAAGCTTCCTTCTGCCCATTTCTAGTCACTGTCCAGGTAGAAGTTAAAGATCCCATGAAACTTATCAAACACAATAAAGGGAGTTTCCCCCAGTGTCATTGCCAACATTTCCCCATCAATAAAACACGTCCATATAACCCATCCATTAGGATATACACGTGCAAAGACATACCTGGAAACAAGCTATTGCAGCTTACTGTGCCTTTCCTGATTGAACATTACAAATAAATAAAGCACTAAGAATGCACCTGCAATGCCTGGTGGGGATGGTGGATATTTAGGGTGGTGGTAGAATGAGGGAATTTACATAAGGGTGAACTGGAACATCGAGGTTAGTTGGTGGATAGTGAGGGTGGTGGATAAATCTGGAGTGGATTGATGAGGGAGCACTATACAAACAGTTAAAACACCAATTTAAAAAAAAAAAAAGAAAGAAAGAAATGGACACTCTTGTTGTAAGAGTGGAACACTGTACTTTTCCCAAACACTGCACAAGAGACCTTATTATTGTTCTGAAAGCTCTTCACATGCAGGGAAATTGTCAGTTCTGACTGGCTGACACAGGGCTAATGATTTACAATTTCTGATGCAAATGGTGTCTTGCTGTTTCCCACAGAACACTGTGATCATGAGAACTCAAAACCGACGTAGTAGCAGTAGCGAAACACAAGGTAGTAGTATATTTCAGCTTTATTTTTTGAAGTATTTTGTTCAAAGAGTCTTTAATTGTGAAAATAACACAAAATACATTTTATGTTGCAAATGATCTTTATATCTGATGTGTGCTTGTTCCAGTGCACACTGCATTTTGTACTGTGTTTCTGTAGTCCTACTGTACTGTTTTTTGTGTAACATTGGTTTATCATAATTTGTGCGGTTACTATTTTCATACTGGTTGCCTGGTCCTCCAGGTTCCTCCTGTTACATGCCTTCTTGTGCTCTCCCAGTCTACACCCGTAAATAGGTGTTCAATTGCCTAATGTATCTAATCAGTAAATAAAAAAAACAAATTCATCAATCAATGCCTATTTTTGATTAATACCTTATAATTACTTGCCAGCATTTTTAATAGCTTAATAAGTGTAATGTAAAAATAGTGTAGCACTCACCACCACCACCACTAAGGGAGTCAAAACAAAAGCCCGCTGCTTAAGTCATTTATTAGCAGCCCCTGCCAAAAGCAGAGCAGTGCTGCAACATGGAGTTCTTGCGAATCGCCCAGACCCAACCAGGCTTCTTCAGAGAATCTCTCTGTCACCAAAACCTCAAGATGGGTATTATAGCTGAGAAATACCCAGTCCTCTATTTGTTTGTGTTTTTGTAATATATGGATCTAAGAAGGTTTCACTTTGTTACTTTATAGTAAAAATGATTGTATTCACCAGTAGGTTAGCCAATGATTCAGGGCTGGAAAATGAAATTCTAAATATTGCTGAAATAGACCCCCTCTCCATAAACTTCTTTTTATTTAATTTAAAACATTTATTTTTTATGCAGAGGTCAGGAAAGAGGGAGAGAGAGTGATCAAGATGTGAGCAGCGAGGGCTACGAGAGAGAGAGTGAAGAGCAAGTGACAAAACACCTTCCATGAGCTTCTCTCTCTTTTTTTTATTTAAAATGTGTATATGTTTTTTCTGCAGGAGATGGAGAGAGAGAGAGAGAGAGAGAGAGAAGTGTGAGCGAGACAGAGGTTGGAGGATTTCTGAGTCAGTGGTGAGCTGGCTTTTACTGTACGTGACAGTTACAGTAAAAGCTGGCTTGTGCTTAACTGACAGGCTGTGCACAGCACGAGGAAATGGTCTTTCTCATAATACCATGATTCAGAATTCAGAATGATAGTATTATGAGAGAAATGATAATATTACAAAACGTCGTAATACTACCGTTGAGCTCTAATGATGGTATTACGGCAGTTTTTTTGTATGGGTTTCGATGCTATTATTAACGTTACCCTCATATTACATTCTGATTACACACACCTACCCATGTGTTACTCTCTATTTGTTACACTTAACAAAAGTTTTCATATGAGCTTGTGAGACCCTACAGTAGGTCCCTTATTCAGGTATGCTCGAGTTGACCCTGACTAATGCTGGAAGGCAGTCTAACCTAGAGGCTAGAGCATTGAGCTGTTGAATGTGGAAAACCCAGTAGACTTGGATTTGAACCCTACAACCTCCACTTGCATACTGTGTATGACCCTGTGCTCTGAGACACATCTGGGAATGAGCTTTTGCTCACTGTGCCTTTCATTGCCAAAAATTTTAACCCATAACAAAGCACCTAAGACCTTTCCTTTTCACTGGATTGCTGTAAGGTGATTTCTGCCTGATGCATATGGTGTTCCAGCCTTGTTTGTCTTCACATCACCACAGCAGTAGATAGGGACATGAATAAAATTCAAAGGAAAAAAAACTAATTGTAATAGATAAAATAGGCTTTTTAGGAGATCAAGGAAACATTTTAGGAAAGACACATTCCAACCTCATACTCAGTTTGTTATTAAAGCTAGGTTTTGCCTGTACAGAAAAAACATCCTTGGCCCTCAAATAAGACAATGACGTAATAGTGCTGATGCTAGTGGAAAAGGAAGCAGTTACTATGCATACTAGCAAACTCAGGATTAGCTCAGAAATAGGATTCATCTATTTTACATCAAACGTATTGATTGTTATAGCTATGAAGGAAGAGTAAGTTTCTGAGCTGGAAGAAAGCCTTGCTCCAAACTCCACCGGATCTCTGAAAGCACACATCTGTAATTATAAAGCACGGGTAACAAGTAAAACATTAAATCCCAGAGGAGCAGACTCCAGTCCCTCTAGCCAGCTGCCTTAGAAAGACTTATACAATAGGGCTATTTTGCACCTGTCAGTCTTCTTTTCTTCTAACTTGCATCTGCTTAGTCAGTCCAGACCTGCTGCAGTATACTAAAACTCAGCCTTGAAGGGTCATTATTCCATTTCAGGTGAAAGAGGATAGTGCCAATAACATTATCCTGAATGGTGCCCAACATTTCATGCTGGGGAGGAAGCCGCTTAAAAGCATGCAGCAGCTTGAACCTTCAAAGAATTATCTAAACAACACACAACTCAAAATGAGCCAGGGCTGACACGGTCTGTATGCAGCAGTTGCAATTAACTGATTCTGACTGTGACATTGGGACACAGATTATGATAGCATGCACCCAAATTTGGATGTATCTGCTGATTCCGAACTGTTAAATGGATCCTCTAAATGACTTAATCACGGGCTTCTGAATCAACTGATGGACAGATGGACTTTTAAGGTCTGTGTGCATCCCCCTAAGGGAAACTGCACAGAGGCCCAGGCACAAACAGGGCAGAATCAGGAATTTGAAAATCCAGTCCCTGGCTCTTAGATCTGTGCTCTAACTACAACACCCACATTGCTGCCATGTCTAACACATTGCTGCCATGTCTGACAGGGGAGACACCAGGCTGTAGCCTGAACGCCCGGATCTTTGGCTTTACACATTAGAGCAACCCTGCCATGAAACCCAGTTGCCCTTCCCCCACCAATGATTTGGCCTTCCATTCCCAATCTCCCGCTGCTTCTCCTGTTTGACTGAAAACCTGTCTCTAGTTGTTTAACCAATAAAATCCATGGGCAATGTTCAGAAGCTGCGAGCACATACACCTGTATAACCATTTGCACTTTAAGCCTACTGAATGAATGATTTTTGCAATACAGATGAGTTTCACTTTTCCCATTTTTAGATACACATTCCACAGAGGCAACATTGCTGGGCCCTATGTACAATGCCTACGTGCCTTGGAAACCTGGTGCTTAGGCATTGATATGCCTGAATGCTGTGCAGTGGGGTCCCAGTGGCATTCGCAAATGGGGTGCAAGACATTTATGTGCCTGATCACCCAGCCACGCAGACAGAACGTGCCAGGGCAGGTGGGGGGCATATCAGGGGTGTGCCTGCACTATGTGCCATTCACAAAGGTGCGTAGTGCCAGGTATGGGGGGTGGCACAGGTTACAGCAGCCAGGACCCTGCTGTAACCCACAGCATGCCCCCACGGACTGCACCCACCAGTCGTGTTGGGACCAGGAATCGACCCCCTTGCTGCCCCTGTCCACTAGGCAGATGAGGAGGGCTGAGGCAGCTGATTGGGTGAGTGTCCATATGTATGAACAGTGTCCTGCTAACACAAAACTGCACCTCTGATGTGCCGCTACAAGAACTGAACACACACCCTCAACACAGGATGTCCCTGGCCCCATAGGGGCAAAGCAAACCAACCCTCCACACATCCACCCCACCCATTACTGTGACAGCACCCACCTCCACACACACACACACACACACACACACACACACACTCACGGCTTCCCGGTCCCCGCATAGTATAAAACTCCTCCCCACACACATGCATGCCCCTTCCCCGAAATGTCAATGCTCCCCCCACACATGTCCCTGGTACTAATCATGCTCCCCCCACGCACAGTGAAGCCCTGGTCCAACACACCCAGACCCCCAAACTGGTACATCAGCAGCCTACTTGGTGGTCAGTGGTCCCCCCAACCATCTGCGGTACCGCAACCCCCCCACCCCATACCAATCTGTTGGTGTGCAGGCATGGACAGCCAGCGGCAGAGCCATCCACACACCTCCATGGCCACTGGCCTTCCAACTGATGCTGGGAGCATGCTGCTATAAATGGAAGCATCAGTTTGATGGCTAGTGGCTAAGGTGGTGTGCAGAGAGCTGTGCCACTGGCAGTCTATGCCCATGGCACCTACAGAGAGGTATGGGGTTGTGGGGAGAGGGGTGGCAGTGCCGCAGGTGTGTGGGGGGTCCACTGACTGCCATAGTTGCTGCTGTGGTGCTAGGTCAGAGAACCCTGATGTGTGGCCAAGGCTGATAGTAATCAGTGGCTGAACAGCATGATCAAGCTATCCAAGAGTGGCGTTGGTCACGTACCTCATAATCATACCCCAATGTGCCATATGTCAACTATTAGCCCCCACTCTGCCCTGCTGTCACCATGATGTCTGCTTAGACCATCCAACAACAGGAAGGATGGCACAGAGAGATGTTCCTGCAGCCAGTCACGATGCTGCTCTTATGTGCACCCAGCAGGAAGTGCACCCCTTCCGTTACGCAACTCCCTGGTCAACTAGGGACTGAATGTGTGTACTCCATGATGTATACCACATTATGTCGCCCACTGTGGTCGTCATACCTCTACTCCAGATGCGTCATCCTCCATGAAGTGCATTGCTACTGGGCCTACTGGGCCACTGCCCTTAATAACTGGTTATGCCATTTACAATGGAGTGTAAATATACCATATAGGTAAAGATTATAAAGGGACAGTCGTTGATGGTACACCGCAGGTGTTATGTGTTCACTATGGGAATGGTGCACTAAGTGGTTTGCCATTCATATGCTGCTTGTTGTGCAATTTCTGCACTAACAGCAAGCCAAATACATGCATTTGGCAGAGTCACACTTTTAGTTAGTACTGTCATTAAGGCAGTTGTTGGTGGAACTGTCCGAGTTGCAGAGCATTATATAGCTGGGACATGCCACGATTTGTTACATCCCTCTCATCCTCAGATAACAATACGTGGAATACTAGCAACATACGGTGACAGCACTTCCATAAATGGCTGGGGCACCACTGTGTTTGCTGGGGGGAGGTCATTTCATACACTGGGGACAGGGGCAGGCATGTGTGGGGTGGGGGGTGTACTGCAGCATTTGGGCATGGGTCGGATTTGTGTTGGGGAGAGGGTTCCTATCCACAACCGGGAATGGGCATACATGTGATGGGGGGGTGCCTGCATGCAACTGGTATGGGGAGGATGTGGGAGGAGGCTGGCATATGGGCTTGGGGTGGGGTCCTATTGGGGGCGTGTCGGCTGTGTTTATGGGTGGCCGTGGAGCACCTGGGAGATGGGTGAGGGTCCACCAGCCAACGGGGCATAGCTGCATGGGTCTGGGTGCCTGCGTTTGCTATTCACACACCCAGACCCACACCTGTAAGTGTAGGAGATCCACTATGTGACTCAGTACAGGCATCTGAATGGCCATGGACAGGTGCCCCACAGGTGCATGCAGTAGAGACTGCTGTGCACCCTGCACCTGTCTGGGGCCACGGAGCTACACAGGTGTGGTACATGCCTCCAGCATGTATTTCCCACCCATTCATGCATAGGCCTCTCTGTGTGTAAGCAGAGCAGCTTTAATTGAGAAAGTTTTGTGTGTGGCCCTGGCCTTCCATGGCTTTTTTTAAAGAGTCCTTTTTTTTTTGTTACTATAACTATTTTGGTTCTATGTGATAACAGCAATTGTACATCACTGAAAATGAATTTCGGCAATGTACACTTTTGGCGAATTGCAAGAGGGCACCTGAGATCTACGGATTTCTTTTTTATGTAGGGGGCTGTAGCCCCCACACCTCCTACTAAAGGATTCTCAACTTCAGGGGGGTGCATGTTGGTGTGTGTGTGTGTAAAACTTAAAAAAAAAAAAAAAACAGCTGACGCAAAAACAGTACTGCGCCCATAACCGAACCTGGCACCCTCCCAACCCAGCCTGCCACCTACCCGCCACACCACATGGCCTGCTCAGCAGCCCACCACTGCACTACACCCCACAAACCCTCCTTCACCTCCACCCGTTGCACATCATGGTCTCCCCATGCGCGCATGTATACATAGAGACATCCCGTCGCTATATTCACTGGTTGCCCCCCTGCCAGGTAGCCCTGTGCACAGGCACAGGTGATTGAGTCACCCTTTCTGAAAGTGCTCAATCACAGTCACCCTGTACACAGGATACCAACTACTGTATTTTCAACTGTCTAATTTATGCAGTTCTGCAGTAGCTGTAAGTATGGTTCTACAAATATAAATCACTATAACAATACATGCATGTTCAACAGGCTCAGCATCTAGCAAGGGGTGGGTACACCTTCTGAGACTCAAACCGAGGGTGTACCATAAAGTACAAGGAGAATCTAGTCCTTGAGTCAGGCCCATTTAGTGCACCTGAACCCAAATGTTTTACGTGGTTACCTGAGATGGAGGTGGGGTGAGGAGCAGCCTAATGGGAGGAGGATAAACACCCAGTCGCTTGAGTCATGTTGAAGGAGAAAAGGCAGGGGTTGGGGGGAGCCAGGGAGCTCACCAACCTCAAATCATGGCACCAATGTTGGGTCTTTACTCATAGCATAGAGGAGCCAGGAATTCCATTGTGAAGAAAAGCCCTCCTCCAGGTTTTTAAGGGAGAAAGTGATTTTCCCATAAGTGATTTTTCCCATAGTGTAAATTTGTTCAATAAGCTTGCACCATGCTGCAATGTCCATGATTTGGTTCATCAGCCAGAGGCATGTAATAAGCTTTTTATTTATTTATTTATTTCACTTTGGTTACTGAGTGAGTGCCCTGGTAACAAGTACAGTTTTCAGGCACGACCCGGGTGCAGAAGCACAAGTAAACAGAAAAACAAATTACAGTGAATACATACGAATTTACAGCAAGTTGTATGGAAACACGAGCACATATGGTGCTATGGTGCTGAATATGCTAGATGTTAACTGAAGCACCTTTGCCGTAGGTACATCCAAGAGCAGGGTCATTCTTGATGCCCTACAAGGGGCATGCCTCAGAGAGCTAGTATGGGAACCCACTCGGGAGGGAGCAATCTTAGACCTGGTACTCTCAAATGGGGATGGAGAAAGAATCTCAGATTTGGAAGTGGGTAGCCATCTGGGAACAAGTGACCACCAAACAGTGTGGTTCACAATAAACACAGCCATACAATCAAGCCATACAAAAGCAAGAGTATTGGACTTCAGGAGGGCTGACTCTGGGAAAATGAGAGAGTACCTCAGAAAATCACTAGCAAACAGGCAAGAAGAAGGGGTGGAGGAACAATGGGGAGTAATCAAAACAGCCATCACAGAGGCAACAAGCCTTTGTGTAAAGCAAATCAACAAAACACAATGAAGGAAAAAAACACTATGGTTCTCAAAAGAGGTGGCAGGGAAGGTTAAGGAGAAAAGGATAGCATTCAGGAAATATATGGAAACACAGAAGGAGCAGGACAGAGAACTATATCAGTTAAAGCAGAAAAAGGCTGGGAAGGCAGTCGGAATAGCAAAGGCCCAAACTGAGGAAAGGATAGCCAACTCTGTTAAGAAGGGGGATAAGACCTTTTATAGGTACATTAGGGAGCGAAAAAAGACCAAAGGAGGGATACTGAGGCTTAATAAAGGGGAGGGAATGTGGGTAGAGGGTGACAGTGAAAAAGCAGGGATACTGAACGAATATTTCTGCTCAGTATTCACAAAGGAAGAGGAGGGGGAGGTACCTAAACCAAACAAGAGAAACACTCTAAAGATAGGGGTCAATACCAGTCCATTTACAGAAGAAAGGGTTCTGAAAGAACTAATAAAATTGAAGGTGGACAAAGCAATGGGGCATGATGGGATTCACCCAAGAATTCTAAAAGAACTAAGGGTAGAACTAGTGACACCGCTGACTACTCTGTTTAACAAATCATGGGAAGATGGGGTGGTACCTGAGGACTGGATGAAGTCAGATGTGATTCCTCTTCACGAAAGTGGGAGCAGGACAGAGGCAGGAAGCTACAGACCAGTTAGTTTGACCTCAGTTGTAGGGAAAATTATGAAATCACTTCTGAAGGAAAGAATTGTTGAGTACCTAGAGGCCAGTGGGGCACAGGACCCAAGGCAGCATGGATTCACAATGGGAAGGTCATGTCAGAAGAATCTAATAGATTTCTTTGACTGGGTGACCAAAGTAGTAGACCAGGGAGGGTCTGTGGACATGGCCTTCCTAGATTTTAGCAAGGCATTTGATACAGTCCCACACAAAAGATTAATACACAAGTTAGCCAGCCTTGGAGTGGGTCCCAAGATGGTAGCCTGGATAAAAAATTGGCTAGACAACAGGAGGCAAAGGGTAGTAGTAAATGGAGTCCACAGTGAAGAAAGGAGGGTTATTAGTGGGGTACCGAAGGGTTCAGTACTGGGACCGGTCCTTTTTAATGTCTTTATAAGTGACATTGCAGAGGAACTGGAAGGAAAAGTATGTCTCTTTGCAGATGACACAAAGATCTGTAACAGGGTTGATACACAAGATGGAGTGTAAAGGATGAGAAGGGACTTGGCAAGGTTGGAGGAATGGTCAAATGTATGGCAGCTCAGATTCAATGCAAAGAAGTGCAAGGTAATGCACCTGGGAAACAAAAACCCAGGGGAAGAGTACACAATGGGGGGTGAGATACTGACAACAGTAAAAATGGAAAGGGACCTGGGGTTAATTATATTAGATGACCTAAAGTTAGGCAAGCAAGGTGAGAAGGCAGTAAGGAAGGCTGAGGGGATACTGGGATGCATAGGGAGAGGCATCAATAGTAGAAAACAGGAAGTTGTTATCCCTCTGTACAGACAGCTGGTGAGACCCCATCTGAAGTACTGCATGCAGTTCTGGAGACCCCATCTCTGCAAAGACATAGACAGAGTGAGGCTGTCCAGAGGAAGGCAACCAAAATGGTGCAGGGTCTGCACCAGAAGATGTACGAAGAAAGACTAAAGGAGCTTAATATGTATACCCTTGAGGAAAGAAGGGAGAGGGACATGATGGAAACTTTCCAAGTACCTCAAGGGAATCAATAAAGTCCAAGAGGGTAGCATCTTTCAGAAAAAGAGATGTGCAAGAACAAGGGGCACAATTTGAAGATAGAGGGGGACGGCTCAGAAGTAATGTGAGGAAGTATTTTTTCACGGAGAGGGTTGTGGATGCATGGAACAGCCTCCCTGAGGAGGTTGTGGAGTCAAGAACAGTGGGGGAATTCAAGAATGCATGGGACAGACATAAGGCAGTTCTAGTGTGGGGTAGGAGGAAGTAAGCTGTTGGTTAACTAGGATCTGCAGCTTATCTGTTAGGTAGGAAAATGGGCAGACTAGGTGGGCCAAGCGGTCCTTAACTGCATTCAAATTCTATGTTTCTACGTTTCTATGTAATAGTGGCAGTATGTAAGATACTAAGTAAACAGCATGAGTCCGAGTCTCAGAAACCCTTTGGATATTGAAGGAAAAGGAACATTTCCATGGATAGTGGGAGAGGTCTGCCATAGGTCTATGAGAGTTCCTGTTCCAAGTCTACAAAGAGGGAGTGAATTACCAGGCAGGTCCGCATAATGTGAGTATGGGTTACTTGTCCCTCTGAAACAGCACCAGCAGGAAGCAGAAATACAGAAACATAGATAGTGATGGCAGATAAGGACTGCTTGGCCCACCTAGTCTTCCCATTTTCCCTAGCTACTGTAAAACCGCAGACATGCACAGAGTGTATGGGGGAGTAGAGTGCTGTAATAAGCAATGTTTTGAAGTATGTAATAAGCTGTTTCCAGCTATATTCCGTCCACTGGTTGGAACTGATCACCTTAGCAGTGGTATCAAATGTCTGGTGTTACAGAGATTTCTGTTTCATCCTCCAGTTTTTGTGCTATGTCCATGCAGGTATCTCCCGTTGGACTCTGGAGGACTTGGTAAATGTGCAAGATCATATGTGTGCAGAGGCCTGTTTTGAGAAAGGTGAAGAAGTAGCTCATAATGGCAGGATGTGATGCTCGGGTCCGGGCACCTAAGGGGAGAGTTTGAAAGTAGTGCTGGAGCTGTATGTACCTGTAAAATTCCTGCTGTCTCAGACTAAAGCTGGCTGGAACCTCAGTGAAAGAATTGAGCCCTGAGCCAGAGATCAGTTGCAAGAGGCATTGCAAAGAACACCTTTCCCAGTGACGGAAATGTGGGTCCACCATGACTAAGCAGACATCTTCCAGTAGTGAGATGGGCAAAGCAGTGCTACAAAGGGAATAAGATGAAGTGTCTTCCTGACAGATCACCAGATTCGCAGTTGGTGATACAACCAGGGGTTACCATCTCTCCAACAGTCGGATGTAGTAGGGGAATGATATACATTTCTGATATAATAAGAATTGGAAAGAAACATAGAAACATAGAATTTTACTGCAGATAAGGACTGCTTGGTCCACCAAGTCTGCACATTTCTCCCTACCTACTGCATTACTGCAGACCCTACTTGGTCTCCAGCTCTACCCCACCCTTGCCTTACCACTATGGTTCCCTTATGCCTATCCCATGCATTCTTGAACACCACTACAGTTTTTGCTCCCATCACCTCCACTGGGAGGCTGTTCCAAGCATCCACCCCTCTTTCTGTGAAGAAGTACTTCCTCACATCTCCCTTGAGTCTGCCCCCTCCAGCTTCATAGCATGACCTCTTATTCTTGAGCATCTTTTTTCTCTGAAAAATGCTTCCCTCTTGTACCTTATTTACACCTGTGAGGTATTTGAAGGTCTCTATCATGTCCCCCCCCTTTCCTCCAGAGTGTACATTCTGAGGTCCTTCAGTCTCTCCTCATAGGGCTTATAATGCAGACCCTGCACCATTTTAGTTGCCCTCCTCTGGACCTCCTCCACTCTATGTCCTTCCAGAGATGAGGTCTCCAGAACTGGACACAGTACTCCAGGAGTGGTCTCACCAGTGATCTATACAGAGGTAATACAACTTCCCTCTTTCTGCTGGTGATACACCAGCCTATGTACCCCAGAATCCCACTAGCTCTCTTAACTGTCTTGTCACACTGCCTTGCCACTTTTAGGTCATCAGATATGATTAATTCCAGGTCTCTTTCCTGTCTTGTGGGCGTCAATCCCACTCCCTCCACTTTGTACTCCGCCTCAAGGTTCAGTTAATTTATTTTCAATGGAAGTCTAAAACTTCCAGGAGTTCAAATCTGGAAGTCATTCCAATTTTTTGGAACTCAAAATACTTCCAGTATCCCACTTTTGAAAGTCAGGATTCTAGGACGGACAACTTTATGGATGTTAATCTAATAAATTAGTGGTAAAATACAATTTCTTTCAGAAAAATTCATCATTTCTGACTTCCATGCCTGCAGTTTTGGAAGTCATCTAATTTTTGGTTTTACATCTGGAAGTCAATGACTCCCTCTTTATTTTGGAAGTTGTTGCATTATTTTTAGAAGTCAAATACTCCCAAAATGGAGTTAACTGAAGCCCTGACTCCGCCCCTGGGTTTCTGTGCCCTAAATGCATGATTTTGCATTTTTTCACATGGAAACTTACAATCAATAATTTATTTATTGTATAGCTAAAAAGCCTTTACAATATAGCTAAAAGAATCATTTTAAAGAAAAAGAACTTATACATACATTGACATACAATATGGTTGACAACACTTTTTAAAGCAGATGGATGCAGTATTTAAAATTAAATTCACATACCCTACGCAATCGTGAGATCTATTGCACCTTTTAAAGGTGAGGGATTATCTCACTATTATTTTTCTTTTCAGTTTACTAATAGCTTTAAAATACTTGGCAGCCCTAATAACTGTTCATGCGTCCTCCAAATGAAGTAGAATACTGGTTAATAACATCATGCCAATTTGATAGCTATTGTTTCAAAAAGGAGATAGCCAGTATGTTCTTGGTTTTGAATACCACATGCAGTGCCACAAAACATGCACTAAATCTTCAGTCCCCCCATAAGAGCAATTGCAAATCCCTGATATTATACCTTCCTTCTTATATCTATAAAGCAGCACATTGCTAGGGAATTGCTTAAATTTATAGTTAGAGAATAATGTTCTGAGTTTGTGATCTGTGAGAATTTTGAGGTAGGGTTTAAACCCAAAATAACAGTTGTTTTGCACAAACCATTTGGAATAACTGGTCCCTGCTATAGCTTGTAAGTACTGCTTCTTCCAATAATTATTAATTTTTTTTGCAACATATTTTTTATATTTTACACTCAGTGTCATTCTTTGATCCACTGCCCCCTTTAAATTAATTAATTTATGTTTTCCCATAGTGAATGTATTGTTGTATGCCAAAACCCTTGTCTGCAGTTAAACATGAACCATTCTTCCTTTTCCTTCAGACAACAGTAGTTAGTGCTGTATCCTTCTTTTTTGGTTAACTGAATCCAAAAATTTATTTTATGAGTTTCTATATCTGCTCTAATATCTATAAGACCTAGTTCACTTCTTACATGTGCTGCTGGACAAGAATGGTCTACTCTTAATATGTTACACAAGAGTTTGTACAATGGGGCAACAAGTTTATTAAGATCTTTAATCTTCCAAATATCTACACCATATAGTAGCTTTGCCTCATATTTTGCTCTAATAGTTTGTACTAGAGGTTTGAGTGTAAAACCACCGTATTTAGCATTAAACCTCACGCATTGAAACTTAGCAACCATACTCTTGACCACTCCTCTAACTTTCTCAGATCACTACTCATTTTTTCCACCCCTCCAGGAATGTCTACCCTATTGCAGATTTTGGTGTTATTCACAGAAAGGCAGACCTTCCCATCCTGCCCCTCTGCAATGTCACTAATAAAGAGATTAAAGAGGTCCAGTTCTAGCACTGATCCCTGTGGCATTCCACTGGTCACCTTCCCTTCCTTGGAGTGAACTCCATTTACCACTACCCTCTGTCACCTGTCCTCTAACTGATTTCTTACTCAGTTTACCACAGTTGGATCCACTCCAAGGCTGCTCAGCTTGCTTACAAGTTTCCTGTGTGAAACATAGAAACATAGACTTTGACGGCAGATAAGAACCGCTTGGCCCACCTAGTCTGTCCATTTCCCTACCTACAGGATAAGCTGCAGATCCTAGTTAACCAACAGCCTATTTCTTCCTACCCCCACAAGAATTGCCTTATGCCTGTCCCATGCATTCTTGAATTCTCCCACAGCTTTAGACCCCACAATCTCCTCAGGAAGGCTGTTCCATGCGTCCACCACCCTCTCTGTGAAAAACTACTTCCTCACACTGCCCCTGAGCCTCCCACCCTCTATCTTCAAATTGTGCCCCCTTGTTCTTGCACATCTCTTTTTCTGAAAGATGCTGCCCTCTTGGACTTTGTTGATTTCACTGAGGTACTTAAACGTTTCTATCATGTCCTCCCTCTCCCTCCTTTCCTCAAGGGTATACATATTAAGCACCTTTAGTCTCTCCTCGTATGGCTTCTCTTGCAGACCCTGCACCATTTTAGTTGCCCTCCTCTGGACTGCCTCCATCCTGTCTATGTCCTTGGGGAGATGGGGTCTCCAGAACTGGACGCAGTACTCCAGATGGGGTCTCACCAACTGTCTGTACAGAGGGATAACAACTTCCTGTTTTCTGCTGGTGATGCTTCTCCCTATACATCCCAGTATCCCCCCAGTCCTCCCTACTGCCTTCTCACATTGCTTGTCAACCTTAAGGTCATCTGATGTGATTACCCCTCGGTCCCATTCCATTTTTGTTGTTGTTACTACCCCCCCATTGTGTAATATTCCCCTGGGTTTTTGTTTCCCAGGTGCATTGTTTTGCACTTCTTTGCATTTGAATCCAAGCTGCCATACTTCTGACCATTCCTCCAACCTTGCCAAGTCCCTTCTCATCCTTTCCACACCTCCTTGTGTATCAACCCTGTTGCAGATCTTTTTGTCATCTGCAAAGAGGCATACTTTTCCTTCCAGTCCCTGTGCAATGTCACTTATCAAGACATTAAAAAGGACTGGACCCAGTACTGAAACCCGCGGTACCCCACTAGTAACCCCTCTTTCTTTAGAGTGGTCTCCATTTACAATTACCTTCTGTGTCCTGTTGTCCAGCCAACATGTCAAAGGCCTTACTCAAATGTAGGTAAGCTACATCCACTGCTTCACCCTGATCCATTTTCCTGATCACCAAGTCAAAGAAATCTATCAGATTTGTTTGTCACAACCTCCCCTTGTAAATCCATGCTGCTTTGGATCATGTGAGCCACTGGATTCAAGATTAGGGCTGGGCAGACTGTTCCACTGGTGATCCAGACCCCCAGATCGAACCCACAATCTACGGACCTGGATAAATACGGACTTCACCACAGGTCCATGGAAGTGCCATTTGTGCAGTTGTGTGTATTGTTGCCATGGGGATACCAGAGGCACACTCACTCCATATACAGGCAGTTGGCAGCATCCAGTAAGGCAACAGGCAGTCATGTGATCCACTCACTGTATATAACCATGCTGAATGTGCAATGTGGCCCAGATGAGAGGAGAACAGGTCAGAGGAGCACCTCACTTATCGCTGCAGCAGCTGCTAGAAGAAGTTGCTAAAAAGCAAAAAAACACACACAAAAAATATATATACATTTTGACGGGGAGGGAAGAGAAAAGGAGAGAGAAAGAACTTGGATTTACTGATGCAGGGGAGAGAAACTGATCATCAGGGGAGAGTGATGGGTCGGGACTGGAGAAAGGAGGAATCCATGAGGGACTGGGGAGATAGTGGTGGCCTGAGTGCTGCCGGGGGGTGGGGGGAAGCAAAAGGCAGGCAGTGTGGCAGTGTGACTGTGTACATAAGCAAGGGCAGGCTGGCAAAATCTTTGACTTGTGGCATAAAGATTCAGAGGAGAGAGTGAGAGACTACTGGAGACCAGAGACATTTTACAGTTACAAAAAATCCCAAATGAAAGTTTTTTTCCTTTTCTTGGCCTCAGACAGTGTAACTGTGTGTACATGAGCAAGGGAGGGCAGCTGGCAAAATCTTTGACTTGTGCCATTCCACATCCAGATCCAGAGGAGAGAGGGAGAGACTGCTGGAAGCCCAAGAGAAATTTTACAGTTACAGAAAATACCAAATGAAAGTTTTTTTTTCCTTTTATTGGCTTCAGACAGTGTAGCTGCCAGTACAGTGCGATTTCTGCCATGAGGCATGTCTTTTTTTATGGGGGCTCCTCTGCCCACACCCCCATTATGGAAGGCTGCAACCCGAACCCCCCCCAATAAAGATTCTCAACTCCGGGGGGGGGGTTAACTTGAGGAGCACACAAAGTCCACAAAAACTAAAAGGTTCTGGGACCGGGAATCAAACATGTCCCAGATGCATCGCCTGGGTTCCTGCTGATGTGGCTCAGTCCAGTGAGCCATGGCAGCTGCTCGGCAGAACCCACTCCCAGCAGAGGTCTTATCCTTTGCCTGGGAGAATGGGAGTGGTGCAATACCATGAGCAGTAGCATACACAGTATTGCACCATTCGCTCACAGGTACAGCGCTGTACTGGTTTAGCCATAATGTCGTACACTATTAAGCGTGCAACATTATGACCCGATAAGGTAGCTGTGTACATGAGCAAGGGAAGGCAAGCTGGCAAAATCTTTGACTTGTGCCATTCCAAATCCAGATTCTTGGGGGGGGGGACAGAGAGAGAGAGAGAGAGAGAGGAGAGAGAGAGAGACTACTAGGGCCCCAAGAGAAATTTTACAGTTACAGAAAATTCCAAAAGAAAGTTTTGTTTTCTTTTCTTGGCCTCAGACAATGTAGCTGTGTACATGAGCAAGGGCAGGCTGGCAACATCTTTGACTTGTGCCATTCCAGATCCAGAGGAAAGAGAAAGAGACTGCTGGGGACCCAAGAGAAATTTTACAGTTACAGAAAATCCCAAACAAAAGTTTTTTTCCTGGCTTCAGTGTGGCTGTGTGTATAGGGCAAGGACAGCAGGCTGGTAAAATAAATATTTGACTTGGCCTTCCAGAGGGGAGTGAGAGAGATTGCGGGGGGGGGGCCCAAGAGAAATTCAACAGTCCCAGAAATCCCAAATAATTTTTTTTGCCTGGCTTCAGTGTGGCTGTGTGTATAGGGCAAGGGCAGCAGGCTTCATGTATTAAAAAAATATTGTTCGGACAAACAACATACAAGCTGGTGCACCTGTGCTGCTGGCTGTGGGTGGCCCAGGGGATACTGACTTTGTGCCTTGTAGCAGTCTGTTTACACTACAACACAAGTAAAGTACAACTACTGTACACACAAATGACACAAGTGTCATCATCATCATCATCATCATCATCATCACTCATTCCCTATTATTCCTCCTTATTATCATAAGTTTTATAGTATATCGCGTTATATTGTGTATAAGCATTAACCAGTCCCAGTGTGGGACTGTGCTGCATGCGGCTATGCACCAGATGTGTCTGCATCTCCAATTCAAATTCCGAGGCACACTTAACAGTTGCTGAATTTGGTCACTTAGCAGTAACTAACTGTACTGTAGGAGTCAGTCGGGTAATCTTGAAAGGAAGTGGTGGTGGACTGCTGTGCTGTTGGTGTGCTGTCAGTGTGTACACTGTACAGTCACGAGTCACGACAGTAAATGTGTCCCTGGCCTGTGGGTGGGAGTCATCAGAAGGACATCACGTTACAGGGATTTTTTTACAGGTTAGAATACTAAGAAAAAAATGGATCAAAGTGTTGATAAGGCACATTCTATTTCTCAGGTAGGCAGTGGCACTGCAAAAGACAGCAATCAGCCTGAAAAGGGCAAACAAAATCAAACCCCCCAAACGTGATTTTTTTTCACATCTTAAGATTTCGCCTTCCAAGTGAATGCTTGAATTCAAAAAAGGTGAATGTCTCAGATCGTAATCAGTCCCAAGTAAAATAAAAGTCATGTAGCTAAAAAAACTAAAGGCTTGGTGAGTACCACCCGCAGAGGCACCCAACGGTATGGAACAATTGCATAGTATGCTACTGCCAGTACCTCACCCTCATCCAAGTCTTCTGAGGTTGAACCCAATGAGGGTAATAAAAATAAAGATGAAGAGAATTATCAACCAGCACAAGGTTTACTGGAGGGGATGGAAATTGCAGATGAGGAAGAAACAGGCAGAAATGTTTTTGTTGTGGAGGGGGGCAGTGGAAATAAACCACAAGAGAAACAGGCCCAAGAAAAATCTGGGTGGGACCCTGAAAAGGTGACTAAAGTGCAATGCTTTCCTGGGAAAAAACTAAAAAAATATAATCTTTTGTTAGGTCATGCTTCTCCATTAGTGCTTCCAATCAGTCGGTAGCAACATACGCTATTTGAAAATGGCCAATCAGCAGGGGTAAAAGAAAGGAGGATTGGGAACTTCAGCACTGAAAAGGCACCTGGACAGATGTCATAACATTACTGAGCACTCCACTTGTGAGCTTTGAAGAGAAAGCGACAGTGATAACTCACTACACTCAGGGGATTACTCCCATAGATGAAAGCAGTGTCAGCCCCCACAGCACTACTGAAACACCCCCACCACCACTTCCTCTCATTGGAAGGACTCCTCCTACTGTTACTGAAAGTGACCAAGTGTTCAAAAGCCCTCGTCCTTCAAGGAGACTGCTTACCATCTCAGAAACATATGCGCATAAAGCCAAATATGCCTCAACTCGCCCTGTTGCTGTTAGAATAACCCAAAAAATTTCAGAAATGATAGCTATTGATTTGCTACCATATAACATGGTTGAACATATAGGATTTAGGTGGCTGCTTAAGTACCTCGGACCTCAATATAGTTTACCATCACGGAAATACTTCACGACAACAGGGATTCCAGATTTTTATGATGTATGTAAAAAATTAAGATGCATCTTGTGCAGTGGTGTTGGGAGGGTGGTGCATCTCACAACAGATATCTGGACAAGCTCTTCATGCCTGCCACAGCACATTGGGCATGTTTTAATAATTCACGTGGGACTGGGGACAGTGAAGCATCACAGCTGGCTGTTCTAAGAATGTTTTTTTTTCCATCTGAACATACCTCATACAACATCAGTGAAGAGCTCCAAAAACCAATACAGCAATGGCTCACTTCACAGGGACGGACAGTTGGCTTTATAGTTGCAGATAATGGATCCAACATAAGGAAGGCCTTGAAGAAGAAGAATCAGCATTTGTATAGCACTTTTCATACATCCAAAGCACTTTACAAGCAATGCTAGACTGGTAGTGAAGTGACTGAATGTGTGGTGGCGGCCATATCACACATCATCACCCACACACAGCCTGGATAATTGCATGAACCGGTTTATGGGAAGGGGAATGTTGGCCAGGACACTGGGAATGTTCCCTACTCTTTGCAAAGAGTGCCCTGGATCTTTTACTTCTACCTGGACACCCACTAGGACAACACCAGGATGGGCAGAAGGGACCTCAGTTTAACGTCTCATCCGAAGGATGGCACACCCCAGCAGTACAGCACCCCCCAATACTGCACTCGGATGCCAGCGATTTTTAGGTGCAAGTCCAATCCTGGTGTGGGATGAGAATCCATGACCTTCTGGTCCAGAGGCGGATGTGCTACGAATTGAGCCACGCTGACACCTGAAGGAGGGGGGCTTTGTTCACATCCACTGCTTTGTGCATTGCTTAAATTTAATAGTTCAGTTTTCTTGATGACAACAGGGAGATTAAGGCTCTCATTAGCACTGCTAAAAGAATATGCACTGATTTCAGTCACTCAAGCAAAGCCCATCACTTGTTTGAAAAAATACAGCAGAAGCATAGTTTACCTTTGCACAGACAAAGACATTTTTACTCGATGGAATTCGACCTTTTATATGTTCCAAAGGCTGCTGGAACAAAAGAAAGCTGTCAGGCAATACACCTTGGAAAATAAAATTGGTGATGCAGATGTCTCTATTACTGCACCACAGTGGGCCATGCTGGAGTTTCTAATTTTCCTGCTGCAGCAATTTGAGGAAATCACCAGGGAGGTTAGTGCAAACACAACAGTTCTCAGCCAGGTGACCCCCCTAATAAATTTTTAAAATTCAGATTGAATCTGATTAGGGAAAAGTTAGAGAAGCATGACAGTTCCATGATCACACAGGCTGCCAGTGGTGCTGCTGACACATGCTGGTTGCCCCCCAGAATACAAAAAGATCTAACAAGACGTATTATTAAAAAAGTTGAAGAAGGTGACAAACTATGTAAAATGCTTTATTCTGAGAAATACATTAAAGCAACAGTCTTGGACCCACAATACAAATTGAAGCAACTATTGAGTGGTGATGATGATGATGACACTTGTTTTGAGATAAACAAACAAGAAATAATTGACGAGGTGTGTGCTGTCGTGGAACAGAGTACAACAGCAGCATCACATTCAGAATCTTCTTCACAACACAGCATTGCATCAGGTAGTCCATCCTCTACTGTTGTAGCATTTTCTCCCTCTTCCTCCTCAGCCACTGCAGCCGAGTCTTCTTCTTCACCACCAGCCAAGCATAGCACTGTCCCTCTGTCACTTGGTTCAGCTTCATATCTCTGGAGTCACTTAAAAGATTTAACTGTAGCATTTTCTTCATCTGCCTCTTGTAACACTGCCTCAGCACAGACCATTGTTGAAATGTACCTGGCAGAGCCCAATATCAGCTGGAATGCTGATCCTTTGCAATACTGGTAATCCAAACAAAATATGTGGCCTGCTTTAGTAAACATTGCAATGAAGTACATGAATTGCCCTCTGACTAGCGTCTGTTCAGAATGATTGCTTAGTTCAGCTGGTAACATCATTATTGACACACAATCCTGTTTGACACCAGAAAATGCTGGGCGCCTCACATTTCTCAAAGTCAACATTCTTCACTTTAATTTCAAATATGATACCTGAATGAAACAGGCCCTGAGCAGGCCCTATCCACAAAACACTTTCAAGAATTTGTACCTGTGGTGAAAATCTTTTGTGAATAGGGTCTACTACATGAAGTAGCAAATAATTGCAGCAAGTCAGGTCACGACGTACTAGGCTAGGCCACTATTACTTGAATGATCACATGAGCAGCACAGACTAGAACAAGAAATAGTATCATCAGTGGGTTCAGAGTCAAAATACAGCAAGCAACTACATTTCATGTCACAAACTTACTTGGTGGTACCTGGTACCACTATCTGATCTGGAAGGTAGGATACTGCTGTCTACTACTACTACTATCACTTTTTGTCCTCACAAGTGACAATCAGTTTTTGTCCCTACTCCAGTCCTTACTACTACTTGTCACTTATTTTGCCCCCAGCAACTGAGCCTGACTGTACTGTTTTAATATTAGTACATTACATGGTTTAGCAGATGCCTTAAACCCAGAAACTGAATACTCTTTGTATATTTCTCATGTTCACTAAAAATACCACCAACAGCTTAATCTGGTTCAAGGTCAGTTGGCATTCATCTGTAGCCCCGGCAGGATTTCTCTAGTGTACTTACCCGGTCAACAAAAACTAAATAAATAAATAAATGTTCCCCATATTTTACTGTGATTACTTCACATAAAAAAATGCTACTAAATTGAAAATTTATATAATTTCTGTATTGTTTGTGTGTGCGTGGTGTGCTAGCCTGATTACATCTCACTTACAGTAACTGGGCTGATATTATATTATTACTATATTTTATTTTTGATACTTAAATTACTTGGCAGTGGCTGGCAGCAAATGTGGAACTAGGAAGGATGTAATTGTGTTGTGTGTCTGTCATCAGGTCTTCAGATGGCAGTGGCAAGCTTTTTAATGACTGCACTGCACTTGACCGATGTGATGCGGAACTGGCTGCCTGCCTGGGTGGCAGTGATCACTATGTCTTTTGTTTTCCTTTTTTAAGGATTCAGCATGTTGATGAGATTCAGTAAAAGTGGTGGATTTATGTGATAACGGCAAAAGGCTAGAGGCGATCGCCGTTATTGCGAAGTCAGAGTGCCGAATATGTATTTTGGCACTCTGACACCCTGAGGCACAGCAAACAGCACTGGGGACTTAGTTTTTAATGTTTAATGGTGTGGCTGTGCCCCTGCACACCCCTGGGAGTATCATCCCCGCACCACCTACTGTAATGATTCTCAGCTCCAGGGGTGCATGTCGGGGGGGTGAAAACATAAAAAAAAAGATTTGGGCCAGGCGCAACAAAAACGCACTAGTACCTGGACCCGAACCCAGTTCCCTGCTGACCAACACCACCAATTGACCCACCATGCCTCGGGGTTGACTTGGCAACCCACCGCAGCACCACCCCTCACATTCCCTCCTTCCCCTCGCTGTGTGTGCTTGCTCCCCCTCATCGCTATATTCGCTGACCTCCCCATCCGGCCGCCCTACTCTATGGTAGCCCTGGAGACATACGCCGAGGATTGGGTCGCCATTATTGTAGGCGCTCAATCCCCAGCACTCATACTACCGAAGTAGTCATAGTATTAGAAAAACATTACCACCTCTTTCACCAGGTAGTGTACCATATACCACAGTACACCAGGGCATGCAAAGCAGCTGCATCATTCACATGGATAGGGTGGGTGGGACCTCTTAGTGCTGCTCATTTGATCATTCATATCCATTTCCTTGGCCTGTTCGGCTCTAACTGGAGCAACCATCAAAATAATATCCACACAACACCATTAATAAAAAAAAAATCTTAGCTGCCTGGCAGTCCCTGCAGTGCTTGTTCATGCTATAATATAAGTATCTGCGCCTGTCTCTCTCTCTCTCTCTCTCTCTCTCCATCTCTCTCTGTCTCTCCCAGCACACTCATGTCATGGACCCAAGCAGGATATCCCACCATTATAGACCAGCCATGAAGGGGCTAGTAGTGAGTGATTACTTTTTTATTTAGCAGTATTACATTAATTTTTATACAAATAATCCATTAAATTATTTCCTTTGGGTCTCTGTGTCAAATGTGACCAACTTTGTCTATTTTTATGCATTTATTTGCATTTTGTTCAAAAATTTGTCAATAAATCAGAACTAATCAGAACAAATCAGAACTTCACCGTGTTCTGGTTCTTATTTAATAAGGGTCAGAACTTCACCGAGTTCTCCCAGCCCTATTTAAAATATTCCATAATCCTTTCCTTCAGTTGTGATTTAATTAATTTCCCCATCGCCAAAGTCAGGCTGACAGGCCTGTAGTTGCCAGCCTCCTCCCTGCTACCACTTTTGTGAAGTGGGACAAATCTGCCCTCCTCCAGTCCTCCAGAACCACTTCCATCTCCAGTGAGTGGTTGAACAGGACTGCCAGAGGTGCAGTCAGTACCTCCCTGAGCTCCCTCGATATCCTTGGATGCACCCTATCTGACTGCATTGCCTTGTCCGCTTTCAGATTTGTGAACTCCTTCAGGACCCTAATCTGAGAATTGACTAGTGTCCACCTCTCTTCTTTGATGCTCCTGTTACTTTTCTGTGGACTCTCACCTTCCCCTTCCTCTGTGGACACTGAACAAAAGTATTTGTTCAGGATGTCTGCTTTTTCCTGGTCCCTCTCCACCCAAGCCCTCCTTTCCCTTCTTAGCTCTACAATCCCTCCCCTGGTCTTCCTTTTTGCATTTACATACCTGAAACATGTCTTGTCCCCTTTTTTTTACTGCCTGGGCTATTCTCTCCTCTCTTTGTGCCTTTGTGCTTCTTACTTCTTACCCTGCTTCCCTCTGTTTCTCCTGATACACCACCCTACCCCCCCCGTGTCTTCTTGTAGCTCTTAAATGCTAACATTTTGCCTTTACCTTCCAATCCACCTCCTTTGAGAACCATAGCGGTCTTTTTCTCCTCTTGCTTTTGCTCACTTATCTGATGCAGAGGATTGTTGCCTTCACTATGTCCCCTTTTAGCTTTTCCCACTGTTCCTCCACTCCACCCAAGTCCTCCCTCCTGCCAGGGCATCCTAGAGACATTCCCCCATCTTTTTAAAATTGGCCCTCCTGAAGTCCAGGACCCTCTCCCTTGTGTGATTTGGTTCTGAAACAGTTCTTATGTTGAACCACACTGTACTGTGATCAACGATCCCCAGGTGGCCTCCCACTGTCACATCTGCAACACTGTACCTGTTAGTGAGTACAAGATCCAGTATTGCCCCATCATGTGTGAGCTCCATTACTAGTTGCCTGAGGAATGCACCCTGCAGGGAGTCCAGGATGTCCCTGCTCCTAGCTGAACCTGCATTTGGGAGGCTCCAATCTACATCTGGCAGATTGAAGTCCCCACCAGCCCAGCAGCACTTCCCCCTTATTTGTCATCTTTTGGATGGCTTCCACCAGAACCTTATCTAACTCCCCCTCCCCCATTCTGGAGGTCTATAGATCACACCAGTGCAAACACTCCATTCCCTATTTCTAGGGTGACCCACAGTACCTCCACCCCTCCCTGTGTTCTCTGTATCTCTGTCACTTCTATGCTTTCCCTCACATAAAGCACCACTCCTCCACATTTATTTCCCACCCTGCCCTTCCTGAATGAAGTATAGCCTGGTATGGCTATATCTCAGTCATGGTTGTCAGTCCACTATGACTCGGTAATGGCGACAATATCTAGGTCAGCCCCTGCCATAATGGCCTCTAGGTCCAGAATTTTATTTCCCAGATTCTGAGCATTTGCACACATGGCCTTCCAGACTTTGCTATTACCCTGTTTGTCAACCCTCCTTTTTCCCTTTTGCCTCTTTCCTTACTCTGTCTGCTCTCATTCCCATCTCCCTTCATTACTACCATTTTGTTTTTCTTATTAATAGATACCCTTGGAGATTTCTCTCCCTTATGGTTGTGGGGGGACTGTTAATGTCTCCCTGCTTCCTTCCGCCACCCCCTCAGCTAGTTTAAATGTTCACCAAAGTGACATTTAAACTGTTCACTGAGGACTGCGGTTCCCCAACTGGATAAATGCAGGCCATCTCCTCTGTATAGGCCCTTATCCTCCCAGGTGAGACCCCAGTCCCCAATGTAGCCAAACCCCTTCTCTCTGCACGACTCCTTCAACCATAAGTTGAAGCTCCTGATATGGAGTACCCTATCCTCCCCCCGTCGTAGATAGGCAGCACCTCAGAAAAAGCCACTGAGTGTGTTACCTGCCTAAGACCCTTCCCCAACTCCCTGAACTCCTTCTGCTCTATTCCAACCTCATACCAAGCCAGGTCATTAGTCCCCAGGTGGACAATGACATCCAGCTCTCCCTCCCTACCTGCTACCCTAGCGATCCTCAGGCTCTGCTTTCCACCCCTTCAAGCCATGACACTGTTTAGGCATCTAGCCTCCCTCTTCCCCTCCCTTCCTGTTCCCAGTTCTATCCCTTTCACAATTGAGGCCCTCTCCAGGAGTTACTTCCTCTTCCTCTAGAGTTCTCATCCACCCTCCTTGGGTCTCCTCTATGGAGAACCCCCACATCCTCCCTGGTCACTACCATGGGTGCCTCCATGGAACAGTTCTGCCCCACCACAGCGGCATAGAAATTCTGTAGTGGAACCAGATGGGGAATGTGCCTCTGACCCACTGTCCTCACCCTCCCAGAGCCACTGTAATCCAGTCACTACTCCTCCTTGGCATCTTCTGAGGTAATGGTGGCAGACTTGGTGGTCCCTGGGTGGGGGAGGACTCCCCCAAATCCTAGCCAACTCGGCCTGGAGTGTAGCAACCTCCTCCCTCAGCCTAGAGAGGTGCAATGCAGATGGGGCAGCAACGCAGCCTCCAGAAGGTTTCTCTGAAAATTGCCAATTCACAGCCACTGCATTGCACCACTCCCAACATAATTTCTACTCTGGAAATACTTAGTCCCTTTTCCCCTGCTAGGGTTTCCCCTGCTCATCTAGTAGTACCCTGTAGTATTAGTGTTCCTTCCTTTATTCCTTTCTGCTTTACCTACTGAGGCGCCAGCACTTATACGTCTCCTAGCCTTGCTTCCTGACCATGATAGGTTTCTAGCTAGCGTCTCCATCGCCCTGTTTTTTCTTTTTAATCCTTTTGTATCCCTACCCTAGATAGGGCTTTTCACCTATTCCCAATTTTAGTCTACCCCTGACTTTCCACTCATCCTTGCAGGGTGTGAGCTACAATAAGAGGGCACAGAACGCTTACCTCCATTGTCAGGCAGACCTCCTGCTTCCCTGCTTCCTCTTGCTGATGCCTGCTGATGCCAGACACTATACAACCTCTACACTGCTCCACTCTCTTACTGCTGAGATGCAGAGTGTCTGGCTGCCGGCTGTCTCATTGGGCTGACTCTGTTGGGCAGACTCCACTGTTCTTTTCATGTGGGTACTTCACGCTGTGTGGGGGCACATTTGATGGCCTACTTCTTATGTAGGTCTTTTGCTTCTTCCTGGTGTGTTGTGGCAGCTACTCTGATTGGCTACTGATGTGGAGGGAGGTGTAGCCAATCTGTGACTGACTCTCCTGGCAAATCTTCTTTAGCTCCACTTCCTCCTCTGGTCTCCTGGTGTCTGCTGTCCTTCTTGGTGCAGTGGGGGAGGAGAGATCTGTGCTCCTCTCCCTCTGAGAATGGTCTGCAATGGTATGACTATGATCAGGGGATGAAACCATGAACCATTTGGGCAAAACAGATCGGGGGAGGGGCAACATTATTAACCAGTGAATACATGGATAGGCCCTGTGACAGAGGACACCAAGGGAAGGTAAGACATGGAGATGCTGAGTGACGGGCCTTGGAGGGAAGCAGTCAGAGTGGGGCTGTTGGGGGGAGAATCAGAGGATAAACACTTAAATAAAAAAGGTTTTTTTAAAAATAGGGCCCAGTCCATGAAAGTGGCCCAAAATAGTCAAAAGACATGTAAAAGGTGTTTGGAACTCCAAGTTGCATAACTGCTATCCACATCATCAGATCCACAGTGGCAATGGTTTGTGCAAATATGTGTACATGGAGGTATAGATTAGCATGAAGTGGAAAGGAACTGTATCTGCTAAATTTGTGTGCACACCCACAGAATACTCCATGATTCCACCCTGTGTGGAGGCAGGATGCCCGGGATGAATGCTGTGATAATTACAGCAGAAGATAGAATGGACTTCTTGAGAGGCATAACAGTACTGGTGCCAGTGTTGACAGCATAGGTGCAGGTATATCTAATTTGATTTTCATCTGTTTCTCTCCAGTTATCTAAATAGGGTACCTGGTGGGCCAAAGCAATTTAATAGAGGTTTATGGTTCTAATTTAGTATGTATTTTTTAATGAGTGTTTTTTTGATATTGCTTAATATAAGGGGCCTTTCTATTTCCTCTGCCCCGGCCCCAATACATTTTGAAACTGAAGATAATTTCCTGAGGGTTGAAGAGAGCTTTTTCTCATATAGTAGCTGCCCATTTCCTGAGTTTATCAATGGAGCTCATTTAATGTGGACATTGGGGCAAGATAATTCCATTAATGGGTACGTAACATGTTTAATAAGTTGTTCTCTGCCTACCAAAATTGGCTTAAATTTAGTCAGATCCTGTTCTAAAAGGGAAATTAGGTTAGAATATAAGTTAAGAACTAAGAAATTGTTTTGTTCCTGTTATTGTATGGGTCTGTTCATCCCCGTCCAGGACCCAATTCTTTTCAGAATAATGTGGTTGACTCCAATTACCAACTTAAAAGTGGTTCTGCTCTGAAATTAGTCCATTTAAATACCCAAAGCTTATTGAACAAAATAAATTTGACATTATAACCATGTCTGAAACATGGCTTAACCAATGGATTACTGATTCCGAGGTTTCACTCCCCAACTATAATTTGCATTGGAAAGATAGGCTGGGGGGGGGGGGATGGGATTTATGCTTCTACTAAATTGCAGTCTTCTAGGTTCTTTGCCTCTGATCTTAATTATGTATGTGATTTAATCTCTGTAGAGGTTATTCTAGGTCAAGAAAAGCACTTGATAGTTCTATATATGTTCTACTAGGTAATATTTTATCAGGTTTGGAACTTTTGTCTAGTCTTAAAATAGATCTACCCATGAACTGGGAAATGATTATAATGGGAAATTGTAATTGTGATGGGGGGTAGAGCAAAAAACTAATAATATTAGGGAAACCCTGATAGAACTGGGCCTGCATCAAATAATTAAAGACACCTCTAGATATAATTACAGGTCAGGGTCTGAGATGATTCTGGACTGGATATTGGTCACTCGCCGCAATAGGATCCCATTTTTGGGGGTCCTCTCGGATAGTCTGAGTGGCTACTGTCCTGTCTTATGCAAGTGGTCAACAAAGAGAGAAAACAATTCCCCAAAATATATTGAATGTAGGAACTTAAAATATTTAACTTCTGAGAATATTGATGCTGTTTTTTCTAATGTGGGTTGGTCTCCTATGGAAACCATCCGTGACCCCACTATTTCAGTGGATTATTTTTCTAAAATAAATCTTTGCTATAACTGACAAATCAGCACCTCTAATATGAATAAGAATAAGGGCCATTAAACATCCTTGTGTTTCCTCTGAATTATTACATTTGATGTGGTCCCAGGATAAGAGCTGGAATATCTATAAGAAACTTAGAGATACCATTTCTTTACAAAGTTATAAAACCCTAAGAAACAGATGTAAAATAGAAGTTAGGCAGGCCAAATCTCAGTACTTTTTATCTGAACAAAAAAATGCTCAGGGAACTGATAACAAGACATTTATTGGGAAGACAGAAAAGGCAGTCCATTATTTCTCTGGAGACAATAATACATTAAGTAACCTCACAGTCTTCAGGTGAAGCTACCTCTGGCTGCAAGCTGCAACACTGGACTTAAGATTTGCAAGAAAGTGAGTAGTGCTCACAACAGAGGGAGGTGAACCTTACAATTTACAATTGTCTTTGGTTTGAAGCAGATTCCTTAGGAAAGTTAATATTCTTCAGGTGGAGGATACTTCAACTGAAGGGTGAAATAGCAACTTAGAATTATCAGAAAAGGCAGTCTTTCAATCAACAGAGGGAGGTGGAGTTTGCTTTACTTGTGTTACAAGTGTTAAGGTTTTCAGTGCAGGAAGAGTTTAAACCCACATAGGCTAAATACTGTTTTCTGTGTCTGCCCTTCTGCACAGCTGACGGTTTTGGGGCTGACTGTTTTCAGAGCACAAGTCACCAGGCTCTTTGGGACTGGGAGGTTTACCTGTGTCTGACTTGGATGTTTGGATTTTTCTGTTTGATTAGCAGGGTATTTTCTCTGTCAAATTGGTTTGAAGCAGTTACAAATTGTCGGTATGGCATCTTGCTGACAGGAAGGCACTCATCGTATCGGTAGGTCAGAGCATTTAGCTGATTGTTTCTGTGAGGGCACAGTTTAGGCCCAACCCCTTCCCACCTCTCACCCCACCCACCCCTGGAAATAGTTCATTTATACCTGGGGTTCTGACATCATTTTCAAGAGGGCAAGGTACACATCACTGTCATATCCTGTCTAGCACACTGCACTAACAATATAAGCATACACATTATATAAATATATAGATTTCTATATAATGCACCAATCACACACACACACAAAAAAAAAACTAAACAAGGTAGACAGTTATGTGGGGAGTAGTACAATGTAATGGCTGTGGGGCAGCAGTCTTCCGGGAATCTTTCTGGAGGCTGAGATGCTGCCCTGTTTGCAGACAACTATCAGCCCTGAGGGAGGAAGTTGCCCATCTTCAGGCCGTACTGGACAGTGGCAAGGGAACCTCCCCATCCAGGGAGCACCACAGCCACCACCACTACCTCAGAGGCTGCGAAGAAAGCACAGCAGTTGGACCACAGTAGGCTCAGGGAGGGTGAGGGTGGTGGAACAGAGGCACACCCAGTCAGTTGTTACACTCCACAATCCATACACCATTCTGGGGGAGCATAGTTCCCCTATGGATGCACCCGCAGAGGAGACTAAGGAGGGTGCAGACAACTGTCACAAGGGAGGCCCTCGGGAAGGAGGCAGAGGGCACCACAGGGAAAGAAAGCAGCCCTGGTGGGGACCCAACTATTAGGGGATAGAACTAGGGGAGCAGGGAAAACTGAAGCAAGGTGCCCTGCCTGGTGCCATGGCTTGAAGGGACAGGAAGCGATCCTAGGATCATGAGAACAGTTGCACGGAGTTCGAGCTGGACGCCATTGTCCACCTAGGGACAAATGACTTGGCTCATCATGAGATTAGAGCAGTGCAAAAGGACTTTGTAGAGTTGGGGAGGGGCTTAAGACAAGTAGCACACACAGTATCCTTCTCAGAGGTGCTGCCTGTCAGTGGCATGAGTGAGGCGAGGGTACTTTGCACAATGCAGTTTAACAAATGGTTGAAAAAATGGTGTGGAGCACAGGGGTTTGGCTTCATTGGGGACTGGGGTTCCACCTGGAGGGACACTAGCCTATACTGGCAGGATGGTCTGCATCTGTCCAGGAAGGGAACAAGTCTTTTGAGCAATCGGTTTAAATGCTTCATTGGCAAGCCTTTAAACTAGTCAAGGGGGGAGGCACTGATAAGCAGAAGGAAAATCCCAGCCTCCTCCAAAACAGGGTACTAAATGAGAAAAAGACCAAGGTAGAAAGGTCAGTGGGGGATGCCGCTACAGAAGGTAAAGCCATAAAAAAATGGAGAGCAATGAGTACCAATGCCCGTAGTCTGGGTAACAAGCTTCCTGAATTAGTGGCCTTGATGGAGGAGGAAGATCTGATATCGTGGCAGTCACAGAAACATGGTACACAGAACCATGACTGGGCCGAAACATACCAGGATACACTATCTACAGGAGGGACAGGGAGGGTAAAAGAGGAGGAGGAGTAGCTCTCTACATAAGAGAAGGAATCAAAGCAACAGAACAAAAGGGTAAACAGGAAGGAGAAGAAGCACTGTGGGTCAATTTGGAGGCAGGCAATGGCACCACAATCCGCACAGGGGTTGTATACAGACCCCCCTCTCAGGGGGAGGAAATGGACAAGGAAATGATAGAAAGTATACTTAGAATGGCAGATAAAGGGGAGATATTGCTGACGGGTGATCTGAATATGCCAGATGTTAACTGGAGTGCAGTTGCAGCAGCCACTTCTAAGAGTGGGGTTATTCTAGATGCCCTACAGGGGGCATGCCTTAGACAACTAGTATTGGAGCCCACTCGAGAGGGAGCAATCTTAGACCTGGTTCTCTCAAATGGAGATGAAGAGAGGATCACAGATGTAGAAGTGGTAGCCATCTGGGAACTAGCGACCATCGAACAGTATGGTTCACAATAAACACAGCAATAGAGTCAAGCTATACAAAGACAAAGGTACTGGATTTTAGGAGGCTGACTTTGCTAAAATGGGTGAGTGCCTAAGGAATGCACTAGCAAATGGGCAGGAAGGAGGGTAGAAGAACAATGGGGAATAATAAAACTGCCATCACAGAGGTAACAAACCTTGTGTAAAGCAAATAAACAAAATGAAACGAGGTAAGAAACCACTATGGTTCTCAAAGGAAGTGGCAGTGAAGGTTCAAGAGAAAAGAAAGCATTCAGGAAGTACAAGGAATCCGCAGAAGGAACAGGACAGAGAACTGTATCAGTTAAAGCAAAAGGAAGCTGGAAAGGCAGTCAGAATAGCAAAGGCCCAAACCGAGGAAAAGATAGCCAGCCTAGTTAAGAAGGGGATAAAACCTTTATAGGTACATCCGGGAGCGAAGGAAGACCCAAGGGGAGGGATAGTGAGGCTTAATAAAGGGAGGGAGGTGGGCAGAGGGTGACTGTGAAAAGGCAGAGATACTAAACAAATATTTTGCTCAGTATTTACAAAGGAAGAGGGAGGTACCTAAAACAAACAGTAGAAACACTCTGGATACAGAAGTTGATACTAGTCCATTTACAGAAGAAAGAGTTCTGAAAGAGCTTTTAAATCTGAAGGTGGACAAGCAATGGGGCCTGATGGGATTCATCCCAGAATTCTAAAAGAACTAAGGATAGAACTAGTGACACCACTGACTACCCTCTTTAACAAATCATGGGAGGATGGGGTGGTACCTGAGGACTGGAGGAGGGCAGATGTGATTCCCCTCACAAAGTGGGAGCAAGAAGCAGGAAAACTACAGACCTGTTAGTTTAACCTCAGTGGTAGGGAAAATGATGGAATCACTTCTGAAGGAAAGAATTGTTGTGTATCTAGAGGCCAGAGGCACAGGACCAAGGCGGTGCATGGATTCACAGCGGAAGGTCATGCCAGACAAATCTGATAGATTTCTTTGACTGGGTGACCAAAGTAGTTGATCAGGGAGGGGCTGTGACATGGCCTACCTAGACTTTAGCAGGGCATTTGACACAGTCCCACACAAAAGATTAATATACAAGTTAGCCAGCCTGGGAGTGGGTCCCAAGATGACAGCCTGGGTAAAGAATTGGCTGGAGAATAGGACACAGAGAGTAATAGTAAATGGAGTCCACTCTGAAAAAAGGGGGGTTAGCAGTGGGGTACCGCAGGGTTCAGTATTAGGACCGGTCCTCTTCAGTGTCTTTATAAGTGACATTGCAGAGGGTCTGGAAGGAAAAGTATGTCTCTTTGCAGATGACACAAAGATCTGCAACAGAGTTGATGCACAAGGTGTGGTGGAAAGGATGAGAAGGGACTTGGCAAGGTTAGAGGAATGGTCAAATGTATGACAGCTTAGATTCAATGCTAAGAAGTGCAAGGTAATGCACCTGGGAAACAAAATCCAGGGGAAGAGTACACAATGGGGGGTGAGATACTAACAACAACAAAAATGGAAAGGGACCTGGGGGTAGTCATATCAGATGACCTAAAGGTGGGCAAGCAATGTGAGAGGGCAGCAAGGAGGGCTGGGGGGATACTGGGATGCATAGGAGAGTGTATCACCAGTAGAAAAACAAGAAGTTATTATCCTCTGTACAGACAAGCTGGTGAGACCACATCTGAGTATCATGCAGTTCTGGAGACCAATCTCCAAGTAAAGACATAGACAGGATGGAAGCTGTCCAGAGGAGGGCATCTAAAATGGTGCAGGGTCTGCACTGAAGACATATGAAGAGAGACTTAAGGAGCTTAATATGTATAGCCTCGAGGAAAGGAGGGAGAGGGGGACATGATAGAAACTTTCAAGTACCTCAAGGGAATCAACAAAGTCCAAGAGGGTAGCATCTTTCAAAAAGAGATGTGCAAGAACAAGGAGGCACAATTTGAAGATAGAAGGAGCGGCCTAGAGGTAATTTGTAAGGAAGTATTTTTTCACAGAGAGGGTTGTGGATGTATGGAACAGGCCTTCCAGAGGAGGTTGTGGGAGTCAAAACAGTGGTGGAAAATTCAAGCATGCATGGACAGTCATAAGGCAATTTAGGGGTGGGTGTAGGAAGAAGTAGGCTGCTGGTTAACTAGGATCTGCAGCTTATCCATCAGGTAGGGAAATGGGCAGACTGGGTGGGCCAAGCGGTCCTTATCTGCCATCAAATTCTATGTTTCTATGTTAAGTAGTGACCCAGTCGTAGTTTCTGAAATTTTTAATAATTACTTTGGTGACCTGGATTCCTATAGGTCTCTTTTTTCCACAACTGTAAGCAAATTTCAAACTGGTATGGTTGATGACAACTCCCCTAAGTTTCATTTTTTAAAAAGGTTACCCCAGAAGGTGTTTTAAAATACATTTTGAATAGGGAATCCCATCCCTCCTTGTATTCAGATGATTTAGATTTCAGGATTATTAAACTTGGCATAAAGTCCTTGGCACATCCACTTTCCCTTGTTTTCAAAGCTTCCTTATGTTCAGGTTTATTTCCTATTCAGTTGAAATATTTTACTATTATATATATACTGTAAATTACCTTCCTCTTCAATATATATACTGTATAATTGAGTACTCTCCTTGCATTAATGTCCTATGTCTTTCACTGTTTCACCCTCATGTATCTGCACTGTACTGTTTATGTCCCGTACTGTTTCTTTTGTAACTAATTCCGGGTCGCCCCTGAAATAGAGACATCTAGGGCCCAGTGGGCTTACCCGGTTAACAAAAATTTATAAATAAATAAATAAATAAACCTATATTTAAATCAGGGAACCCAAATTTAGCTCAAAATTATCGTTCTATTTCCCTTCTTTCCATTATTAAAGATATTAGAAAAGATTATTTTTGATCAGACTTAAGCATTCTTAATTAATCTGAGTTCTTAACTTCTCAACAACATGGCTTTAAACAGAATCATAATATGGAGACGGCCTTGGTGGGGTTCCCTAACTGACTTCAGGGTGCCCTTGATAAAGGGCACTCTATGGCAGCTATTTTCATGGACCTCACCAAGGCCTTTGATTTAGTCGAACATGGTCTTATAACTGGGATTCTTCAAAAACTTCAATTTTTTCCTGATATCATCACCTGGTTTATAGGCTACTTAAGTAACAGAGTGCATAACAGCCATAGGGGGACATGTTTCTTCATCTAAACCAACTGTTTGTGGTGTCCCCCATGGGTCAATTTTAGGGCCACTTATTTTTCCCTTGTATATGAATTCAACTCCCAGTGTCTGTTCACGGACATCTATTATTATGTATGCAGATAATGCAGTCCTTTTTGAGGTTGGTCCTAGGCCGTGTGATACCATCAGGAAAGTGCAGGATGACTTTATTACTTTATAGAACTGGTTGCAACGGAATGATATGGTTATGAATGTTAAAAAAAACAAAAACAAAGGCCATGGTGTTTTCAAATAAAGTAATGAGGAACTGGATCCAATATTAGATTTAAAAGGTCATATAATTGAATATGTTGATCAATTTAAGTTTCTGGGGCTGATCCTGGATTCCCATTTAACTTACAAAAACCATATCAATGGCCTTAGGAAAACTATTCATCAAAGGCTGGGCGGGCTTCATTGGGTGAAAACCTGTTTAACTCAAGAATCCTGGGTATTGTTGTCCCATAGTTTTTTGTTCAGCCTGTTGGACTACGGCCTTATTGTTTATACAGATACCAATAATAATTTATTGGCACATCTTGGGGTTACATATAATACCATACTTAGATTTATGCTTAATGCTCCGTACCATACACATCACTGTACTTTGTATCAGCAGTCTGACTGCTTATCCTTTTATAATAGAGTTCAGTAAAAATATGGCATTTTCATGTATAAAACTACTTTTGGCCATTTTCCTAATTCTGTTTCTAGTTTATTTAACAGGGTTACTAATGGTTGTGGGACTAGATCACGTGATAAATTTTCTTACACACTCCCATTAAGTCATAAAGCCATCAGTCACAAATTGCTTATAGGGCCCCTACATTTTTTAATTCACTCCCTTTGGAACTTCTGAGTAGTAAAAAAGTTAATGTTTTTAAGAGAAGGCTTGTGCTGTATTTACAGATCAACAGCACTGTGTTTGTTAGAGTATGTGGTATGAATTATATTATGTTGTAAATGTATTTGATTGTGCAATTTGTGCAGTATTTATTGTTTGTATGTATTTAATGTTTCTTGTATTTATGTAAACCTCAACTTGTCACCTGTGAAAATGGGCATTTTGCTCATCAGGTCTACAAAAATAAAAAATAAATCAAATGAATCTATCCACCAGGGTGTGGCTGCCATAATGATGTACAGTGCATATCTCTGGGTCCCCGGTTCCTTTTTTGTGTATGTAAACTGTGAGGAGTCCAACTATCCAGAAAATCAAGAGCAAGGTACAAAATGGTGTCTGACTTCTTCTCAAATGAATTCATTCTGCACATTTATTCCCAAGAATATATAATACATCTTGTATCACATTCATATTTGCAAGTAATTATCTTTTCTCAGTTTTCATTCCTCATATTCAACCACCAGTACAATTCTTATGCAAAGAATTGCCCTTTAAATTCCAAATAGATGAGTACATTGCCACTTTCTTTCAAATAATAGCTAATATTTCTGAATTTTGTTACTCCTTCAGAGCATGTGGCTAAATTGGGTTCTAAAAGGTAAAGAGGAAGAATGTTGAAAAAATAAATTCATTTTAAATTTGTATTGTCACTATCTTTATAAATTTATCTATGTGTTTTTTTCACAGATTGGTCTGCTTCGTGGAGCTGCACTGTAAGACCACCACACCTTCAAGGGGAAGAAGAAATATCAGGTGATATTGTGATCATTATAATTATCTACTCTACAGGATACAGCACCCCACATGTGCCAGGTAGTACAGCCCCCAATACACAACAGGACAACACTCATATCGACAAACATCAGTGACGCACAGTACAGTGTACTGTATAAGGGACATGAAATATAGACCAGCAGACTTTACATAGTAAAACAATGATTTAATAAAGATAAGTCTGTAAGGGTTGGCTGGGGGTTCAGTAACAGAGAAGGGACATTCACAAGGAAAACTGTGGGACAAGACATAAAGGGGCCACTTCTCCTGCATGTCCTTCATGTTAAGGGTGCACACATTGTTATCACTGTTGTTAGTCTGGAAGACACAAATGAACACGGCAAGTATAACAAGGTAGTAGTAGTCTTTATTTATTTCTGGTGCCCTTCCCCAGAGGCCAAGGATGCCATTACAATATAACAGTAATGCATAAAACCATACATATGATTAATCCAAACACTTTAAAACCACAACAATAAATAGAAAATAAATAACTATATATAACTTCTATGACAAATAAAATAATCAGGTTAACAATTTAGGATGTGCTCAGGTAAAAGGTTGATAATGGTCCTCAAATGCTTGTTGGAATAGATATGTTTTCAATGGCACAGATATGTCTTCAATCTAGTCATTGGAATGACCAGAATTCACTCCTTTGCAGAGCAGAGTGGGCAAGTGGGTATGTGCTGATGCAGGAGCTCAGACAGATAGTCTGGGACCAGCCTGGATAGGTTTTTGTAGGTTAACAAACACACTTTAAATGAGATACGCCACTTCACTGGCAACCAGTGCAGATCCCACAATCCAGTGAAATATGGCACAATCTAGATATGTTAGCAGACCCTGTTGTTCCTGTAGCACACAATGTCCACATTCAACAGCAGTGTAGCAATACTATGTGTGGATATCAGCTTCCCAAATACTGTGCAATGGACCATAGTCAGCTATATGGGTAATGCTACCCCCTCAATCCTGGTCAATGTTTAGGCAATGGGTTATCCTACAATGGCCTGCCTACTACTGGACATCTCACTGAAATGTGCCATGAGGTCTCTGTTTTCACCCTGTAAGCACATGATAAGTAAGGATGACTAGCCTTGCCCATTATGTTATAATCGCTGCATATTGTTGTAAGAATGAATGCTACTTCCTTTATAGAAGACTAGGTTGGCCATGTACACCCAGCATCCATTCATGTCGAGCTGGACAATGGTAAAGTGACCCAGTGGAGCATATCATGCAGCTGTCACCTTTGCAGGTATATTATGCTACACATCTGCCAGAATATATGTGTCCACTGTTGCCAAAGGATCATGGTGCATACAGTGTAGCCTAATAACCAGGTCTCAGAAGTCAGCAGACCCCAGAGACAGAGTAACTGCTCATACACTCATACCCCATCAATTCAAGTATAGTGGTTTCAAAACTGTTTAAAGACCACCAAAGACAGATTAACTGCTCATACACTCATACCTCATTAGTTCACTAATTGTACAATGACAACTGTTATATACCACAGTGCAGCAGACAGTGCTGAATACTTGAGTGGTCATGCCTATGCAGGCAGAGCTGTAGTGCCATGGGTAGGAGGACCCACACAGCCATCATGTCAGATGAATATACCACAAATCTAAATGCCTTGAAGATAGTGTCCCATTACGTTCTGGCCTGTACATCCATGGTCTTGACCAATGTGCTTCCAGCTTATGTGGGATATAGTCCATGGGTGTGGCCTGTGCTGGATCATTCACACAATCCATGTGCATCACTCACCATTTTAACATGGGGAGGATCAAGAAGGATTGCAACAAGGAGGATACCCAGCACATGCCCAGTGCTTTGGTCTACACCTGATCTTTGTCATTGGTCAGAGATTTCTGCAAATCCCACCACATATATAGCCAATTATACATAAGAGCATGGATATTCAAATGGGTTGCGCATGGTGCAACAGTGTTGCGCCATTTGCAACCCGCTGAAGTGCCCCAGCATGATATTCAAAGGGATGTTTGCTGCGCAAAAATCCCAATGAGCTGGGCACAGCTAACGTATACGGCGCAAGTGCAGTGGGCGTGCCCATGCATATTCTGCACATCCCGATATTCAGCCCGGGATGTGTGATACATATGCAGGCACACACCTGCCTTGCACTGCACAGGGGGGCACAAAGATGTGCATAAAAAAAAGGAACAAGTCGGGGGACACCCTCAGGCCAGCCGCCGTATTGCTGGGCACAACACAGCAGCTGCCTGCAGTGGGTGGCCACCCGACTCCCCGAGCCACAGGTCGGGCATCAGACCCCCCCCATGCCCAATCATGGGCTGAAATAGAATATATACTCCCTGGTGGTCTAGTGGACCTGCTCCCCAGCCCGATCATGGGCATAGTAATTGTACAAGACTCCCTGGTGGTCTAATGGACCAAAACCCTGCCGGATCATGGGCTTAGTACTTTTAAAGGACTTTCTGGTGGTCTAAAGCACCAAAACCCTGCCTGATCATGGGCTTAGTACTTCTAAAGGACTCCCTGGTGGTCTAGTGGACCATATCCCAGCCCGATCGTGGGCTCAGTAAATTAGAATACATCCCCTGGTGGTCCAACAGTACCCCCTTCCCACCTCGCCTAATTGTGATTTACCACCCCACCCCCAGTCAGTGGCCGATGGCAGCCCCTCACCATTAAGTCGCTTCAATCGACCGATAGTTGATAGTATCGGTTGAAGCACCCACGACTGCGGCGGGGTCGGTTACGCAGACCATACTGTACTAGTCAGTTCCGATATGTGAATGAAGTCCATTCACATATCGGACTCGTAGTACAGTACAGTCTGCATGCCCATTGGCCCACGCTTAGACCAATGGGTGTACAGCCGTACTGTACACTGTCAGTCAGCAGGTGGGCAGCTGGGCGTGCTTGTGGTGGAGCTGCCCACCACCGCCACCAAGGGGGAGTGGGGTGGTGGGCCTGAGTGGGCAGGTGGGGAGGGGGGTACTGCTGGACCACCAGGGATGTATTCTAATTTACTGAGCCCGCAATCGGGCTGGGATATGGTCCACTAGACCACCAGGGAGTCCTTTACACTTACTAAGCCTGCAATCCAGCAGGGTTTTGGTCCATTAGACCATCAGGGATTCTTTTAAAGTTACTAAGCCCATGATCAGACAGGATTTTGGTCCACTGGACCACCAGGGAGTCTTTTACACTTACTAAGCCTGCGATCGGGCAGGGTTTGAGTCCACTGGACCACCAGGGAGTCTTTTTCACTTACTAAGCCCATGATCGGGCAGGGTTTTTGGTCCACTAGACCACCAGGGAGTCTTTTAAAATTACTAAGCCCGTGATCAGGCAGGGTTTCAGTCCATTAGACCACCAGGGAGTCTTTTACAATTACTAAGCCCATGATCGGGCATTGGGGCGTGTTGCCACTGAGGGGCAGAGGGCATCAGTCCCTGACAGCTGCAGCCTGGCAGGGCACCAGGTGCAAGTCGCCAGGGATCGGTGCACCCGCATGCAAATGGGGCCATAATGACATGCAAATGGCCCCATTTGCACCTTGAATGCATAATGGCCCCATTTGCATACCCACTGCTGAATATCATGGTTCCTGCACCTAGCACAACCACACTTGCGCATTCCCCTGTTCCTCTCTTGCCATTTTCAATGGCACAGTGCCACTGTGCTATGCGCAATGCGGGCAGCCACAGTGTCATATTCAACGGTGCCGAGCCATGGCACAGCACCATTGAATATCACCCAGACCACGCCCTGGAGCATCCCAGTTGCGCTGTGCCCAGGCTTGCGCCCCTGCCTGGCACAGTCTGAATATCCAGCCCAAGAATTATACAATAATTAAAGAGATTTAAACAAAGACGGTAATAAAATAATTCAAATGTCTAGGTAGATAATTGTATCACCTTACAACTAAAGCAACAATATTTCTAACATACTTCAAAAGGCATTTAAATAATGTACCAACAAACTACTTAACTGGCATTGCTTTAAAATGTAAGACATCGCATATCTTTATAACTGCTCCCCTAAACAAGTTCTCGTCTGAGCCAACATGGCTGCAAAGTGCTATTTTACAGGGATTAGGAGCCATCTATAGAGAAATTCTTCCCATAGACTTGCATTGATTATACAAGAAAATACAGCAAGTAAGCTTCCATTGGAAACAATGTAATCTTCAGGAAAACGTAGGGAAATTGCCCTGGTGTTACAGGGAAATGCCAAATCATTTAAAACAAGTTTTTTTTTTTTGCAGTAAGCATTTCAGAGATCTGGCTTCATAGAGAGGTAAAGGAAATCCTACTATTTACATTGCTGCAGAAATTACATTTATATAATTAACAAATGCAGTTTTGTAGCATTTGAAAAATGTAAATAATAGCCTTTCCTTTTCAGATGAATCATACCCTGCACCATTTTTGTTGTCCTTCTCTGGACCACCTCTACCCTGTCTGCATCTTGGGGGTGTGGTAGCACCACCTGCACCTAGCTTCCAACGGCTTTGGTGTTATTAGTATCATTTTACTAGGAAAGAATATATTGTTTTACCAGTAAAAAATTGTAATGACTAGGCAAACAAATCAAACAAGTGCCTTACTACTGCTGTAGAAATTAATACTTCCCAAATAACCTGACTATAATTAAAATTTTATATTTTGGCCTGTGGCTTATATTTGAGAGTGGCTTGTATTCGAGGATGGCTTGTATTGAAAAATCCAACTCTTAACATGTTTAGAATTTGACCAAGTGTATTGGATATGGTCTACTTCACAGTGAAATAAATCTAAAATCCAACTCTTAACATGTTTAGAATTTGACCAAGTATACTGGATATGATCTACTTCATAGTGAAATAAATCTAAAATCCAACTCTTAACATGTTTAGAATTTGACCAAGTATATTGGATATGGTCTACTTCATAGTGAAATAAATCTAAACATCAACTAAAAGCATCTAAAATACATTAATGATAATATCTAAAGAGATTCAAACGACAAAGAGATGATTCAACTAAACAGCAGATGGCAAGAAACTTCATCAATGCACCACAGAAGTTCCATCTGAAGTGCTTTATCTAACATGATTAGAAGCTGTGGCTTACATTAGAGGGCGGCTTTTATTAAAATGTTTCAGTATGGCATGGGCTTATATTCTAGGGTGGCTTATATTTGAGGGTGGCTTCTAATCAAAGATATATGGTATGCTGTTTGCCATGCTGTGTATGTAAAGTATGGTGGTTTCAAAGCTGTTTAAAGGACACCTAAACACATTTTTTACAATAAGTATTTCAGAAATCTGGTTTCACAGAGAGGTAAAGGAAAGGTTACTGTTTACATTGATGCTGAAACTACTAAACCTCAACTAAGAGCATATGAAATACATTAATGTTATGGTAGTTTCAAAGCCGTTTAAAGACAACTGTTGTACAGATTGCTGTAGGTCACGCACGTACGTACACACACACACACACACACACACACACACATACACTATCTTCATGGCCTTAACATACAGAAATAAATACTACAGCCTCAATGTGCTGGGACCCATTTGCAGGGAAGTCAGAAGAACAGCACTGTATCCACTACAAAGGATTGCATGTGCTTCAATTCAAAGATATACAGTATGCTGATTGCCATGCTGTGTATGAAAAGCATGGTGGTTTCAAAACTGTTTAAAGCTGTTTAAAGACAGGTGTTGTACAAATTGCTGTAGGTTACACACACACACACACACACACACACACACACACACACAATATTCATGGCTGTAACATAGAGAAAAAAATACTGCAGCCATAATGTGCCGGGACCTGTTTGCAGGGGGAGACAAAAGAACAGTGCTGTAGCTAATGCAAAGGACCACATGTGCTTCAATTCACTGAGCTATGTTATTTCAAGTCAGAAGGAAGGAAATAGTGAAGTGTAGTGCAGGCAGGGGTGGGACCAGCCAAAGTAACACTACTGTGATAAATGGAGAGGAGGTGGGGTGATCTGATTCAAGTGCAGACAAAGCACTCAGTGGAAGGACACAGTCTCGGTATCCCATCACGTGCTTCCACAGTCCCTTCTCGCTCCTACATCATAGCAATACATCATCATGGCTCCACCCATGTGGCTGTTAAAATTACCAAATGGCAATTTATAAGATGTGATAAATTGGATTGCTTTAGTTTCGTTTCAAACAAAGTGACCAACCAAAAACTATTCTACTTACAAGCATTGGTCCTGAAAGATTCCATGTAGAACAATAATTTGGTTAGTCTAATAAAAGGTATTACAGGAAAATTACATTTTGGATTTCCCTAACACAGCACCACATAACTACACTAAAAAGGGAAAGTACCCAAGTGTGCAGAAGGAGAAGAGGAGACAGATCTAAAACTTTTGAGTGGAAGGAGCTGTCTTCAGGGGTGGGAAGAGACATGGAATCTCTTTACACATCTGTCAAGCATTCTGTTAAGTTAGATGTAGTCAACTCTTTTTTTCTAAACTGCCAATTTAATGCCCTGCAGTTTCATTATAGCTGCATTAGGTTTTATGGTGCTCACACACAACTATTTATGTTTCAGTGAGGAATTTGTTCTTCAAATTTGAGGTGCAGCAATGGGTGCCTCTTTGGCCCTCCCTTATGCAAATCTACATTTTAAATCAACAGTTATTTTATTTACTTTTATATCTGAATACATTTAATGCCCCTGGTTCAGGTTGTCATAGATGTCAGTACACCACCCCTGCCTTATGGGCTCAAATAAAGCTGAAGGGCCTGGGTTGATGGCTCCCATGGGGATTCACTACCCAATGATGTTGTATATGAATTGTTATGCTGTGCCTTCACCCAGGGAAAAATTAAGTGGGCTAGGTTATAAACTACTACTGCTGTCTTGGAAACAGTACCATCCCACCATGGTCCACACTGACACAGTCCACCCAACTCCAACATAATGCAATCAACAGTTAAACAAAATAGAAAAACTTAGCTCTAAACTAATAATATGCTCAACACATGAATTCAAATAAATAACAAAGGAATTTGGGGGGGAATAAGGAACGAAATCCTAGGGGAAGGAAAAGGGTTGAGGCAAATTAAATATTTAGCAGTTGTACTGACTTAAATCAATCAATCAATCAATCAATCAATCAATCAAATCTTTATTTATTCAGGCGAGCATCATTGAGCAAGGCTCATTTACAAGATGGACCTGATAAGGTCAATGTTCAGCAGTTGATACACAACAGATACATCAATACACTTACGTATACAGTTATACATACAGGAAAAAAAAAACACTTATAAACACAATGATGCACAGTAAGATTCACATGATAATGTGGGTTATAGAAAAGTTATACTAATAAATACAGTATATACATATCCCAGTTGAGGAGCCATGGCATACGCATAGCATAATGTAATACTAGGATGGTGGGAGGCATTACTGAGGTGCCATAAGAAGGGGTGGCTGCCTGGGAGGGAGAACTGAATAACAAAAATTATGCCATATGTGGTGGATTTCTGGAAGGGGGGATTGTGAAATTACAAGACTAGCTCTAGTGGTAGCAGTTGCATTTCTCTGTGAAGAAATCTATGCAACGCTGTTTAAAGGATGCTATAGGTATAAGATTGGACAGCTTTAGGGATTTTTGTAGGGTATTCCATGTCATTGCTAGAGAATAACTGATTGCCACCCTCCCTAGCTGGGTGTTGAATTTAGGCATTTTGAACAGGATGATGTTGTTGCTTCTTAGGGCATAGGAACTAGGAATGGTCTGGGTGAAGCAATCCAGAATATAATTTGGAAGTGTTTTTGACAATGCTCTGTAGGTCCATAATGCTGCATTTCTGTTCCTTCTGAGATGTAGGGAAACCCATCCAACTGCAGCATAGAGAGAGAAATGATGAGTGTTAGATGGCAGATCTGTTATGAATCTTATTGCTCTATGGTACAGGGTATCCAGCTTGTATAGGTAGGAGATGGGGCAGTGACTACAAAGGAAGTCTGCATAGTCAACAACTGAGAGAAAAGTGGCCTGGACTAACCTCATCTTTGAGTTTCTGGTTAGGAAGGGTTTTAATCTATAGAATAGGGCAAGCCTTTGGCGCAGCTTTTTTAGCAGTTCTTCTATATGATGTGTGAAGTCGAGTCTACTGTCAATCCACACACCTAGATAATTGAATTTTCTACATACTCCAGATTTTCTCCAAGGATAGTGCATAGTTGGGGAGAATGATTGGTGAGGAGGTGCTGGTGAGCTTTGATTGGAGAACAGCATTGCTTTAGTTTTCTTTATGCTTAAGAAGCTTTTCTCAAGTAGCTGATATTGTAGCAAGGAGAATTCTGTTTGTAAAATTTCACGGGCAACTGCAGATGATGGGTTGCTGACATACAAAACAGTGTCATCAGCAAAGAGGTGTACAGAGGCTTTGGTGAGGTTTGAGTCAATATTATTTATGTAGATGGCAAAAAGGATAGGACCCAGGATAGAACCTTGGGGGACTCCTCTTAGCAGTGGTTTAAATAGTTGGCCTTCTAATGCACTCCTTGGCACAGCCTACATTAATGCAGCCTGCCCCCAACCACTTACAGTCTAGTCAAGATTATTAAAGTGTGCATAAATAGTATTTTGTTACATACATGAAAAACACTTAAAAATTTATTGTGAAGCAAGAATGTAAGAACAGAACTCACAGCAGTACAAGGAAGGATACATTGTGCAAATACAGATGAAATTAAATATATGATATATCATATCTGTGTGACCATTTCAGACATATATATGTGCATTTAATATTTGCATTACTATTACTGCAAAGCTATCCAAAAGCATATAGCACTGAGTTTTCATTAGTTGAAAGGAGTTTGACTGGTCTTCCTGTAATTCCTTGCCCTGTCATAAATCTTGTTACAGGCAGGATCAATTTATCCCTTGGCTTATCTAAATTAGGACAATCAAAAATAATATGTCGCACAGTAAGAGGAACCTCTAAGTTACAAATGCAATGGGATAAAATTGTTCTATGCAACCCCCCCCCATGTATTATCCAGAACCTCAAATCTTAGTCTACAGATTGCCCCCCATGTCAAACATTTTTACAGAACATTAAATATTTTTCTGGTAAAAAAGTTTTTAAATATCTTTTAGAAATGGATATTCTCAGGAATAATGTATTTGTACTAGATTTCTTTGGGCATATGCATCAACAATCATTTGATATGCCATTTCTGCAACATTAACATAGTCTTCTCTGGGATTATTGTATCCCTTCTCTAGGCCTAATCTGTGGTATAGTCAATTCCAATTTCCCAAACCATGTTTCAAGTTTTCCACCTGTTTACCAGATATCAAACTAAGATCTTTAGCTTCAATAATTTTTAGCCAAAAGTCTAAACTGCCTTTTTCATTGCTTTATAGAAAATTGCAAGGGAGTCTGTTTTGGCTGTAAAGGCAGTTCCTGATACAGACTTAGGGATACCCAGAGCCAACTTCAGAAAACAATTCTGCAGCACCTTCAACTCTTGCAGATAGAGTCAACGCCCCAAATTTCAGCTCTATAAAGAATCGGAGAATTCACTTTGGTGTCAAAGCACCTCTTCAAGGCCAAAAGTGCATTGTATGTGAAAGCAATATATTGCAAAAACAGATTTAAATGCTGTTTCTTTTGTTTTTGGTTTTTTAACATGGCTATTCCAGCTAATGGATCAACTAAATCATACTCCTAAGTAGCAAAAGTCCCTCTCCTCCTGGAAAGTATTGTTATAAACATTCCATGATTTTAATTCTGTTTTCTTGGAGTCAAAAAACACTATTTTGGTTTTAGAGACATTAAGGTTAAGCCTCAAGACATCTAAAGTAGTTATTAGTGTCTTCATAGTTCTTTTTACAGTATTTCAACTAGAGTCTCTGATAAAATGTCCGCATCATCTGCATACAATAATACTTTCTCCAGAATACCAATAGCTGATGAAGTAACATATCTGTGGTATTTAGAGTGTCAACCAGGACATCAGTATAGACATTGAACAAGATTAGGGCAAGGAGGCAGCCCCGTTTCACCCCACATTCAGCTGCAAAGGCTTCGGTTCTAGAACCATCCTTATTTACTCTTGCACTGGTCTTAGTATTATTATGAAGTAATTTAATTATTGACAGAAACTTATCATTTATATGTTTCCTCTCCAGGATTTTCCAATGAATACCTATATTAATGATGTCAAAAGCTGCCTTAATATCACTAAATCCAGCATTGATCTTTCTTTTTATTCTTACATATTTTTCTACACTGTACCTTAGTACAAGCATTAGCTCTATAGTACTTTATTTTTCCCTAAAACCTGCTTGAAGGTTAGACAAGAGGTTTTTATCTTCAATCTAGTGCTGGAGTCTAAACAGAATTAGTCAAGTAAAGAACTTTAGGTACACACACAGTAAAGTTATCGGTCTATATATATTGGGGTCCATCTTGGACTCCTTTTTGTGAATGGGGACAATCAATCCTGTTAGCCATGTCTCTTGTAAAACTTCATTAGGAACAATAAAGTTGGAAAAGGAGGTTAAGGAGCTCAACCCACCAGTTAAAAGCCACCTGATAAATTTCTGAGGGTAATTGATCTATTCCTGAGTTCTTGTTCTTTTTTGGGGCCATTATGGCATTGTGAACCTCAAGAGGTGTGAAATAATTCCAGGCAAAAGAAGAACTATTATCTCTACACTCCTTAAGTGGCAGAACTATATCCTCATTTTCTACATTTTTTGCTGGACAAAAAAGCTTTTTAAAGTGATCCAGCTAATCCACCAATTAATTACTGCTTCTATAGTATCTTTGTTTGCCCAGACCAAACGCTGTCATGTCCCAAAAAGATTTGTTATCTTTTTGTCTAACTAACTGTTTCAGGTTGCACCACAGATACAGATTATATTTCATCTTTTTTGGTTGGTTAGAAGTCTATATTCTTGCCTAAGGTTCACAAATGCGACCCTATCTTTGAATAATAGAGATTTTTTCTTTCTACGCTCTTGGGCAAACACAACCTGCCTCATGGAATAGCATTCATTATGAAACTGTTTTGTATTTCTATTATACTTGTTTACCTTGTTACTTCTTTGCCCTGATTTGGATAGCTGCCTAATTATTGATGAGTCTGTTCTTTTAGTTAAATCAAAAGTGTGACCTACTATATTCACATTGGTGTCTTTAGTCTAATACATTCATGTTTAGCACTATCTATCTTATTATTCAGAATCTCTTGTACTGAATCATGCTGATAAGAGATCCATTTTATGGATTTTCCTTTCCATATAACAATTAGATGATTTTTGGTGCAGTACCACCTACTGCTAAGCAATTTAAATCACAAATTGTAGTGTGAAACAAATGGTGTGACTTTGTTCTTTTTTTGGTAATATTTATTATATTACTTATATTTCCATATAAAAATCTGCCTAAAACCTTTTATTTATGTTTTCTTTATTTATAAATATTTAAAAAGTTTGATCTTACTTCCACCACTAGAGGGAGGTGGTCACTGTCCCACACATTTAACACCTTAACAGTTTTATCAGATTGAAAGCAAATATGTGAATGATACAGTAATCAATTACACTTCCTCCTGGTACAGCAGGATATGTTATTATTTCCTATACGAGCTCCTGGAAATCTCTCATTAGCACTTTTCAATGTAGTTCTTTTAGGGTATCCAATAGTTTAAACCCTTGTTTGCTTATCTTTTTGTCTACTGATTCTCTGATAGGAATATTGAAATCATCTTCTAAATTCTACTTGCTTTCTGGATCTTCCAAGGTATTACTAGTTCTCGCATTAAAGTTACCATCAAAAAAAGGGGTAACGCCTTGATTGTCAGTTTTAAGCCTGAAAGTTAGATCTTTATGAACGAACATCAGTAAGAGATTTTCCCATGGGAGATTTCCCTGAGTGTGGAGGAATATAGATATTTATAAGAAAACAAACAGGTAGTTGGTTCTTTGACAATTCAATACACAGGGATGTACAAGAAGTACCTCCACAAATGCATCTACTTTTCAAACCCAGGTCTGTTATCGTAGTGCATAAACCACCAGATAGTCTGCCATATCTAGCTACCGTTTGACCTTTTAGCTCCCATAATGATACCCCTCTAATACACATTCAGCCAAATCCATTAACCATATTTCTTAAAACACCTGAATAGGGAAGTGTTTAACAAACTCAATACACACCAAGTCCTTCATTTCCCCTGAAAGGCTGGCTATGTTCCAGATTAATACTTTTGCATTTAGAATATTTTGGACAGTTTGAACTATTTGAGGACTAGCAGTAGCCTTATTGAGGCCTTCCTCAGATATAATAAGTCAATTTGAAATATCTGACTCCAACAGAGCATATCTGTTACTTTCCCTTAAGTTCAATGGGCTCTTCTGTAACATCTTCTGCCTCACTTTGTGATACTACCATAACTGCCTCAAATTCTACTACAGCAAGGCTACTATTGTTCTTTTTACCCCTCTGGAGCCTTCCTCTATCAGTTTTCTATTTTCTGGGAAGAGTAAATTGTCAACCGAGACCAGAGAATGTTCTGTTTTTATCGGGACTAGGTAATTTGTTATCCTTTGCTGGTTAATGAGTTTCGCTAAATTCTTTTGCTTTCTTTGATTTTTAATAGCCCCCTTTTTGTTTTTGTTTATTACCTTTTTAGGCAATATATTGAAGCAGATTATTGTGTGGTATTGTGGATTCAAATGTAACACCCATCTCTGCAAATTTCTTTTTAGCATTCAAAATAAGCCTACGCTCTTGCTTGTTTTGAGTCACAAGGCATTTCCAGCCATTGTTTCTCCTGAATTTATATCTGTACACCGATACTATATCAGCTCATGCAAACTTTGCACCAAGTATCCCTCTGCACATATGATAGACTAAAACTTTAAGTGTTGTTGATTTTTGTTATTAGCTCTTGGCAAACCCTTAAAGCAAATGGTAGGAAAAACCCTTCATCAATCAACATTCCTTTACTTCCCCAGCTATCTAATCTTGCTTTTTGTTTCTCAGTTCTGATGCATAACTTGGTGCCATGACTTCATTATGAGGATCTTCAAACATAGGACTCCCTTGTGTTCACTCTTCCTGGTTTCTTTCTCTGAAAAGCCTATAGCATTTAACCACACCATTTTCCAGTATCTTTACTGCATTATTCAACTGTATTGTGGAGTTAATCTCCATGCTTTTATTCACAGTTGTTTGAATTAACTCAGTTTTTCCTGTGTTAGCTTTCTTTGTCTTAAGCTTTTTGTTTCACTTTTTTCTGGTTGTGATTTCCCATGTTTTAACCCCCCCTCCCAATCAATTTTGGTGTCTCCTCTCCCTCTTTATTAGATATAGTGTCAGTTATTGATTTAATTAACTGCCCTTTGTTACTTTGACTCTGATTGTCCACTTGCTGATTTGCAGTAATATTTAATTCAGCTGGTATATCTTTGGAAGAATTTTCTGCTTCCTCAATAAGAGTATCTTTCTCATAAGCATAATCATTTTCATTAACAGATGGTTGCTAATAGTTATTTCCTTCTTAATATTACTGAGCACCAGTTTAATATCCACAACTTCACTTCCAAGTTGCCCTCAGCAAGGTTTGCATTGTTCTTGCTTTGCCCATATTTATTTTTTGCTTCTTTGCTTGTTACCTGTGTTATTAATTTGGATTCATTCCACAAGTGTGGAATATCTGGTAGTTGCTGTGTCGGGGGTTCTAATGCAGATCTAGTGATATATGATGTTAAAGGAGTCTCAAAGTCCTCTTAAAAGGTTATTCTAAGTTTAACTGGGGAGTAACTTAGTAGTTATACTCATTTCTTCAGTAACAAGTGCTTTATGATTTAACTGGTCTTTAAGCGGTTGTTCTGCAGTTTGCATTTTAGAGGTACAGTATTATAATTTAATTGTGTCTCTACTAAAATGGTATTTTTGGGGGGCTCTTTAGTTACCTTTGGTGTCTTTGACTCCTGACATAGTGTTCTGTTAAGACTGTTGTCCTCCACAGGGTTTTTAGGAGTCTGAAATGCTATCAGGGCCTTTACCTGTTACTCAAGTTCCCTAATTTCATCCAGTAATGCTGTGGGGAATGATTTTCCTTGGTAGGTTTTATTAGTGAATAAGTGAAAGGGGGTAACATGGAATAATGTATCCTTAAAACTTCTTTTCTACCCACCAAGTCAATTTGATTTCCAGAAATTCAAATGTAGCTAGTTATTAAACTAAAATATAAATAGTTATTAAACTAAAATATGGCTAGTTATTTTCTTTCTTGAGGAACCCCTCTTCCTTTTTTCCTTAGTTGCTCCTTTTTTGATTTTAAGGGGTTAACTGAAACTAGGATCTTTTTCCTTAAATAAGTTTCCTTCTCTCATGTATGCCTTCTTAATACCCAGCAGAGCTCAATACAATTATCACCCACAGCACAAATGATTACAATCCTGTAATTCTCAATAAATATTATTATTCAAAAATAGATGAATAAATAGTTTTAAATATATAACAGAGATTATACTTCCACTAAAACTTTCAGGGTGTAGGACATCCACAGTTCATTAAAATGTAAGTTTTCTGTGCCCGAAGCGATTGTGAGATATGGATGACACTCTTGCTGTTTCCTCGAATCCAGCATAGATTAATAACCACCCTGTATAGAAGCATTGTAGAATCAAGCAATAAATGTCCAGACAGAACAAAAACAAAACTCCTAAAATTAATGCTAGTGGCTAAACAAAATTTCTTGCTTGTTTAAAAAAGTACCTAAACTTAATAACAACTGATTATTAAAATATAAAACTTAATAAAGATTAAAGTCTGTTACACCAAAAATACTGATTTATCATACATAAAAATATTCAACAAATATAGCATAAGTCATAGAGCAACTTTGTTTGTTATATTATGTAATTGTTTTCTTTTGTTGTTGTTGTTGTTGTTGCAGATAAATCACCCCTTAATTTGCTACTACTATCCTCATACATTGAGGTGTACAAGGCACTGGCACCAGTGAAGTCTTCTTCAATACTTAAAAAAAGTCAAGTGAATAATACAAAAAGTAAGTAAAAAAGTGTACAAAACTTAAAGCAATAATATACCAACTAACATACAAACACACACTTATCTGTCAGGTATATTACATCCCATACCCAATTCTACCAATAGGTATGCGGAAAAAAGCAAACAGTACAACAAAGACATCTGCTCAGTTAACAACACAAAAACCAAGTGACCGTGAGAGCTAATCACATACCATGCAACAGTTTTCGTTGTTGCTTCAACTAGTCCTGTAACCCCAAAACACCTGTGAAAATCAAACTATAATCACTGAATGGGTGTAGCATACCCACATGATCCAGAAGTCAAAATCAAGTATAAAATAAGGATCATTACAACAAATTCTACATAAACTTTAACTAATAAAAACAGTGCAGTGATACATACAACTACACTAGTTGCACTAGCTCCCAATTCTGTGCTGAGATTCTAAATGGTGCCATAGTCTTCTCCTTAATGCGAGGATTCACAGTTTGGCTTATGTATCCCTACAAAGTGAAGATCAATACACTCACAGTGGTCAGTAACTTCTTACACTATCAGACTTTACCTTTTACTCAGGATTAATATAAATTAACCATGATTCGGTCAGTAAAAATTATAACTACTTGCCCCCTTCCTCAGGCAGGTCTGTATCAGAAAGCAAAATCACATCAGTAGCAAGCAAACAAAAAACTTTTCACATGGGGAGCACTGGTCCAAAATTCTAAACTTGAGTTCTTCTTCTCTCCCATCCATTCCTTTCCTAAGCACTGTCAATGTTAACTGTGCCAACCAATCACAGTGCTCATCTCAACTGTACTGTTGTGCCACTCCCCCAATCCCCACTGGTACCTATTCCTAATGTCCTAGTCTTAGGGAGCTCCTGGTGAAGCCTGAGTTCCCAGGTGCTGGATTGGTATAGGCCCTCTGGACATTGCAAATGGTTGGCTGGCATTGATGCACTTAAATTAAACAACAGTGAATTGGTAGCAAACTCTCCAAACTATAATCCTATCTGGATGACCTGGTTCTACAAACTTAAAATGACCGGGGCCCTTGTGGAACTATATGCAAGTTTTACATCACAGAGCACATGGGCCCTGATTCAGTACTCACAGTAACACTAAGGCTGGCAGGTCTTTATCTCTGGCTTCAATTCTGGCTGGGTGTACTTGTTCCATTCCACAGTCTGATGTCACACTTACAGTGGCTTTCTCAGACCTTCTCCTCCAGTTGCTTTCACTTGTACCTCATGCAGATTCAACTAGGCTCTCACTCCTTTGGTCTCTCATGGTGTCTTAAGAACCCTTGGCTTTTGCCACTCACCTTACTGTGGCAATTAGCACTGGGCCTCAGACCCTGACAGTTCTATCTCCATTCAGACTCCCCCAATGTGTTTCTGTAAAAAACCTCTCAGACTGTACACTGAGGCTCAGTGGCAGGGGAACTTACCCTAGCAGCCTGAAGTCCTCAGCTTCAAATCTCTCTCTCTTGCTCTCTGTGCTGCAAACAGCAGTCTCTTCCTTAAGGGCTGTAAAAACACTCTTCTTGCCACAGTATCTGCACAGCTTCTCTCTCTTCCTCTTGCAAATGAAACGTCTGCTCTCTTTCACTGCCTCCTGCAGTCTCAAAACACAGGCTCTAATCCCAGCAGAGGAGAGGTCTGCTTCCCTAAGAACACCACAGCAAACTTGGAATATGCTGGAAAATTCCTCAGTGTACCCAGCAGCAGACATGCTCCCAATTGGCCAGATCCCACTGTCAGCCACTGGGGAGGGTCTGTCTGGCTGTCACACAATGGTTGACTGACTGCCTGCCTCCTGGGCAAACTAATTAGTTCTCCAGTGTTCCAAGAGTCCTCTTGTGGCGCTTGGAGCCTAATTGGCTGATTACTGTCCTGTGATCCTAGTGGCCATGTTTCTCAGGATTCAGAAAGAGAACAAGATGGCTGGCCATTTAAGAGTGCTATAGGACACTGTCCCAAAGTCTAATTTTAAATAGGGTTCCTAAACATCTATTTGTGTCCCCTGCTGTGTTGTCTGCAATCATGCAAGTGTCTGATTTGGTCTGAGGGTGGTTGGGAGACACCCCTGCTCAGGAGGAGCATGACGTAAGAACGTATATTTTCACAGAAAGGGTGGCGGATCCATGGAGCAGCCTCCCGGCAGAGGTTGTAGGGGCCAAAATAGTAGAGAATTCAAAAATGCATGGGGCAGACATAAAGGAACTCTAGTGACAGGAAAGAGAAGGGTAAGGCCACAGAAAATTGAGGATCTATGGTATATGAAACAGGTAAGGAAAATGGGCAGACTAGGTGGGCCAAACGGTCCTTATCTGCCATCAAATTCTATGTTTCTATGATCCCTCCTCTGCTGGTGGCAGTGGCGTTACTTTTGATGTGTAGTGAGGAGCTGCGATCAAATGGATCAGGAGGCACCAAAGAGTGCAGCACTCCTCTTCCTGCTGCTGCTCTGCTCCCACTCTGGTTATGCTGCCACACGGGATGGGGGAGGGGTCATTATCTTAAAAAAAATGCTGTTTAATTATGATACAGCCCTTTCAAGTAACTACTTATATAAATCCTAGGTCTGCTCCCTTTAACCAAGGTTAAGTGAAGACCAAAGTGTTGGGGCATTTGCTCAATGTCCTCCCTGTTGCAAACCTCACTAATTATGGGATGTAAAATGATTCAGCACATTCTGGGCTATCAAGACTCTGTCTATATAACAGCTCACAAAATGCGTCTTAATTTACTAGACAAAACAATGAAGAGTTTCAGTATCGCAGGTTTATCCTAGTGTCCAGTAAGAACACACCATTGTGATCTATACCCTAGACTAGAACTGTTAAATAAATATAACAATAGATGGAAATTACACTGACTCTGTGTGCTACTGAAATATGTAAATAATGCTGACCTTACTTAATCAGTCACTTTGTGTCAATCATTTGCACTTATGACCTTACAACAATGGACTCCATAATTTGTAAAATGCTGCAAATAAAAACAAAAATGTAAGGCACCATGATTCTGTTGTATCTGTTACATTTGTGCAATATATCACACATGGGGTGTGGATTCTACGAATTATATCTTTCCATACATAGACTGCACACTCCTCTATCTCTTCATGCTTGCTGCCTCCGATCTACTGTATGTACTTTGCACATCTATGAACTTACAAAACAGCCATCAGAAGGAGGTCTTATGGTCTATTGAGTCTGCTGTATTGCAGGGACCCTGATCCAATGAATACAGTGGGCTCCATCCCTCCTCCCACTAACCCTGATGCTCCCATTCACCCTCTCCCACCCTTTCTTGAACCCCCCCCCACCACCGTCTTTTGAATGACAACCTCAGATGCTCCTGGTTCAGCTACAATATCAGTAATTTCAGTATGCCTCAACTGGAACTATGTTACCGTCTTCTCATATTTCATATAGAAAACAATATTTTTTCATTAAAAATCATTACATGCCTGTTTTATAACATTTTTAAGTAGAACCCATGTTATAAGTGCAACAAGACACTTCAGGGATCTGTAATTATGGCCAACTCCTGCACTTTCCTCTTGTGTGATTAAAGGCACTCAGCACTAGCGCCTTGTGTCTAGTAATAGCCCACTTCAAAAGAGAACTTTGCTGAACCTGAAAGGTCATTTTTCTCAGTAGAAGCTGCTTTATTAACTACTTGTTTCAGTTCTATTGGTGTTCTATCTATATGGACCTATTAGTAACCTTGTTTGTGAGTCACACTGTGTTTAGTGCCATTATAGAATGGTGTGATGTAGTTTATGTCCCTCCATACCACCGATTTCTATACTAGAACATAATATGGAGGCATTGTGCAATAGTGAAAGAGCTGAGCAGTGACATAAAACTACATCATACAGTTCTACAATGGTACGTACTCCTGTGTGTAAATCAGAAAAATACAAACTCCAAGATAAACTAAAATCACATGGAAATGGAACAGTAGCAGAACTGGAACTAGTATTTAAAAATGGGGTTCTCCTGGGGAAACGGCTTGCAGGTTTTTAAAGGAAATGCATTTTGTACAGTTCAAATACACATGCACCACAGAGAGTGGTGGAACCATGGAATGCGCTGCCCGGGGAGCTCATACAGGCAGCTATGGTGGAGGGATTCAAGAGAGGGTGGAACAGATATATGCAAGGGGTGAAGCAGAGGTTGGTTTGCCCGGGGGGGGGGGGCAGGACTGGAGGATGGAGTAACAGTGGAAGGAGACAGATAGAGGGCTACGGTACCCAATCAGGGTGCTGAGGCATGAGCAGACTTGATAGACCAATAGGCCTAATCTGCTGGCATCTAGTATGTTAGTATGTTTTTATGATGTACCTTACATGTGTTGTCTATAGTTTATTGTTATTTATTCTTTGTTGTACGTATTGTTTGTAATGTGCTCATCAGCGTGACTGAAAAAGCACTGTGCCCAGTTCACCTTCTGGCTGCCCAGTTCACCTCCTGGTTAAACAAAAACAAAACAGCACACTTGAGGCATGCAATTATTGACCAATATTTACACACCCTGGCATGTCTTACACTATTTGTGTAGACCTACTCAAGTAACAGCAATCATACTATCAAATTCTCAACTTGCAATGAATCCTCTCCGCATAACTTGATTGTGTTATGTGTAATCCATGGTTCTGCTATTCAAAGGACTCCTTTGAATAGCAATAAATACATTTTATTAACTGTATAAGGAAGTTTGTACCTTTCTTCCAGACATCAAATGTAATAAATGAAAATAATAATGTGTGAATACGCTAATCTATCTCTTCAAAGGCATTTTTGTGGGGGCATTGATGCGGTCTTGGAGATGAATGAGTGCCTTACAGAAATTCATGATTGGAAGGTTGACAGCTGCACTCTGAACTCTGTGAACTTTCAAAAGTAGATGGTAAGAAAATTAAAACTTCCCTTGCCCCTACATGATGTTCAGGTTTCCCTTGTACATCTGGCAGCATGTGGCAGCATGTCTGTATTCGAGGGGTCAGTAGTTGTTTCTTCAGATAACACTTTCCCCAGATCTGTAGCCTTTACTGGGCCAGGAGAACTCCAGTCTTGCTACGTGTGTGGGCATCCTGATCCACATAGAACCTTGTCCACTGTCAGACCAGAGGCTAGGATGGGGCTCTGTACTGTTGGCTGCAGCTGTCTACGTGGCAGTTTAGTTCCCTGGTTGCTAGAGGAGCGACCCGGTGGCATTAATGCTTCTCTCTTGGCTCTTACTGCTGCAGCACTTCCCTCTGTAAAATCTACAGAATTTCCCTTGGAGCATTGTAACAGAAGTGGTTGCTGCTTTCATAAGGCAGAAATGTCAATTTCACAAGGTTCATTCATGCTGACATGTAAAGCAGCTTGTCCTGTCTACAAAGAAGTAGAGATATAAATCAGGACTGATTCAGGAAAGACAGAAGAGGCAGAGGAAGCCGGTTTGGTTGAGGAGATTGCAGGTTGGAAAACAATATTTGGAGCACCTTTCTGATTAGATTTTTGGTTAACTATATTTCCAAGAGGTGTGACAGGCTTCACAGCTGTGACAACGTCAGACATGCAGACACTGTGTGATACCTGCTCAGGTGAGGCAGTCTCAGAGCTGCTGCGCTGTTGTTTTAATAGTCTCATTTTCTCTTCTTCTTCTTCAGCAAGAAGTGACAGCAGGTAAGCTTTTTTCTGCTGATACGCTGCTGCCAATCGTTCCCTTGCAACTGACTGAGAATTAGGTTCCATCACCTCTCCAGACAGGTTGTGCTCCAACACCCCTTCAGGTGTGTTTTTTTGCATCATTCCTTCAGTACTGAAAATACCATTTTCAGATGAAACAATGGGGATGAAGAAACAACAACTCTGTTCCCACTTCGAGGGCTTCCTCAATACTCCGGGTGGGAAGGGAAGCAGTCTCCTCCACCTGGCTGGCCATGTCACCGTTCACCTCCAAGCAACACTGTCCACAACAGATAGCATGCAGTGTTCTGTATCAAACAGTAGAGGAATTTCCCTGGTGCCCTGGCTAAATCTACCTCTTGCTATAAAATACCATCAACAGCTTCATCTTTTTCAGTTTCAGTTAGTTTGTATCTGAATTTCCTTCCCCAGGACAAGACTGAAAATAGTCAGTATTATCCAGCCCTCCCTTCCCGGTCAACAAAAAGTAAATACAAAAATACAAATATATTGGGGATTGGGGCAGTAGGGGGAATCATTAGACTGCCATGGATTTTGGGGTGGGTATACGGGGATCAGGGGAGGATGAGGGTAACAGCTGAGGCTTTGTGCAATATGCCTCCATGCATTTGTGCATGGAGGCATTGTGCAGAGCTGATAATGGCCACTTAATGGCATGCAAATGGACTTTTAGCACCTTACATGCCATTTCCAGTCATTAGCATGCTGACCTCTAAATCCGGCATCCGGGAGCAAAGGCACTATCCCATTTGGGACACATCATCCCCCTTTGCTCCTGGGTGTCTGTGGTGTGCTGTATATATGCACTTCATGCAGTGATGTCACAGCCTGCTATTTATACAGGTAGTATGCACCAGGCAGGGAGCAATGCCTGTATAATTATGGCTTCTGGGCAGCCGTGTGCTATAATTTGCATGATGCAATGTTTTATGTGGTGCAAATGGTCACGTCTGAATATGTGGACCAAAGAGATCAGGGGAGGATTCAATATTTTTTAACATGACTGCAGTTTTGGCAAGAGGATAGATAGCACCATATACTTTCTCCAGAAAAATGTTTGAAACTCAGATTACACTAAAACACTTGGAGTTTGGGGGAGATTTGCAAAGCCTATGTGTAGATGAAATTTTTTATTGTACAGCTTTGGACATAAGAACAAAAATTGCCCCATGCCCAATTTTTTTTAATTTTATGTTTATTGTTTTTCAATAAGCAGATAAAACCATCCACAACCCTCATACAAAGAATTAGGAAAATAGTACGTGGTACAAGTATCCAGTAAAGTTGATATACACATACTTGGTATCCTCGTACAATGGGGGAGGGGTGGGTGGCGTGGAGGGGACCTATAAGCAAATGTCCACACAGTTGTAAGGAAATGCTAGTTGTATCCATAGATTCACTTTTCCATAGATGCTAGCTGCATCCATGAAAAGGTGAATATCCTGTAGAGAGAACAATTAAGGCCTTGCATAACAAAAACACTTGTTTGCTGTTAATATAAATTCAGTGTGTGGCACACAGCTCAGTGCTTGTGTATACTTATGAGCTTGACTGTTATGTGCTTGATGTTTATAGACTTAGACTTTGTCTTTTCTCTGTCTCCCACCCTTGGTGGAATGCTGGGAAGGTGTAGGAATTAAGGCCCAGCATTGAGGGTGAGATAAGAGTGCTGGAGAAGGAGGCTGGGGAGAATGGGGGGTGTTTCCGAAATGCTCAAAACTGAGCAGTGGAAGTGCTGAGAATTAAGCAGGAGAAGTGGGAGAAGCTATTCCCAACCCCTTGAACTACAGGCTATAGCCTTTCAATTCAATGTGTGGTACATAACTCAGTGCTTGTGTACGAGCTTGACTGTTATGTGCTTGATGTTTATAGACTTAGTCTTTTCTCTGTCTCCCACCCTTGGTGGAATGCTAGGAAGGTGTAGGAATTAAGGTCCAAAAGATTGTTACTGTTTTGATTACCTCCTCCAACTCTGGAGAGTGTGACCAGTAGCACGCAGGAGAGGAAATAAACCATATGGGGGGAACCTCCAGGGACCCATGGCTACTGACCTGCCCGTCCTCTGGACATACTAAGAGGAGAATAATTCTAAATGTGGGCTTTTGGTTCTGGTTATGTCCAAGAAGTAAGTTCAACTTTCTGGTCAATGAGTTGTATTTCCAAATCAGATGGTGGGCAGGAAATTTAATGCTAGAGGCTGAAGGTTCCATCAGAAGAAGAGGGGTCCAGTTCGGATGGATGTCCAGATGAGAGAAGATGTTTAATTCATGTCTAAGATAGCTGTACAGGAATGAAGAGCTTAATAAACTGAACACGAAGATACATCCAGGGAGCAAACTCTAAGGATTGTAGCATTATTGTGACCCTGTCTGATTATTGGTGAAAAGGCCTTCATGAAAGTCAGAGAGGAGGGTCCGGAGCCCTGAAATGGCACCAACCAGGGCCTCTATGAAGGTAAGGTTAGGATGCTAGTCAGATGCCGGAGATGATTTTGTCGAAGGCTGAAACAGCAGGTACAGGAGCAGGAGCATCTCAAGAGGTGGCTGAATGCAGGGAAAAGACACATAGTGTCAAAGGTGCCACGTTGCAGTAGTGTGGAATGAAAATGGAGCTTTTGGAGGGCCTCACAAAGGTTGAGCTGAACCAGGAGAATCCCATGTGGGATGACTGGATGAGTTGAATGACATTGCAAGTGAGGCCATCAATATAGACAGGCTGGAAGATGAAACCCTCGCAAGTGGTAGCAAGGAAGGTGTAGAACGTACATATGTGATCTACTGGGCTAGTGGAATGTCTACCAAGATGTAGATTTTGAGGAACGAAATTATCGTAGATGGTGAGATGGCCGAGGAGCATGGCTAGATGAGAAATGGTGATGAGGCAGTCTCAGAGAGAGTGGTAGAAGTATCATGTACGCATTGTAGGAGTATATGCTAGTTGGAAGGCTTGTGTGAGTCTGTCATGAATTTTTTGAAACATATGGGTAGGATCGAGTACCTCAATAGGAAGACAGGAAATATCTCAAGACATCTGAGGAATTGAAGTGCGCTCAATGGAGATGTCCTGTGTATGCAACCTGAGCTGGAACTGGAATGGGAAGGAATCTGAATTACAGTAGAGGAAGTGAATTGATTGATGAAGTAACGGGCTAGGCCTATATGTGGGCTAGCCAGAGCGTGGGACCCCACGTAGGTCTTTTGTATGCAGAGTTTGGATGATCGTACTGTAGTGTAGGTCTCAGACAGTCAGACTAAGGAAGGTGAGACCCCCACATGGGTCTGCCTTGGTGAAGATGGAGATACGATTGAGTAATGCCCCATCATGGGGCATGTTTGTTTGGGATGGTGGGACCCCAATGTGGGTTCACCATGGCTGCTATATTGCATGATCCAAGGTAAGAAGGGCAAGACCCCCACTTGAGTCTGCCTGTAGATGATATGGAAATATGTTTGAACAAGGAGTAATGCCACATTGTGGGGCATGTGAGTTGGGATGGCAGAACCCCCACGTAGGTCCGCCATTGCCATATTATTGAATAGTCTGAAGAGAGGAGGGCTAGACCCTGATGGGAGTCTGCCTTTAGCATTTGTCATTTGTGAGAAGGAAATAAGTTTGAGCAATGAGTGATGTCCCTTCATGGGCTGCACTTAACTTGTCATGTTTATGAAGTTCTGTTTGGTACAGCAGCGGGACCCTGTGGAGGTCCGCTAGAGTACAGCATGTAAAGTGACTGAGTAGCAAACTAGGCCCCCATGTGGGCTAGCTGGAGTGGTGAGACCTCCTCATAGGTCTGCCAAAGAAAGAGTATAAGTGAATGAGTCACACTTGGCCCATAAGCAGGCGAGCTAGATGGCGGGACCCCCACGTAGGTCCACCTGAGAAAGTAGCAGAAGTGAATGAGTCAAGCTAGGCCTCCACATAGGCTAGCTGGACCATCGGGAGTCAGACTGGAAATATAGCAGCCTCCATCTAGGCTGGTTGAAAGAAGGATGTTGCACAAGCAGGTCTCAGAAGGAGAATTCAATTGGTATGAGGTTGTTGGTAACTAACGCTTAGAGGGAGTACATATCCTGGAATGTCAGTGTGGAGTTCCTGCATCATGTAGAATGAACAATGAATCCTATGGAGCAGAAATCCCCAGAAGATTCTTGGAAAAAAGGCTGCCAGTAGGAGGTCCATCAGAGCGACCTGAGCAAGCTGCACACATGGAGGAGGGAGCATGCCTCTCAACTGTTTCGGACATCCGCAATGGTGATGCAAAAGTTTGATACCATACCTCCAGAAAATCAGTCTGGGACTAAACAAAGGGGTTGGGAAGCACAAAATAATGCCAAACCAGAAAGGGAAAGACTAGCTCAACCATAGAAAATGCATGTGGAGATGAAGCCCATTATAGAACCAGCTTCCAGAGCAGATAGCACCAATGTTGAGGATGCATCCCCGAGTGAAGTCCAGTGTCAGGTACATTGGAGCTCACTGAAGAACATCACAGGGGTGTTGGTCCCACAAAGCAGCATGGCAGAGGAATGGGGACACAAGGTGTGAAGTACAGCAAACACCAAAACAGCAAGTTGACAGCGGGAAGCAGCAGACTTATGGCACCAGAGGTGGACTGCTAAGCAACAGGAGGAACACTCAACAGAGGGTGCAAAAGTCCCGGAGAGATAAGAGGCTTCATAGAGCAGGGAGCCCAACATGGCAGCCCAGCATGCTCCAAGCCCACAACGGGACTGACACTGAGGGGCAGGGAAAGGATGGAGTGCTCTCCAGCCCAGGAGAAAGTCCAGGAGTGGGCCAGGGGAGCAAGCAGGCAAGTGGCATGCCAGTCGCATGAAAAAAATGCAGAAGGAGGCACCACAGGTGCTACAGAAGGAGGCAGATGGGAGCAGCTGAGAATGGGAAGCTGGGGACAGGAGTGGACAGGAAACAGTACAGCCAAATGCGCAGGCAGCCAACTGAGTGGCAGTGAGCGAAGCAGAAATAACACAAAGAACCAGGAAGCAAGAGAAACCACAATAGAGATATGAAGGAACACAGAGAATGAACTGGAGGAAAGAGAAAGTGGGCCAGGACAGCGGGGGGAGGGGGGCAGGGTACAGAGGGAGATGAAAGAGCAACAAAAAGGCATAGGAGCAGAAGAAAACAGAGACCCAGAGACATGGAAGGGGTGGGTGGGGGACAAACAGAAAGGGAGGAGATGAGGAGAGCAGGGGGGGAAAGAACGGGAAAGAGAAGGAAAAGAAGCCTCACCAGCCACGCAGCACAGCAGGCACTGGTGTTTTGGAAATGCTCAAAACTGAGCAGTGGAAGCACAGAGGATTAAGTAGGGGAAGTGGGAGGAGCTATTCCCCACCCCTTGAACTACAGGCTATAGCCTTTCAAAAAGATGTAGCATAAAGCAGGTAGAAAATCCCTGCACAGAACACTTCCCAAACCCTTGCCTGTTGCAGGCAAAGCCCAGAAATGTAATGTCCTGAAGAGTCCCTGTAACAAATAGTGTCCTGATCACTGATTTCAACCATAAGAAATATCTTTCCCCTAACAGCTGGGAAATTCAGAATAAAACCAGAAGAACGTGTCACTCAAACTTGTTCATCAAGTGAAATTATTCACCTGAACATCATCACTCAGTTCTCAGCAGACTCGTCCTCTCTCAGCTGTGAATCTGCTCAGTCTATGGCTGCAAACTCCCACTGCATGCACTGCAGCCACTGGCCCACATCCTTTGAATCTGAAAACTGCGAACTATTGCTACCACAGGTGATGCAGGGCCACGCTGGAAGAAGAAGAAAGGAATGCACATTTCTGAGAGCACGGAGACATTGCTGCAGTCCGCCAAACTGCTTTCTCTGTGCCCTGTTTTGGAAGGAGAGATCAGAGAATCTTAACTTACTGTTTTGTTAATAGACAATGGGTAAGTAAATCTTGCTGTGGTGAGAAGCAGGTCCTTTATGTCAATACCAGAGGTACGCAGCAAAATGGGTGTAGGTTGAGCCACACTTGGAGGCTGGACCTGTGGATTAACTTGATACACTTTATTCAGGTAGTCACAGAAAAAAGTTCAAAGAGAGGTTCAGAGGCTCCAGGATCCAGTTTTTAAGAAATCCAAGTAAGTTCATACCATCTACACCCTCCTGCACTCCAACAAGCCAAAGTTTCTTGGACCACACTTCGTTCTCAAGGGCCTTAGGCCTGTCATACAGCTGGGTGTTCACTTGAGTAAGAGTAGCAACCGCTGCTTGTGTTGTTGTAGATCAGCAGCTATGGTCCTGATCAGTTGCTGTACATTATGCCTTTCTAAGTTTACAACGTTTTTTTTCTATTTTAGAGTCCACTGATTTCATAGACTCTAGTATTGACCACCATGGCAGGTCCTCCCAGTCTGTTCAGCCAGGCCTCACTGAGTGCATGGGATCCCCAGTCTTGCCAGCCACTTGAGGTTGTTTCTGTGCTCCTTGTTGCTTATTTGGCTGCACCATTCTGAATTTGGTACTGTTATGAAGCTGGCACTTTCAGTACAGGGATTATATTGATCAGAACTTTGTAAAGTGAGTATTACTGTTTTTGTATCACAAAAAGCGTGAGGTGATGGAAGAGCTCCTTTGCAAAGCATCTGTCCTGGATGTCAGCTCACTAGTGCCCCCAACATCCAACTTTTAAAGCTAGGATTTAGCCAAGTCCAGTTTTCAAAACTCTAAGTAACGTCCAGTCTGCAAAGTTCAGATATACTGTAAGTGAGCCTGGACACAGTTGTCAGACCATGTGTAACTGGGTCTATTGTTTCAGTGTACAGTATGTGTGGATTTTTTTTTATCTGAAACTGGAGGTGAAGTACCATAAAACAGCTAGAAATTCTACAGACAAGTACAGCTTTTGAAAATAGGTCCAACAAGCTAGAACATGGTCCAGACATACCAGGGCAGTTTCTGACAGTGATGAAACTGAGTTGCTCCAATTTTATGACTTTTAAAAACCCAATCCAACGTAACTAGGAGTTGTTTACTGTTTGCTGGGCCAAAGGGGCAAGATGCGTGGTAGTTTCTTTAACAGACGGCTCTTTATTTATTTATTTGAAATTGGTCATTGGGAAAGACACACTGAGCCAGGGCTCATTTCCAGATGAGATCCAGGGAAAAGGGGATACACTAAATCACTAAACAGCAGTAAAAAAGCACTCCAAGATAAAATGCAAGCAGTGAACAGTTCAACAGGATGCCAGTGCAAATAAGAATTAATGGTGAACAGAAGTTGGTTCTATAAGCAGCACCAATACCCAATTAAAATGACAAAAGCAGGTTGATACAGATAAGTGCAGCAGTTGTAGGGACATAGCTAAGCATACACATGATCCACTGTTCTGCAAGAGGAAAATGTGAGAGAAGAAGCTTAGGATAACAACAGTTTCTGTTCCCAGGGGATTCATGTGTTACTGTTAATAATTCCACCCTGTCAAATGTGTTAAATAATTTGCACTCTTATTACACAGCGAGCAGCTACTCCCTGGTAGGATGCCTACTTGAGCTTATTAAAATCTAATTATCATGGTCTTGAAAGACAATGGGAAAAATATGTTCCACAGATCCACAGCCATACGTACAGTATACAGAGTACCAACTTGCTTATCATGCATCTTTTAATGAGGCACAATCCAGTTACTGTAGCATTCAACTTTGATTTGCTGCCATGTGAACAATCTCCAAATGACTTAGCACTGTATTTTAAACAATAATAAAGTATCCTTCTGCGACCCAGAGTTATATAAAGTCTTTCTGCTGCTGCTACTGCTGCTGCTCAGAGGTGTCAGTTAGGTGTAGCCAGGGTCTGTAGTTGAGACCCCAATGGTTGCTGCTCAGAGGTGTCATTTAGTGGTAGCCAGGGGTTGCAGCTGACACCCCCATGGTTTATTTGCAACCTCTTCGATGTTTCTTGCAACCCCTATGAACCCACAAGGATTTTTCTGGGGGCTGACAATATAAATTTGGTGGATGGGGGAGCACTGCATCCCCTCTGCTTTTGTGTAAATGAGACTTTGCAACCCCTATGATTCTTATGACTTGCTGCTGCTGCTGCTGTTGCAGAGTTTGACAGTTGTTACAGCAGTAAAGGTCGTGAAGCTATAATCTGACATAAGTGCCATGAAAAATCCATTCAACCATGAAGAAGCTGACTTCATTCATACACTAACTGAGCTCATTCCCATTTCTCCAGAGGAAATTTAATCAATCATGTCCAGCTCCGAGCCACTAGCCATTTGATCCATTACCAGCAGAAGCTGAATGCGGGTTTACAGCAGCAATAGGCACCGCCGTGCAGCTATAGTTGTCAGTTCCATACTTTTCACCGGCATACCTCTCAGCCAACTCCTTAAAGAATCTTATCTCTCTTTCTGTCCTGACTAGGTCTTGAATTGCTATCCAAGTTCTCATCACCTACTTTATACAGGAGCGCGTTATATCAGCATGGGTATCTCCCGCAGTTTGTTTATGTTACTGTGTCATATTGTTACAGATGTTGGCTTTGCATTGCTTGATGGCTTCTATATATTTGACCCTACTGTAGAGCCTCATTGTATTATATACATATCTATTAGTCTGTGTATACTTTGTAGAATTTCTGTGTGCTGTAAATTGTTCTCCCTGCCTCTCCTGGTTCCTGTAAAATTGTTCTCACTCTATGATCTCACTGTATTTCAAGATAAGTATTTGTCTGTATATATCTGATGGTGTATAATTTTGAATGCCATGCATAGTAAATTACTGTCCCTGTTTCTCTCCGTATCCTTCCCTGCTCCCCCCAAGGTTGCAGCTGGAAATAAGCCCTTCCTACACTCCGCTTGCTCACCTGTTAAAAATATGTTTCAAATAAATAAACAAGTAAATGGCAAATCAGCCTCTGCATTGCTATTTTAAGAGCTACTGAAATCTCAGAGAAAACTGAACGACTTGCTGTTAAGACTCAGCTCTCATTGTTCTTTATTATCAGGGATTTTTACATTTAGACCCTGATCTTCAGAAGTCGCTTATCTGCTTCACAACAGTGGAGTGCCATGGAAAGCTGCATAGTGCCACTTACCCACAGGATCCACAAATTTGGGGCACCCCAAAAGCATTCACAGCATGAGCTGTGCTACTAGTCTGTGCCTTATCCCCTGCTGCATGCCCATTTCTGTGCCAGGGTGGCGGTGGGTAAGGGGGCAGGGCAGACAATTGCCTGACCCAGAGCACTGCCAGGGCAGCAAACAAGACCTTTGGAGAGGGTGGACAGTATGAAATCCTAGGGGTTGCCATAGTGCCTAAATGCCCCTCTCCACCTGGCCAACCTACGCAAACCCGGGCCCGAACAGCTCTTACCTCACCAGCCCCTGGCCTCAGGAATATTGTTACAGTGTCAGGAGTCACTGGCACCAGTCAGTGCCAAACAAAACAAATCTGCACTTGTTGGATATGGCATCCCATGGAGGACTGACACAGGCTGCCATATCCCATGGACTCCAGCACCATGGAAAGCCCGGCAACCCACTGCAGGGCCAATTCTGGGGACCCTGGCTGGAATGCTTTGGTGCCACCCATGCCCACTGTGCAGGGACTCCATGCTTAAAGGGGGTGGAGGACAAGACTGTGAATCACACCTGTCCCTGTGAGATCCCAGGGTGTACAGTGGCGTGGTGGGGTTATGCTTGTTGTGAGTGTATCCCTGCCTTTTTTGAGGATCCGGCCCTTAAACAGAATATTTTCCTTAGACTTCACTGCCATCTTCTGATTCTTTGCATCTGAATTCATAATCCTCTGCATGTGACATCACAGTCTCTTACTTGACACTTAGAAAGATAACACAAGCAGAAGGTTAGGGCTTTATGGCCCCCATATTCATAAGTTTAGGGTGGCACTATCAAAGTTAGTGCCATACTAACCTAATCTTCACCCCCTTCTTGTCTGATTTTAGGAAATTCCATTCCACTTTCACCTTCCTCACTCCCTATACCTGCTCTCAGGTATAGACCAGGGACTGATCATGTCTGCCATATTTGCTGATCTTGCTAAAGCTTTTGACACTGTGGTGCATTCCCTTCTTCTGAATAATCTTAAAGCAGGGGGCCTCCTTGACTCTGCAGTCAGTTGGTTTCATTCTTTACTTGAGGGAAGGTCTCAAGCTGTCTGGATAGGGAGCTCCCTTTCATCACCACTCCCCATCTGCTCAGATGTATATAAAGGCTGTGTTCTGGGCTATGTTCTCTTTTCCATTTTCTTGGATGACCTCCCTTCTGCCCTATATTCTGTGTCTATTCATAGGTACACCAATGATACAGTTCTTTTTGCATCTGGCTCCTCTTCCCATGACCTAACCTCACAGCTACAGCTGGATTTTGAGAACATTCAGTTCTGGTTCCACTTACACCGACTATCCTCAATGCCAAAAAATAGTTTCCATAAACCTTGGCACCAGACAGAAGCTTACCAGACTTACCATTTTCCCTTTATTTCACACCAGTGATGGTGCTATGATCGAGAATGTATCCTTTTTATGTGCCTTGGGGTCTGGCTGGACTGATATCCTTATTTCTAGGTGAATATTGATGCCATATATCACAAACTGTACCTCAAGCTTGATGCACTGTACAGGAACAAAGCAAGTATCCTGCTTCCTGCACACCAAGAGATTGTTTTAAAGATGATTCTACCTATTTTTGACTATAGTGGCATAGTCTATAGTGGAGCTCCTAAATCTGCCTGGCATTGTCAGACTGGACCCCCTCTTTCACTTTTATTGTCATTTTGCTTTATGCTGTCCCCTCTCATACCTATCACTGCTCACTCTGTTTTGCCCTTTCAATCCTGTCTCTTGATGCCAGGCTCCTTTCCTATTGTGACTCCTTTATAGCCCAATTCTGGGTTGGTTCCATTCCCTCCTACCTTACATTCCACTGCTCACTGCTTCCCTCAACTCTGGAACGCTCTCCCCACACAAATTTGCCACTCCTCCTCTGTCTGATCACTATCCACTGCCCTTGCCAACCTCTACTCGGTAAACTGTTCCTGCAACTAACACTCACCTGCTAATCCATGCACTCCGCCGTCTCAACTTCCAATAGGTCCAAGGGCACTATGCTAGCTGACTCTACGCCTAACCACTGTACTTGATCTCAGCTATTGAGCTAGCCAGCTCTGCACTTATTCAGTCTGTGTTATGTATAACAGAACTAACTCTATCTGTTTTTCCTCATTGTAACTGTTACTATGTCTGTTACAGAACTGTTCTATGTGATAATGGTGAGCGCCGAATGGCGACCCGCATGATTGCGATGTCAGGGCAGCGAAAACAATTTCACCACCCTGACATCCTCGGCACATGGAAGAACGGCCGGGACTCTAAAACATCTGTTTTCTGGTTAGCCCCATGCACCCCCCTACTTAAGGATTCTCAATTCCAGGAGGCATGTCGAGGAGGGGGGCAAAGCAAAAAAAAATAATAGTTTTGGGCCGGGCACAATGAAACCACAGTAGCACCCAGACTCAGACCAACTCAGAACCCTAGCACTGCAAGCGGAGGTGTCATAGCAACACCCTGTCGCTCACGGTCGCCCACTCCCACCACATCAGTCACCTCCTTCCCCTCACCATTCGGACTTTTGCCCACATGCGTCACAGTTTCAGACGGCACCTTAATTCAGGCACCCACCTCACGTGCTACCTTATGGAACTTATGTTACCCACCCACAGTAATTCTGTCAAATGTATGTAAAATGTCAATCCATGCATCTGTATTGTGTAATTGTATGTAATATGTAAGAAGTTTGATACCTTTATGTTCTCCTCTCCTCTGTACCCCTCCCCTAGGTCGCACTGGGAGACAAGCAGTTGTTGCTCGGTGTGCTTTTCTTGGTGAAACAATTTCAATAAATAAATAAATAAATTCCTTCTGTCCTCTCCATGTTCTTCCTTTTACTCTCTCTCTGCAGTAATATTTCCCATTTCCCTCTATATTCCTTCTAGAAAATCTACTACTGGTCAATCTGCTTTCTCATTTCGCTTTCCTAGACTCTGGTCCTCCTTTCCCATGTCAGTCTGCTCTGCCTCTTCTGCTTTCTCCCTTTTCTTTAATTTTTTTTTCTCCCATCTGTAGCTGTCCATGATCTTTTACCTCTTATCTCCCCCAACTAGTTTTGTCCTCACCATTTTGTTCCCCTCATCCCCATGCTACTGTATATCTGTATGAGTAGTAGTTTCCCCTGCCTATCATAACTCAATTCTATCTATTGCCTCTATCTGTTATTCTGGTTTGCTTTTGGTATTTATGATCATGCTCCTATAGTAAATTGTGTTGCTGTACATAACTTCTATTTGTAATATAATTACTGGTGACCCTATTTATCAGCTGGATTATGAGTACTCTTAAACACCGTAATAACCCAAAATCAGGTTATTACGGTGTTCACTACACTTTTTTTTCACCTCCAGTACCCTCTTTGTGTCATTAAACTATAGCGCAGCACTACATTGGCTTGTGCTTCCAAGGTATGGCTGAACTGGTATTAAAACATGGCAGATCCGGGTTTTCACATCGACCAGCCAAGCTGCTACTGTTCAGTCTTGTCCAATTGTTATTACTTATGTTTTTTTTTTTATTATTATCTGGTTAATCCTGCCCTTCAAAATAGTAAGAGATATCTGGTTGATCCTGCTCTGTATCTGGATCTGGAGAACACGGCCATGGCTGACAGTAAATCTCTGTGAGAGAGAGTATGGTACTGTGACGACGGTTTAAAAACAACCCCCTCCAAACAAACAAAAAAAAAGAAAGTCCATGTGTGAGAGAGAGAGAGAGAGAGTGTGCATATGTGAGTGTGTGTGTGTGTGAGAGAGAAAGACTAAGGCAAGAGAGGTTGAGCAGCAGGAACGCTCACTGTCTGGGGAAACAGCTTCCTGCACTAACTCCTTGCACCAGCAGTTATAAAAAATAAAGTTTACGCAGGTGTGTGTTCATGATGTTTTTTACGCACCCTTGGTGAGTGATGAGCTCATAAACCTCTTGAGCTTCGCTCTCGAGGTTTATGGTTCTTCTCTCACCTCAGGTGTGTAAAAAAAAAAAATCATAACACACCTGCCTAGCCATTATTCTCTATGTAATTGTTATTACTGTTTAATTTTTTCCACCTTGAGCTATCTCCACTTCCCTTCTCCCCCAGGATGGATCTGGAAATGAGCTGTTACCAGCTCAGTATGTCTTTCCTGGTGAAATGTTTGAAATAAATAAATAAAAGAATAAATTAGCACCACTGCTCTGGGCAGGGCCATATTCAAAGACCACCAGAGCGGTGCCCGAACCCTGAAGCTCAATTATGATAATGATACCGCTGCACCTATTGAAAATAAGGGGTTCTGTCATGCATAATCATGCAGCAGTATAGTCAAAGGGTTTCAGTGGTACTAAACAGCCCCCAGTATGATGCTATTTACAGCCACTGAAACCTTGCCTTTACGCAGCACTAAGGCCACGTCCCCACTCCCCAAAGTCAGGATGGTGGTACTGCAGTCAACTGCTATAGTGTCTAGTGAATCCCCCAAAGGGGCTACTTATATGCTCATTATGGGTTCATTTGTATGCGCGCACCCATCCCCATAGTGCCTATGCTGGGTGGAAGCCAAAGAGAGTCCTTGGTTGCCTAGTGGATCCCCACCCCCTGATCACTCCAGTAACAATGTTATGCCAAATTCCCTGGTGTCTAGTGGACCCCCAATTGCCCCATCATATGTTCATTCTGAATTCTCTAATGCCTCGTGGATGCTCCTCTCCTTGATTGCCCCTTTAATCATGTTATGCAGAATTCTAAGGTGCCTAGTGGCCCCATTTTTCCACCAATCACCCCAGAACCCCAGCCCCATATATGTCAATCAATGTTCCTGGGGGATTAGCACCCCCTCCTCACAGTGAGTAACAATGTCCCCATCTGAGAGACACCCCTACCTATCCAAATGCAAAGGACCCCCTGCCCTGCATCCCCTCACCCTGGTTACTGGTTGTGCAGTCAGTGATGGTGGCAGCATAGTCCTCCACTCACCTCGCCAGCCATCTGCTGCCTGACCTGAATAAAGCATGATCATGAGTAATGTAGAAACAGCTGTTTCTACATTACTCATGATCATAGAAACACAGAAACAGAATTTGATGGCAGATAAGGACTGCTTGGCCCACCTAGTCTGCCCATTTCCCTACCTAACAGATAAGCTGCTGATCCTAGTTAACCAACAGCCTACATCCTCCTACCCCTCACTAGAATTGCTTTATGTAAGTCCCGTGCATTCTTAAATTCCTCCACTGTTTTTGACTCCACGACCTCCTCAGGAAGGCTGTTCCATGCATCTGCAACCCTCTTCCTCATGTTACCTCTGAGCCATCCCCCCCCCCCATCTTCAAATTGTTCCCCCTTGTTCTTGCACATCTCTTTTTCTAAAAGATGCTACCCTCTTGGACTTTGTTGATTCCCTTGAGGTACCCCGCTAGTAACCCCTCTTTCTTCAGAGTGGACTCCATTTACAATTACCTTCTGTGTCTTGTTGTCCAGCCAATGTTTTACCCAGGCTACCACCCTGGGACCCACTCCCAGGCTGGTTAATTTGGCTATTAATCATTTGTGTGGGACTGTGTCAAATGCCTTGCTAAAGTCTAGAAAGTCCATGTCCACAGCCCCTCCCTGGTCTACTACTTTGGTCACCCAAAGAAATTAATTAGATTCATCTGACATGACCTTCCCGCTGTGAATCCATGCTGCCTTGGGTCCTGTGCCCCACAGGCCTCTAGGTACTCAACAATTATTTCCCTTCAGAAGTGATTCCATCACTTTCCCTACCACAGAGGTCAAACTGACAGGTCTGTAGTTTCCTGCCTCTGTCTTGCTCCCACTTTTGTGAAGGAGAACCACATCCGCCTTCCTCCAGTCCTCAGGTACCACACCATCCTCCCATGATTTATTAAAAAGGGTAGTCAATGGTGTCACTAGTTCTCTCCTTAATTCTTTTAGAATTCTGGGGTGAATTTCATCAGGCCCCATTACTTTGTCCACCTTCAGTTTTAGGAGTTCTTTCAGAATCCTTTCTTCTGTGAAAGGATTGGAATCGCCCCCCCCCCATCCAGAGTGCTTCTGTTAATTGGATTTGGCACCCCCCCTCCTCTTTTGTGAATACTGAGCAGTATTCGTTCAGTATCCCTGCTTTTTCACTGTCCTCTCTGCCCACCCACCGCCCATCCTAATCAGCCTCACTATCCCTCCCTTTGTCTTTCTACGCTCGCTGATATACCTATAAAAGTTTTAGCCCCCTTCTTAACTGAGTTGACTATCTTTTCCTCAGTTTTGGCCTTTGCTATTCTGACTACCCTCCCTGCTTCCTTCTGCCTTAACTGGTACAGTTCTCTGTCCTGCTCCTTCTGTGTTTCCTTATACTTCCTAAATGCCATATTTTTCTCACTAACCTTCACTGCCACCTCTTTTGAGAACCATAGTGGCTTTTTTTGTCATTTTTATTTGTTTATATGCTTCACACAAAGGCTTGTTGCCTCTGTGATAGCAGTTTTGATATTTCCCCATTGTTGCTCCACTCCTCCTTCTAGCCTGTTTGCTAGTGCTTTTCTAAGGCACTCTCCCATCTTATCAAAGTCAGCCCTCCTGAAGTCCAGAACCCTCACTTTTGTATGGCTTGTCTCTGTAGCTGAATTTATCATGAACCACACTGTTTGGTGGTCACTTGTTCCCAAATGGCTACCCACTTCTAGATCTGAGATCCTCTCACTGCCCCCATTTGAGAGTATGAGGTCTAAGATTGCTTCCTCATGATGAGTGGGTTCCAAAACTAACTGTCTGAGGCATGCCACCTGAAGGGCACCGAGAATGGCCCTGCTTTTGGATGTGGCTGCAGCAAAGGTACTCCAGTTAACATCTGGCATATTAAGGTCCCCCATCAATAGTATCTCCCCTTTCTCTGCCATCCTAAGGATGCCTTCTATCATATACTTGTCCATTCCCTCCCCCTGAGATGGGGGTTTGTATACAACTCCTGTGTGGATTGTGGTGCCATTTCCAGTCTCTAAGGAGGCCCACAGTGCCTCCTCTCCTCCCTGTTTACTCTTTTGTTCAGTTGCTTTTATCCCTTCCCTTACACAGAGAGCTACTCCAACCCCCTTCTCCCTTCCCCGTCTCTCCTGTACATTGTATACCGTGGTATGTTAACATCCCAGTCATGGTTCTCTGTGTACCATGTTTCTGTGACTGCTATGATATCCAGACATCCCTCTTCCATCAAGGCCACCAGTTCAGGGAGCTTGTTGCCTAGACTATGGACGCTGGTACTCATTACCCTCCATTTCTTGATGGCCTTACCCATTTTTGCCCCATCCCTGTCCTTATTGCATTTTTCATTTTCTCCATTTACCCCTGCACTTCTCCCTATTGACATCTCTATCTTGGTATTTACCTTACTTAGTACCCTGATTTTTTGGGGGGGAGGCGGGCTAGGATTTCCCTGCTTCTCTCCAGTGCCTTCCCCTTGGCTAGTTTAAATGCTTGCCAATGAAGCATTTAAACCTATCACTGGGATCCTGGTTCCCCTCCTGGACAGATGCAGACCATCACACCAGTATAGGCCTGCATCCCTCCAGGTGGACCCCCAGTCCCCAGTGAAGCCAAATCCCTGAGCTGTGCACTAGTTTTTCAACCACTAATTGAATCCCATGGTGTGGAGCACCCTAGCCTCACCCAAGCCATACACAGGCAGCACCTCCGAGAAGGTTACCATGCGTGCTACTTGTCTAAGGCCCCTCCCCAACTCCACAAACGCTTCCTGCACTGCTCTGATCCCTTTCTTAGCCAGGTCATTTGTCCCTAGGTGGACAATGACATCCAGCTCCTTCCCCTGTGCAGCTGCTCCAGCGATCCTGAGGATTCGCTCCCTGTCCCTCCAAGCCATGGCACTAGGCAGGCACCTTACGTCCTCTCCCCTTCATCCCCCAGTTCTACCTTTCTAACAATGGAGTCCCCTACCAGGAGTTGTTTCCTTCCCCTGTGGGGTCCCATGCCATCCTCCTTTGTGGAGGTTCCCAGCATCATCCTTGGTCTCCACTGTATGTGCCTCCATAGTGGAACCACACTTTGCCAGAATGGCATATGAATTGTGGAGAGGTACAACTGGAGGGATGCACCTTATATAATAATTGTGGTGCTAATTGGTCAATACATTTCTGTCTATAAAATGTAGCATCTCCTAGCTGATTTCACCTCTGATGAAAATCCCCCAGATGCAAAACCATAGGTGTGGCCAGTGAGGCACAGTCAATGCCTCGTTTGTGCTTTCCCTGTGTGCTGACTCATGTATGTATTTTGCATTTTTAATTGTCCAGGTTGGGTGGTTTTTGGGTGCTAGCACAGTCTTGATGAGAGAGATGGAGATCAAGGGGAGAGAGAGAGAGAGAGGTGGAAAGTTCCTTACAGTGTGCTGTCCACTGCGCCTAGAGAAGAACTCTCACTTTATGGCCCTTAGGGTGCATTTAGGACTGAAAGTGGGGCTGAGCGGGCTTGAGTTATTATGTATGTATTTCACAGAGCATAAGACTCATTTTTTCCTGATTTTTCCCTAAATCTCCCTTGTTCTTTCTGCCTCTCTCTAATAAAAAGATTATTGTTCATCTTTATACCTTTGAATTGTTTCAGTTACTGTTCATCGTATTAATGTAAGTGAAACTGTATGGAAGTTGGGTCAACATACTATTTCCAGGGAGTGTAGAGCTGGGTCATCCCAGGTCCCCCTCATCATTACTCCAGGTAAGGCACTGAATCATTGACAATTAGCAAGAACCCTAGGCTGCATGCAGCCTGAACCGAGGCAGGCCCTCTTGGTAAGGTAAAGGAGAAAAAGAGGTGCAGCCCCCAAGGGCCCCACGAAGAGAAAGAGTCACCACGCACAGAGGCTCTGCCACAACTGGATAACTGGGGACTGGAGGAGGCAGGTAGAAGGCTCCCTAATATTTTAATAGGGTTGAAATTAAAGTTCTTCTGACCTCTTTATTTTAAAACTAATAATACTTTTAAGTCCTGCTATCTTTTACTGTGTATAGTATACTGTGTGCCCTAAAATCTATTTCTTGTTTAAAAACAAAGCTGTTAGAAGAAAAGTAATTTTGGCTTGATTTAAAAAAATAAAATTGTGTAAAAAGACTGTTGTGCACACTACTACTCATGACTTTATGATTACTCTGCATACAAATGATGAAATGCCAGTCATTGTCTTTTACTAGGCATTCAGAACTTCGACGGTGGATGCTTTCTGAATTTGGGAAACTGTGGTTGCTGGGTAGTTTTGCTCTATAAGATTCACTTCTGGGTATGTAAAGTGGCAACTCTTGAATATTATAAAATGGTCACCCACCCACCTGCCAGAAGGCGGTGACCGTCCCCAATAAAGTTGTCAGTATTTGTTTTAAGCAGAGTGCTTGACCTGGACTTAGGATTCAATCATGAGTCTCCCATGTAGTAAGGGGCACTGATACAATTAAGTCATCAAGTGGCTCACATAATGGAAACCACAATACTTTACCTCTATCTCATGCTAAGCAAGCATATTATCATTTGAGCTAATTCACACTCAGCTGAATGTTGGCCATTAGTGTGTAAACAGTCTTATGTTTTGAAGTAGCACCAGCCAGTTGATGTTTAGCCTCCTTGAGCCAGACAACCCTTATTGAGCCTTCCTCTTGGCAACCTCCCAGCCTTGACACTAGACAACCCAACTACCTAGGCAGCCCAGAAGTCTGGTGCCTGACAGAACTGGGGACCATCATTCTGTGGCTGTCTCCCTGGGTTTTCTAGACTTTGTTTCCCTCCCATCTTTCAGTGCCATACCTCTCAACCTTCTGTCATTTAAATGAGGAACATGGACACTTAAAATGATGGACAATGAGGGACACTAAGTCTCAGAATGAGGGACACATACTCAAACATGAAGATACAAGCTCAGAACACAGTGTTAGCCATTGTGTTTACTTTTATAAAGTTTATTTTTTATTTAGCATCTTAGAATATTATGAATTTCTGCTTTAAAGCCTGATTTACAAAACATTCTCTGTTTGGGCAGCACCTTTTCTATGAGGGACGGATGAGGGACAGAGCAATTTTGAGACGTAAAATGACAGAATTTTTTCAGAATCAGGAACAGTTGAGAGGTATGTCTCCCACCATAGGAACTAGCCATGCCACCCTCATGGGCAAAAGCTGAGGTTCCCACAACATCAGGCTGCTCCCATCACCTGCTCAAGTGGGCCGTGTTGTGGAGGGGAACAGTGACAGTCTGCATCAGAGTTGGAGAGCATTGCCTCTGCAGCATTCCCAGAACTCCTTTGGCCAAAGGGTGAGAGATCCATGATGTGAGCCCAGGTTTCCTGGACAGTAGCACAGTGCACCAACCCACGTGCCATTATGCCAGGTGTATAACAACTTTTTTTATTACTCCTTCCAGACACCTCTGGCACCCTCTCATTCAGACCCCAGCACCAGACTTACCTCCAACCTACTGATCCATGATTCCAGGCTCTCTGAGTGTTTTGTGTGCTTCCAGAATCTGACTTATCCTTGCCTGTGGCCTCTTTTGCTTCTACCAGTGCAGGGAGCACACTAGTCTTTGGAGCACTGACTAGTGGGGATGACGAGGTTAGGTGGCATGGGAGGAACTAGAAAGTCATCAGTTGGCATGCCAGAATGGGTAGTGTTTTTCCCTGTTTTCCTTTCTCCCTCCAGCCACCTTCCTCAGTGACAAACACAAAGTCACTTGAGAGTAATGTCAGCCACTCCTGGGAGGAGAGATCTCCCAGATCCTCTATCATCTTCCTAGCTGGCCTCTGCTCTTGATGTCCCTGGGCTTAGGGCATGAACCTAGGTAGCCAACATGCCAGACTGGTCCCTAACCACTTGGTGTCATGGAGCCAGCATAGCAACATTTTTAAAGCAGTCATTAGAAATTATTTTTGTGTATATATTTTTATTTCTTCTAAAATCCTCACTGGGATATAGCCCTTTAAAGGAAACATCTCATTTTCAGGGTGCCCAGGGGTTCCCATTAATATTTTTATTTTACAATTTACCCAACTGAGATGCAACATCTCATTTCCTGGGGGTCCAGTTTCTACTCATTCCTGCAGCTGGGAGGGCTTGCCCCAGGTAACACACTGAGTATTTGGCTTCAACAAGGCATCAGCTTGTGCTCTCCCCATTCCCAAGCCTGCCCTCTAACCAATAAACTAGAAACACAGAAACATAGAATTTGATGGCAGAAAAGGACCACTTGGCCCACCTAGTCTGCCCATTTCCCTACCTAACGGATAAGCTGCAGATCCTAGTTAACCAACAGCCTACTTCCTCCTACCCCCCACAAGAATTGCCTTATGTCTGTCCCATGCATTCTTGAATTCCCCCACTGTTTTGACTCTATTACCTCCTCAGGAAGGCTGTTTCATGCATCTACAACCCTCTCTGTGAAGAAATACTTCCTCGCATTATCTCTGAACCGTCCCTCCTCTATCTTCAAATTGTGCCCTCTTGTTCTTGCACATCTCTTTTTTTGAAAGATGCCACCCTCTTCGACTTTGTTGATTCCCTTGAGGTATTTGAACGTTTCTATCATGTCCCTCCTTTACTCGAGGCTATACATCTTAAGATCCTTTAGTATTTCTTCATATGTGTTCTGGTGCAGACCCTGCACCATTTTGGCTGCCCTCCTCTGGACAGCCTCCATCCTGTCTATGTCTTTGCGGAGATGGGGTCTCCAGAACTGCACACAGTACTCCAGATGTGGTCTTACCAACTGTCTGTACAGATAGCCAACAACTTCCTGTTTTCTACTGGTGATGCCTCTCCCTATGCATCCCAGTATCCCCCCAGCCCTCCTTACTGCCTTCTCACATTGCTGGCCCATCTTTAGGTCATCTGATATGACTACTTCGAGGCCCCTTTCCATTTTGTTGTTGTCAGTATCTCACCACCCACTGTGTACTCTTGCCCTGGGTTTTTGTTTCCACTGCCTCCTTTCTTGGGGCCTTCTCCTGATTATGTTCCCTGAGATAGGTTTTCAGGTAACATATATTCTAGTTCCACCAAGTACCAAGTGAGTTGCATAGGAGAAAAGGGCATTCTTGTGTTCTGCACATTCAGACTGGAGCACTTCCCCTGACAATATAGATGATGACCCAGTATAATAGTCTCTTTTTAAATCAAGGCTTTCTAATCACCACGACATGCTCTGTACCTGCCATAAGTAATGGATTTTGCATGTTACACACAAATGTGTTTATTATCTTAATTTTCTGCGTAATTTATCTTTTATTTCATTTGTGTAGGTTAGTAATGTATATATGTGCTGCTGCTGTTCATGCCCCCTGGGACCCTCTTGCAAACTAGAGGTTACATATAAATGAGGATTTCCTGGTGTGGAAAAGAAAGAAAGAAAGAAAGAAAGAAAGAAAGAAAGAAAGAAAGAAAGAAAGAAAGAAAGAAAGAAATTGTCCTTTTCTGTACATTTCATGATCAACATTCTGCAGTTTAGGTATTCTGTCTACGTTGATTGGAAATAGGGCTACAGGGCTACTGGTTAGGTTCAAGTGCAACCCCAAACCAGTACCTGAAAACCATCTCTGTTATACACAGTGTATTACACACATGTGTGTAACAGAGAATTGCTGCACTTTCACATACACTGCTTCGAGCACAAGACATAACAACTGCAGCTGGGAGGTGACAACAATCTACTTTAGTCTGCAAACAGCGCAAGCTGCAATTTTAAAATCAGTGTTCTGTAAGCAATAACAGACAGCAGGGTGTGGGTTATGCTCTGATAAACATGTCTAGGTGAGTAGTTAGGCATAAGGGGCACTGTGCCCGCTATGGTGACCAAGAGTGAGAGTGCTGGGTGGGAGGCAGTGAGACTGCAAGAAACTGCGGTGTTAATTTGTTTTTTCTTCCCTTTGCAGTGTTTAATTTGTTTTTTTTTTTTCTGTCTTTTTTCAGACTGGGGCCCAGATATTCAAAGCAGTTGTGCATGGCACAACTGAGTTGCGCCGGCGCAAGTGCGGAATTGCACCAAGGAGCCATATTCAGCAGGAGCCAGTGCACAGTGCAAAATCCATTGCGCCAATGTGCAACTATAATAAATGCAGGTGCAAGTGCAGGGGGCGTTCCCATGAATATCCAATGCAGTGGCATATTCAACCGTGAAACCATGGAGCAAGTGTGGAGCAAATCGAAAGTTACTCTGAGCAGACTTGTTCCTATAAATACAGGGTGCAAACACACAGACAGCAGTTGTGCCAGGGGTGAGAGTGAGAGGGAGAGATAGAGAGATAGAGAGAGAGAGACAGACAGACAGGCAAAAGTCCACACACAGAGGGACAGGGACAGAGAGGTGGCCTGGGAGAGGGAGAGAGAGGGGCAGAGAGAGAAAAAGAGAGAGACACACACACATCCTGAGCACCAGGGTGGCACTCAGCCAGCAGCCAACCACCCAGGGGGACAGTGGACAGCAAGGGCTATGGATAGTGTGCCCTTCATGACAGAGGCAGTAATGAGGGGTATGAGGGGGCAGGAGGAACAGTGACGTGGCAGAGGAAGGGATGTCGGTGGTATGCCCAACACAGGTGGTACTGTGTCCGCATCACCTTTGAGAAATACAGCGACACTGAGATTGTGGGCTGGTACCACCTGAACAGGGCCATTCTGAGGCAGCTCTGTGAGCTGTGCAGTGAGGAGATGCAGGCACCCACCAGACGGGGCCACACCATGTCCATGGAGACGAAGGTGATCGCCGTCATGTGCCTGCTTGCCATGGGCACCTTCCAAAGACCAAGAGGGGACACTACAGGCATCACCCAGTCAGCCACATCCCATCTTCTTACACAGTTCCTCAATGCTCTGCTGTCATGTGCTTCAGAATTGATCCATTTCCCCAGCACACAGGTGGGGCATACAGCAACCATGCAGGACTTCCACAGGGTGGCACGCATGCCTGGCATGATTGGGGCCATTGACTGAACTCACCTGGGCATCTGCATGCCACCTGGCCCTGAGGGTGTGGCATATATCAACAGGAAGGGGAGCCCGAGTGTCAACTGCCAGGTGGTGTGCAATGCCACGGGGTGCATCACCAATGTCTGTGCCACACACCATGGTAGTGCACATGACACATTCATCTGGCACAGCTCTGCGCTGTGCCACAGGTTTGAACATGGGGACATCCCCATGGGCCACCTAGTGGTGAGTATGGCACGGGCAAGGGGCGATAGGCAGAGCAGACCTGGGGATGGGGTGGGCAGGGTGTGCATGGTGGCATGGGAGCCAGGGACAGGCAAGGGGTGCAGCACAGAATAGCAGAGGACTAACCATGTCATTCTCCACACAAGTGACAGTGCATACCCACTGAGGCCCTGGCTGCTCATCCCCTACCGGCGCCAGTCGTCCCCAGCAGAGGAACGGTACGATGAGGCACACATTAGCACTCGCAACATCATTGAGCATGTCTTTGGCATGCCAAAGGCACGGTTCTGTTGCCTAGACAGGTCAGGCGGTGCCCTACAGTACAGCCCCTCGAAAGCCTGTGGTCTGTTCCTAGCCTGCTGCATACTGCACAACATGGCCATTGACTGTGGGATAGCTGTCGAGGCTGATGAGGGTGACAGTAGTGGGGACAACAGAGGCAATGGGCTGGAGGGACCCCCATCTGCTGCAGCAGGTGCGATGCCACCGTGACACCATCGCACACAGGAGCACTATGGTGCACACAGGTAGGTGGTGTGGTACACATGCATGGGCCAGACAAACAGGTACAGCACACGTGCAGGGGTGTGCACAGCAACGGGCATGCACATACTGAGGTGTGATCCAGGGTTAGGGGAGTCAGTGGCACACAATCACACACAGCAACACACACACACACACACACACACCCACCCACCCAGGCATTGGTATGTGGCGTGGATCAGACACATTGCACCGGTGCACAGGCACAACCGGTGCTAGACTGCCCTCATCGTGCCCACGCCACATGATCCAGTGGCCAGGCAAGCACACACACAGGCAGTGTGCAGTGCGACACACAGGCACAACACCAATGGTATGACACACACTCACAAACTGCCCAAGTGTGCACAGGGCAGCAGCTGCAGACTGCGGTCAGGGTAGCCAACAGATCAGGGCTGCTGCATGGTACCATGGCCACCATGGCCATGGGGGCAGCCGCGCCAGGGCCGATTGGCAGCCACAGGCTGCGCAACAGCCGGGGGGTGCAACAGCCCCACAGGGGTGGAACCGTGGGACTGCGACTGTGTCCTCTGTGGGTGTGCAGCCCGACACTGCTTCCATGGAGTGGACAGCGACTGCAGGGGGGTCACCTGTGCATGGCCATGCCCTGTGGCAGCCAGCAATGCAAATCAAGGATGCAGTCATGGCCTCCTGCATGTGTTGCATCCCTGCCAGGATCTGTGCAGTGCCCTTTTCCTGCTGCTCAGCTAACTGGCACACCTCCGCACACAGTGCACACACCCCAGTGGAAAGCAGCATCTGTTGCTGAATGGACACCCGCAGCAGCTGGGTGTGCTCAGCCAGATGGTCGGCACCGTGGGGCTCCCGGGCAGGATGCCATTCCTCATGTGATGACTGGCTACCCTGCACAGCCCTCCTCTCTGGTGGATGCTGCACAGTGGGGTCTGCAGGGGGAATGGGCACAGCAGGTGCACCGGCAGTGGACCCTGTGGCCGGATGCCCGGTGGCACGTGCAGCCCTCTGCCATCACCTGTCCAGCCGCTGTGCACCACCCTGCTGTCCAGGAGCTGTGAGTAGTCCTCATCAGAGTCGGACTCCACCCTGATCTGTGTCTCCACACACAGGACACCAAGGCTGGCATCCTGCAGGATCACATCCAAGGCCTCATCCGATCCTAGATCCAGGACATTCGCTTGCACCGTGGTGCTGAACTGTAGCCAGTCGGGCCCCTGGATGCCCATGGATGTTGAAGGCTGGTCCTCCGAGGCTGTACCGGTGTCCACGGGTGCTGCTGCTTCAGGCACCCCATCCTCTGCACAGAGGCGTGCATTGCCCACATGTGCCCCCCGTACACTGCTGCTGCATGTGTCCTGCAGCATGGCATGCGTGTGGGTGTGCACACATGCACATGACATGCATGACAGCCACATGCACGCCAGCATGCCCGTGTGGGCACCCACCATGCCACCAGCTGTGTGTATCTGACATACATACCATGCAGTGATGGGCTGCCACCCATCTGGAAGCCTCTTCCAGGCACACCCTTCACCATGGTGTGACGCATGGTGGCTGCCACCAACTCCTCTTGCGGCGTCAGTGTGGGTGCATCCACTGGCCCCCCTCTGGTGGCAGTACAGGATGGCCTGATGGCTGCCACCTTCTCCTTAATCCACCATTTGTCCATACCAACCTTTTTGTGGCACTCCTGCGCTGGCCGCTGGTGGCTGCCGTGCTGGTTTACATAGGTCACCTCCTCTTCCCATGCACCAGCCCTGGCCTGTGGTGTGCCCGTGGCACCACTCAACAGGGCCTCCCTGTCCAGGTAGGCCTCAAACAGGGTATCAGTCTTGGCCTTTGTGAAGTTGGGCCTGCGCTTCCGAGCAGGCCCCTGCTCCTCGCCCTCCTCATATGCCGACACGTTGCTTCCTGTGGACATGGACAGCACAGTGTGTCAGTGGCAGCATCTCCCTGGTCCACCCCACCCTACAGTGCTGTCTGCTCCCAGTGTGCTGCAGCGGCATCCACCACTTACCTATCAAGGTTGCAATACTGGTCCATGGCCTGTGCTGTTCCGTGGCGCCTATAAGGCACAAGGCATGCAAGTGAGGTTGAACGCAACAGTAATGACATGCTAATGCACCCACTGCACCACACATTGGCTGATGAGCTCATTTGCGTGTGGTGTCAGAATATCGTGATATTGTGCCGTGCGCAATGGGAGTGCACCAGAGGAAGTCGCTGCACAATGCGTATGCATGCGGGTGCACAGGCCTGCAGTGCACATGTACGTCACACTATCATGATGTGTCAATCATGTACCATGCGTGGCAAGTGCGAAGCAGTGGCATTGTGTATGATGCGCCTGGCCAGCTACACGCATGGTCACGCATGGGGTACTGTGCCCTATTGTGCATGTACACACTACGCAATGGTGGGTGACCCCTGATCCCTGGGTCAGACCTCCATGACCCCGCTTAGCCACGCCCACTATGCGCATCTCTGGCACTGCATGATGGCGGGCACTGCACATTCTCCCGTGCATCGTGCATCAGGCACATGTTGCGGACACGTGCGCCTCTTCCCGCCATCTTCGCCGCTGAACCTGCTACAGTAAAATGGCACAGAAAAGAGGCAGACGTGCCCCTAACTGGTCGCAGGTACAACTGGCCAACCTTGTGGCCTGCGTGGAGCCCCACAGCCCCAGCTGTTTGGGCAGGTGCCCCTGCAGCAGGCCAGGGCACTGTGTGGCATGGGATTACTGCCAGCCTGGAGCGCAGGACCAGGGTGCCCAGGACTGGTGAGCAATGCAGGCACCACTATTGTGACCTCAGCAGGTGGGACCCAGACAGGCTGAGGAGGCTTCAGGCACGCAGCAGGCATGGAGTTTAGCCACAGCCAGGTAAGTCATCCCATGTTGCATGTCTGCCCTAGTGCTGTACTGTGGTGTTGGTTTGGCTGCCTGGTATGCCCTGCAGAGGGGTACACTGTCATCGTGCACATCACAGAGTGGCATTGTCAGCTTCTGCTTGTGTTATGATTCAGCCGTGCAGACGTGTGGGACATGTCGGGCAGGGGCACTCCCTGTGCACAGTGGTCTGGGGGGAGCAGCTGCTGTGGTTGGTTACTGATGTGCACCTGCCTTCTTTCCATTCCCAGGGCCAGAGAACCGCAAGCAGGCCAGGGCTGCGGTAGCGCAGATGGGACCAGTGCACCATGATGGTGGTGGACCAGCACCAGCAGGGCCACAGAGAGCAGGTAAGCACTGTCATGGTTCTTCACACTGTACATGGGAGGTGGCGGGGGAAGTGGGTGCGAGCATGGCTGCCTGTGCCATGTGCCATGGCAGCTGTGTGTATTGCACTGTGCGTGGTGCATGCCACTGTGGCGCATCCATTGCACACATGTGCCAGCTGTTGGTGGGGTGGGCATGTGCCCGGCTGCCACTGTTGTTACTGTGGTGCTGCCAGTGCACTGTGCCATGTGACTGGCATTGCGCAGTCGTGTGGCCATTGTGTGGCGGGGACCACCTCTGTGCAATGTCATGGTGCACTGAGTTGCTGGCTGGCATTGGCCCACCCCCTGCCGGTGGCCGGTATGGGCCCTCCAGAGGTGTGTGTTCCTGCTGCCCATTGTGCACTGTGGGTGGGCATGGTTACTTGGGCCATTGCACTGATCACCTGTCCTTTCCCTTGCTATAGGTGTCTGGCAGCCAGCGCACAGAGCCCTGAGGAGGATGCTGAGCTGCCTAATGCGGGAGACAATCCTAGTGGCGTCCTCAATCCTGGAGGTGGTGGTGGCAATGAGGCGCATGATGGTAGCAGAGAGGCAGGAGTGGCATAATGCCAGGATGGCCGGATGGCTCCGGTATTGAGGATTCCCCAGTTTTCCCCTGTCTCCACTGTTTAACCTTCCCCCACAGACCCCCCCCTCCCACTGTACAGTCCCTGTTCCCTGTCCCCTTCACTGTACCTACCTTTTCCCAGCCCCTGTTTCTCTATATAGTTTACTTAAATATATATTTTTCTGACATACCTGCCTGTGTCTGTGTCTACTTTGCAGGTGACGTGAGGAGCCATGCTGCAGTGGCCCAGTGTCTGTCTGTGTGGTGTGCATGAGCAGTGGAGCGTGTTGTGCTTCTGTGGTTCACTGTTGTGTGCTGTGGTGTGTCCCACTATGGTGGTGTCCATCCCCTAGGTTGGTGGCTGTGCCTTGTGGTGCCCATGGGGTGGCTGTCAGGGGTGTGTGTCGGGTGTGTGCATGGTGGTGGCACATGGCCATGGTCATTGGTCGGATACTGTCCACACACTGTGTTGGGGTCCTCTGCTTGGCATTGTGTGGCCTGTCCCATGTGGCCTGCCATGCTGCCTGCAACCTGGCATATTCAGTGCCTACTGTGTGGGCTTCCTGTGTGCCTGTGTGGCATGTGTGTGCTTGGCTGCTTGGTCCTGGGTGTGGCCTGCCATGGTCTGGGAGGGGGCATGGCCAGCGGCCTGCCGGGGGGGCTCCCTTGGTGGCCCTCCATTGGCCGTTGGAACCTGCCATCACCTGCTATCTGTGTCACTGTTGTGTTATTGGGTCACTGTCTGGGTGCCTGTGTGTGCCCTGTTGGTGGCAGCCTCCTGTGGCCTGTCACTGTGCTTCCATGGCTTTGCCCCTGGGTCTGTTCTCTGTGCTGTGTCCGCCTCTGATGCTGTGCTGCTGTGCTCCAAGGTTGCGCTGCAGCATCTCTGTTTGCACCATGGCACAACTCTGTTTGCACCATGACGCGACTCTGCCATATTCAGCCGGGTTGCGCTGGTGCAGTTTGGCCTGCGCAACCTCTGAGTATGGCTTCAGTTGTGTCATGGCGCATCAGATTTGCGCTTGTGCCAGACTAGCGTGATTTGAATATCTGGGCCTGGGTGTTTATGTTTTGTTTCATTGTGATGAGGAAGTGAAAGTGATCACAACCGCTGCAGGTCGCTAGACTGCCGTCAAGACTCAGGAAGATTTTCTTGTGATCTTGCTGGTCACATGCTACCATCTTCAGTAGCAACTTTCATCAAAGTGCGTGCCTTCTGATGCAACCACAGGTTGGTAGGGAGGTCAAGAGAGTGAGGTCAGCTTAGCAGGCAGTCTGTATGTCAGGAAGAAGAGTGAGCAGATGGAGAGGAGAGTGAGAGGGATTTAAAAAAAAAACACTTTTGCTGTGGTAACAGTCCTGATGGTTTGTTTGTTTTTTGTGGTTTATTGGGATTAAAAGTGAGTGGCTTCCTAAAAAAAACATGGTAGCCAAATCATTTTTCAAGTACCCTATCAGTGCATATGGATTTCACTTGTGAAGTGTACACAGGTACTGGGACCTGTTTTTACCTGTGCTTTACTGAAAAAAATGTTAGAATCCTGTGTCAGTCAATCAGGATTCAGAACTGTCCCTGCTGATGTTATTAAAAATAAATAAATAAATCAATAATTGGCAGCAGTGAAAACCAGTTTTTTTTATTTTTTGCTTTTTGTTTGTTACACACCCTTAGAGTGTGATGCCTTTACAAACCACTTGTCCTTTAGTCTCTTGGTTTATGTTGTATCAGTATCACACACACTGAGGTATGTAAAAAAAAACTCACTACACTCTTTTGCCACGACATTATTTTCTGTTTCTGTCACAGATACCTTTTTAACATGACTTTCCCCACCTGGATCTCTCAGCTGCTGTGGTTGCCATGATATTTAATTTCAGTTTGAAGCCATGGGAACCAAAGGTGCTCGAAGAAATAACTCTTGCAGCTGGATGTGCTTTTATCTGGTATCTAAAAAAAAGAGGTGCCTGATTGGCTCCTTTAGTGCCAGACCTAGCTGTGAATGACACACAGGCACACGCACCCTTTAAAGATCTTTTGTGCTGGTAGTAGGCGAGGAAGAATCAAGAGAGACAGAAGGAGGAGAAGATTAAGGAAGTAAACCACTTTAGAATCCTTAGCACACAATCCTTCTTCTCAGCTCACTGCACTTTGGGGTTAGAGAGAAGCCCAGCAACAGCCCAGTTACTAATTAAGACATGAACAATGCCTCAGGCATGTGAAGCAATAAGTACCAAGGCTTTTCTCTGTTGACTTCCTAATCAGCCTTTCTTGTCCTCGGCACGTGGAGAGCACACTGCCTGCTGCACCTCCCAGTTAGAAGTGGATGGACGTATAAACAGATTTTGCAGTAAAGTACTTGTAGACGGAAGGGCATATTGACATCTCATGCAGCTCACACATGCATATGTGAAAAAAGTGCAGGTGTACATGTAACAGATATTTGTGCTCACAAACTCCAGAGGCCATACAGTAGATGCCTGACTGACACAGGCAGAGTATATTGTTAACTGGATGATCAGGAATAGTGGGCTAGGAGACTTTTCCTATTTCAGCTACATTCAGAGTTTGAGTTCAGGAATTTCAGGGATAGCAGACAAACATAACTTGCAGATGCAGACATTGCAACAGGTATAGATAGAGTAATCTAGTGGTTAAACCGTAGAGTTGTGAACTGTGACACTCAGGTTAAAAATACCATCACGACTGTCCACGGTGTGACCTTGAGCAAGTGACATTTTCTCATCTGGATTTTTATTCTCCCTGGCTGGACATCCTTTACCAGCATCATTTGGCAACCTGCCCACACTAGCAGTCCCTTACCTGCTCCCAAGGGTTCCTCCATGGCTTACCCTGCATGGCAGGGCTGTAAGGGAGGCATGCTTTCCTCATGGTCTCATGTAATCTTGTAGAGCAGTTTAGGTTGTTGGGCCCAATAGTACTGGTGTCGTCATGCTGGTGTCTGCCATCTTTTATATTTACCTTACCTGATCCCAATGGTTCCTCCAGGGCTTATAATCCATGACAGGGCTGTCAGGGAAGTGTACTTTCCTCCTGGTCATATATAATCTTGTGGAGCAGCTTTGGTTGTTGGAAACTATAGTGCTGCTGCTGTCATGTTGGTATCTGCCATTTTTGTTTTTGGCTATAACCGTTGATCCCAATGCCCTCCCACCACTCTTGGTGCCAGCTGCAAACTCTGGCAGCCCCATAGGAATGCAGTGCACCCCCAGTGGCAACATTCACCCCCACCCTCACAGGCAGCTAAGTGATTGCCAGCCTCCATGGTTGGCTTATAAAGCTGGGTCACTGGCATGACCAGGCAGCTGGCCCATCGGGTGCCCATGAGTAAGACATCCAGTGAATGGAATCTGTGCTCAACAGTTGAACACCGGAGGTGCTGCTGAAGGTACTCCCAATAGGTATGCCATCTGAATGGCGACAATTGCACAGTGAACGATATTACAGTGGCACTTCGCTGTTGACGCTGTAATGTACCCGCAGGACTCAGGCACTGCTTTGACTGGGTATTGCACCCCACCCGAATCAGCTCTGACCTGGAGTTGATAATCTTAAAGGACCTGGGAGTTCGGGGGCAGAGTCCCTGTATGGGGGTTCGGGGCAAAGTCCTCTAAAAAAGACAGCTTATTTGACAGATTTATGCTGACTGCAACTTGCGGTCGACATAAATCCATCGCTGTGATGTCAATCGACATCATTTTTGTTGAACCGGTGTCATGGATTCCTAGCAATACCCCCCAGAATACCAGTCCAACTAGAACTCAGCACACACACAGAATTTAAAAAATGACACTTTCACAAGCAGCATTTCCTAATTTCTAATTTATTCTGTCACATCGACAAACTCTGATATCCACAAACAGACTGGTAAATCTCCCAGTGCTTTGGTCAGGGACCTTCGCTGGAGGCAGAGTTTTCAGTAGGAATGATTCTCTTATATGCAAAACTTAATGACATTATGATCACATGGTATGAAAAAAAAAAGCTTTTATTCTATAACTTCATTAAATGCACCTGTAATCCCTCACCCCTGCCTTTTTGCCAAAATGACAGGTGACATGCTGTTGAAGCTGACAGCAGTACCTGGTGGGGACCTGGGTTCGGGGAGGATGAGGTTACTCTGCACAGGGGTACCTAGGTTTGGCTACTCTGAACAGGGGCGCCCAAGTAAATCCGAACACAGGAAGCAATAACTGTAATGGCCAGAACCAGGACTGGGATTCTTCAGTGTGGCTTTTATTCACATCCAAGCTGAACAAACAAAGCATAGACGGACCCCCATGGGGCTACATTTCCTGGTAATGCTGATTAGAGACAACAGAACACTTTATCATTATTTCCAGCCCTCAGGCTCTAAACCCACCAGGCACACAGCCCGGACTTGCACGCAGCTTTGGGTACACAGCCTGACTTGTACACACTTGGGTTTTCCCCACTGGCACGGCTCCCCCCCCGGCCACTTGATCCGCAGTCCATTGGAAGAATGAACCAATTATCCTGTTGTGGCTCCCCAAACCACACTAGAGTCTGTGACTCCTAGGGAGAATTTTCCTTACAATCCCACATCTGGGTACTTCCACCATCACTGGCCAAGTGCCTGAGGCAAAGTAGAAAACCACAGAAGAAATCCATAGAGGTGGACCTGGTCATTAAAGATGGGGGGACACCCACCTCCAGCTCCCACAGCCCATACCCGGCCATTTCTCTGGACACTGAACAATTCCTGTACTGAACTTTTAAATGTAGATTAAGGGTAGATGTCTGTCACATCACCTCTACATATTATTTGCATCCCAACAAACTCTGGAATTTGAAACTACTTTGACTTTGCTTAGCCCATTTCTCTAGGTTTCCCAATATTTAGTAGTTCAATCCCCACATTGTCACACAAGTCCCAGGGTGAAAACATAGGCCCTTTTAGCCAGAGCAGACACTCACCCTCATGTTGCAGGTGCCCCACAGGCGACTCACAAATCTTCTTTTCTCCCAACTAAATACTGGAACAAACAGGCAGCTTTTCCTCCACAAGCAGGACTAGGGGGGTTGCCCCAGGAATCTGCAGGGAATCCTTCTCATCCCCCCCCGCAGGGAGGGGGCACTGAGACCTGAAACAGTGGTCTCCACCACTTCAGTACTCTTCTGTGTCTCTCTTTAAGGTGGAGACACATGCCCTATTACTTAAAAGTAGCCCTCTGTCAGGGCTGAGGCTCCTAGAGCCTTTACTGAGCTACTTTAACAGCAAGCTCACTCCACTAACTGAAGACTAACTGAAGCACTGACTTCAAAACTCCCAACGTTCTAACTAACTCCCTCTGCTGCAGATTCCAATGTGGCTCATACAGCTGCGAAAGTTCTATTGGTGATGTCATCCCTCAGTCTCAGCTGAGACTGAGAACAGAGTGAGACAGTGTGAAACCCATTTAACTGGAGTTTCACAAGCTGCCTTCCCTGCCTACCACTAGGTCTTACTGGGATTCTAGTAACCCCGGGTAGCAAGGGGGGTTACACACCCATCACATTCAAAACACATTTGACAACTGTGATAGTCACTAAGACTTAATAATATTTCATACATCTCCATTTGATGATGTCAAGAATAAAATTACATCAAACAAAACCTATATAAAAAAAATGGGATTTCAAGAGTGCATATCTGGAGTAATAAGGAAATATATTTGGTCTTAAAAATCTGGAAAAGCACAGTGCAAATTCAACACATACATGTTCTTTCTTTAGTTTTTCATGTGTTTTTGAAAGTATAATTTTTTAAGTCCTTTGTGTGTGTTGATTTCTGGTTGCCATGAGTAAGATGCTTGTAAACCTCACTGTGCTTTAATGTCTCTGTCTCTGTCTCTCTCTCTCTCCCTCTCTCTCGCCTCCAATCTTCCATCTCCTTCCCTCTGTGCTTTACCTCCCTATACACTTTAACGTCCCTCAGTCTGACCTCCCTATGCACATCTAATGGCTGCTAAACAGGCTTGTGAACTGAAGCACTTTGCAGTGCAAAGTGCATGAGGGGCACTATGCAAGACAAAATTATGTTCGTTTCCTACCTATTCTTAGCAGTTTGTGACTTCTCTTAAAAGAACCAAAATCAGTCTTCCTTATTCTTACTTGTAAACCGTGTCCCTGTGCAAGGTTACAGTGGAAGTCTCTGTTTCTTGTTGTTAGTGCCCTGTATCATGCTTGCTAAGGAGTGGTTTCATCTGCTTAATGCATTTTCATAGAGAAGTACTTTCACAACTAAAATAAAAATAAAAGTCATTGTTCAGGATTGTTGTGCAAAACTGCAGTCTAATTACAGATATGGTTCACTTGTGATTCATACAGCAAGTAACACTTTTCACACTATAATAACACTATAATACAGCAGCATTTTTGCTCTCTGTGCCCCCTCCCCACACTTCTGTCTGTGATGCATAGCTACATCCTCTGGTTGCAACAAGGCTTCCTCAGTCACTGCCACTTACTCACTGTGTGACCTCGAGCAAGTCACTCAACCACCGCTCCCACCCCATGCTCAGTGCACCGAGCTGTAAAGTATGGGCAGAAGCAGTACTCCAATGAACAAGCATTTGTCAATGCCGAACGTTCGCTTGCAAGTATTTGCAGTGACATTTGGCACTTATGCAGGCCCCCTCCCTTAGTTGTATCCCTGTCACTTCAGCACCCATGTCCCAGCAGAGTACCTCTCTGCAACTCCTCTTACATCTCATTTACATTTCAACCTTATACTTCTTACCTTTTTGTCTTTGAAATGTGGGACACTGATGGTCAGAATGGGGGACAATATGAGAAATATCATCAAACAGTGAGGTACAACGTGAGAACACCAGGGACACACATGCCTTTATTAGTGCAAAGTTTAATTTTCATTGATAGGAAACAACTGTCTGCTGAAATTAATTGTTAAACAAGTTATAAGTAAGAAACAGTGGCATTTGTGTGTTTTTTTGTATGTTTCAATGGTTAGAGTTCACATTTATTTCTATGCTCATTACGTTAACCACCATTGGCTTGCCCCTGTGTGTTTTTGTATTGGGAGTCAGCGCTTGGCAAGTTTTGAAATGCCCACGTCACAAACTCCTGATACAGCAGTCAGTTACTTGCAGCATCCACTTCAACTGTACTCGTCAATTGCTGTAACACTGGCACTTCTAACAAGCGTTTGCCAGTGATGAATGCTTGCTTGTTGGTATTAGCATTGACGTGCATGAGTTAGACAGATGCAGAATAGGAATGGCAGTGAAGTACTGAAGTGAAGCCAACCCCACCCCCACCCTGCAGAGATGGACAGGCATTGGGGTGTGCCTTTGGATCGTCGACCATAATGCTCATGTCATTTCATCTCACCCTATCCTGCAGACACAAACAAGTGTTGAGGTGTGCCTTGGGGTGTTCAGCTTTACAGTCACCCTATTCCATAAGGAGATACACTGAAATGGGTGCAGTATAGGAGAATGAGGTGAACTCTAGGGCTGAAGAGTCCAAGGCACACCTATATGCCTGTCACAAGCTACAGGATGGGGGTGGAATGGCATGAGTATTACAGCCGGCAATCCAAACACACACCCCTGATGCCTGTCACTCTATACAGGGTGGGATGTTATGGTTATTTATTTATTTCATAATTTGGATTTACAACCTTTGAGTCAAAGACTCATTTACAAAAGCACCTCATCGCAGGGAGGGTAGACAACAATTGGTGGTGGAGTACAACAATGGAGAACATTACAGGTGAGATATAATAAAAGAACACAAAGCAATTCCAGTAATACAAAGGTGTACAAAGGCTTCAATTAGTTACAGTTAGTCTAGTATATAAATAATAAGGTACTGCTAGGGGTTCTAGGGAGCGATACCTGGGGGGAAGGGGTGGTTGCTGGGGGAGAAGGCAGTCCAGAAGGACGTTGTCTGTAAATTGGGCCAGGCGGAGCTCTAGGTATGGGCCAGTCAGGGACATTTACAGCTCTGGGTGTCAGTGAGGTGGTTTCGGAGGATGATTTTGAAGGGGCTGATTTGGGGGATGTTTGTGATATGAGTGGGAAGGGAGTTGTACCAAGAGGAGGTTCTGTGGTGGAATGATCTTTGGGCGAGAGAGGTCCTGGCTCTTGGGACCTGGAAGGTGGCTTTGGTTGTGCTTTGGGTGGTGACTAAGTGGGAGGCCAATTTTAGGGATACTGCAACCCCTGGGGGGGGGAGCCCAAGTAGTGATTTTTTTGCCAGTATACAGGTGTGATAGTTAAGGCGCTCATCAAAGGTGAGCAAGTTCGAGGAGGAGTAGAGCTGGCATGTGTGTGTTCTGCTGGGGGCACCTGATCGAGGTCTGGACTTTGGTGAGGGCGTTGGAGTCAGCAGATGCATAGATAGGGAACCCGTAGTTGACCAAGTTAGAAACCCTAATGCACCGGGCGTTTGCTGGTATTTCCACTACACATTTTCAACATGGCCTTTTTGTGACCCCCACCTATAAAAGCATTTGGGACCTCTGCTCATGAACAGTGGGACTGTGATTTTGTTAATCCGTCCTGAACGTTGATTTCCCACAGCGACCGTGCCATTCTGCATCACATGTGTGAAAACACAGTTCGAGCAGGATGTGAAAAATGACAGCTGTACTGTTCATAAGAAGGTGTGCAAAAATGGCAATGTTAAAAATCTGGAGTGAAAATATTAAAAATTCTCGAACTTACGAGTGTGCATGGAAACTGCACAACGCACGCTCATGACATAGTCATTTTGTGCACTTTTGTCAGCAAATTTTCAACATAGGCATTTTGGGACCTCCGCTCATGAACAGTGTCACTGTGTTTTTCATAATCTGTCCTGAACATTGATTTCCAACAGTGACCGTGCCATTGCGCACCAGGTGTGCAAAAACACATTTTGGGCAGGATGTGAAAAATGACAGCTGTACTGTTCATAGGGAGGTGTGAAAAAATTCCAATTTTGAAAATCTGGAGTGAAAATATTACAAATTCTCAAAGTTACGAGTGTGCATGGAAACTACACAATGCACGCTCGTAACACAGTTCTTTATGGAATTTATTCACCAAATTTGCAACATAGGCTTTTTGGGAGCCCATCTCATGAACAGTGACACTGTTGTTTCGTTAATCAGTCCCAAAAGGTGATTCCACGCAGTGACTGTAAAATCACCTTTCGGGATGGAATAATCACATGATAGTGACTGAATTATTGAGGTGAGGTCCCAAGAATCGCATGTGGAAAATTTGGTGGCAAAGTTTGCAAAAATGGCCGAGATAGCCACCTAAGTTGAACCCCCCCCCCCATTTATGCCATTGTACAGCTTACCGGCATTGCTTCAGTTCACGGTCAGCTTTCAAGAGTGCAGTCATGTTCCCACTCCACCGAAGATCATCGCGCCGGGCTCCAGAGGTAATTATGGGGTGGGGGGGCTATGAGGAGGTGAGGTGCAGAGAGGGTGGGTGCGGGTTGAGGGAGGAGGAGCCACAAACAGCGAGGGACCATTTTCTGTTTTCACAGGTTTAAAAAAAATAAAAACCTCACGGGATGTTTTTTCTAATTACAGGGACAATGGCCATGCTGGGGTGGGCTCCCAGCATGCCACCTGGGTGTTTGTTGGGGGGGGCCTGGAGCCGATGGGTATTGGGCACCCTGTCAGCATGTAGAATGTGTTGGGGGAGCACATGAGCCGAGGGGGATTGGGCACCCCCCTCGGCACACAGTAAATGAGTTATTTGTTGGGGAGGGCTGGAGCCAACAGGGATTGGGCACCCCATCGACACATGCAATGTGTTTGGGGGGGATAACAAGGGAGCGGGGAGAACAGCAGCAGAGGGAGGAAGAGGGAGGGATTTCATTAGCAGCCGGAGGGAAAAGGGTGACGTCAATATGCTAAATACACACGTCACCACCGCTGATTGCTGCAGTGCTTTTCTTTCAGGTGAAGACCACTGCAGCCAAACTGCTGTCATAGACAGTTCACGCATCCATTGGTGTAATACGGTTGCACCCGCTACACCGAGCACAGCATTGAAGAGGAGGGTCACACACCTCCAAAAAGTCGTACTGTCCCAAAATGTTCCTTGTGCATGCGTGCAAGCAAATGCAAAAATGAGATGTTGCAGTTATATATCATCACTGCTAGGAGCCTGGGTAAGGAAATAGAAAAAAACAAGACAAGAAAAAAGTTAGCTGTGTTTAAGTCGAGGCTTATGATTACCTGCTGTGTACAGGACATAGTTATAAATGAGACCTGTGCTCAACTTGCTTTCCAGTAAACAAACTGAACTGAAATTGAGCTACTTGCAATTAGGGGTCATATTTCTCCAGTGCAATCAAACATGAAGCACAGCAGTACATATCTCAAACTGGAATTATTTATTTAGTTTTTGTTAATCAGGTAAGCACACTAGACAATTAAATACCTATTTTCAGGTATGACTCGAGAGACTACAGCAGAAAAACATGGGAGAAACAAGCTGTGGAAAGGATCATCATACAAAAGGAGAACAAAATCAATTCTTGCTCCTCGAAGTCCTAGTAATGTTCAACACTGAGGCCTGGCTTTTCAAAGCTTTGGGTGCAGGAATTGAGGCAGTTGTTCTGCTGCAGCTGCATCACTGCAAACGGGTCAAAATGTTTTGCATGCTATTTTCAGATATTTTGATGCATTCATGACATTTTGCTCACTTTACAGCAAAAAATGGCATGTGTGTTATTTTTTAGACACGTGTCGTTTCTGATGCACACCTTGCGGTGCTTGGAATATGAAGTTAGACCACATTTTGTGTGGTCCAGCAGTCATGCTGCAAGTAGCGCAATTAAAACAAAATCCAATTGTTTGCAAATGCAATCCTGTATCTCCAATCCGAAAATACGAGCTATTATACAATGGCAAGAAAGAATCCTGGGCTCTGATTGGTCAGTTGGCCATCACAGCAGGGATGTCATCCTGGCATAACATCCCTGCTGTTCACAGGTCTAGTCACATCATTATGGCCATTATGGATCTCCTCTTTTTTTGCATCTCCCCTTACGAAACAAAAATATTTTTCCACACTAATAAAAACATTCTTTAAAATTATTTTTTTATTTTATATATAACAACAAGCCATTGTATAATAGAAATAATGCCCTCCAGGGTGGGTGTTATGCTGGGATAACATCCGTTCTCGGGTGTTGGGCGCCCTTTGGCCAGTGGCCTTGGGTCCAACCACCCGAGGTGGGATGTTATCACACAGCATAACACCCACCCTGTCAGTCATTATTCCTTTATTATACAATGGAAAAAGAGAATCCTGGTCCCTGATTGGTCAGACCAGAACTGGAACAGGGATGCTATCCAAGCATAATATCCCAACACACTAATGACCATGTGAAAACTTCAAAAAAGATCACTTCATAGTGTCCCATCCCTGCGAGCAGCTTCACCAGTCCCGACTGTACTTAAAATTGGTGCTTCTCGCCCCGCTCGCAGTCGGCGCTCCCCACCCACTGTAAACACATTGAGCGTGTGTATTACTTTTATCTCCCAGTACAAAAACCAAAAAATAACTGTACCAGGAGAACCAAAAGAAAAATGGTGCTCTGAACAATGAGTTGGCTTTCGTTAGCACATGGCCACGCGATTCACTACATGAAAAAACGGAAATGTACACAAACGAGCAGGACCGGAGCAGACAGTGGCCATGCAGCTTTCTTACAGAAATAAAAACAATTACTTGCCTCTTTAGTCATCTTCATTTCAGATACTTTTCTTCTCCCCCAAAATAGATAGTTCAAACTGTCACGGAAGCATTAAGGCGGGGGGGGGGGTGGCAAGTAGAGCACTTCCAGTTTCACGGACATGAAAAAAAAACAGAAAAATACACACACATAAGAAAATGTAGTGCAGCAAAGTGCATTTTCAAACCAAAAAAAAATAAAATAAAGAACAACATGCTCTCTCCTGTTTTATTCTACCAACTGTACCAGCAGAACAATAGGGTGGGGATGAGAGGCAGAGCCAACTGTTGGTCAAAATAGATAAGCACTATTTTTTTCACTATGTATACCTACCCTTCCAAAAATGACACAAAAATGTAGTTTTCATAACCTTTTAATATTTTTCTCTGTTCTTTTTCATTTTTAGCCTTTGTATAATAGGAATAATGCCCTCCAGGGTGGGTGTTATTTTGGGATAACATCCCTTCTTGGATGTTGGATGCCCTTGGCCTGCAGCCTCAGGCACAACCCACCCTGTCGGGCATTATTCCTTTATTAACACATTACATTAATTTTCAGAGCATTCCTTGTCTCTGAACATATAGCACCCCCACCCACTCAGGGATTTAGACATATATTTTTCTGTTAAAGTCAAAAAATTATATTGGCCCAGATTTAAAGTTCTTTTACATGTTTTTGAAGTAAAAATACTTCTCTGTTTTAAGACAAAACTGTCATGAAACTAAAGTTTGGAAGTTAACATAATACTGCTGGCAAAGTAATCTTTCAGAAAAAATTCAATATGTGGTACATACAGCAGTCAGTAATGGACTGTTGCTAATTGCTCGCAGCCCTTTCTTATGCATTCTCAATACACTGCAACTGTGAGGTGATGGGGGCAAAGGTCACCATGCATAAACCATAATGACCCTCACAAACCTGGTCACACATGTTAGTGACAATCCCTGCCTGTAGAGGTGCTGCAGGCAGCTGTGGGTGTGTGTGAGTTAGGGGAAGGGGTGTCACCAAGTTGTGTCCTGTTGAGGGTGATCAGGTGGGGAATTGAGACTGGCATGGAACCAGATTAAATTCATCAGCATGCTAGAGAACACGACTAGGGATGCAGTTTCCACTGGATGCCAAAAAGCAGGAGGTGCTGGACTATCAAGGCTTTGACTGGCAAATGCAACTCTGACCAATACCAGGAGCCAGTGGCGTCACCACGTTGATTTTGGGGAGGCTACAGCCCCCCACCCAAAGCTAAGTTAAAGCCCCCCAATTATTTTGGCTCAAAAAGCAACTTTTATGAGTAGCAGTAGCCACTAGCCAGGCGTTTTATATTTTTTTCATTGTCACAGACTCACAGCACTTCACAGCACCACCGCTTGGTGGAGCACAGCACAGTAGCGATGCAGTGCGACTCCGAGCCACAATGTTTTAGCACTACCTGGCACATGGTCAGAGGAGGCAGAGCACGGGAGCAGAGAGAGTACTCACAGTTGGAAGCTCCAGAGGAGAGAAAAACAGAAGAACTAATTCAGAAGATAGATATGGGAACAGAGTCACTGGGGACTGTGATCTCACCCTGCCCAGCAGAGACATTCGGGGAGAGGAGACCGAGAAGAGGAGAGAGTAGGTAGGTACAGTATGTAGCTCTGCTCAGTGCTCTGCTGCAAACAGGTTGGGGATTAAGAGTTGATTGCTAGCAGGCTGCCACTGAGGCAGGTATGGGAGGGGGGGAACAATCATCGGATCAAAATTGCAGACTGTCAAAGATTCAGTCTCACAGTGTCATTGACTGGTTGGACCTAGTGGTTTGTTTGTGTGCTGCTGTGCCCTTCCCATTCAACTGCAAGCAATACTAAGTTGCCAAATAGACCAAGCCCCAAAACGAACTCATTAAGAGAGAGAGGAGGCAGGCAGCTGAGTAACAACCATTGACTACTTACTGACAATATGTTGCCCTGCTGCTGAGTAAAACTTCCACCACCACAGAGCCTGCTATCACAGATAGTCTACTCTGTCATCATTCACGTCTCACACTTAATTCAGTCAGCACAGCAGAGTGTGACAACAGGGGGGAGGACTCATCAGTGATGCAACGGGACACAACATAAACGGTTCTGATGAGTGTCGGACTGGGAGTGAAATGATACTAGACAGGAGGAGGAGGAGGAGGAGGAAGGGTTCTCTGTGACTGGTCTGACTGGCACCTGCCATCCACCTAATCCTACCAACATCATAGCAGCTTGCTGCACAGTGGGGCTAATCAGTGCACAAACACATGGTGTGTTTTTCCAACACACACACACGGTACACACTAGTCCTGACTCCCACTGTGTGCAACAAGACAAAGTGATGCAGTATCTGTTGGTAGAGCTGAGCAAGCGCAGCAGCTGAGAGCAGATCTCAGAGATTCAAACTGGATCTCTCATATTTTTCAGTTAAAACTCAACACAAATATATTACTCATACTCAGATTGATTCATTTAACATAATATTGATGATAAAAATCTAAATTAAAGACACTTGTTGAGCTGACTGAGAGCTTTAGTATTTATTTAGACTGAGTGAAATAAAGGGGGGGGGTTGTGTTTGCCGGGTTAGGGTTAACTGAAAAGCTCATAGACAACCCGTGAGTGCCACAACTTTACTAACTACATTATTTTTCTAAATTGTTTTACTTTTCCTCATTGGTGTCCTGTAACCTTCCCAGATCTGCTGGGATAATGGTGTCTGGCTGGTCTCATACTTGCTCTGGGATCTTGTAACCTTCCCTGCAGATCTGCTGAGGTAATGGTGTCTGACTGGTGTCTTAATTGCTCTGGGGTCCTGTAACTTTCCCAGCTGATCTGCTGGGAAATGGTGTCACTCTTTCTGTGTCCTTGGTGGTCCAGTAGCCACATTTTCCCACTTGTAACATTAAATAGATGTCATGATAAAAAGGCTTTTCAAACACATATTTCACCATTAAAATGCAGGAAAAGCCACCATTTGAAGGTAAAATTTTCAACATTTTCTGGGGGGACATGCCCCCGAACCCCGCTAGCTTTGTTAGGATTTTGACTTAAGGGCATTAGCCCCCCCCAGCTTTACACCTCTGGTGACACCCCTGCCAGCAGCCAAGAAGATGGACATCAAGAGGACCAGACAGACAGAGATGTCTGAGCTGGTGTCCTCCAGCAGAACACGGGAACACATCCTGAAGCTCAGAGGTGGTCAATTCAGGAATAACATTAAGAGGTACTTTTTGTCTGAGATGGGGGTGAACCTATGGAACAGCCTACCAGCGGAGACAGTGGACATAAGAACAGTACAGGCCTTCAAGGTAAACTTGGAAGTTTCTGCAGACCAAGGGAATCATGGGGCATGCTCGGTGGTAGAGTGCGTAGGGAAACCCTTTAAAGTAGTACGTGTTCGCACTTTGCACAAAACATGTATTCATCCCTGCTTATGAAGTGGTGGTGGGGGGTTACAGATATAATAAATCTAGAGTCCCTCCCTGCCTTAAGTTACTCTGTTATTGTCACCTGAAAGGAGCCCTTTCATTTCTGGCTTCCATGTCTGCAAACTTGGATGTCGCCTTAGTTCTTTTTTTCTCTTTCTGCAGTCAAATACTTCCTCTCCCTTAATTTTGGAATTTTTTGCCTTAGTTTTGGAAATCAAATACTTTGGAAATGGAGTTATCTGAAGCCCTATGCCCAATATTTCTAATCATGGTTTCCTTTACGAAGTTAGAGTCACCATCTTTCCATTCACAAGGTAATAGAGAATGAAGGAAGAGAGTGAACAATGCCAGAGTGTGCTAAGCAGCCAATCTGTAAGAATATAAGAGCAGTCTTACTCTGTTCCTGTCATAAACATCTACGTGCTGTTCAACTAGCACCTCTTGCTATGATTATCCAGACCTATAAATACCTACTGCACTCCTCACTGTAATGTATACAGAATCAGTAAGCAGATGCAGAATGCAATCTAGTGGAGAAAGAAAAGACTGCAGCACACAAAGAAGGAGCCATTCTAACAGCCTGACAACAAGAAATGTGCCTTTTATCTGAAGGATTAAAGCTGCAGCCTCTGAGACCAGAGATGCAAGGGTTGATCCCCAGGGTCCAGCTCTAAAATGTGCCAACCTGTAATTCAGTTTACAGAAAATGTCATTAAACACACTAGGTTAATTCCCTAATCTACATACGTTTATTTAACATTAAATGTGAGATACTCACAGAAACAGAAAGTGATTGTACTCCACATAGTAGCTGTACAAGCCAGTGGGTCTAGCAAAAACAATTTTTTTTGTTTGTTTCTATAAACGTCTCACATGTAATATTTCTTAAACCTTCAGTATGGAGTATGTTGTATGTTTGTAAGGCTCGATGATGATGAACATGATTCCCCGGTGTGTGCCCGAAATGAAATTTGCACATACACCAGGATTCGTGTGTCTTATGATGCTCCACCTCTGTACCTCAGCACTGAAGGGAATTCTCCATTCTTATATATTTATTGTACTGAGAAAAAAATAATGTGACCTAACTGGAAATTGATCTAAGGTACTTAAGCCCCCAGTCTCCATAGCAGCACTGTTTAATGCTGCAGAAACCCTGCCCTGAACATGGAGCAATGACTGTACCTTCCTAATCGTCCATTCTGATGTCTGTAATCATATACCCTGGTAGTCGAATGGTATCCCTAACCCCCGATCACCTGTTGTCTACATTTTTTTTTCTGTTAAATATTGCTTATTGATGTTTATCTACAACCTAACATATTCCCTGCTAGTCTAGTGGACCCCCTACCCCCCAAATGTTCATTCCCCCCAGACGTGTCTGCTCCAGACCCTCCACCCTGCACCCCCGCTCACCCTGGATAGAGATCAGAAGCCAGAAACTGTCTAGCAGGTAAGATGCTGGCCTGCACAGCCCTCTGCTCATCACCTCATCTGGCTGCCATCTGATGTTCACCAAGTGATCATGGGTACTGATCGCTCAGCGAATGTCAGACAGCAGCTGACCATGGTGGTGAGTGGAGGGCTGTGCCAGCTGCCATCTTATTTATTTATTAACGAGATTTACCAGATAAGCATACTGAGTGGGAAATCCACTTGTTTCCCAGATGCGACCTGGGTGTTACACAGCATAACAGTGCTAAAATTACATTTGGAACAGTAGGAATTGTTGCCGTGAAAACAGATGCATATAGTACATACTTAGGTACAACAGGCTCAAACATGGGTGAGACAAAGTCTAAAGCTGTTACAGTCAGGACATTATGCATTACAATTTTGTTCACTTAGTGCATACAAACAATGGGGACAGAGAAGACAGGCAGATCTTGCAGTGAATCAAAGAGAGAGGGTGTAGGAGACAGGGGCAGTAAGGATAGTATAGTTGTTTGCTTGTTCCCCCGTTAAGTACCAGGTAACTCTTTGGTTTAGCCGATCTGTCCTGAAGGTAACAGTTGCAAGTGTCAGAGAAATTGGCCTGAAGAAGAGTGGTCATGGTCCTAGGGGTGGAGGTGGACTGCCTGATTGCACCTGGGAGGTTATTCCAGAGAGTGGACAGCCTGTATTTGAAAGCCGATTGGGCTTTAGCGATGCGCATGAAAGGGATATGAAGTAGTTTTGTGGCAGAACCCCTCAAAGAGTATGCCGGGGAGGGTTGTGTTGTTAGAGCGGAACTGAGATAGGAGGGGAGGTAGTTTGACCAGTGCTTCGCTACAAGATTTGCGCAGTGGAGCTGTCACCTGGTGTGCAGCGAGGGGAGGCCTAGTGTGGCATATAGGTGACAGTGGTGGGTAGTAGGGGGGCATTCTAGGATAAGGCGACAGAAGGAATGAAAAAGGGGGTCCAGGGTGGCTAGGGTGGATGGAGAGGCTGCTCCGTAGACCACATCGCCATAGTCGAAGATTGGGAGGATCATTTTGTGTACAAGCTCTCTCCTGATTGGGGTGGTTAGACAGCCTTTGTTGCGGTAAAGGGCACCTAGTTTCGGGTGTAGTTTTTTCTGTAGGGAGTCTATGTGAACAGAGAAGTCCAAGTGACTATTCAGCCATACCCCCAGGTACTTAAAGGTACTATCAGGTGGTTCCTGGCTTCTTATTGGTGTACAGGGTGAAAGTGGGTGCAGGGTCCAGAGTAGGCGGTTGGGGGCGGGTGAACATTTGGGGGGGTGGGGAGGTCCACTAGAGTACCAGGGAATATGTTAGATCATAGATAAACATCCATAAGGAATATTTAACAGAAAAGAAATGTTTAAAAGATGTTAATAATTGATCCAGTAGCCAATCAGGAGCCTCACTAGGCTCATGAATATTTAATTAGACTAATAATTTATACAGATAGCATCCAGAAACTGAAATTAAAATTAGTTCCTTGATAACTAATAAAAGACCATGTTGTCTGCTTTTAAAAGGAGGAAAAAGGTTTTAATTCTAAATTTTTACTTAGCAGAGGGAAACAAGTACCATCCCAGTGACTGGGTGCCAAAGAGCTTCCAAGTCAAAGGCTATCTAATAAGGTGTACAGTATATCTCTACGATTTTGACCAGTACAATCAGTGAGATTTGTACTGAGCCTTAATGTACAGCATGTACCTTACTTGGCAGAAGGCCAAATGCAGTGCTAGACCCATTAAAAGACATAAAAAATAGTTTTTTGTTTTATTTTTGCCTTTCATGGTTCGGGGGGGGACTGGAATAATGTCATAAGAATCAATTAGACTGCAAAACCAATTGGCAAAATCAGGGCGACTCCTTGCAAATAGAGAGACTTAAAAGGTATGCAACATCGGAGACTTGAATTTGAAGTGACCTCAGGTCTTCTACCATTTTGCGCTGGACCTGCAGATGGTAGGCATGTCACAAGCCATGAGGTGATGTTTGCTCTCTGCGGCTGGAAGGCTATAACATGCTTCTCCACAGCACTGTATCTGGCTAGGCTTCAGGAAGCTGCCTTCACTAACATTCAGCAGCGATGCATGGGTGTTGCCCATAGGGCCCAAGAGGGCATATGCCCCTTTAATACAAATAGTAAAAAAATACATATAATTTTTTTATTTGCCACAATCCCAAGGTCTAAAACAATATATGTTTTTTTAAGTTGGTGGTGGGTGTGTGGGTTGGGGATCTGCTTACTCAACTGCAACCTAAAAAAAAGCATATATGCTAGCTGGCTGGGGTCCAAGAAGTGACTGGTGGTCTGTGATGACATTCAATATAGTTTCCACCAATCACTTCTCCTGTTCGTGCTGTCAGTCTGCCTGTCTCCACGAAGCTCATCAGCTCAGCTTCCCAATCCCACAGTGATGCCACCGCGCTGCACAGCAAAGCGTGCATTTTCTGGTGCCATCTTCTCTGTGTGCGTGAGGACGACAGACACAGACTAAGAAGGAGACTGGAGCTCAGCTGTTGCAACCGAGGAGTTTAAACTTTCACCGGTGGGCGCGGAGGTAATTATCCAACTCGTCGGTTACTCCAAGAAGGTTGAGCTTTTTTAAGTGGCTGCTGAGAAAGAAGGAGAGAGGCTGAGGGACAGTCTCTCTCTCAGAGACAGAGCAAATGTGCTTGAAACCTGGACTCCTGCACAGCAATCCTCTTTCCAATCAGCCTCCATGAGGGAGGTAAAAAAATCCACTGGAAAAAAAAAAACAATGAGGAGAGCAGTCGGATTTTTAAGGGTGTGTTGCTGGCTGGTTGTCTAGGCCGAGGGAGGTTGGGGGCTGGGGCTGAAAGCACACCATCACCACTGTGCAAACCCCAGGTCCAAGCATCAGAGCAAAGGAGCTCTGGGATCATGCAGCAGCAAAAGGGCCTGCAGTCCTAAGGTGATACAAGATAGGAAGTTGAAGGAAATAGTCCTACGGTGATACAAGATAGGAAGTTGAAGGAAATAAGGAATTTTTATTATTTTCTGCCTTTTCCAGCACCACGCTACCGGAGTTCCTCATATATATTATTTTCCTCATCTGAATTTTCAGTTTGAGCAAATAAACAAGAAGGGGAAAGCTGAGGCATTGGACGGGGGCAGAGAAGGTGAGAAAGTCATTTTTGGAAAAAGTCTCTCTTCCTTGGCCTTAAGCCACTTGCTTAAGGTCTCCCCATTTCCTATTCACTGGGGCAGCAGCATACAGAACAAGGCAGGGTTGAAGCTGGAGTCAGTGTTGGCTAAGGGTGGCTCATATCTGCTAGCACTGAGGACCTGGACCCCTCCCCAGAGTCAGAGTTGCCCACCAGGATACCTGGACATTTCTAGGTGGGCAACCCACTGTTGACCACCTGTCCACTTTTTAAACTTTTAAATTCTTTGAGTTTATCATTTGTTTTCCAATTAAATGGAGTATTTGGGTAGTGAAAGTAAATGTGAGATGCAAACACAGAGCTACTGTGTCCTATTGAAACTGAATATTGGAAGGCTTGCCTGCTTCTGTTGGAAGCTGAGAAACTTGCTATACTGCAGAGAACAAACTAGAATGCATTTGAGGAACTGGGAACCTGGTAAAACATAATATTGTTGGGGACTAGTTAGGAAGGTAAGCTACGTTTTCTACAGAAAGTTTCATTATTTTCTTATTGGCATTAAGAATTGCAGGATTCCATTAAAGTGTAGTAATTTTATAACCAGAGGGGGTGAAATACAACTGAAGTTGCTCGATTTCTGTGCTAGACTCATAGGATTTGGAAAGATATTTGTGCAACATTTTAGAAGTGCCCTGCTGGCTGAGCATTGAGTTCATTTTTATCCCTGGACTCAGTAGAGTGGTTTGTGTAGGAGCGGTGGTCTAATAAATTGTGATGTTGGTTGACTTACTATAAAAGGGCAGTACTTACCAGGGTGGTGGAGCAGTGGTGTATTTGATTGTTTCTAACAGTCACCAGTGGTTGTGGCCTACCCACCTCAGGCGTGGCATTTCCTTTATAGCCAAGGTTCTGACATCACTTCCTCAACAGGTCTTGGGGCAAAACTGTCATATTCTTAATTACCCAGCACAGTGCATAAAGGGTAAGTACACACAAAAAAAAAAATTTTTTTTTTAGATATTACTCATTGTATATTATAAGAAAGAGGGACATGTGGGGAATGGTGCAATGCACTGGCTGTGGGGCAGCAATTTTCTGGGAGACATTCTGGAACCTGAGTTGCTGCCCTATTTGCAGGCAACTGTCAGCTCTGAGGGAGGAGGCTGCCCACCTCCAGGCTGAACTGGCAAGGACTAAGGAGGCCTCCCCCACCCAAAGAGCACCAGTTCCACAACCACTGCCTCAAAGGTTGCCATGTGTGAAGAATAGATGGACCACAGTAGGTTCTGGGAGGTTGAGGGTGGTGGAACAGAGGCATAGCCCCTGAGTTGTACCTCTACACAAATCATATGTCAGTCTGGCAAATCAAGGCTCCTCTAAGATGACACCCTCAGTGGAGACCAAGAAGCATGCTGGGGACATCCACAAGGGAGACCCACAAAAAAGTGGCAAGGGACACCACAGGGGAAAGAAACAGCTTCTTATAGGGGACTCAATTGTTAGGGGTGTAGACCTGGGGAAGGGAGAGGAGAGGGAAGTAAAGTGTCTGCCTGGTGCCATGGCTTGGAGGGACAGGAAGCAAATCCTTAGGATTGCAGAAGCAGCATCACAGGAGAGGAAACTAGATATCATTGTCCACCTCGGGACAAATGACCTAGCTAGGCATGAGATCAGTGCAGTGCAGGATGAATTTGTGGAGTTGGGAAGGGGCCTCAGACAGATAGCAAGCACGGTAACCTTCTCAGAGGTGCTGTCTATGGCAGGGGTGAGGCTAGGGTACTGCACATCATGCAGTTTAATGAATGGTTGCAAAACTGGTGCAGAGCACAGGGCTTTGGCTTCATTGGGGACTGGGGGTCCACCTAGAGAGATGAAGGTCTATGCTGGCATGATGGTCTGCATCTGTCCAGGAAGAGAAACACACTCCTAGGTGACAGGTTTAAAGGCTTCCTTGGCAAGCTTTTAAACTAGCCAAGGGGGGAGGTGCTGATAGGAAACAGGAAAGTTCAAGCCTCCCCCCACAAAACATGGCAGGTAGTAGGGTAAACACTGAGGTGCAGAGCTTGACAGAGGGCAGAACAGGGGTAAATGGAAAAATGGACAAGGGCAATAAAAGCAGGGATGGTGTAAAAAAGGATAAAGCCAACATTAAATGGAGGGCAATGAGTACCAATGCCCGTAGTCTTGGAAACAAGCTTCCAGAGCTAGTAGCCCTAATGGAAGAGGAACACTTGGATATTGTGGCAGTCCCAGAAACATGATACATGGAGAACCATGACTAGGATGTCAACATACCAGGGTACACAATCTACAGAAGGGACAGGGAGGGTAAAAGAGGAGGTGGAGTAGCTCTCTACATAAGGGAAGGGATCAAAGCTCCAGAACTAAAAAGTAAAGGGGGAGGACAAGAGGCACTCTGGGTCACCTTGGAGAGAGGGAATGGCATCACAATCCGCACAGGGGTTGTATACAGACCCCCGTCTCAAGGGGAGGAAATGGACAAGAAAATGATAGAGGGCATTCTCAAAATGGCTGAAAAAGGGGAGATACTGTTGATGGGGGACCCAAATATGCCAGATGTTAACTGGACGGCATGGACTGCAGCCACATCCAAGAGCAGGGTCATTCTCGATGCCCTACAGGAGGCATGCCTTAGACAGCTAGTGGTGGAACCCACTCGAGAGGGAGCAATATTAGACCTGGTACTCTCAAATGGAGAGAGGATCACAAATTTAGAAGTCATTAGACATTTGGGAACAAGCGACCACTGCACAGTGTGCTTCACAATAAACACAACCATGGAGACAAGCCATACAAAGACAAGGATACTGGACTTTAGAAGGGCTGACTTTGGCATAATGGGTGAATACCCGAGGAATGCATTAGCAAATGGCCAGAAAGGAGGGGTGGAAGAACAATGGAGAAAAATCAAAACTGCCATCATGGAGGCAACAAGCCTTTGTGTGAAACAAATAAAGAAAACAAAGCGGAATAAAAAAACACTATGGTTCTCAAAAGAGGTGTCAGGGATGGTTAAGGAGAAAAAGGCTGCATTCAAAAAGTATAAGGAATCACAGAAGGAGCACGACAGGGAACTGTATCAATTAAAGCAGAAAGAAGTGGGGAAGGCAGTCAGAAAAGCAAAGGCCCAAACCGAGGAAAAGATAGCCAACTCAGTTAAGAAGGGGGATAAAACCTTTTATAGGTACATTAGGGAGCATAGAAAGGTTAAGGGAGGGATAGTGAAGATTAATAAAGGAGAGGGGAGGTGAGCAGAGGGAGACAGTGAAAAGGCAGAGATACTGAATGAATGCTTTTGCTCAATATTCATAAAAGAAGAAGAGAAGGAGTTACCTAAACCAAACGGTAGAAGCGCTCTGGGTAGTGGGGTTGACGCCAGTCCATTTACAGAAGAAAGAGTACTGAAAGAACTCCTAAAACTCAGGTGGACAAAGCAATGGGGCCTGATGGGATTCACCCTAGAATCCTAAAAGAGCTAAGGGAGGACCTAGTGATACCACTAACCACACTTTTTAACAAATCGTGGGAAGATGGGGTGGTACCTGAGGACCGGAGGAGGCAGATGTGATTCCCCTTCACAAAAGTGGGAGCAAGGCAGAAGCAGGAAACTACAGACCTGTTAGTTTGACCTCAGTGGTGGGGAAAATGATGGAATCACTTCTGAAAGAAAGAATTGTTGAGTACCTAGAGGCCAGCGGCGCACAGGACCCAAAGCAGCATGGATTCACAGCAGGAAGGTCATGTCCGATGAATCTAATCAATTTCTTTTGACTGGGTGACCAAAGTAATAGACCAGGGAGGGGCTGTGGATATGGCCTACCTAGACTTTAGCAAGGCATTTGACACAGTCCCGCACAAAAGATTAATAATCAAGTTAGCCAGCCTGGGAGTGGGTCATAGGGTGGTAGCCTGGGTAGCAAACTGGCTGCACAACAGAACACAGAAGGTAATAGTGAATGGAACACATTCTGAAGAAAGAGGGGTTACTAGTGGAGTACCTCAGGGCTCAGTACTGGGTCCAGTCCTCTTTAACGTCTTTATAGGTGACATTGCAGAGGGTCTGGAAGGAAAGGTATGCCTCTTTGCAGATGACACAAAGATCTGTAACAGAGTTGATACACAAGGGGGGGTAGAAAGGATGAGAAGGGACTTGGCAAGGTTGGAGGAATGGTCAGACATATGGCAACTTAGATTCAATGCAAAGAAGTGCAAAGTAATGCACCTGGGAAATAAAAATCCAGGAGAAGAGTACACAATAGCAGAGGAGGTACTAACGACAACAATAATGGAAAGGGATCTGGGTGTAGTCGTATCAGATGACCTAAAGGTGGGTAAGCAATGTGAGAAGTCAGTAGGGAGAGCCAGGGGGATACTGGGATGCATAGGGAGGGGCATCACAAGTAGAAAAAGGGAAGTGGTTATCCCTCTGTACAGACAGTTGGTGAGACCCCATCTGGAGTACTGCATGCAGTTTTGGAGACCTCATCTACACAAGGGCATAGACAGCACGGAAGCAGTCCAGAGGAGGGCAACTAAAATGGTGCAGGGTCTACATCAGAAACCATATGAAGAGAGAATGAGAGAGTTTAATATGTATACCCTTGATGAAAGGAGGGACAGGGGGGACATGATAGAAACTTTTAAGTACCTCAAGGGAATCAACAAAGTCCAGGAGGGTAGCATCTTTCAGAAAAAGAGATGTGCAAGAACAAGGGGGCACAATTTAAAGTTAGAGGGGGGACGGCTCAGGGGTAATGTGAGAAAATTATTTTTCACAGAGAGAGTGGTGGATGCATGGAACCGCCTTCCTGGAGAGGTTGTGGGGTCTAAAACAGTGGGGGAATTCAAACATGCATGGGACAGACATACTGTAAGGCAACTATAGTGGAGGGTTGCAGGAAGTAGGCTGTTGGTTAACTAGAATCTGTAGCTTATCCAATAGGTAGGGAAATAGGCAGACTGGGTGGGCCAAGTGGTCTTTATCTGCCGTCAAAGTCTATGTTTCTAAGTTTCTATGTATGGGTGTGTCACCCTAGGGCTTCACGTGTATATGTGTGTGTGTGTGTGTGTGTGTGTGTGTGTGTGTGTGTGTGTTTGAAGTACCTCCTAAACTCTTTAACACAACCTGATGTATATTATTTCATTTATTAAAGAGATTGTTTCTAGGCTTAAAAATGAGATTGAGCACCTGCATGTGCAATGGTATTTTAATTCCATAAAATATGAGTAAAACATGGGCCATGTGTAAAGAAAGAACTGGGTGGGGGGTCTGTTGGCAGAAGAGGTAGAATCTATGTGTGCCACATTTGAAGCAGTGTTAGAAGGTGGGTAGGCTAAGAAGAAACCACATCCACCACCAAAGACCCCCCCCCACAGACTTACAAGTAATAAAGCACCTATATACCCATAATGACAGTTCTTGGAGAAGCCCATTGCCTATCCCCCCCAATGGTCATCAGCCAAAATAATAGAGGACATAGAAGAGAGAGATCAAGCTCACTTTGAAGACAAATCCTTTTTCAAACTGCAGAATGGCAACTGTCATTTATTTAGAGGGTGATGCTATAGAAGACCTCCAGTCCAATGCAATATGGGTCTTGAGAACAGACCACATCTCTGACAAGTAGAAGCAACTGCCACTGAAGAGCAGAGGAGAAATTTCTTTGAAACTACAAAAGGCCACTGTCAAATGGACTGAACAAAGATAGAAAAAAATGTATCATTGCTGCATCATTATGATGGCAAATAACATGTTGGGGAACAGCTTCTTGGCCAAAATGCACCATTTGACTTAATTTTTTTTAAATATTTCCCGGGGGAGCATGCCTCCAGAACCCTCTAAAGAGGTTTGGATTTTTTGTGCCCCTCCAAAATTTCTGGCTGCATGACACCCCTGGAAATCGCCACCTCTCCCGACTTTCTCCACTTCCCTGAGTTGTGCCCCCGTGGAGAATGTCCCTCCTTCCCGAGTTTCTCACCATCCCTGAGTTGTGTTCCACCCAGTGATAATTATATATTTTAAGGGGGTGCAGAGGGCGAAGCGAAGAATGTAATTTTCATCACTGTTTTTGTGTTTCATCACTATTAGTGAGATTGCTGTTATGTGGTCTTGCTGTTTGTGCACGCGATATTTTTGAGTCATGGTTTTTGTATTCGCTGTTTTTTTTGCACTGTTTTGACATGGAACCCAATCAACAGCATGGAGCCTGGAGTGCTGGAGGGGGATGGGTACTGAGTCAGCTCAAGGGAATTTTTACCCCAGTTTTCACCCATGTCTCCCTGCTCCATGTGGCATTGCTCAATACCACAATGTAACCATGCCTGCAGACATTATCATCTGTGGATGGAGGTGTGCCTCCACAACCCACCACAGGGGTCATGGAAAACATAGAAGTATAGAATTTGTCAGCAGAAAAGGACCAGTTGGCCTAACCAGTCTTCCTAGAAGGTCTCTGTCTAGCCTGCTTCCACAGACCCTAACTGGTCTCCAATGATACTCCCTTCTCCCTGCCTATTCGCAATTATTTCCTTATGTGAACTGACGCTTGAAGTCCCCCACTGTTTTTTTGCCTCCAACACTTCCACTGGCAGTCTATTCCAGGTATCTACCACTCTTTCAGTGAAGTAGTACTTTATTACATCCATCTCCCCCTTCTCAGTTTCATTGCATGCTCTCTGGACCTGGTGCTCCTCCTCCTTTGAAAGAGATTTCCCACCTGCACCCTGTTCACCCCAGTGAGGTACTTGTAGTTCTCTTAATATCCCCTCTCGCTCTCCTCTCTTCCAGGGTGTACAAGTTGAGAACCCTCAGTCTCTCCTCGTAGGGCTTTTGGTGCAACCCCTGCTCCATTTTACTTGCCCTCCTCTGGACTGCCTCCACCCTGTCTGTCCTTTCTGAGGTGTGACCTCCAGAACTAAGCACAATACTCCAGGTGGTGTCTCACCAGTGAGTGATATAGTGGCAACACCACTTTCCTCCTCCTGCTGGAGTTACAGCTCCTAATGCTTCCGAGGATTGCACTGGCCCTACCAACTTCTTTGTCACCCTGTCCTGAAACTTTGAGTTAATCAGACATGATAATCTCAAGGTCTCTTTCTTGCTTAGCGACTGACAGTATCCCCTCCCCAACCTATGCTCCGTTCCTGGGTTCCTATGCCCTAGGTGTTTAATTTTGACTTACTTGCTTTATTAGTGTGGAGACAGTTGAATTGGGGAATGGACTGTGTTGGATCCTCCTAGATTTCTTAAAGGAGACACACTCACTTTTGAAATTGAGTTAGCTGGTGGACTGGCTGTGAGGATCAGGGGGCTTAGCAGTGGAGCACATGAATATGGTAGAAGTGGGCTACTTAAATACTGGGCTGATACAATAAAAAGCAGCAGGTTAGTAAATTTGTCTATGCCAGCAAATTAGGCTAAGGCCCGGACTCCCGCTGCCACAACAATTGGCATATTTAAATGGCAGCTTAGAGTACAGTACGATACGAAGTGCTGCTCTGGAGAGGCACCTGACAGGAATGGAGACATGAGAGAGACAGGGCCTCAGCAGACTTCTCATGATATTCACACTTTAGGAGAGGATTAACCTTACGAAGCCTATGAAGTGAATTCCTCCCTTTTTTATAAGTAAAATACTTGCTCCTATATGCTAGGTAAAATGTGCCACACTGCATAGGCTATGTCTTTCTACACAGTACCCTCAGTGGCACTGGTTAGCATGGTTTTAGTAATGTGTTAGCTTGAGTGGTATAAAGTTGCATTACTACAGGGGATCTTTGGTTAGGCAGGCATCCGGTCTCCCCGTCTAACTCTATATTAGACACCTCTTCAATCCATAAGCAACTACAGACTAGGTTACAGCACAGAATAGAATTATAGGTATTGTACGGGGCTCCTGGTTTACCCCCACAATCTACATACAAATCCCACCGGTGCCTCCCCCTGTTGACAACAGAGACACTGATTCATGGCCAGTTATTTGTTCTTTAGATTAAATGTCAAACAGGCTTAAAGATATATATGACCAAAGTACTGTCAGAAAAATCCTCCCTCTTATGGGAAGTTTACAGGAACAGAGGAATGGGTTGCATCGAACTGGAAGAGTGAACTTCACTGGACTTGGAACAACTCTAACCAACTTCCCAATATAAAAGACGCTAAGGAGAAAAAGAAGAGTGTTTGCTATATCCATCATTTTGTTCTAATAATATCTTTCTGTTTTATTCCCAATATTTTAGCATAAATGAGGAATTGGGATAGTTCCTATAGAGGTAGTTTTAAAAGGCGGACAGTGTACTAACACAAGAAATTGAGTACTTATGGGCTGCTTGGGTACAGCAACTTTGGTAGCCTATGGTGCCTAAAGAGGAGAAGCATGGTCTGACCCTGTTAATACTGCATGATTCCTTTGGGAGCCATTCTTTGGAGCGATGCAACCTTAAAGGAAAATATTCTTGTGGGCTAATAGTAGACATTTGTTACTAGTCCTGCCAGGCGTAACCTGAAGCTAATATAACTAGCAGTACAGAGAGGACAGAGAAGTATTCTACCTGAATAAGACAAAGGTCAGGAACATTCTGGAACAAACCTACCACAGTACAGAATGCCTGCAAGTAGCTTCAAGGTTAGGAAGGAATTGATGACACCCCTGCAATGAAATAACATAACAGGCTCATGACATCTAAGGGACTTCAAGGAGAGTGAACCCAGAAGGGCTTGTTTTACAGTGAAGAATGGCTCTACTGGATGCTATATACATGGAGTCTGTGGTTCAGGAGAATGGAAACCCCTCATCTCCACTCTGTCTGCTCAGAGTAAATGGCCTGTTGAACTAGAAACATGTAGATCAATTGGCCAGTAATGGAGGGAACATACCTTATGAACCTATGGAGTAGTACTGATCACTAGGAAAGGCCTATACGATCTTTGATGTTTCTTTTTTCTTCTTCTTTTCCCCTGTCCTCTCTCCCCCTTAGAGATCTACTTTCCATTAGAAACCCTATAATTCCCCCTCCTCCTTCTCTCTTTTTCCCTTAGGCTCCTCCCCCACCAGGAGTATACTGCTTCCTTCATTCAGATTCCCCGTACATGGGGGTGACACTCCTTACTTATAATTTTTTTCTCACTGTTGGGGCTAACACTCCATGGAGGCCAAGGTACATTGCCTGATAACCTCCCAGCTTAGGGGTGGACAGTTCTAGATGGAACATTCTACCCAGGCACAGAGTTCCTTAGATATTGGAACTCCTACCTTTGAAGCATGGAACTATTGTTCTTCAATGTATAAAGTTTTATTGTATAAATGTTTTGAAGTTGTGTGTTACTGTTTGTTACACCCAAGGATGCTGCTGAACTGTAAGAGTGCGGACCTCAAAGGAGGTAGTCCCCATGGTGAGGAGGGAGGTTCGCCCCCAACAGCCCTATTCATATTAACTTACTTGGAGTATCGACATTTCATTATACTACCAGTAGATAACCTGGGATGAGATGTAGCAGACTGTCTTTTCATTGAAGGCTTTCAACCATGGGTACATTAAAATTGAAAATACATTCAGTGAATATTAATGGAATGAATAACCCTGTAAAAAGAGTTAAGGTGATGTGCATCATTAAAAAGGACCGACCCTCTATTCTCTCCCTTCAAGAAATGCATCTCACCCAAAAGGAGAGCAAGAAATTGGTGAAATTTGGATACCCCCAAGTATATGCCTCTGCACGTGGGAAGGGGAAGAGACAAGGAGTGGCAATATTGATTGCTAAGCATGTAATCTTCAAAGAGGTTAAGGTGGTGAGGGACAAGGAAGGATACTGTGTAGTTGTACAGGGGAGATAGAAAACAGACTTATAACAATAGTTAAGATGTACATCCCTCCATGTGCTGATACTCCCTTCATAAAAAAAACTGGTGAACTTGGTACTGGACAATCAGAGAGGCTTTCTACTGCTCACAGGGGATTGTAACCTTCTTTTAAATCCAGTATTAGATACCAATAAACCATCTAGAACTTGGACCCCGAAGGCTCATAAGTTCTTCACACACTTAATGGAAACATTAGGATGGATGGATGTATACAGAGAACTCTCCCCTCAGACACGAGCATACACTCACTTTTCCCACCCACACCAAAAGTACAGCAGAATAGAGTACAAGTTCATCAATAAAGAGGATTTACACTGGGTTACCAGCTGTCGTATAGGCCCCATCTGGTACTCAGATCATGGCCCTCTTCTACTAGTAGAGCTACAACTTCTCCATAGAACCAACATATGACAATTTGACTTGTTATAGCTTAAAGATCCACAACTGGTGAACTATACTGTGAATACTGGGATGCATAGGGAGAGGCATCACCAGTAGAAAACAAGAAGTTATTATCCCTCTGTTCAGACAGCTGGTGAGACCACATCTGGAGTACTGCGTGCAGTTCTGGTGACCCAGTCTCCACAAAGACATAGACAGGATGGAAGCTGTCTAGAGGAGGGCAACTAAAATGGTGCAG